>JAXCHB010000363.1:0-625513 GCA_036926305.1 Uropetala carovei
ATCGTCGACGAACTTGAAAAAATCCACGCGGCATACCTCGTAGAAAAACTGATTTCTTCTAGTACGTACAATAATTTAGCCAGTGATATTATTATAAGTACGAACAGATTGTCGTTAGATAAGACAAGTTCATCGGACGTTTTATGTTTTGGTACGTATGCCTACTTCGTATTGCATATTGGGATGAACTTATAAATGGGTGATGTACTTCGGTTAATGTCTTTTTCATTTAATAGAAATTTTGACAATAGAGTAGAATTAACTATCCTGTGATGTTGCGTGATCTGGTTCTTTTCCACAAGATTTCTCTTTCTACCCTCTGTATAAATGCGATATTTCTTCAGATTAAGCCGTTTAGCCACTACAGCTTGCGAACAGATGACAGTCAACTATTTTATATATGCAACTGCGAACGGATTTTTTCGGGAAACCTAAAGCATGAATATTCAAAGGTCTCGAAGTCGAATTTTTCGCGATTACGGTTCTTAATTTACTCGCTTAGGAATTAAAAAATCACTGTCGAGTGCAGTGTGATCCTGAGCCAAGTGCAGTTGTTGTAGGACTGGAAAGCGGACTTTCAAAAATACTTACAGTAGCAGTATCACTTATGGTATCTTTAACTTTCACAACAATTTTTCTGTTTGTCAGATAACTCTTGAACTATTCATAGATGTTACCTCTAATATCAATTCGTTCTAACTTTTGTAACAGGATGCTGTGACCCACAGAATCAAGTCCTTTTTATAATCTATATAAGTAACTATCACATTATAGGCTCTATCAAGCCCATATCTTATAATCTGTGAGAATTTTTCTAGTGCTTGCCTGTCACCTTTCCTTTTTTGAAAACTGTATTGATAGTTTGAAAGTATACTATTTTTATTTAAGAAATCCGACAATTTATCTGCCACAAACCTTTCTTAATGAAAGTAGGGAGTATTGATATTGGTCTATAATTACAGCAGTCAGTATGACATCCACCCTTATAAATAGGTGTAATAATAGCTATTTTTAACATATCAGGGACAGATGCATTGTTTATACTAGCATTAATGAAATTTTTTATGATAGGGATGAAAGGCATAATCATTTCCATATCTCTAAATCTTATTTTATCAAAACCAGGAGCCTTATTTTTCATAGAACCTAAAATGTTTTTAACATCAGTTTCAGTGCAGTTATATATCACCATGCTATTCAGTAGGTAGTGTATGGGAACATTGATTACTACAATTCATTGAACAATTTTATTTAAGCTTCTCTGTTTCAGTTGAAAACTAACGAAGAAATAACTTCACCACTTCCTTCAGACTATGTGAAGCTGAGAAATGCTTAACAATATCATCATCAATATTTTTATGCTTACTATTCTCAGTGATTAAATTAATTTGCTCCCATCATTTACATGGATTATTTGAAACATTGTTCATCTTATTACAATAGAATTCTTGTTTTACACATCGGATATTTTTATTTACCTCATTTCTAACTTTTTGATACTGAAGCTTATACTGTTTATTTGTTGGGCAGCTTTTCCATTTTTAAAAAATGGTATCTCTTTCCTTAACTTTTCTCAGAAGATCTTGTGTAATCCACGTTTTTCTAAATTCAGCTGGTCGACAATTAACTACTTTAGTAGCTTGCATATAAATATTTTTTAACCTTTCAGCAATTTTCTCATAAATGACATCTGGATGGTCATTGTCCAATAATGAGTCAAAATCAAAATTTAAAATCATGTTGTTTACAGTCTTTTTGCAAATGTATGTCAGTGGGGGATGATGCTTGACAGGTGGAACAATATTTCTTTCTACCCTTTTAAAACAGAAACCTCCACTGACCATATAATGATCAGACAAGATTGATTTAAAAATTGAACCTTCCACTGAAAAAATCCTACCTCTATAATAGATATGATCAATACATGAACTACAAACTGCATTATTAACTATGGATTCTCTTGTGTAATCATATATAACTTCAGTAAAACCTCTAAATGCCAGTGTGTCCTTATAACAAATAGTTTTTTTATCAAGTTTATTCTTTATGTTGATATTTATGTCATCTATTAATACAACCTCATCCAGTCCATATTGTTTCCACAATATCATTGAGTTCACTGATAAACTGTTGTGGATTTAGACTAGGAGGTCTGTAAATATATATCAAAGAAATTATATATTTCCCTATAGTGAATGTCCCATAGAGCATTTCGCAAGATTTTGTATCTGTTTCCTTTTCTGAGAATACAATATCATTCTTAACAAAGATAATAATTCCAATTCCCCTACCAGTGCGTCTTAATTTTGAATACATTTTATAACTAGGAAGTTTATATAAACTAAGTTCGGATTCTTTAATGTTAACCTCTGATAGCATAATGACATCAAAATCAATACAATGTTTCATAGAATAGATTAAGATTGTAAATTCATCCCAATTTTTTCTTATGGATCTTATGTTAAGGTGCGGAATGGATAAATCATAAACCTTTCTTACAGATGAAGTTATTGGCAAATCATAAACTTGACACTCCACCTTATTGGAATCTGAAATTGCACTGAGACAATTCATGTTATATACAAAATCAACGATTTCGTGTATTCCCAAGCATTACAATATTTCTGATTTTCTCATATTTAATTCAACGCTACAAACATCATTTCGTGCAAGCATATTATGAATATCACATTTCTGTGTAGATTGTTCAGAAGTGTTTTCAATTTTCCCTGGTTTATAATGGCCATTATTGCCGTTCGAATAGCATTTTCCTTTCAGAAAACGTATTTCAATGGAACCCTAATTTTCCCATGACTAAGATTTTTCGGCTTCTGAAGAATAGTCCCGTTTCACCCGGAAAAATTAGCAATTTCTTTACCTAGAGAATAAATACTAAATTATATTGACAATTATATCATCAGAATAATAAATATAAGAGTAACAGCCATTACAGAACAAAGTAGAATGCAGTAGTAAACAAGCGGAGTGTTTTCTATGGACATGGATAGAATTAGCGCGTTTTTCTTCTATTATGATATTCGGTTTTTTTCTGTTTTGTTTCGCTATGAATATTTGTCCCATTAAACCTAATTGACGAACTGAGCAAAATGTGGAATTTGATCACCCACTATATATTTAGATTACCTTAATTTTTGTGTGGCAATAACGCAACATATTCGGTCAATAGAGCGTCGTACGTAAGTGCCATAAATGTGAAAATGTACACCCAAAATGTCAGCTGTCCATCTTTCATACGTTCGGAGATATTCAATTTTTATATGGCCCCTATCCGATACTGTATACATTTTCAAAACTCAAATCTAAAGAAAAACAAAATCTGCACTCCATGTTTTGGCTCTCTATCATTTACGGTTTCGTCAAATTTTCAATTTTAAGGAATTACACAGGCAGACGTGAAATTATAAGCGCATTTATTTAAATGCGCTAAAAAACCGTGGATTAAGCCAGGGGATATTTATTAATGAGTGATTTGTATTCTGCATTCGGTACTGGACTATGCTGTAGAAGAATTTTAAGGTACAATAAAGTCATTTTAGGTTTATAGGAATGCAGCAATTCAGTTTTGGACCCACGTATGGAGATGAGAATGATTTTAGGACAACAGAATTTCAAAATGCCCTATATATACGTGTGTGTGTGTATATATACAGGGCCGTGCCGACGGGTGAGGCGACCGCCTCAGGCGCCTCTCGAAGGGGGGCGCCAAAATTTGACAAAAATGAAAACCTATCAAAATAAATTCATAAGGTCAGCGAGGCCAGGGGGCGCCATATTATATCTCGCCTCAGGCGGCAAAATGTCTGGGCACGGCCCTGTGTATATATATATATATATATATATATATATATATATATATATATATATATATAGTTGTGTCTCTCTTGTGCTGACGAAGGGATCATCCCGAAAGCTCTAACCTCTACAAATGTGTCACTCCAACACCCCAGCGGCTCTCCTTTCGGTAAGTGTTCCTTCAACACCTAGTTGCCCTAAATATCCTTACTTACCTTTCCTCTTCCGTAGTATATATATATATATATATATATATATATGTATATATATGTATATACAGGGTCAACCATTTATCACGCAACCAATCACATAACTGCGCGTGGTGAAGTAAATATGGTAACGGCACACTAAAGGACACGTGCTCTGATGGCCTTGTGTCACCTCCAACCGTTGTCGACTGGGTCAGTCTTACTGTCAGTCATACAAAGTGATCTGTACAGCACAGACTTTCGTGCCGCAAAAAATGGATTTTGCCCGAGAAGAGCGAGTGTTTATTTTAGAGAGTTATTACTTTCTCCATAATGGGAAAGTATTGTGTTCATGAAAAAAATCGACTTCGAGATTTCAACGGAAATACACGTTTTGAGGTCCCTAGAACATGTTTCGACTATTTTCGGAATGATGTCTGTGTGTGTGTGTGTCCGTGCGTGTATATGTGATTGTGGGCGCTTCAACTCAAAAAGTACTTGCCATATCGTTACCAAACTTCATATATAACACATGAGTACAAAGAACTGATTAGTTTTTGAACAATAACGGTTAACCGGAAGTCGAGGTTTATTCGAAACCCGAATCGGTTTTTGAGTTATATCTCCGTTAAAACATAATTATTGTATATACAATTCTATACGAAGATTATAGATAATGTAATTTCCTACAACTTCTATTTGAAACAATTTTCCATAGCAGTTATTGTTTAGAAATTATTTATAAATAATCGGTTTTTCGGTTTCCGTCAAATATCTCCTTAAAAACATCGTTATGGTAATATTCGTGAGGACCAAAGTCGTAGAGAAAAATATTTCTTCCGAGTTTTGTTTGAAACAAATTTTCGTAGAAACATCCATTTCGGAGATATTTTGCATTTTTTTAACTTTCAGTATACAGCGCCACCACCATGTAGCGGTGAATTCTGTAAACATTCAAAATATACGTAATTTACGGCAATAAGGACGACTGTATTATTTAACGGTACGAAATAATAATTTTGCCTTATAATACTATTCATAATAATTTTAATATCTATACCCCAAATATGGAGAAAGTCATGTGTTGGCCACATCAGATTTTTTTCCAGTGAAATCATTTAGACAGTGCTGGGAAGCCCTCAGAAGAAAGTTCCCAAACAGATCCGTGCAAAATAAGACGACTATATATCATTTCATGGAACGTTTTCGAGAAACGGGTTCGATTGATGATCGCAAACATATTCGTTCAACCACTGTCCTAACACCTGAAAAGCTGCAGGAAGTGGAACAAGCTCTTAACGGTCGCCACGGAAATCACTGTTGAAACTACAACAACAATGTGGTATGTCATATGGAAGTGCTCACAAAGCCTCACAGAAACTCAATTTTCATGCATACTGTGTTGAAGTCGTGCACAAGTTGAAAGGCATTGACAAAGGAGCAGAAATGCGGTATTGCATGTGGTTTTGTGATTTTACTCATAATGGGATAAACATTATAGATAACTTTTTCTTTAGTGATAAAGGATGGTTTCATTAGAATGGCTACATAAATAGCCAGAACAGTCGTGTTTGGAGTACAGACAATCCCCACGAAGTATTCGAGAAACCTCTGCATTCCGAAAAAGTCAGTTTGGTGCGCACTGTCTCGAAGATGCATTGTTGGACCATTATTCTTCGATGAGACTGTTACATCAGAGGTGTACCAGGATATCATTCAGCGATTCATATCGCTCCTTGAAGAAGGCGAAAGACGTTGCTGGTTGCAGCAGGATTGAGCCACAGCCCACACTTCCCGTGCATCAATGGCGCAACCCCACCAATTCTTTGATGATCGCATCATTTCGAGGGGTTTGTGGCCGCCAAGATCGCCTGATTTATCACATGCAGACTTTTTCTTGTGGGGTTTCTTGAAACAACCCACGTAGCATTAATGAACTAAAGAGAAACATTGAAGCCTGTATTCGTACAATCGACCAAGCAACTCTGCGCCGTGTTGCACGGGACACATTAAAGCGAACAAGGAGGAATTTTGAGCATTTGTTTTAGATAATTACAGACTTCAGTGTTATTACATTGTTGTTGTAGCGATTTATAGGACTTTGTAATGTAATTAAACATTTAGATAAACTAGTGGGTTGAGTTTTAAATGGATGACCATGTATAAGGAACGACAAGTAAAGGCATCTCCTCTGCTCAGTATGTTTACGGAAAGTGTTAATTTAGAATAAAAAATCACTCCATAGCCGTTTTGTCATTGTAATGCAGGATTAGACATTCTAAGTTAACTTTAAAAGGAAAACAAAAGTGTGGATTTAAGCGTAAAATAGGGAATTTTGCTTAACGATGGATTTATTTTAAGTTACCACCGTCAGAGCCTTTCTGTCAAAGAGGCAAGTGAGGCTTGGAGACATTATGCTAACATAACTCTTTTTAAATTCATCGGCATATAAAAGAATTTGGAGAACATACGGCGCAATAACCAAATAATCTTTGTTTAGAACGAAGAGGAGTTTGCCAAATAAGACTGGAGTAGCATATGAGCAGTGGCGTTATCTGTAACTCGTTGTGTTGTGGAATGAAGAGAGAGAGGGAGTGGGAGAGAGAGAGAGGGAGTGGGAGAGAGAGAGAGGGAGTGGGAGAGAGAGTGAGAGAGAGAGTGAGTGAGAGAGAGAGAGAGGGAGTGGGAGAGAGAGAGAGAGAGAGAGAGAGAGGGAAGAGAACCACGCATGTTAAATAATTATTTTGTTTGGACGAAGCCTCTGGCCAAATGTATTGAACGTCTTTGCCGCGTCAAGGTAGCACATATCAACCCGAGATCTTTGTTCGAAGGCCAAAGTGGTGTGAAACTGCAATACCACGCAGTTGTACATGAGTTTGCAGGCAGAAAGCCAAGGAGAAATGTATGCGAATGGTAGGAAATGCCGAAATGCAATCTTTTCCAAAATTTAAGTTATCAGAGGGGGAAAATACGCATGAAAATGGTGGGAGGATTCATTCTTGCTGTACTATGTCGGTTATTAATACTTTCCAATTAAATTAAATTATATCGTACGAAATTTTACGATTTTAATGACTTGAGTACGACATTCTTCGCCTTTAGCTAAATAAACTGTAAGGAGGAGAAAATCACATTTGCTTGCTTGGTGATTAAACAGAATCAGTCACGTGTGATAGTATAAATTAATGTTTAAAAAACTCCTTCCTTGAAATAGTATACAGATATGAATTACCAAAATATGCACAGCTGATACCTTTATCTCATACGGATGACGGACACTTCGCTAGGGTGACCAGGCGTCCCGGTTTCCCCGGATTTGTCCCGGTTTTCAGACTTTTGTCCCGGTGTCCCGATTTTTTTTTCGGGACGCATCAATGTCCCGGTTATTTTTTCTTGTAATAGTGATGGTATATGCAGTAGTTTTTTTATTCCCGCTTATACGAAATTATTGTTAAAACCAAACTCGATATTCCAAATACTTTTTTATAAAGAGCATTTGCATTTAAGTGCTGGAAAATCAAAGACTCACGGTATTTCACTAAAAGCTGATTCTAAGGAAATACGAATTTTTTTACCCATGATTTTCAGTTCACTCAAGTTATATAAGAAACTAAAATATTCACTGTGGTTTTTGAGTCGCTGAAACCTCTCCTTTATCGAAGCAATTGTTTGATCCAACACAAGTTAAAAAAATCGGTGCAACATACATTGTACAAACTTTCTCATATATTAATGCGTCGTTTAGTTACCTTTAGAAAATGAAAATCGTATGAGCCTGTTTTTAGAAAATCCAATTTTTCTTAAAGAATAAACTAACCTTATATTCATTCATTGAGAAAAATAAAATACGCAGTATTATTGTAGATTTATACTCAAGTAACTATACGAAATTTGGTCAAAATCGTTAGAGCCGTTTTTGAGAAAAAGGAATTATTGTTAAAGTTGCCTGGAATAAACTAGCCTTATATTCATTTTTTGAGAAATATGAACTATACAGTATTATTGCAGACGTATACTCAAGTAACTGTACGAAATTTGATCAAAATCGTTATAGCCGTTTTTGAGAAAATCGGATTGTTGTTAAAAATGCGTAGAATAAACTACTCTTAATTAGTGATCAATGTCAACCATTTCTATGTATACTCTGCTCAGTATGATTAAATAGTACGAGACTTCATTCATTTTCGCTCTACCGTCTAGGCTCCAGAGCCTGTAACAGACAGACATAGACAGACGGACAGACAGACAGACGGCATTGCGAAAACCACTTTCTCGGATTCAGCGACACCTAAAACGTATATTTCCGTAAAAATCTCGAGGTCGAATTTTTTTGCGAAAACAATACTTTCTCGATACTTCGTATGAGAAAGTAAAAAATTACTCGGAAATAATCTTGGGGATTATGAAAACTTGCATCAACTTGCGCAGATTCAAAATTTGGGTTCTTTCTTCGTGGCAGAATTTCGGTCTCTTGTACAAATTTTGATTCAGCCTCTAGTTCTGTTGCCAGTTCTCGAGCATCTATAATTAATTTATTTAACCCTATTTCTTACCTACAAGCTTCGAAATATTGCTGAATCTGTCAAGAGAATTTATTGAAGCTTTCATGTTCAGAATGGACTGTGCAACAATTTACTTACTCCATTTATCTTAAATAGTATTTCCTGCCAAACTGTTGAGAAAAGCAAAAACAATGTCTTCTATAAATTACGCGAGAAAATTAATCTCATTTTACTAGATGTTGGATGTTCGGCGCATATTTTGTATAACGCTATGCAGTCGGGAGCTGAGAGATTATCTTGTGATGTAGAAATGGTCGTGGTTAAAATACTGTCATACTTTTCAACTTATGCAGTACGTACCGAGCGACTGGAAAATGTTTGTTCTCTATTAGATTTGCAGTATTCTCTTAAATTGATGCTGTTTTCCATAGATGGATCAGCCTGCATTACTTTCTCTTTCAACTCGTTAGCCGTAGTTAAAATTTCTGCTAAGGTCTTCGCTGAAAACTGTTTTATCTTAGGTTCTACATCTTCCTCTCTGTTTTCGCTCTCACATGATTGTGCAAATTCTTCAAGTTTCTCATTTGCTAATTCTTCTTGTTGAAAGTTGAGGAATTCCTCCACTTCTTCCTTTTTTAGATCTTCAAAGCCCTCTCCACCTACATTTCTAGCCATTTCGATGATCTTCTTCCTCTTCTTCGCGAATGCTGGGATAAACTTTGGAACGAACAGCTTCGGGCCAAAGTTTCTGCCAACATGCATTTATTGTTGATTTTTTTACTTCGTCCCATGATTCTTTTATCATATGAATGGCTGTTCGAATGTTGAATGAACTCCAACATTCACGAATAGAAATCAAAGAATTGGTGTCCATTTGCTGTAAAATATGTTTGAAAGTTCGGCGAATATAATAAGATTTGAAGGTCGCAATGATCCCTTGGTCCATCGGCTGTAAGAGTGGTGTTGTGTTTGGTGGTAGGAATACAACTTCTACGTCAGAATAGCTTTCTGCAAGAGAAACTGGATGACCCGGAGCGTTATCCAATACGAGAAGCACTTTAAATGGCAAATTCGTCTGCCTCAGATAGATCTGCACCTGCTGGATGAAGCAGTTGGCAAACCAATCTTCGAACAGTATACAAGTAACCCATGCCTTCTTATTAGACCTCCAAAAAACAGACAGATCTGATTTAACCATCCCTTTTAGAGCACGAGGATTTTCTGAACGGTAAATTACCATTGGTTTGTATTTAAAATTTCCCGAAGCGTTTCCACATAATATTACAGTGAATCGATATTTTGCAGCTTTTAAATCTGGAGCAGTACGTTCCTCTTTGGAAATAAAGGTCCTATTTGGCATTCTCTTCCAATATAAACTGGTTTCATCGACATTGAAAATTTGTTCTGGCTTATAAACTTTCTCCTCGATAAGCTTCAAAAATTCACCGGGGAATTCCGTCGCTGCCTCTTGATCAGCTGATGCAGCTTCTCCTGATAGCTTAATGTTATGCAAATTTAAACGCTTCTTTAAATTATCAAACCAGCCATTACTCGCTAAAAAAACAGGTGGAAGAATTCTCTTCATCATCGTCTTCAGTTCCACTCTTTAAATGTTCATATAGGTTAAGTGCTTTATTTCTTATTAACTCCGTGCTAAGGGGAGCATTTTTCTGTTTGATCCTCTATCCACACACTTAAGAGTTTTCCCATTTTTTCTAACACAGGGTCACGTCTACTTACAAAAGAAACTTTAGCACTAGAGGGAGTAGAAGCCATTACACTACTTCGTATTTTGTCTTCAACCCTTTTTATAGAACGTATGGTTGATTCATATTCTCTACTAATGGAAGCGTAACTTGCTCCACTTTGTAACTTATCTAATATCATGATCTTTTCCCTCAAAGTCATGACTTTACGCTGTCTCTTAGCTAATGCGTCCCTTCCACTTATATTAACGCGTTTAGATGCCATAGTAAAAGAATGGGTTAATTAAAAAAATTAAAAATGTTTATAAAAGCACTCTACTATAGTATAATGCCAACGTCACTAAGCTTAGTCCTGTCTAATTTAAAATGAGAGAATAAAATGAAACATCACATTAATACCACAAACACACCAAGGATATCAAGTCATATTGCTTGCGGCTGTATAGAACAGAAACTGATATAAATGTGGAAAACGGAAGCTTGCGAAGGTCCCCCCATCTTCCCCTTTTTCAACAAGCCGCGTGTCTTTTAGTCCGATGGTCATATTTATTCCGCGTCAAAACAAGCAGACTTAATACTGTTTACACAGATGGCGAGAAAAATAAATAGAACATAGAGTGGAGCAAACTGGGAGATTTCCCCGTTCAGTATTCTATGGGTCCTTCAGGAAACGGAAGATTTCCCCGTTCGGTACGACAAAAAAATGAGTAATGGGTAATGCTGAGAAACCATGAATAAGCAAAACCGCGAACGGCGAGGGATACCTGTATATGGAATGGATGCTATTAAAAAGTTCCCCAGTTTGGGAAGAAGTGCAGAGTATGTGTAAAAATGTTATTGACATGGGCTTTCAAGTTGACGAAAGTTAATTATTTAATCAATTTTCATTGCTTAAATATTTGATTTCAAAAGAGATGAAGGAAAGGAATGATGGGTGGCTTAATACATCTACATAATACCCTGCAATTCACCAGACTGATGGGTGGCAGGGGGTGCAGCACACCAAAACCTACATAATAACGTCCCTCCTGGGAATCACTCTCCTGTTATGATCCCGTATGGTCCTTGGGAAAAACGAGCTCTGATATCGCTCGGTCCTACAGTCGATCTCACGTATTTTATTCTCGTGATCGTGCCTGCCCATGTACGTAGGTTCCTCTAATATTCCTGAGACCTCCTCTAAGAGAACTTCCGACCTAAATTTCTCCAGAAGCCTTAACCTAGCGCTAATTCTGCGATCCTCTAGCGAAATCCAATTCAACTCCTTCAATAGTGATGTGACGCTTAATTTTTGCTCGTATTTTTGCTTTACGAATCTGGCTACTCTGCGTTGGATTCTTTCTAACTCAAGTATCTGTCCCTTTTCGTACGGATCCCATATGCTGGAAGCGTATTCGACCTGAGATCTGACCAATGATAAATAACACGTTTCTCGTACCTGTTCTGTGCTACTTCTTACTATTCTGCCTACGAAGCTCAGTTTCTTATTGGCTGTGTCTACGAACCTTCGAATATGCATATTCCACGATAGATCACGACAATAGATCTTGCTACGGCCGGAAGTCATTTTTTTTTCAAAATTTGAATTTCTAGAAATGGGGAAACTATGTAACTTTCTGTTTGCCATTCCGGCACAAAATGGAAATGTGGAAAGAATAGTTTCACAAATACACATTCAATGGTCTGATGAACGAAACCATTTGAATATAAAAACAAAACCATCAATTCCATAATGATGTGTAAATTCAACTTTAATATGACCTGCAAAAGTTCTTATGACATGATTAAAAATCTGATGTGGCCAACACATGACTTTCTCCATATTTGGGGTATATATATTTAAATTATTATGAATAGCATTACGATGCAAAATTATTATTTCGTATCGTAAAAGAATACAGTAGTCCTTATTGCCGAAAATTACGTATATTTTGAATATGTTTACAGAATTCACCGCTACATGGTGGTGGCGCTGTATAAAAGCAAAATATCTCTGACATGGATGGTTCTACGAAAATTTTTTCCAAACAAAACTTGCAAGAAATATTATTCTCTACAACTGTGGTCCTAACGACGATTACCAATAACGATGTTTTTAAGGAGATATTTGACGGAAACGTAAAAACCGGTTATTTATTATTAATAATTCCTAAAAATAACCTCTAGAAAATTGCTTCAAATGAAAGTTGTAGGAAATTACATTCTTTATAACATTAGTATAGAATTGTATATATAATAATGATGTTTTAAGGGAAAAATGTCACAAAAACCGAATCGGGTTTCGAATAAACCTCGACTTCCGGTTAACCGTTATTGTCCAAAAACTAATCAGTTCTTTGTACACATGTTAAAGTATTATATGTGAAGTTTGGTAACGATATGGCAAGTACTTTTTGAGTTGAAGCGCCCACAATCACATATACACGCACGGACACACACACACAGACATCATTCCGAAAATAGTCGAAACATGTTCTAGGGACCTCAAAACGTGTATTTCCGTTGAAATCTCGAAGTCGATTTTTTTCATGATCACAATACTTTCCCATTACTTCGTATGGAGAAACTAAAAACGATGAAAATTTGATCAAGGCAGGTAGAAGTACTTTAAAATATGATTGAAAACACTATTTTCGCCTAATGTGTTTTATTGTAATACTGCTGAATTAATCACGAAATATGTCATTTAACTGTTATTTCAATAAATTATTGTTTATATATTCTTTTGTAAACATATTTATTTGATTTTTAGAATATTCAAGAAAAAAATCAAAATACCCATTATCCCGGTTTTTTTAGAAAATGTCCCGGTTTTTCCCTTTCAAAACTTGTTTCGTCCCGGTTGTTACCAAATGTATCTGGTCACCCTATGCTTCGCCATATGTACTGGGCATTCCCCGGAATAGCTGCAACACAATATACGCGGGTGACGAAAGTGAAGCCTAACTGCTAAAAAATCTGATGTGGCCAACACATGACTTGCTCCATATTTGGGGTATAGATATTTAAATTATTATGAATAGTATTATGAGGCAAAATTATTATTTTGTATCGTAAAAGAATACAGTCGTCCTTATCGCCGTAAATGACGTATATTTTGAATATGTTTACAGAATTCACCGCTAATGGTGTAGGGGCTCTATACTGAAAATTACGAAAAAAAGTTGAACATCTCCGAAGTGGATGGTTCTCCGAAAATTTGTTTCAAACAAAAAATGGAAGAAATATTATTCTCTACAAATTTGGTCCTCACGAAGATTACCAATAACGATGTTTTTAATGAGATATTTGACGGAAATCTAAAAACCGGTTATTTATTATTAATAATTCCTAAACAATAACTGCTATAGAAAATTGCTTCAAATGAAAGTTGTAGGAAATTACATCCTCTATAATCTTTGTATAGAATTGTATATATAATAATGTTGTTTTAAAGGAGAAATATCGTAAAAACCAAATCGGGTTTTGAATCAACCTCGACTTCCGGGTACGATATTCTCCAAAAACTAATCAATTCTTTGTGCTCGCGCTAAAGTGTTATATATGAAGTTTTGTAACGATATGGCAAGTATTTTTTAAGTTAGAGCGCCTACAATCACATACACACACGCACACTGAAATCATTCCGAAAATAGTCTAAACGTGTTCTAGGGGCCTCAAAACGTGTATTTCCGTTGAAATCGCGAAATCGATTTTTTTCATGAACACGATACTTTCCCATTACTACGTATGGAGAAAGTAAAAAAGCAAAATATCTATGAAATGGATGGTTCTACGAAAATTTGTTTCAAACAAAACCTGGAAGCAATATTATTCTATACAACTTTAGTCCTCTCGTAGATTACCAATAACGACGTCTTTAGGGATATATTTGACGGAAACCGAAAAAACCGATTATCATCATCATCATATCATATCTACTATAATAGTTTACAATGTCTGCGTGTCTGTCAGCAAGATGGCCGCCAGCGAAATACTATGAGAAATTACGACGAACAGCGTACTCTATGTGTATTGCGAATTGTTGCTGTTTGGTTCATTCCGAAAGAAACACTCCGACACAATACATTTAATATACGAGAGGCGGAAGGATAGGTATTATTTTCATTGCAATTAACGGAAATGATTTTTATTCTGAAAGTCAGCAAATATAATCTAATTCTTTATCTGACCTTACACCCATAATCGTGATTTGAATATTTTAATTACGTGAGAGAGGAGAGGGAATTGAATTACATAGCAACCGAAGTAAACAACATTCGTACGTTATTATTATTTTGAAAGAATGCTAATCAAAATGTATTTGATGCTCATAGTGAAAAAGAGTAGTTTATTAAACTGTTTATTTCAATATTTACTTAGGATAATTAGTGACAGTGAAGAAACACTTGAAGAGAAATATTATGTATTGAAAAACTTCGATTATTCATGAAGTACATCATATTGAAGTGAGTTAAACTACCATACTATATGAACCATTTCCTGAGAATAGATTGACTTCAATGTTTATAACTTTTGTATAAACAGTTTTATTTGTTTAACGAATTTAGAATTTTAACTTAATTATTCCGTTGCTAAAGAAGAGATTGTTTGCAATATTAGGAGTTTAAAACTTCTAAGTTTAAGTTGAAAAAGTTAAATAGTAGAAAAAAGCCAGCGAAGAACGATTATTCATGCGTTTATTTCTTACATATATCAATTAAGAACAGGTATATGTGTTTATATTGTATATTCGGTACTGGTCGGTTGTACGCCCACACGGTATATACATAGAAAAGCAAAGGTAAAATAGAATAATGGATGAGTTTAAAAACTTTAATTCCCGTAAGTATGTCCATGTTGCATTTTTATGCGCGTTTCGCTTACAGCGTGAGCGCCTATTATCGTCGGTCCGTCCGCATGTTCGTTCTCGGCTTCTACTGAACGGATTTTCATGAAATTTGATATTAAGGACTTACAATCAAATATAAGAAGAAAATTGCAAAAATAAATCTCGTACGCCAATCAGGGGTACCACTTTACTGGTGACAAAAAATGAAATTTTCGTCATATCTCGTAAAGTATTGCTCATATCAAAATATTTTTCAAATGAAAGTTGTAGAACTGATAAATTAGAGTATTTCCTTTCCTATACATTTTTATTGTAGGAGTAGCCATTATTGAGAAAATCAAACAAAAATGTCTTAATTCGAGTTGGATTTAGAAAATTTCTTGCATGGTTATTTCTTCATTGTTGCTAACATAAACAATCTCACAAACAAACGTTTAATTTCCTTACGTGTGCATGTAATATTATTAAATAGGAAGAAAATGGATTATTTATGAGGAAGAAAAGAATTTTAAAACGCAATTTCCCTTACGTACAGGTATATACTAATTTCTTTCTAATACTCCATTGCATGAAACACGCCCATTTGTGATACGTTGTACACTTTCCTAACTTGTTTAAAGTTTCATCGTTCTCCCACATTGAAAGGATATATTGACGAGCCTTCGGCTCGCTTTATTGTAATGGGTAGTCGTCTCCGGGCCGCCGGAACCAAAGAAACCCTCCACGTTGTCCGGAGATTGGGTTTGTTAATGTCGAGACTGGCCAATCAGATAATTATTATTATTATTTATTTTATGGGGGCTCCGCCCCCAAACCCCCGAGCAAGAGGCGGGGGGACCCAACTACAGTAGTGCCGTTTGTTTTTTGTCATTTTGTTTACGTTTTGTAGTAGGGGGGTACCCACGTAATGAAGTGCCCAAACATCTTTACGACATTCCTTTCATTAGAATTGGATTGAAAAGGTTAATCCTTTATTATTAGAAATGGTAACTATTAATAAAACTAATAAATAATTGCGTTTCGTTAGCAACTATAAATAAAATTGTAATTAATTGCGTGTGGGTGTATAACCGACCAGTACCGTATATTCTTCTAATATTTTATTTTTAAAACGTAATAAATTTATTTTTCGTTCTTTTTACTTTCTCCATATGTAGTAATGGGAAAGTATTGTGATCACGAAAAAAATCGAATTCTAGATTTTAACGGAAGTACACGTTTTGAGGTCCCTAGAACACGTTTAGACTATTTTCGAAATGTCTGTGTGTGTGTGTGTTGCATTATCGTAATTCATAGTCCGAACATATTACAATTTTAGCAACAATACTTTTTTAAATTGCATAGACTATATTTTTCCCCTATCTATTAGACTGCATTATCGTAATTCATAGTCCGAACATATTAAAATTTTAGCAACAATACTTTTTTAACGTGAAGTTGCCTTGCCAACCGATTACATTGTTAAACTCGAAATCCTATTACTCTCACGTACAGTCGTTTTCAAAAGTCTATCCACAAATGGAGTGGCGCCACTTTCGCCCTCGTTGATGTATTTAACTTCATCCATTACCTATGTATTCCATGACTGAACTAGAACCGAGTATTCCCACAGTGATTGATGTGAAGATTTTACAATAATATTTAGCACCGAGAGAAATGTCACAAATCACATGGAATATAAATTTAAATAAGATGATCGGAGAAGCAAACTTCAATTGCAAGCCATAAATTTCTAGGAATTATACAAAATGCAAGCCTTGGTAAGGAAAAGACACAGTAAATAAATAGCTTTTCGCTGGCGAAAGGAACGAGGAGGCGTTAGAAGCCCATGTAAGGGATGTTTGGGCTACGTTAGGACGGCGTCCCAAACTTTTAGAAAATTTAGTAGAGTCTTTGAGATCCAGACTCGAATCTGTAATTAGATGTGATGGTAATTTAACATGATATTAAAAGCAATTTATTTACTGTGTCTTTTCTTTACCAAGGCTTGCATTTTGTATAATTCCTAGAAATGTTTGGCTTGCAATTGAAGTTTGCTTCTCCGATCGTCTTATTTAAATTTATATTCCATGTGATTTGTGACATTTCTCTCGGTGCTAAAAATTATTGAAAAATCTTCTACTAAAAATTTGCGAGCGACAAATAACAAGAATGAATAAGAGCTAATAGAAGTCATTGTTGTGCTTATTTATGGAATTCATTGCAGGGCAAGCGAATCACTGTAACCGAAGATCTAATTACTAAAGTGACGTATCAAATATGAATATTCATTCTTTGATTCCGCTTCTTTCACTTTAGTCGCACATTCTATTAATTTAATCTGGCATTTCCTGGCTTCTAAATGTAACTCAATGAATACTCGCGCAAACTTCGTCACCATTCCTTTATTTCAAGAAAATAGCGATAATATGTAAATGTTATGAAATTGTTGTAAGCTCTCTACTTTTCACGTCTGCGTTCGAGTTTTTCATTAAAAAAGATATCGAGAAAGTAATTGATCGATGCAACGGTTATAGAATTTTGTTTTTAATGCTAATGCTATGAATGCGCCTAAACACAAAAATCGCCGGTAGCAATATGCGGTGAAATAAAATATTACTTTCAAACGGTCTGTGAAAATTTAGATGCAAAGGATTTGAATTACTTAAACTGATGGATTTGATTCACTTCTGAACATTATTTTCCAGTAATCATTGATAAAAATGTGATTTAACTAAAATACTGGACATAAATCACTATGGGAATACTCGGTTCTAGTTCAGTCATGGAATACATAGGTAATGGATGAAGTTAAATACATCAACGAGGGCGAAAGTGGCGCCACTCCATTTGTGGATAGACTTTTGAAAACGACTGTACAAAAAACGTGCGATTCTATCATAATTACGTAAAGAATATTTTTAGAAGAAATTCTAAACATAACTACCATCGTTTAAGTTTTTCATAATCATGTTTTAACTTTTTTCATTTTATGTTTTATATTGCGCGTTTGACACCTAATATTTATATTATAATCGTTAATTTCAGCCTTATTATCTAGAACACGATTTCACGTCACGTTGCCATGGTAAATGAGATGTTTGTTTCTTTCGTATGTTTATCAATAAGCTACTGTAAGGAATGTCTTTTAATGAAACCCAGTACCTGTCGGATAAATTGGAATACGTAAGTTGAATCAAGTTTATTGGTGTCAGTTCACATTAAAATTTCTATTAATATACATTTCAGTTTCATATAATATACTAATAATTGATGGTACATTACATACCAAATCAACACCTATAAACATATATAATTGTTGCTTAAAGGAATAATTACCAAAAGGTGGAATCTTTTATTTACTACTTAAAGGATATCTGTTATAGAAATTAGTCTGAGAATAATAATCGTATTTACAATGAAGCAATATGTAAATATTAATGTGTTCTACCGGAAAACTCGCATAATTTTATTCGCTGAAGACGTCTGGCATAACCCGGGCATCGCCGGGTACTTTCGACTAGTCTACTATAATATATTTTGAAGTGTGTTTGTTCATGGAACTCCTCCTAAACAGTAAAAGCCAGAATAACCAAATTTGGTACGATTCTTCCTTACATCCTAACTTAGCGAATGGTCAAGGTTTGGTCAACCGGGATTAATCAGTGCTGCCAATATAGGGGATTAACATTTTTCCATAAGATAACACGTATGAATCCATTTCTTGACTTGCAAGGTATTTTTCCTTCAAGCATAAAAGTACTTAAATATGGACCGATTTTTTTCGTTTTTGCTTTAGTCGACGTATAAAACTCTATACTATCTTATTCCTGCGAAGTTTACAAGTTACATGGTCGAAGGTTTCAGAAATACGCTTTTTGTTTCGAAATTTTGTGCATTTTTCGTACCCCTCCCGGGCGTTGCTAAGGCGGCCGTCATTGTTACCTCCAATTCAGTTGGCTTCAGTGAAGCTTATAAATGGACGGAAGTTTAGCGTTATTGGATTCGCACTTTTGTTTAAGGAACGAAAAATCGATGTTTATGGATAGCAACGTAAATAGATACTGATTATTCTTCAGGAAGCGTTTATTGATGAAATTAATTGAACCTTCTTTCGTCTATTGAATACTGCAATCGTACATTTTTTGTAAGTAAAATCATCATATTCTACATTATAATGTTTATTAACGTAAATAGGCTCACGTATCTGGTGTACATTTACCAGTCAGTGTTCAATCATGGACAACTGTGCGTTTCTTTTTCAAGCCATAAAAGTAAATATTTCAGCAAGGCATAATTACACAAGAAATGAAGCTGGATTTGGCGAAAGTAATATGATAGGAAATAAAATTATCGTTACATTTGAATGCGATAGGCTCGGAAACGGATTGTTACAAGCAAATATGATTCATTGTTAAGAAAATCTAATTGTAATTTAAAAAGTATCTATTATATATTTGAAAGAGTTTGTATGTTGTGCTGTAGTAGCTTCACTAAATCCGTTGAAATTCGATGGGAAATTCTGCTAGTAATCATGTAAATAAAAGCCTTTGTATGAAACGTTGTGTGTAATGCTTTTTGAAGCTTAATATCTCGCAAACGACTGAACCGAATTTGATGAAATTTTCAGGATAGCATTATGACATAATATAAAAACGTTTTAATGTATCGAACTCGAGATCAAAGATCCGAGTTCGACTCCAGGGAAGAATTTCGATTTCCCATAAGGTACCACGTAAAAATGGACATTTCGACATGCAGGCTATCATTCTTTTTTAGATTAAAATTAGAAAGAAATGACCTACAATCTTCGGATATAAACTTAAAATACGAAAATTAAAAACAGTCAAATATATTTATTATTGTTTTATAGAAGCTAGTCACAATTACATTTATTTACATTAATCCTTTTCATCATCTGATCCGAAAATATTTTCTACAAAATCGCTTATATTACCAATAAATTCCGGTACTTTTAATAAAGATAGAACTTCCTGTGATAATGAGTTCGTGTTTTTTTTGGTAATGGTCTAATGCTGCTAATAAGCGGATCGGAAGAAATTAAGAGCCTATGGAGAAAGTCTTCATTTGTTCGGCCTCTTGACGATTTGAAAGTATTGTGTTCTCTGTAGCTTCTATACTCTTTGTGCCTTGCTTCTAGTACATCCTCGGACAGTTGTACTATAGGCAAGATCATAGAATCGATGATCTATTACAATTTTATGTAAGCTTGTGGGCATATAAAACCATTTGTATAACGAACTATACAATTTAGCCGTATCAAGTGAATACTCTCTAAACGCTTCTGTGTCAAGAGAGTAACCACTTGAGAGAGCTTGCAATATTACAGAAAAACGTTTGATGACATTTTCGTCTATTCCAGTTATTTCTGCAGCTTTCTTAGGACAGGTATTCCCATCAATTATTGTGCGACCCTTTCCTTGCTTTACAACATCCACTAGCAGCCTCATTTCAGACCTAAATCTATCCACTATGATTTTTTTTCTTGGTTCTAGGGCTTCTTTGCGAAATTCCCATTTCTTTATCTCCAGCTTATAGGATATGTGGAGTAAACATTCAAAAAATATTATGTGTGCGTGCAGGGGTACATAATCCGAAATCAAATGCTGATATGTTACACTTCTTCCAAATCATTCATGCACTTAGGCGAAGCGCCACATATATAACACACTTGTGCTGATGAATTGTCTGTAAGGGAGTTACACACCTTGCCATCAACCATGGTTTTAAACAAGCTGTTTTACGGAAAATGTGCCTATCGCCTATTGTCAATATGGTAGGAGTTAATTTAGAAATTTGATTTTCTATATGCATAAATTCCTCTTTTTTTGTAGTTTCTTTGACGAACTGGAAGCGAATTGGTCTACAGAAACGTGTCGATGACGTTCGTGGATTCTGCCAAAGCACAATCTTTTGTTTAGAAGTTTCATCTTCATAGCTGAGATGTATTAGTACCAGAGATGTTTGTAAGATATCTGAGTCAGTACTGTCCGAAGCAGTTTGCTTATAGAGGGAATGGCCAGAACTGCCATCTGATCCCCATTTGTATGTGATGTTAAGACAGTAAGTATAATCAGAAACACTTGCATAATTACTTCTTTTTGTACATTTGCTGAACGTTCTATGGTTAGATCTTAAAGACTTTGTAACTTTACTTCAGCCATTGATTCCGTAACAGTTATAGTCTCTTAGTTTGGATAACAATCTTCTTTCGCTTTTAACACAATGTAATACGGCGGACAGTGGCGTATCCAGGAATTTGCCGGAAGGGGGGGGGATTTGACCCGAACTCGAGAGGGGGGGGGATTGAAGCTAAACCCCATGATACTTTTTTTAGTGATTCGCGAGCATGAAGGAAATTTTTGAATCGAGGGGGGGGTGTTATGACCCCCAAAACCCCCTCCTGGATACGCCACTCTGACGGTGGATAAAGGTTTATAATCCTCTCTTTAGCCCCTTTCTGTAACATGCTATACTGTTTCTTTTTAAGCTTTAAGTCCACTATTAAAGCTAAAGCTTCTTCAGGAGTATAACTTTTTGTCGTAGTACTCGTAGAGCTGGACGAAGTTTCACATGCCCTTTTGATACGTTTCACTGATCGAGGACTACTGACTGTGATTTTTTTTTATGACTTCTGCGATATTTCTTCTCCCTTTTGACCCATAAGCCATTTGAGTCGTCAAAGTTAATTCTTCGGAAGACTTTGAATGTAAAAGTGATTCTACAGTTTTCCTTTTTGTTTTCTGGCTGGATTCAGAAAAGACGGCTTTCGGTCGTCCGGGCCTCACTGCTGCTGATGTTGATGGTTCTGGGTCTAATGACACAGGTACATCTTCTGGCGGCAGAAATACTCCAGCCATTCACGATGTTTTACACGAAGCCTTATTTCTTTAAAATCGCATTGCTTCCAACGTCTCAAAATATCACACAAAAGGAGTTTAATTTTTGTTTTGAGGCCACTTTTTGATTCAACATCATAGTTTTCTTTCTTAATTTTATTTTTGATATACATAGTCCACTATACGATTTATCACTTGGACCGATGCACCAAATTTTAATATATTTTTCGTCCGCAAAAGATCAAACAGCTCTCTTCGCATTATGGTGGGTGATTCTGTAAATTTGAAAAAACGTTTCAGAAGCGGCGGAAAGCGGTAATATGACATACGTCAATTAAAAAATAGATAACAACGGCCCATAATGTGCATAAATTGGCGACACCACTTTGAACTACTTTTTTGTAGGTCTACATAAAAAATGAAATAACGTTACAATATATTTGCCTTCATACCAAAAAATGTATAAATAAAATTCATACCTGAATGAATGTTTTCCATGGTGAACAATATGTATATTAAATAAAATATATCGCTGGTTGTATTGCACACACGAGAGACAACTTATTTTACGCAAAGTCGAAGCTAAACTGAACACAGCAAACTGCTTACCCCACTTTGCGGTGTTGCCACGCCCCTTCATGATCCCGTAGAGCAGCGTTTCCCAAACTTATTTGACAACGGAACACATTTTTAATTATAATGTATTGACGGAACACCAACAGGAGCTCATTAGATATAACGCGCGCTTGGATTAAAGTAGACAGGAAAAAATGGTCTCACAGACGAATTAATTGCTGCAAGAAATGATCAAAATTTGATTCATATGCGTTTTTTTTACTGTATAACAGCAAAAAACAATAATAACAAATTAGAGAAATTTAGCCATGTTTATTTTATTAAGAAGAAAAAGAACAAAACATATCAAGATAAAGTAAAACATCTTTCATTTTTATTATAAAATATGACACAAAAAACATTTTTTGATGAGAACAGTGTTTTAGTGTCTTTTTGTCACATATCCGCTTAATATTAGGAACGATGTTGCTGAGTGGGATCCTCATATCAGGTGCAGCATCTATTCCTATATTTTGTTTTCGTTGCAGCATAATATGAAAATCCCGTCTCGCACAGATGCGATGTAGCAAAGGGAAGAAGAACACGAACTGCAGGTTTTGCAATATTCGGGTACTCCTGAATTAGGCTGCTCCAAAAATCATTTAGCGAAAGTTCGTTAAAGTTTTGTTTCAGTTCAGAGTCAGACGTCATATCAATCAGACTCGCTACTAATGCGACTGGTTTGACTGTAATTGTAAATGGATTTCGAACCCAAGCATTATCGTCGTTTGTTAGAGGAAAATATTTTTACATAGTAGAGAGCAAGTCCCTCAGGTGCTGTACAATGGCATTGCAAATATCTTTATCGACTGTAGAATTAACTTCAATCAAAAAGTCACTAAGTGTAGGAAAACAATCGAAGTTGTTTTATTCTACGGACGAGGCCCAAAATTCCAGTTTCCTTAACAATGACGAAATTTTATCAAATGCTGTGAAAATGGTCACATTCTTTCCTTGCATCGACAGATTCACCTCCTTTAATTTCGTAAAAATATCTGCAAGGTATGCAAGCCTCAGCAGCCAAGAGGAATTTGTCAAACAAACTGACAGTCGAAACGTAGAATCCATGAAAACCAATACTTCACGACGTAGCTCAAAAAGTCTTACAAGAAATTTGCGTTTTCATTGTCTGACTTGGCAATTTTATACATCGAGAATTTACTATTTTCAAGCGAATCAAGATGTCGCTTGTAAAAACTTACATCACTGTCTTTATATGCAGCATAGTTAGTTTCCAAATGCCTTAGAAGCTTAGTAGGGACTAAAGAGCTGTTAGATAATGTTTTGTTGCACAACACGCACTGAGCATCAGTAAATCCAAAAGACAAATGACTTTTATCGTACTTTCTTTTTGGTTTCTTACTACCTGATGCTAATTTGTTGGAATTGGACATTAATTGTTCCAGCTTTGACAGCTCACCTCCCGATTTGTTAGAAAACAAAGGCTGCGATTGTTCATCTTCATTTTGAAATATTCCTACTTTTCGCTTGTTTGATTCAAACACAGATTGAGCACCACAAGACTATGCTTTTCGTTTAAAACTTTCTTCTTTCAGCCAAAGATCCATGGGGAACGAGTTTGTGTAGTATAAATGTTTAATATACAATAAACATTGAATAATATCACAAATATATGTTGAAATTATAAGACAAGATACGTAGCATAGACCAGCGATCATCGAATAGACCAGTGGCGCCCAACCTTTTCTACGTGGCGGGCCACATTGAAAGCTGCCAATTATTCGGCTGGCCAAGTTAGAGTTTAAATTGGATGTTACCTATAAGGTGCCATTTTAGTGAAAATCAAGTCTAAATGGGATTTTTACGGTAAAAATTCCAATGTTAAAAAAATTAATATCAAAAATGTCGTAAAATGCATGAATTGTGTGCTAAATTTTTCGGATTGCTTTTCCATCATGGCTTCGCGGGCCGCATAAAAACCCTTCCGGCCCGCAGGCTGTAGGTTGGGCGCCACTGGAATAGACGATATACATAAACGCGACGGTTAGTTGGTAAATGCGCAGATCGAACGTCATGCATTCATGCATCAGATTATCTCTCATGCGACTTACTGGCGTTCTCGGGTATGGCACATCATTTATTAAAGGCAGACTATCGCATAATAATAAGAACAATTATATAAATGTGTTTAGTATTTTTCTTATATAGTATATATTTTTAAAAATAAATTTTAGAAGGAAAAATATTGCTAGCATCGACTTTTTTTCACGGAACATCTATTAACATCTCGCGGAACACTAGTGTTCCGCGGAACACAGTTTGGGAAACACTGCCGTAGAGTGATTTCTCTGGCTGATAAGGGTGAGCTGGTTACTTGGCTTTCGTTTAGTTACAAAATGAATGATTTTAAGAACAAATTTTTTCGGAATTGTTTCCCGCTAATTCTAGAATATTGACCACAGCGCTCCTGTTCAAGCAGTTATGCCAGGAAATGGGAGCGGAACACGAGGTTCTTTTGTACTACACAGAAGTCCGCTGGCTTTCCAGAGGTCAAGTTTTAAAACGTTTGGTGGAGCTTCGTGTTGAAATCTCACTTTTCTTGAGGGAGAAAGATAATCCCTTTCTGAGCGGTTTGATAGTAAGGATTTTATTCTTTCTTTGGCATACATGACAGATATATTCTTTCATCTAAACATCACAAATATGTCCATTCAAGGTCCATCTGTGACCATCATGGATGCTGCTGAAAAACTTAGTGCATTTCTAGTTAAACTTTCCCTGTGGAAGAGAAGAGTGCAGAACGGACATTATGCCAATTTTCCGATGCTCGAGGAAGTACTGTTTGAAGCATGAATAAAAAGCGATAAAATATTACCATTTCACATCCAGGAAGAAATCATCAACCATTTGGAGACCCTTCAAACCTCTTTTAATAGTTATTTCAACTTGGAAGATATGAAAATCGATACCTGATTTCACAATCCTTTTCTTGTTAACCTTGATTAACGATTTTGACTTAGCAAAAGATGAGTTGATCGATTTAGGAACAAAGTAATTGCTGAAATGTGAGTTTGGAACTAAGACTCTTGCTGAATTCTGGTGCTCTTTGGCTCATGCTTATCCACAGCTTGTGAAGCGAGCTTTATCAGCAATTGTTCCCTTTGCTACTACATACCTCTGCGAATCAAGTTTCTCAACGTTGGTTGCCATGAAGACGAAGAACCGAAACAGATTGAATGCTACAGATGACATACGAGTTGCCCTGTCAAACACAGTTCGGAATTTTCAAGCTTTGGTTGATGCAAAACAACAACAACGGTCCCATTGAAATTGGAGAAACACACTATTTTAAGGATAATATTTTTTGTTGGCAAAATTTTTGAAATTACCTTTCCAGAATTTAAAATATGCCACATTTACAAATTAAAAATATTTATTATTGTTTGTACATTGAAATGTTTAGTTTTGGGACTATTGAATTTTTATTGGGTCTATCACCTGAATAACAATCTTATTGTGCCTTGAGTTGAGGAAAGGTTGAGTTTAAAATGTAGTTTGTAGTAAGTATATTTGATTTTAAATACTATACGTTTAATAATTCGTTAAATCTAAAAAAAAAATCAAAATTAATAACCATTGAAAAAATTTTGATGGCGGGCGGGGGTACACCCAAACTCGGCCAGGATATCTTGAACCACACGTACTTTCACTTCGCACTTTCACAGATTTTTACTCTGAACAAGCTACGAAAAATCTAATGTCTTACGCACATCATTTTCTTTATTATATCAGGGAAATTATAATAGGGAATTCGTTGTTTTTCATTTCTGTTCAAGCTTTTCCCATTTTAAAATCTGTAAACTTATTTATTAAGTACATTTAAAGTGCATTTCAGGAATTTGTGTGAAAATTCCAGCCAATAAGAGATCGTATATTTCTATTGGCTACTAAGCCAATAGTATATTTCTATTGGCTAAGGACACGTTGGAAAGGGGCCTAGAGACCTTCCCCCCCAAAACCACAAAAATATCTGAAAAGAATAGTAAGTAAATGAATAACTCTGGTTTTCCCTAGAGTGGGAACCACTTTCACATTTCACCAACCTCAGGGGTTCCTCGGAGTGTAACCGCTTACTTACCGCTGGCCGAGTTTGGATATGCCCGGGGTGAGGGATTATCATGGATCGCTGTGGGGGCTCGCAAAAGGTTAACAACCCCTCGTGTAGTGGTTTATATATTTGCTTTTTAAAATTATTTCCCCTCATGATTCGAACTCGGAACTTAAATTATCGAATAGTTTATAAATTGTAGTTTCTTATTTTTGAAGACGGAATTGAAATGCCTGTAGATTTAGCGTATATTTTTAGTTTTCACTGGAAAAAGCGGGAATTTTTATGGGTCCCAACAATCGACTACCATGGAAACGAACTCAATGATTTTATATGGGTAAGTTTTTAATGGGAATCAGAGGCTTATGTTTTAATGCCATTAATATTAAACAACTGCCAATGGAAGAAATTTATGTTTTGCAAAAAAATTGCCTTATAATATCTGCTTTCCTAACTTGTTAAAAGTCTAATGGATAAATATGGGAGGAAGCAGGTGTTGACTCAATGAATGATTGAGACTTATTCGACATCTCCGTTTCTCTGCGAATAGGAATAGCCCATTCTACGGATTTCTAAAATGATTTCATCTGAAGGAGAGGAGTTATCAACTTTTGTAAGTTCTCCTGCAATAGCGTTTAATTTTAAAATTCATGTTTCTAACATCACTTATTTTCAGGTTCGGTTAGTTAATTTAGGCTGCTTTACTCGATTCAATTAGCCGTACATAATGGCGTAGCGTTTTGGTATTCAACAGTAGGCAGGCGAACCATTGAGGTAAATATTCTCCATTACTCGTTTCTGGCATTTTCAAATTGAAATAAAAATCTGTAAACTCGTAAAGTGAGACGAGTCCATATATAATTTTCATTGATTATATCCTATGATTCTATGCTAGACTTAGTTTTTAGCAGGCTCTCTTTCGTTTACAGTTTTGTTTTCATAGCGAATTTACTTTGTTCCAATATTAAAGTAGTCTTCCTCCTCCTCCCGTTGCATGCATCATATTCATTCTCTGCGAACTTCGCCTACAGATTACATTATTCGTTTTAGGTAATCATGGGCGACAGGACGGCGGCTGAGAGAGCGTGCAAGGAACCCAATCCCATCATAGATGGCAGGAAGGCCAATGTCAATTTGGCCATTCTGGGGGCCAAACCCAGGGGAAACCTCACCCCAGGTGAGTGTGGTGAGTATCAATCACATTCTTCCAACAAACAAGCACTTTGATGCCACTTTACTCCCTTTTTCTCTATCTCCTCTCTCCTATACATTCTTTCTCCCTACCTTCCCTCCCCCTCTCCTCATCACCCTTTGTGTGTGCCTCAGTCGTACATACGCTATGACGTTCCGTTTCCGCCTTCATCTCATCAAATATTTCTCCCGCCTTATTTTACCGCTAGAATTCCTTGGGTAAAATGCTTTATCCGGGTTTATCGGGAATATCTTGGAGGCGTGATGATATCGATTTTAGCGAAGTGAAAGGACTGTGCATCGGTCGTGTTTCCTCTCGAGGAGCCTCGTCGAGAACATCACTGTTTGTGTGTGACGTAGTCGAGATAAAATAAAGTAGAATCGTCTGTTGGTATAAATTCTTAGAAATGATAAGTGTGTAAATGTCATGTGCGCTATTATGAGGCATTCGAAAAATGAAACACGTAAATTTCTGAGCGTATATTAAAGAATTTAAGTTGCGTACACTCTGTATAATTTTTTTAAGTAAATGTATATAGAGGTCCCAAAAGTGAGGGCCGCGGGCTTCCTCCGTCATTTTCTTTGAGACATGCAAAGGCAGCTAGATTCGCGAGGCCTCCACAAGCGATCTAGGCGGTCGCCTGGGTCAGTGGTTCTCAAACTTTCAACTGCCCCCTTGAATGTTATGTTATGAAAATAGTAAAAATAATAAACTTTGATGCAAATTCCTTTATTTTATATAACTGTTAATAATTTTTATCGCATCGTATTTCCTAAAATTTCCCCAGGAAAATTTGTTATTCGTGAATATTTTGTATTTTGACATTTCACCTAACATCTTAAATAATTTTGCGGCCCCTTGAGGGACCGAGGCCCACGGTTTGAGAAACACTAGATCACCTGGATCGATATCCGCCTCTGGTTATTTCCATAATTAACTGACGTATTATCGTCTATATACGCCGATAAACGAAAAATTTTAATTAGATTTTAATATAAATTATTAAATATTTTGAAATTATTTTGACGGATTCTTTTAAAAAATCATCAGTTTATATGGAATTTCTATTGCTGTACTAAAATATCTTATAATGAAAGGAAATCTATAGAAATTAAAACAATATATTTTATTGTCAGGGCCACATCCTTGTTATTTTAACATTTACATATACGTGTTACTCTGCAGTTCACCAAAGTGGTGGGTGGTACGGAATGCGAAGCACCAAAGTCAATTTTCTCCGTCTAGTGTCACTCTCCTTTCATGATCTCGTATCGTCATCGGAAAAAAGGTGCCTCGATAACGGCATTTCCTATAATCGATCTCGAGTATTTCATCGTCTGTCTAATTATGTACGGTTCTATTATTCGTAGTACGCCCTCTATTAAAACTTCCGACCTATATTTTTCAAGGAGCATTTCCCGTCCAATCATTCTCATTCGAAGGCTTAGGAAACAGCATTTATCAATGGGAAGCTCAGAAAACTATTCTGAGATATAATTAATCGGAAGATGGTCTCTCCGGAAGAGGCCATTTGTGGGTGTCGAAGAGGAACTGTGGTCGGGAGAAAAAGGATCCAAAATCGCAGATACGAAGGGTGATCAATAAGTTCGCATCCTCACGTAGAAAGAGATAAGATTTAGAAACACCCAGCTATTGTTATTGAGCTATACATTATTGAATATTATTTACAAACTTTGGTAGAAAAAATCCTTTAAGATTAGTTTCTATTGAGACTTAAAACAGTGCAGTTCGACTCTTCTTGAGAGATGGAGAAATCGCAGCTCCGTGCTGATATTATATATGTACTTGCAAAAGAAGAACATGACTTGACAGTAAACACACACCGACATTGTGGCGCGTTATAGAGGTCTGGCGTTGCGATTCGAATGGGAGTAGAATAAGGAGATACGTCGCAGCAGATGGCTCCAGTTTAGAGGGTGGCTCGCTCCTAAAGGAGAAGAGGAGCATAGAATACTATTTCTGAAGCGAACATTATCTTTCAGGAGCGGCGGCAGTATGCTTGGTATGCCGCAAAGGAAGTTTGGTGCGAGGGGGGGAGAGAGAGGGCGGGGGGGGGGGGGGGGGGGGGGCGAAGGAGGAGGAAACGGATGGGGAAGACCGAGAGGAAATTAAGAGCTTTAAAGTGTCTTATGGGGCATGGCGTGTTGTAATTGCTATTGGGCTGAACATCGCTAGTGAAAAATCGCGTCTGTTTCAATAATAATTAATGTAGAAAATGAAGGCGGTGTGCATATTTACTGTTTGCCATGAAAATTGAGTTGTAATCGATTCCACTCTGTTTCAGTGAAATGCTTTATTTTCTTTAAAGTGAAGCGCGCTTTATACGGGCTCTAGGGATGTTTTCATGTCTGTGGCGCCAAACCACTTTTGTGCCATGTTTTTAACGCTTTTATTCTAAAATATCGCTTATGTATTATATCGGTTTGTCTGTCCGTCCGTCTGTCTCTAAGAGCGACCTCTCTGGAATTCTGCATCCTGATCAAGCCAAAATTTCAGGATATGTTGGATTATACAAAAGTTAGAAATGGTAAAATGTCGTGGATCTGGGACAGGGGTGGGCAAACTTTTTACGAGGCGGGCCACATTAGTAGTTGTGAGTGCTTAGGTGGGCCACATTAGGTCACACATAGGATGTTATTTGAGAGAATGCGAAGGGTCCTATTAGAAAAATCAATTATTAATACATTTTTAATACAATAGATTCGCTATATTAGGTTTTCCGACCATAATTATAACGACTAAATGTGAAATTTAGTGTTTAACATTTCACGGTTCTCTTTTATAAAGCATCGCGGGCCACATAAGGTGCTCTCGCGGGCCAGATGTGGCCCGGGGGCCGTAGTTTGCCCACCCCTGATCTATTGGAGAGTAATCGAAAAAATCGCCAACGGGTACACAAATGCAGGCATTAAACGATACCTCGCATCAGCGCTCGTTTACTTCGATGGAGTGAAAAATGCGTCCCGTGTAAATTGCTCTGCACACATGTTCTGTACTGTAATGCGTTTTTGTGGATACAGAGAAACCAAAATGGTCAACAGATATTATTATTCGTAAGTCTACCATCGTGCTCTAGAGCGTGTTCAACATTCGTCCCCTCGATGGCCGTAAACTCCACGTCTTATTGTGTAACAATTTCAATATTTCGAAAATAAGAATAAGATTTTATTTCGAGAGTAATGTGAAACCCATTTCGCCTTCCTCCATCTTATATTCTTTATAACCACTATATTCTCATATCCTTCTTAGTATAGTAGAACCTCGATATATCGGACTAAAAGGTGGGGAAGGCCTGTCAGTTATTGCCGAGTGTCCGAAACATTCGAAGGAAACATATATGTTGGCTTAAATTGCTAAAATTTGCATGTTATGAAAGATAATGTTTTACTCTGGTATATACTTATACTTGTTAATTAATTACATATCAAGAATTCTTAATAAAAGACTAGAGAAAAAGGCCGAAGAAATGCTAGGGGAAGATCAATTCGGCTTCAGAAAAGGACGTGGAACCAGAGATGCTATCGGTGTAGTGAGAATCATATCAGAAAGGGCAATAGAGTACAGTCAAGATTGCTGCGTATGTTTCGTCGACTGGCAGAAGGCCTTTGATAGAGTAAATAGGGTACTGCTGATGAGGATATTGAAGGATATAGGTGTAGACTGGAAAAACAGGAGACTGATAAGGAATCTATATGGAGAAACAGGTTAAGGCTAGAAGACGCGTATATATGTACGCCAAAGGCGATTTCTCGAAATTTAGGTCTTTTTTACAGACACAATTCCCTTATTTCTGCGGGGCATCTATCGACGCTAGTACAGAGGAATTATGGTGCGTGTTCAGGGATATGATGCGAGAGGGTACGGATAAATTTATTCCACATAAACTTAAACGTGATGGTGCGGAACCAAGATGGTACAACCAGAAAGTTAGATGCGCTCTTAGACGGCAAAGAAAACTTCACGCTCGCTTAAATAGTAATTCTTCAAAAGTCACAGAGGAACAGAGGTCAATGATACGGCAACAATACAGAGAGGCGCGGTCAAGAGCTAGAGTAACAATGCGAGAAGCATTTAATGATTACAAAAAGAAAGTTCTGCATAGTAATTTGAAAGAAAATCCGAAAGCATTTTGGTCGTACGTTAGAGAGGTTCATGGTAGAGGCCCCACCATAGCGTCATTGAGAACGGAGGCAGGAGATGTAGTACATGACAGCGCGGAAAAAGCGAACTTGTTAAATGAACACTTTCAGAAAGCGTTTACTTCAGTGAGCAACGAATTTGAGGAACCAGCTTTGAATGATGAGGGAAATTCGATGGAAGATATGATATTCTCGGAAACAGGTATCGCGCACCAGCTAGAGTCGATTAAGCAAAATAAGTCTCCCGGGCCGGAGGGCATACCCGTGCGTGTGTTGAAAGAGCTAGCCTCGGTAATCGCACCTTACTTGAAAATAATATTCGAAAAATCCGTTGCACATGGTACCGTTCCAAAAGACTGGAAGCTAGCATACGTAACGCCCATCCACAAAGGCGGTGATAAAGAGAACCCCGAAAATTATAGACCGATTTCCTTGACGTCATTATCGTGTAAGATTCTAGAACATATAATTGTTAGCTCTGTTCTGCGTTATTTAGACGGTCGTTCTTCACTAAGCAAAAACCAACACGGGTTTCGGAAAGGTAGGTCATGCGAAACGCAGCTCGCCCTGTTCGTAAACGAATTGTTACAATGCGGAGAGAAAAACACTCAGGTTGATGCCATTTTCGTTGATTTTAAAAAAGCGTTTGACAAAGTACCCCATAATAAATTAATAGGAAAACTAGGAAAGTACGGCATAAACCCTAATATCGTGAGTTGGGTAAAAGACTTCCTCTCAGACAGAAAACAGATAGTAGTTATTGATGGGAAATCTTCATACCCGGTAAAAGTCGCATCAGGTGTTCCACAGGGAAGTGTCATAGGCCCACTACTATTCCTGATATATATAAACGATATCTGCTCGGTAGTTCGCTGCAAAATAAGACTTTTCGCAGATGACACCGTTTTATATAAGGAGATAACGAGTCAGGATGACCAAAAATCGCTCCAGGAAGATTTAAACGCCCTTTCAGCATGGTGTCAAGATTGGAAAATCGAAGTTAATCACAGCAAATGTTCCCTATTGAGTTTCTGGAAGAGTAAGAACAATGAATTAGACTCGGATTACAGAATTGATAGATTGAATATCCAATCTGCAGAGTACGTTAAATATTTAGGAGTCACCATTTGTCGTGATCTATCATGGAATATGCATATTCGAAGGATCGTAGGCGCAGCTAATAAGAAATTGGGCTTCGTAGGCAGAATAGTAAGAAGTAGCACAGAACAGGTACGAGAAACGTGTTATTTATCATTGGTCAGATCTCAGGTCGAATACGCTTCCAGCATATGGGATCCATACGAAAAGGGACTAATACTTGAGTTAGAAAGAATCCAACGCAGAGCAGCCAGATTCGTAAAGCAAAAATATGAGCAAAAATTAAGCGTCACATCATTCTTGAAGGAGTTGAATTGGATATCGCTAGAGGATCGCAGAATTAGAGCTAGGTTAAGGCTTCTGGAGAAATTTAGGTCGGAAGTTCTCTTAGAGGAGGTCTCAGGAATATTAGAGGCACCTACGTACATGGGCAGGCACGATCACGAGAATAAAATACGAGAGATCGACTGTAGGACCGAGCGATATCAGAGCTCGTTTTTCCCAAGGACCATACGGGATCATAACAGGAGAGTGATTCCCACGAGGGACGTTATTGGGTAGGTTTTGGTGTGTTGCACCCCCTGCCACCCACCAGTCTGGTGATTTGCAGGGTATCATGTAGATGTAGATGTATATGTGAATCAAGTTGTAAGGGTCAGGTTGGAGAATACGGACACCAGCGGAGTACATATCGGTAGAGGAGTAGGACAGGGCTGCTGTCTATCGCCGATTCTGTTCAATATATATGGAGAGAGACTAATGCAGGAAGCGTTAGAAGGCACGGGAGATTTCAAAATCGGAGGAAGGATTATAAGAACAGTGAAATACGCGGATGATCAAGTACTTCTAGCAAGAAAGGAAAAGGAACTCCAGAAAATGATAAATAGACTAGTGATAACAGGTAGAAAATACGGTATGGAAATTAATACAGAAAAATCCAAGGTTGTGCGAATATCAAGTAAAGAAGAAGAAAATTTGAACATAAGTATTGGAGGAAAGCCATTAGAACAAGTTTCAGATTATAAATACCTTGGAAGCACCATAACGAGAGAAGCAAAATGTACAGATGAAATCAGGACTAGAATAACAAAAGCAAAAGCAGCTTTCAGAAGAAAGAAACTCCTGCTAACGGGAAATATAAAGTAGGAAATCCGCAAGAAGTTGTTAAAATGTATGTATGGAGTATAGCTTTGTACGGAGCAGAAACATGAACGCTAAGAAAAAATGATATTAAATACTTGGAAAGCTTCGAAATGTGGAGATGGAGAAGAATGCTGAAGATAAAATGGACAGATAGGGTGAAAAACGAGGAAGTACTACGAAGAATAGGAGAGAAGCGAACGATTATACAGACTATCAGAGAGAGGAAGGCGAACTGGATTGGGCATTACCTGAGGAGAGAGTGCATGATTAAAGAAGTGTTAGAAGGAAAACTGGATGGAAAAAGAGAAAGAGGTAGGAAAAGGTTTCAGCTGGTAGACGACTTGAAAGGGAAAGAGAGCTATCAAGAAAACTGCGGAAAATAGGATTATATGGAGAACCAAGTTAAAACACGAATAATCACGGACCTGTCAACGGACAGACTACCTATGATGAGGATGATGATGATACTTACACAAATTGTTAAGAGTACGTGCAATAATTGCGCGGTAGCTTTGTAATTAATTTAAAAAAATATGAATCGTATGCATTGCGTATTCATTTTTATATTTTAGTAGTAAAAGGTGCTAGCGGTTTGCAAACAGGAGCATATTTATGTCATAACATAGTTTAAAATGAAATAAATTATGTTGACCATAAGAAAAGTGACTTTCGAAATGAAAATTGATTTTTCCCATATATGTATTCTCATTTGAAACGGAATTATTCTTAGGAGTCTAATTTGGGATACTTTATCAAAATTTTAGATTTGTTCGTACCCTGGTGGAAATTTGGGAGAAAGTAACAGTTGGAAAGTCTGTCGATTATATCCGAAGTTCATTCCATCGAGGTACGATACACCGAGGGTTCGCTGTATGTACTTTCTCGTTTTTCATCCTATCTGTCCATTTTCCTCTTGTATTATTCTTCATTCTCACATTTCTAAGCTTTATAAGTATTTCATGTCATTTTTACTTTCTCATACGAAGTATCGAGAAAGTATTGTTTTCGCGAAAAAATTCGACCTCGAGATTCTTACGGAAATATACGTTTTAGGTGTCTCTGAATCCGAAAAAGTGGTTTTCGCAATGCCGTCTGTCCGTCTGTCTGTCTGTCTGTTTGTCTGTCTGTCTGTTACCGGCGCTGGAGCCTATACGGTAGACAGAAAATGAATCAAATCTCGTACTTAGGCATTTTATCATACTGAGCAGAGTATACATAGAAATGGTTGACATTGCTCAATAATTAAGAGTAGTTTATGCTACGCATGTTTAACAACAATCCGATTTTCTCAAAAACGGCTATAACGATTTTGATCAAATTTTGTACAGTTACTTAAGTTTACGTCTTCAATAATACTGTATAGTTCATATTTCTCAAAAAATGAATATAAGGCTAGTTTATTCTAGGCAACTTTAACAATAATTCGATTTTCTCAAAAACGGCTGTAACGATTTTGATCAAATTTCGTGCAGTTACTTGAGTTTACATCTTCAATAATACTGTATAGTTCATATTTCTCAAAAAATGAATATAACGCTAGTTTATTCTAGGCAACTTTAACAATAATTCGATTTTCTCAAAAACGGCTGTAACGATTTTGATCAAATTTCGTGCAGTTACTTGAGTTTACATCTTCAATAATACTGCATATTTCAATTTTATCAATGAATGAATATAAGGCTAGTTTATTCTTAGGGCAACTTGAACAAAAATTGGATTATCTATAAACCGGCTCATACGATTTTCATTTTCTAAATATAACTAAACGACGCATTAGTATATGAGTACGTTTGTACAACGTGTGCTGTACCGATTTTTAATTAGTGTCTACACTTCTGCCCCATGCATTGCTATACTCCATGCATATCATTTTAACGATTTCTTCCTTTATATTTCCCGTCAATAGGAGTTTGTTTTTCTGAAAGCAGCTTTTTCTTTCGTTATTCTATTCCAGTGTTTTCCAAACTTTTTGACTGCGCGAACCCCTTTTTAGGCGCGTTCGGCTTACAGCGTGAGCGCCTATTATCGTCGGTCGGTCCGTCCGTCCGTCCGTCCTTCCTTCTGTCCGTCCGTCCGCATGTTCGTTCTCGGCTTCTACCGAACGGATTTTCATGAAATTTGATATTAAGGACTTTCAATCAAATATAATAAGAAAATCGCAAAAATGAATCACGTACGCCAATCAGGGGTACCACTTTACTGAGGACAGAAAATTTAATTTTCGTCATATCTTGTAAAGTATTGCTCATATCAATATATTTTTCAGATAAATGTTGTAAAACAGGTAAAGTAATTTCCTTTCCTATACATTTTTATCGTAAGAGTAGCTGTTATCGAGAAAATCAAACGAAAGTCTTATATCGAGTTGACCAAAATTTCTTGCATGGTTACTTCATTGTTGCGAACATAAACAATCTCCCAAACAAATGTTTAATTTCCTTACGTGTGCATGTAATATTATTAAATAGGAAGAAAATTGATTATTTATGTTGAAGAAAATAACTTGAAAACGCAATTTCCCTTACGTACAGGTATATAATTGTTTTTTTATACTCCATTGCACGAAAAGCGCCCATTTGTGATACGTTGTGCACTTTCGTAACTTGTTTACTTTCTCATATGAAGTATCGAGAAAGTATTGTTTTCGCGAAAAAATTCGAACTGGAGATTTTTTCGGAAATACACGTTTTAGGTGTCGCTGAATCCGAAAAAGTGGTTTTCGCAATGCCGTCTGTCTGTCCGTCTGTCTGTCTGTTACTGGCTCTGGAGCCTAGACGGTAGACCGAAAATGAATCAAATCTCGTACTTCGGCATAATATGATACTGAGCAGAGTATACATAGAAATGGTTGACATTGATCACTAATTAAGAGTAGTTTATTCTACGCATGTTTAACAACAATCCGATTTTTTCAAAAACGGCTATAACGATTTTGATCAAATTTCGTACAGTTACTTAGGTTTACGTCTTCAATAATACTGTATAGTTCATATTTCTCAAAAATGAATATAAGGCTAGTTTATTCTAGGCAACTTTAACAATAATTCGATTTTCTCAAAAACGGCTCTAACGATTTTGATCAAATTTCGTACAGTTACTTGAGTATACATCTGCAATAATACTACATATTTTATTTTTCTCAATGAAGGAATAAAAGGCTAGTTTATTCTTGGGCAACTGTAACAAACGTTGGATTTTCTAAAATCAGGCTCATACGATTTTCATTTTCTGAAGTTAACTAAACGACGCATTAGTATATGAGAAAGTTTGTACAATGTATGTTGTACCGATTTTTTTAAAAAGCATTTGCACTAATTTCTAAATTCCTGCACACATTTGGGAAAGGGCTTAAAAATTTCTTTGGGTAACTCATTCCACTCACTAATTCCTCTATTTAGGATGGAGTTCGTTTTCTGTGACCTATATTTTATTTTAAAGCTATGGTCATTTTTACTTTCTCATACGAAGTATCGAGAAAGTATTGTTTTCGCGAAAAAATTCGACCTCGAGATTTTTACGGAAATATACGTTTTAGCTGTCGCTGAATCCGAAAAAGTGGTTTTCGCAATGCCCTCTCTCTGTCCGTCTGTCTGTCTGTTACTGGCTCTGGAGCCTAGACGGAAGAACGAAAATGAATGAAATCTCGTACTTAGGCATTTTATCATACTTAGCAGAGTATACTTAGAAATGGTTGACATTGATCAATAATAAAGAGTAGTTTATTCTACGCATTTTTAACAACAATCCGATTTTCTCGTCTTCGTGCAGATCGTTTATATAAATTAGGAACAGCAAGGGGCATAACACACTCCCTTGGGGGACACCCGATGTGACAGGTGTTTCTTTAGAAAACATTTCTCTGACTCTGACCCTCTGGTTTTTCCATTAAGAAACTTTTTATATAAGCTTTTCCTTTGCTAATTTGTTAGTTTGTAACCTTCTGGTCATGTTAGTAGTTCATAAGGGAAGCAGCGTAATTTTCATTTGCATGTTAACGTTACGAAGAATTAGCATGAAAATTCGAGATTTGTAACAAACCACGCCCAGGAGAACAAAATTAACTTTTGTGCAATTTACGTACAATATTATGTCTCAACATTCGTCCTTGTATCTTTTGCTAATCGTGTATTACAATTATACTATCTGCAAAGATATTCATTTGTGCATTGTATCTTTATCTTCTATCAACTTATTCTTTCAATGATCCGAAAAAGTGGTTTTCGCAATGCCGTCTGTCTGTCTGTCTGTCCGTCTCTCTGTCTGTCTGTCTGTCTGTTACTGGCTCTGGAGCCTAGATGGTAGAACAAAAATTAATGAAATCTCGTACTTAGGCCTTTTATCATACTGATCAGAGTATACATAGAAATGGTTGACATTGATTAATAATTAAGAGTAGTTTATTCTACGTATTTTTAACAACAATTTGAATTTCACAAAAACGGCAGGAATGATTTCGACCAAAATTCGTACAGTTACTTGACTTTACGTCTCCAATAAAACTCTATGGTTCATATTTCTCAAAAAATGAATATAAGACTTGTTTATTCTAGGCAACTTTAACAATAATTCGATTTTCTCAAAAACGGCTTTAACGATTTTGATCGAATTTCGTACAGTTACTTGAGATTACGTCTTCAATAATGCTGTATAGTTCATATTTCTCAAAGAATGAATATAAGGCTAATTTATTCTAGGCAACTTTACAACAATTCGATTTTCTCAAAAACGGCTCTAACGATTTTGATCAATTTGGTCCAGTTTCTTGAGTATACATCTACAATAATACTACGTATTTCATTTTTCTCAGTGAATAAATAGAAGGCTAGTTTATTCTTGGGCAACTTTAACAATAATTGATTTTCTAAAAACAGGCTCGTATGATTTTCATTTTCTAAAGATAACTAAACGACGCATTAGTACCCATATATGATAAATTTTGTACAATGTGTGTTGTACCGTTTTTTTAGATTAAAATTAGAAAGAATTGACCTACAATCTTCGGATATAAACCATTTTGAAGAAAGCATTATAAAGTTTCCTATTCTGTTCGTCTTTTTCCGCCTACAGTTCGAAATTTCCCAATGTGACCGTTTAATTCACACAGTTTAAGGAAATCTAGCCATTTTAACGGGATGTTGCCTTGCCTACCAATTCCATTGTTAGACCTCAATATCATATTGTTAATTCAATCCCTGTGAATATAAACGTGCTTTGAATGCTTTTAATACGAGAGAGGGGGGTGGAATGAGGTAGAGGGGGGAGCGAGAGGGAGGGGGAGAGAGGGAAGTAGACGGGGGAGGTGGAGAAATGAGGAGGGGCAGAGAGGGGGGAGGGAGAGAAAGGGTGTGTTAGGGAGAGAGGGTGTGAGTTGGGGGGGAGAGGGAGGGAAAGAGAGGCAACTATTTTAAGTTTAACTAAAGATAGCCAGTCAACAACAGAATATTCACTATAAATGTTGTATATGACAAAATATTTCATATGTAAAAGTGTGATATTAATTATTTAAAATGAAAATAATAATAATCTATCTATCTATAATTCTTCCGTTGATATTTCAACGGGCATTACTCTAGTATGATATATTAAAAACGCCTATATTACGTAGAATACTTGAATATTAATAAAACAAAGGTTATGTACAACTCCTTAACAAATTCTGAGAAGATACATATCAACGGAGCAGAACTCGGAGAAGTAACCAGCTATGTTTACTTAGGTCATCTCATCACTACTGATGGTTCGCTTCTTGGAGAAATCAACCGGAGAGTGAAGATGGCATGGAGTGCTTTTGGCAAGAATGCGAACATCTTTAAATCAAATATTCCAGTCTTCCTAAAAAGGAGACTGTATGACCAATGTGTTCTGCCTGTTCTGACATATGGTTGTGAAACATGGACCATGAATGCCAGAATGATACAGCGCCTTCAAACAACACGGAGGGGCATGGAGAGATGCATGTTAGGGATCACCCGAAGAGACCGCAAGAGGAACGACTGGGTAAGAAAGAAGACGGGAGTCTGTGACGTGATTAGAAGAGCGAAGGTGTTAAAATGGCAGAGGGCGGGCCACATTGCTAGAAGAAATGACCAGCGTTGGACGTCCAGTGTCATCGAATGGATCCCAAGAAACATCAAGAGACCAAAAAGAAGACCGAAAGACAGGTGGGACAGAGGGCTTGTTAAGTTCTTGGGGCAAATTTGGAGGAGGGAGGCAGTTGACAGGGAAAACTGGAAGAGTCTGGGGGAGGCCTTCATCCGTCAAAGGATTGAAATAGGATAATGATGATCTCTCCTCTTCCCTCCTCCCCCCTCCTCTGCATCCTCCAATCCCCGACCTTTCCACGCTCCCTTCCCTTCCACCCCCACACTTTCACCACAGTGTCACTGCCAAATCAGTTGTGTCGCTCTTGTGCTGACGATCATCCCGAAAGCTCCAATAACTTCTACAAATGTGTCTCTCCAACACCTCAGCGGCTCTCCTTCCGGTAAGTGCACATTGGGTTTCCTTCAACAGCTAGTTGTCCTAAATATCCTGATTTACCTTTCCTCTTCCGTAAGTTTATATATATATATATATATATATATATATATATATATATATATATATATATATATACACACACACACATATATAAAAAGGCCGAAGAAATGCTAGGGGAAAATCAATTCGGCTTCAGAAAAGGACGTGGAACCAGAGATGCTATCGGTGTAGTGAGAATCATATCAGAAAGGGCAATAGAGTACAGTCAAGATTGCTGCGTATGTTTCGTCGACTGGCAGAAGGCCTTTGATAGAGTAAATAGGGTACTGCTGATGAGGATATTGAAGGATATAGGTGTAGACTGGAAAGACAGGAGACTGATCAGGAATCTATATCTGAATCAAGAAGTAAAGGTCAGGTTGGAGAATACGGACACCAGCGGAGTACATATCGGTAGAGGAGTAGGACAGGGCTGCTGTCTATCGCCGATTCTGTTAAATATATATGGAGAGAGACTAATGCAGGAAGCGTTAGAAGGCACGGGAGATTTCAAAATCGGAGGAAGGATTATAAGAACAGTGAAATACGCGGATGATCAAGTACTTCTAGCAAGAAAGGAAAAGGAACTCCAGAAAATGATAAATAGACTAGTGATAACAGGTAGAAAATACGGTATGGAAATTAATACAGAAAAATCCAAGGTTGTGCGAATATCAAGTAAAGAAGAAGAAAATTTGAATATAAGTATTGGAGGAAAGCCATTAGAACAAGTTTCAGATTATAAATACCCCTGGAACATTGAAAAATGTGCTATGCATGTGTGTGTGTATAAACACACACACACACATATATATCCTTAGTAATTAGTGACATTATATATATATATATATATATATATATTTTGGGAAACTAGGTGTTGAAGGAAACCCAGTGAACACTTACCGGAAGTAGAGCCGCTGGGGTGTTGGAGAGACACATTTGTAGAGGTTAGAGCTTTCGGGATGATCCCTTCGTCAGCACAAGAGAGACACAACTCTAGTTGCCCAAAATATCCTTACCTACCTTTCCTCTTCCTTAGTATTTATATATATATATATATATATATATATATATATATATATATATATATATATATATATAAACTGTCACTAATTATGAAAGACCACGAAGTCGAAGGCTACGGCGTCCAGTGTTATATGTCTCCCAGTTTTCCATTCTCATTTTGATAATGCATTCCACTTTCTCCTAATTTAGGCCTCAACAAAGGGTACGCATTAGGATAACACTATTCCGGATCTGTGAATGCCTTCCAACGGGAAAAAAGATATCAATCAATTTCGAAACTGTCAAATGAGGCAAAGTGGCGCCCTGTTTCATCGCCGGAGGGTAGTTATCGAGCAAAGGTTTGAAACAGGAAGTACAACAAATGACAATCTGAGTGGGCGTCACTTCTGTTTCTCACGCTGGTGGGAAGGAAGAAAGGGGAAGATGTGAGGGGAGGGGTGGGAGGATAGAGAGAGTGAGAGGGAGGGAGGGGGAAGGGGGGAGGGGAGGAGCAGCCGTGCTATTCAACAGTTTCCGGATATTCTGGGCGTTTCGATTCTTGGGACGCTTAGGGGGAGAGAAAGAGTGGTTGAGCGACCGAGCCGTCTCCCCATCCACATCCTCCATCCGCCTTCAAATTCCCCATCCACCTCCAAATTCCCCATCCACCTCCAAAATCCACGTGCCCCATCCACCTCCAACGCCATGGGAAAGGCATAGCCATGACTAAAGAAGTGTATTTTAGTGGTTTAATGCAATTTCATTGATACATCCTGCGAAATTTTCAAGTGGAGTTAAGAGACTTTATTTCCAATTATGTCTGCTTAATAAGAAGACCGGTTCTTGAGAATAAGATGCTATGAGATTCATACATTTTAATGGAATGTATATATTTCTTTACATAAATATTCCTTACGGTATCACATTGGTATTTAAAGTTAAATTATGCTATGGGACTGGCCTATCACACGGTCCAATATCGTATGACGATTTGCTTCGTTCGCCTATCATTTTCGCTGTACTCCAGTGAATATTTAAAAGGCAAATGCCTAAATCTGCCCCTTCGCGGTTTCTTATAACACGGAATCTCAAAAGCGCGGTTTTTAAAAAGCAAAAATGCAAATATCGCGAATATTGTCTCACAATAACGCAGTTCCGTCCTACTTGCGATGTTGAATTGTTGATCGCAGAGCGAGATTTCTTACATCGTGGAGATTACGAGTGCGTTCGTTATTATACATTTAGAGATGAAATATGGACGCTTCATTCGCACACACATTCAAGGCAAAGGTGTCTCTTACGAATTATATATTCACCTCAAAATTCAACATACACAGCGCAAACCTCATATACATTTGTATTTTACCTTACTAGACTATTTCCAGAATGGAAGAAACTCCTACCGCTTTAAAAAATGGGATCGACATACATTGTACAAACTTTCTCATATACTAATGCGTCGGTTAGTTATCTTTATAAAATGAAAATCGTATTTGCCTTATATTCATTTTTTGAGAAATATGAACTATACAATATTATTGAAGACGTAAACTTAAGTAACTGTACGAAAGATGATCAAAATCGTTAAAGCCGTTATTGAGAAAATGAAATTGTTGTTAAAAATACGTAGAATAAACTTTCTTTAATTATTGAGCAATGTCAACCATTTGTACGTATAATCTATTCAGTATGATAAATGCCTAAGTACGAAATTTCATTGATTTTTGCTCTACCGTCTAGGCTCCAGAGCCAGTAACCGACAGACGGCATTGCAAAAACCACTTTTTCGGATTCAGCGACACCTAAAACGTATATTTCCGTAAAAATCTCGAGGTCGAATTTTTTCGCGATATCAATACTTTCCCGATACTTCGTATGAGAAAGTAAAAATAGGTTTCCGAAAAAAAAGGCTCAAGATTTTCATCAAATTTCGGATAGTTATTTAAGTTGATGTTTATAACGATTCTACATAGTTCATATTTTTTAAATGATAACTAAACGACGCGTTAGTATATGAGAACGTTTGTATGTATGCTGTACCGATTTTTCTGCTAAAAAATCGGTACAACATACATTGTACAAACTTTCTCATATATAGGTACTAATGAGTCGTTTAGTTATCTTTGGAAAATGAAAATCGTATCAGCCTGATTTTAGAAAATCCAATTTTTGTTAATGTTGCCCAAGAATAAACTAGCTTTATATTCTTTCATTGCAAAAAATGAAATACGTAGTATTATTCTAGATGTATACTCAAGTAACTGTATGAAAGTTGATCGAAAACGTTATAGCCGTTTTTGAGAAAATCGGATTTTTGTTAAAAATGCGTAGATTAAACTACTCTAAATTATTGAGCAATGTCAACCATTTCTATGTATACTCTGCTCAGTATGATAAAATGCCTAATTGCGAGATTTCATTCATTTTCGCTCTACCGTCTAGGCTCCTGAGCCAATAACAGACGGACAGACAGACAGACGGCATTGCGAAAACCAGTTTCGGATTCAGCGACACCTAAAACGTGTATTTCCGTAAAAATCTCGAGGTCGAATTTTTTCGCGAAAACAATACTTTCTCGATATTTCGTATGAGAAAGTAAAAATTGTAGCTTCTGCAAATGGATTCCCGAAAATCAATAAGAAATTTGTCGTACACGAATTATACACGCAAACATAGCATATTTTCTGTATAGATTTAGGGGAAGTGTAGCCGTCAGAGAAACTGTATCAATTTGAGTTGAATTTTTGAAGAGGATTTCAATATTTTATAAGACGGCCTTCATTCTGTCCGCGTTCTTATTCACGCACTTCCTGCCAAAATCGATGCGGCGAGTAAACTCTGTCACGCGTTCGGATCGGATGAAATATTGAGAATGAGTGATGAGGCAAATGTGGTTTCGTTCCACTGCGCATGCGTCCGTTTTAATCTACCCTCCCATCGCCATTACATATACCTACTACTCACTCTCCTCTCAAATAATTGTTAAGAAAAATAATTCCAATTTACTCTCTCTCTCTCTGTCCCTCTTTCTCTCTCTTTCTGTCTCTCTATTCACAGCATTGAGAAGGTATTGTTTTCATGAAAACATTTCAACGGAAATTCATTTTTTGAGTGCATTTTCACTATTTTGTCGACGATGTGCGTGATTGGATTTTTGTGTGTGATCTAACTAAACACTAATAATTGGACCAGTACAAAACTTTATCCTTGAGATTATTACTAGTAATTCATGGTTTTAGAATGTTTTGGCTGAAACTGGTCGACTCTTGACATTTTTCCGTTTTCGCCTAATATACCCTTCGGGATTTCATTAATGTAAATATCAACGTTGTGTACAATATCATTTTCTACAAATTTTGTCTGAAGCATGTTTTCATAGAACGAATTCTTTTTTCATTATATTGAATGTCGCTATTTGACAGCTATGTTACCGCTGCTATTATAAATTTTTCGGATTGTCAACAGCGACCACTAGCGATACATCAACATTTTGTAATCCATAGCAACAAATATCAAATTTGTTTACTTATTGCTTTTTCTTCGAGAAAAGAGACTGAAGTTGTTGTGAAAATAAGTTTTGTACAGTTAATCATGAGTGTAATTGTCGATAGTTAAACTTGAGGACACTGTTTTCGAGAGCAACTTGTAAGTACTATTTCCATGATATTCATTATTTTGCATGAAGAATTTAAGTTGTTGGACACAAACGATTTTTTTATTTTTGTTATGGTTATATAGTAAGGTTTACGAAATAAATATCATTTATTCTGGTGTAAAGTGTTATTTTGGTATCAGTTTAGTTCTTTAACCAATACTGAATTTTCTGATGTGGGAATATTAGGAATGTTCAGTGAAAAACATCGGTTAAAAATAAAATACGCAAGACTTTAAAATGCGATTCTTACTGACAATGGGTTGGGTTTCGTAACTGCAATAAGTTTCAGCTGCAGTTTCGACGCCCATATTATTAAATTCCACGACTTTTTCCATCGATTTGACATTAGCAATGCCTGCGTGGCTAGTCTTTCGGACGATGGTCTTAACATGTAGATTGGTTTGACAAAGAAGAATCAGCACTGCTGAAGTTGTTTGTAATTGCATTTCTAAATTTAAGGATATGTGGAAACCTATGAATATCTAAATAATAATAATGTTAATAATAATGGTTCTTTTCCTTTATATTCCCTCTCTAATTGTTTACTGATTATGTTATAGTTGTTAAAGGGGGTTTATTTATTCCTCTCTGCTACCATGACACAACAACAATGGCTTCATTCAGTTAATTTAAAGCTTGCTAACCCATGACTGATCGTCCCGTAGCGACATTTACAAACCCCATCACGGAACAACGGGGAGGGATAGTTTCGTTCCAGCGAGGCGAAGGCCGCGGCAGCGCCCGGAGACGACAACTAAATTAAAAACAAAGCCAGCAGAAGGCTCGCCAATATCCTCTCCATTTGCGACGCAACAGTAAAGCGAGATATAATTCTTCTGTAGACTACAGATAACTTGGTAGAAACCAATCCAACCTTGTTCTCTCCACCAAAACATGGTAAAAATGAATAAATAAATAGTATAATTTAGAATGTTGTAATTATATCTCGCTTGACTCTTATGCCGCAAATGGAGAGGACATTGGCGAGCCTTCGGCTGGCTTTGTTTTTAAATTAGTTGTCGTCTCCGGGCGCTACCGCGCCCTTCGCCTCGCTGGAACCAAACTATCCCTCCCCGTTGTCCGGTGATCGGGTTTGTAAATGTCGCGACGGGCCGATCATTCATGGGTTAGCAAGCTTTAAATTAATTCAAGTCAAGTGAGATATAATTCCTCTGTTGACTACATATCCTTGGTTACTAGGCAAATTAAAAACATAATCAGTAAATAATTAGAGGGAGGGATATAAAGGAAAGGAACCATAATAATAATATTGAAGGTAAAGATAAAAAATATATCCCAATTTACGTAGTAATAAAGCTTAATATTACAAATTTTAAAAATCATATTAGGTTATTTGATTCAAGTTGCATAAATGATTTTATAAAATGAGTAAATTATGTTATAATTTTAGTTTTTTTGGAGGTAATTTGCATCACCGTGAATCTTTGCGTTTCAAAAATTTTGTTCAATATAAAACGAAGAAGAATTCCTATCCTTTCTCTGGCGAGAAGGAAGCCATTTTGCCGTGGAATAGAATAACTGCACTGAGCAATTTGTCCTTCAATTTTCCTTCGAAATAATATTATTATTATTTGGTATTGTACCAACAGCAAGCAAGCGCCTTAAGTGCAAAAATCTCATTCGTAGATATAATCTGAGGAATTTTCCACGATCTTCCATAAGAAATAGAATTTAGAAATGTATCGGGAAATGTCAAATTAAAACAGAAGGAGAGAAAATGACAAAACGGTTACATTTAAAGAGAACGTTTTGAAAATAGCCGAAAGACATCCATGAGATTCCTGGTTTGTATTCCGTCGTGGGTTAAAACGTTTTCCTTCGGTTCTGCCGACTTGGATTTGCAATCTTTTAAAAGCCGTTCAGAATGTTGAACGGGCGTTGATCCAAAGAATGAGTGTAAACATTAGCTGGATTGAGAAAAATTATCACATTTGTTTTTTGATTGGTTGATTTTGACTTAAAGCTTTACGTCCTTTTTCAGCGTATAGAGCTATTAAGGACTGTGGATTGATGATTTTAAGCAATGAATCTGACACCGCAAACAACCAAGTCCACGGCGGGATACGAACCCACGACCTCATGGCAAGGAGACAGACACTCTACCCCCTCGGCCACCGCGGCCGGCCGTATGATTTAGGTGATAAATTAATTGCGCATGCTTAGAAAATAATTTTTTAAATTATCAATATTCATATTCTATTCAAAGAGGTGCGGAGTGAAATTAAAAATCCCCATTTTCTGTATTTACAGCCTACCCGTTCGCGAGTCTCAGGAGCGCCTATCCGACGGTCCTGCAGAGCCAGTATGGGTGAGTGGCTGTGCATTCGCAGGACAGCCTCTGCGAAGGCACATTTATTCATTTTTCTTCTTCCGCTTTGGCCATTCCTCTTAGATTCGCATATATCCAAAGGTAAAATGCTTTCATTTTGGGTTGGGTAGACTAGCGAGTCTTTCGGTTCCACCCGGGAAGTCTGTAAGACCAACGGAAAACAAAAGAGGTTGCGGAATATCCGACTGTAAAAGTTGACCATTTCGGTATTTATCTTGGTTTCAGGTGATAGTTTTCATTTTAGAATATAATTATAATTCGAGAAGAGGGGTCTGTGCTCAAACTGAAGAATAACTGCGAAAAAAAGGAAAACGGTAAACGAAAAAGGAGATAAAGAAAGCTTTCTTAAGTGACTTGGTTTATTTCCGAAATACAGAAAGTCGCACTGCGACCATGTTTTCGGAGGACCAGGCAAACGAGCAATGAGATACAAATAAATGGGTGTATAAAGAAAGGACCAATGGAGGAGGGAAATGAGAGAACCGAGGTCGTAGGTCCATTTAAATGAAATGGGTTGATGGAGTAGGAGAAATCAAGAGATCTAGTTAAATACCTCGATAAGAACAAAATATAAATTGATGTGTCCAACACATGACTTTCTCCATACGTAAGTTGTCAACTAAAATCAAATAAATGCGGCGAAAGGAACAGATATTCTGCTACGGTAGTTAAGTGACAGTGTCCTCCCGACAAATGGAAGACTTAATCTTCTTAGTATTTTAGTTCGTTTTTTGTTGGTTTCAATATGAGCGTCTTTTTCTTAAAGCTTGATCAAACGGTGTAAAATTAGTTTCGTAATCAGAGTAAAATTAAAATTATACTCAACAGCCAACACGGTCAACATACAGCAAATCGTAAATAAATGGAACAGGTCTGTTATTAGTCACCCATCATAAAACATGCCGTTGCCACTAGAAACCCGTTATTATTTACCTAGAGAAAAAGTAATAACGAGGGATATAGAAAGATAAACATGAAACCCATTTCAGAAATATTGGAGGAATATAAAGACAAAATAATCGAGAAAAGGCTCATACCAAACAAAAGGTAAAAGATGTTTGGGAAAAGAAGGAACGCCGTCAAGATTGTTTTTCTAAGATATATAACATTGAAAGGATGTATTGACGAGCCTTCGGCTCGCTTTGTTTTAATGGGTAGTCGTCTCCGGGCGCTACCGCGCCCTTCGCCTCGGCTGGAACGAAACTATCCCTCCCCATTGTCCGGTGATCGGGTTTGTTAATGTTGCGACGGGCCGATCAGTGATGGGTTAGCAAGCTTTAAATTAACTCAAGTCAAGCGAGATATAATTCCTCTGTAGACTACATATCCTTGGTTACTAAACAAATTAAAAACATGATCAGTAAACAATTAGTTGTGGGTGACTAATAACAGACCTAAGCCAAATAAATATTGAAATCAACGAAAGAATGAGATAATCTAACGTTATTTAGGTAGTTTGTTTAATTTTATAATTATTCTAATTTTGTTACGAATATATCCTGAAGTTAATGCCCATCATAATGAAGGGAATGAGTACATTATCAAAGGTTTTTTATTTTCTCATACGAAGTATCGAGAAAGTATTGTTTTCGCGAAAAAATTCGACCTCGAGATTTTTACGGAAATACACGTTTTAGGTGTCGCTGAATCCGAAAAAGTGGTTTTCGAAATGCCGTCTGTCTGTCTGTCTGTTACTGGCTCTGGAGCCTAGACGATAGAGCGAAAATGAATGAAATCTCGTACTTAGGCATTTTATCATACTGAGCAGAGTATACACAGAAATGGTTGACATTGCTCAATAATTAAGAGTAGTTTATTCTACGCATTTTTAACAACAGTCCGATTTTCTCAAAAACGGCTCTAACGATTTTGATCAAATTTCGTACAGTTACTTGAGTTTACGTCTTCAATAATACTGTATAGTTCATATTTCTCAAAAAATGAATATAAGGCTAGTATATTCTAGGCAATTTTAACAATAATTCGCTTTTCTCAAAAACGGCTTTAACGATTATGTTCAAATTTTGTACAGTAACTTGAGTATAAATCTACAATAATACTACATATGTTATTTTTCTCAGTGAATGAATAAAAGGCTAGTTTATTCTTGGGCAACTTTAACAAACATTGGATTTTCTAAAAACAGGCTCATACGATTTTCATTTTCTAAATATAACTAAACGACGCATTAGTATATGAGAAAGTTTGTACAATGTATTTTGTACCGATTTTTTCCAGTTACATTACTCAAATTTAATTCATTTAATAAAAAAATATATTTTTATTGACAAAACAAGTGACTCTTTTAACATGACGAAGAACCGATCAGCAGTTTAGATATTTAGTTTACATTAACAAGTCTTGGTTAATTAATTTGCGAGACTTCCTTTAGGTTAAAATGAAGTCGAAGTATTTCTTAATTTTGCCTCGGGACACACGAAGGCTGACCTAAATAAAAAGTCGGTACAACACACATTGTACAAACATTCTCATATATGGGTACTAATGCGTCGTTAATTATCATTAGAAAATGAAAATCGTATGAGCTTGTTTTTAGAAAATCCAATTTTTGTTCAAGTTGTCCAGAATAAACTAGCCTTATACAGGGCCGGTCCAAGGCGTGGGTAACGTGGGCAAAAGCCACAGGCGGCCGGTCAGAGGGGCGGCCATCCAGCGACTTATTTGCGAACATGGATAGGGAACGGCGAGGAAATTCCGTTGCCCGAAATTTTTCCATCTGTCCAACCGCCGACATGGTTGGACATGTCGTTGGATTATTGTTTTGGAAAGGGTGTCGAAGAAAAGAGTTGAGGATGCAATTATGTGCGAGAGCAGGAAAGTGGCATTGACCTGTGGCATCTGTGCCACGTGCCGTCTGCTTAGTTATGACCCATTGAGCCCTCTCCACGAGGGCTGATGTTCTATGGTGCTTCTATCCCGCTGACATGGGTTTTTTCGAATTGTTCTATCCTTCTCGGATGTTGGAGACGTCATGGCTCTTGTAAACAAAGGACTTATCTTTCGGTTCCCTTATAAAGACCTATGGCACCAAACGGAAGTAATACCTAGGTTGAGATTACCCATACCCAATGTCGACTCCTCTTCTGCTACCATTCTCGGCCTCTCTAACGACCTTTACAACAGTAGGACAATGGCGAACACGCATTTACAGCCAGGGTTGCAGATTTTTGCAGTGATTAGCAGAAGAGGCTAGGTTTCTTTTTCAGAGGAGGTATTTCTCCTTTATCTCGGTTCTAGTGCAGATGCCTCTGTGGAGCTGCGCATTCTTTGAAAGGTAACGTCCATCATCTCCACGATTTCGGAACGGGTTTTCCCTAAAATAACTGAAAGTTCCTCCTTCCTCTCACTCCTCCTATACGACATTTTTGATACTTTCCGCCAGTCTTTCATTGTCAGTTGTGGAAGAATTATCTCAATATTTTCGTGCTCTGGACGATTTTCTTCACTCACTGAATTACAGGTGGGTTTCTTATCATTTTACTATTTATATATATAGACCCAGCTCTCGATTTACGCGGATTTCATTTACCCGTTTTTGGAATAACGCGGAAGTGATATTACTACTACATATTTTCAAATTTACGCGGTCATTAGTTTAGAATTACGTGGCTAAAATTACTTACCAATGAAAGGAATCTTCTTCTGTTCTCGCGCAACCGATGTCGTAGTGTGAGTGATATTTTTTCTCTTGTGATTATTTGTGTGGTTTTAGCTTGTTGTGAACTATTCTCCCATATTATGACTGGAAAACGCCCATCTACATCACATTGGAAATTATTTTTGATTTACGCGGCCATTTTCAAGAACGCAACCACCGCATCAAGAGCTGGGTGTATTGTATCCTGAATATAACAAGATTACGAAAAGTGCAATATTTATTTATATGTATGTAATTTGGTAAGCTTTTTCTGAAAAAGTGATTGGCAGAAAACTTTAATATTTCTTAAATCATTACATCAGGAATAATTCGTGGTTGGCATATACAACAATCAAATAATTTTGCCGGCCAGTATTAGGAGCGTATTTCTACGAAATGAGGAAAATACCGATCATCCAATGCGGAAGAAGTAAATCTCATTCTTGTCTAATAGGTGTCAAGTTAATTTTAAGATATTTAGTCCAACGGAAAGTTAATACGAAGTGATTCAGTGATGAGGATTTGATTCGACGATGGATATGTCTTTCTTTTACCGCTTGGCTTCGGGGGTTGTTCTCCCAAAATTGTAATTACATTACTTTTTTAAGTTTTCAGTGTTTATAATTATCAAGGTACGTTTCCATAATATTTAACTGTAATTGTTCTTTTGCGAATTATTTGAGGTATTAGATATGCACTATTTTTTGGTTTTGTTATGTGCGGTTATGGCGATTTATTATTACATCTACATCAAATAGGTTCGCTTCCTTCTCCGAACGAAACTGTAAGATAACTAACGACGCTGTCGGAGTAAGTAACGCATTTCGCATGTCACTATTGTCCTTTATCTGCTGGATAAAAAGTTTTTGTTGGCCTTCTAATGAAATTACGTACCTGTCTCACAATCCATTGGTGAAAATGTCCTAATTGAAAGCATTCTTTACTTAATATATGGCAGTAGATAGTTGTCCACTATCTGCAGAACCTACCGTATTCGCTTCCCCTCAGCTGCGAGTAGATACATTTATCACATATATGACTTGGCAGATTAAGCATAATATTACAAGTAATCCTCCATAGTCTGAAGGGTAACTGACCGATATTTGACAGTTTCCGTTTAAGTCGAGTATTAACTCAACTCGAATTCTGTATGGCCGGAGAAATAACATTTTAATATTTAGTTTTATTAATTATTAATCATTACATTTTCCACTATTTCGTCTACACATACTAATCAAAATACTTGGTAATGATTTTAAATAATACTACACTTTTGTAAAGAAATTAAAAATAATAATTAAAAGTGAACTTATAATAAATCCCTTAATTTATTTAATTTTAGAATGGTGGATGGAATCAAAAAGAAGTTGCGTTTGTCTGGATGTGAATATAAAAAACGGAAAAAGAATATATTTGCACCAAACATAAAGGCGCTTTCCTAAAATATTTAAAACCAAGAGAAAGTTTTGATAGAGACACTCCAGGTTCATGTAGCCATGATGTTGATAGAGATTCCTGTTTCGGGAAAACTCAAGATTTTGAAACATTAGGGTTAATTGAAGAAAGTGTTTCGGAAGATGTTGGCGTTCCAACAGTGTCAGAACAATCTAGTGATAAAAAATTTGGTGAAATTGATTCAAAAGATTTTAGTGTAAATGTTTTGGAGGATCCAGCTTTATGGCCAAAATTGGACAGTGCAGTGATAGATACTTTGGTAAAAAAAGACCCCCAGTTATGCTTACACTGTAATTTTCCAAAAGATAAGAACAAAAGATGTTTTAATGTATCGTATTACGTTAGAGTATTGAGTAACGGTGAACAAATTAATAGGCAATGGGTGGTTTATTCACATTCGAAGAATGTAGTATTTTGCTTTTGCTGTAAATTATTTTGTAAACATCAGAGGGAAATAACGATTGGAAACATATTTCTTCAGTTCTTCAGCGCCACGAAAGGAGCCAAGAACATTATAACTGTTTCCAAAAGTGGTTAGAATTAGAGAAAAGGCTAAAGAATAATTTGACCATCTGTAAAGATTTGCAAAATTTAATGAGGGCTGAAAAACAGTATTAGATAGATGTTCTAAAACGCTTAATAAACGCAGAGAAAAATCTACTGTTTATGGGCTCCTTCTCTCGTGTGGTTACGGATAGGAAATTGAACAATAGTATGTACTTCGCTAACCAAGAGTTTCCTTCCAAGAAAACAGCGCCATCGGGAAAATTTAGTAAAATTCTTACATAATATATTGTGTATGCCCGTGCTTGTAACGAGTAAGAAAATAAAAGTAATTATTACAACTTTTTTTTGGTGATTATAGATGTTTTTCGTCAAAAAGCTAACAAAATTGGTAGGATTAAATAAATTTTGCATTGGAAAATAATGAATGTTCCCTTGAAATAGCGTATTCTCAAAAATTTGTACAGTGTTGGTAAGGCAATATACATGCATACATATTTATATTTCGCTAATCGTGGATACAAGAAACCGCAGTTGGTAAAGAATTCCTTTATTAGGGGCGGCCAAATAAATTCTTGCCCACACTCGAAAAAAGTCTTCGGCCGACACTGGCCTTATATTCATTTTTATGAGAAATATGAACTATACAGTATTATTGAAGACGTAAACTCAAGTAACTGTACCAAATTTGATCAAAATCGTTGCCGCCATTTTTGAGAAACTCAAATTATTGTTAAAGTTGCCTAGAATAAACTAGCCTTAATTCATTTTTTGAGAAATATGAACTATACGGTATTATTGAAGACGTAAACTCAAATAACTGAACGAATTTTGATCAAAATCGTTGTAGCCGTTTTTGAGAAAATCAAATTGTTGTTAAAAATACGTAGAATAAACTTCCCTTAATTATTGAGCAATGTCAGCCATTTCTTCATAGCTTCTGCGCAGTATGATAAAATTCCTAAGTACGAGATTTCATTCATTTTAGCTCTACCGTTTATGTTCTAGAGCAGTGTTTCCCAACTTTTTTAGAGGCGGTTAAAAATGGGAAAACAGAATAATTTTTGGGGCACCACTCACAACACTTCACGGCACACCAGGGCGCCGCGGCACCCAGGTTGGGAAACACTGCTCTAGAGCATGGGATATAGAAGCTCATGTAGCCCCTTATGGTGGCCAGAAAATGTCTTGAGTGGCCGCACTAGAAGGGGAGGGGGGTCTGTAGGATTTGTTTGCTAAAGCAGTTATTAATTTTTCTGTTATTTTTTTACATCGCATATTTATTTACAAGTTTTTTCGAAGTATTTTTAATTCATTTAATTCAAATTAAAAATTTTTATTTTCTTTTTTATAATACGTTTAATTTTTTACAAAGTATTTTAAATTTCTTTAATTCAAAAGATCATCAATTTGTAAATCCTTTAATTTTGTGGATGATAATCTGTGCTGATGGGTCAGATTTTCATCGGCCAAATTATACCGGTATTAAGAAACTGTAATTGGCCATATTTCTAAAACAATATGAATATATATTTAAACAGCAAATAAAATTACGACAATTGAAAATATTTGTGAATTTCTTCACTCGAAAATGGCCGCAAGTACATTAAAAATTAAAATCATTCAGCGGGCCGCACGAAATCGTGAAAGTGGCCACAGTTTGGACACCCATGCTCTAGAGCCAGTAACAGACAGACAGATAGAAAACGGCATTGCAAAAACCACTTTTTCGGATAAGCGACACCTAAAACGTATATTTCCGTAAAAATCTCGAGGTCGAATTTTTCGCAATTACAATACTTTCTCAATATGTATACTTCGTAGGTATATGAGAAAGAAAAAATCTGTACAACATACATCGTACAAACTTTCTCTATACTAATTCGTCGTTTAGTTATCTTTTGAAAATGAAAATCGTATGATCCTAGAGTGACCACATATGTCTGGCGATTTTACGAGACAGAACCCTCAAAGAAAATGGGACTATTAAAAATTTTACCGCAGTTTTTTAACCTTACGATGCTGGTTCCTCAGAAGATGTTAGTTCCCGACTGTCGGACTAACGAATGTAACTCGATTTCTTAGGATACGATAATCTACAATGTTACATTTGCCTCAAATGTCATATAATGTTTTCCTCATAATAAGAGAAATCGATAGGATCTCCAACGGCTATATTTTTTCAGAAAAACATTGTCACTTGTTGCTCCTCCGCTCTCTCAGGATGTTATAATGCTCATGCCTCAATGTATGAATATTCAATGACGTTACAACAATGTATAACATTGCATCGCATATACATACAGTAAAACTCGTTTATAACGATCACGCCTAAAACGAAATCTCGGCTATAACGAAGAAATATCTCGATCCCTTGAACTTCTCCATAAGGGCATTGGTTAAATTTCTCGGATGTAACGAACACGCATTTTACGAATTCTCGGCTGTAAGGAACAAATTTTTGGTCCCGTGGCAAAAAATGCCCCATATATAACGAATTTTGGCGAGCAGAGCGATAAGTAATGAATAGTTTCCGCCCGTTTACCGCGCACTTGTTCGTAGAGGTCCCCTTCCTCCATCTACCCCTTCCATACGAATTTCCACGCTCTCTTTGTTTTGAAATTGATATTAAAAATGTGAAATGTTTATGTAAATTAATGACCATAATAATATTAATTGGTCATTTAAAAAATCGCATGTAATAGCAGTCGAACATTTTACATGCCGCGAAGTTGATAAACATCTCTTTGCATATGTAAGTAAGGCATTGAAGTCGACTCACTGCAAATACAGTAAAAGCTGTGTTATCCGGCTATCTTAGGGATTGTGGAAAGTCGATTAGGAGAAATATCCGGTTAGGGGAGCGATTTTCGATTTTGACATCGCAAATTTAGCAATAACCAAACAAAATTGGGCTTAGGTTCACTATCGTACTCCCCGAATATAACTATACATGGGGTTTGCATTTTCCATTTTAATTCTTCCACACGTAGTTAGATATAGACACTATTTACCCATTCTTATTTAATACGTTGCTATGCTTACATACAAAACAAAAAGACTATTGAAAAGTTTAGGGCGTCCGGGAAGTTTGGAGATTACGGCAGTGAACCTGTTCCCAAAATTGAATTTATTAGATTATATCTTTCTTATTTATCTTTATTTACTCTATTAGAAAAGGACGAAATATTTAATTCTTCTGAAGATTTCTGTGAAAACCAGTCATATAATATTTTATCCAGTTCCTCCATTTTTGGCTTATGAAGCGTAAGATGTTTATTAATTGATTTACTCGTTCCAGAAGATGAAACAAATTTCATTAATTTAGCCTTATGAGCATTGATATCGTGGAGAGCGTGGAAGATCCGGTGTTGAATTCTTTTGCTATGGCTGCTCAATTTTTTCCTTTTTCAATTCGTTTGATCATCTCCAGCTTATGTGTTAGCGTTGAAACAACCTTTTATCTCCTGTTCCTTACTTTTAGGTATTTATTTTGATGCCATATTCAATGGATGGTTAATTTTTTTAAATAATGAAAGGCGATAAAACTGGAAGTTGCAGAAGTACACCAAAACATCTAGACAATGCAAATGGCTTACGTAACCAAAAACGCCATGCTTACTCGGCAGCCACAGAAGTATACGGAGTAAATACGTAATATATACATCTTATATTTTAAGAAATTTAAAAGTGGAAGTTGTAGTATTACACATATACAATTCACACAAAAATTCATAAAAAAAGAAAAAGAAATACAAAATGAATTGTATTTGTGTAATTGCCGGTATCTAAGGGTGGTCGGTTCTAAATAGCCGGATAGCACAGCTTTTACTGTATGTGTATACGTGTTATATGGGATGTATAGGCCAAAAACTATGTTTCTCGTATATAACGTAGTCACGCTTATATCGAAGCAATGAGTCGGTCCCCTCAAATACGTATTAAACGAGTTTTACTGTATGTTCTCGATGGCTTATGAAATACAACGTTGAGTCAGAGGTGATCTTCAAGGTACGCATACAAAAAGATTCATTGTAACTACTTATGGAAGAATGAAATTTCGAAAAAATCATAATGTGGAAACAAAATCAGATTTATTTTTCACGTCACATATTTCTTTTCTTAAATAGACATTGATTGAGTAGTGATGGAATGTTCCACTGAACGTATTTGAAGTCAATGTATTTCTTATAATAAAAATCGGTACAACATACATTGTACAAACTTTCTCATGTATGTACTAATCCGTCATTTAGTTATCTTTAGAAAATGAAAATCGTATTAGCCTGTTTTTAGAAAATCCACTTTTTGTTCAAGTTGCCCAAGAATAAACTAGCCTTATATTCATTCATTGAGAAAAGTGGAATACCTAGTATTATTGTACATGTATTCTCAAGTATCTGTACGAAATTTGATCAAAATCGTTAGAGCCGTTTATGAGAAAATCGAATTGTTGTTAAAGTTGCCTAGAATAAATTAGCCTTATATTCATTTTGTGAAAAATATGAACTATACAGTATCATTGAAGGCGTAAACTCAAGTAACTGTACGAAATTTGATCAAAATCGTTAGAGCCGTTTTCGAGAAAATCGGATTGTTGTTAACAATGCGTAGAATAAACTACTCGTAATTATTGATCAATGTCAACCATTTCTATGTATACTCTGCTTAGTATGATAAAATGCCTAAGTACGAGATTTCATTGATTTTCGCTCTACCGTCTAGGCTCCAGCGCCAGAAACAGACAGACAGACGGACAGACAGACGACATTGCGAAAACCACTTTTTCGGATAAGCGACACCTAAGACGTATATTTCCGTAAAAATCTCGAGATCGAATTTTTTCGCAATTACAATACTTTCTCAATAGGTATATGAGAAAGAAAAATCTGTACAACATACATCGTACAAACTTTCTCATATACTAATTCGTCGTTTAGTTATCTTTTGAAAATGAAAATCGTATGATCCTGGAGTGACCACATATGTCGAGGTCGAATTTTTTCGCGAAAGCAATACTTTCTCGATACTTCGTATGAGAAAGTCAAAAATCGGCACAACATACTACATTGTCAAATTTTCTAATGTACTAATGCGTCGTTTAGTTATCCTTAGAAAATGAAGATCGTATCCAATTTTTTTAAAAGTTGGCCAAGAATATACTAGCCTTATATTCATTCATTGAGGAAAATAAAATATGTAGTATTATTGCAGACGTATATTCAAGTAACTCTTCGAAATTTTATCAAAATCGTTCTGGCCATTTTTGAGAAACAAATTATTGTTAAAGTTACCTTGAATAAACTAGCCTTATATTCATTTTTTGAGAAATATGAAATATATAGTATTACTAGCGTAATTGCCCGTCAATCTGACGGGATATCTTTAATTAACCTTAAAATAGTTGCTTCCCTCCCCCTCTCTCTCCCCCCTCTCTCCCCTGCCTTCCACCCCCTCCCTTCCACCCTCTCCTTCCCCTCTCTCCCTCCCTCCATCTCCTGCCCTCCCTCCCCCTCCCTCCCTCTCCCTCCCTCCCTCTCTCTCTTAAATATAAGAAGGGACTATATAGCCTCAATTTCGCCCTCAATAAAGTCGTGTCTGTCTGTCCGTCTCCCTCCCTCTCCTTCCCTCCCTCCACATCTCTCCCTCTCTTTCCCTCCCTCCACATCTCTTTTCCTCCCTATCTCTCCCTCCCTTTCTCCCTCCCTCTCTCTCCCTCTCTATTCCTCCCTCCCTTCCCCTCACTCCCCCTCACTCTCTCCACCCCTATCCCCATTCCCTCTCTCCGCCTCCCCTCTCATCCCCTTTCTCCACCCGCTCCCCCCCTTTCTCCACCCCCTCCCCCTCATTCCCTCTCCCCCCTTCCCTCCCTCTCTCCCTCTGCGTTACCATCCCTCTCTCTCCCTCCCTATCTCGTATTAAAAGCATTAAGAGCACGCTTATACACCCATAAGGATTGATACAACAATAGGATTTTGAGGTCTAACAATATAATTGGTAGCCAAGGCAACATCCCGTTAAAATGGCTACTTCGAATTGTATGCGGAAAAAGATGAACAGAATAAGAAACTTAGTAATTTTTTCTTCAAAGTGGTTTAGATCCGAAGATGGTAGGTTAATTCCTTCTAATTTTAATTTCCAAAACAATAAAAGCCTGCACATCGAAAAATTGATTTTTACGTTACCTTACGGAAAATAGAAATGTCTTCCTTGGAGTAGAACCCAGGACTTTTTTGGAAATTTATTTTCATCATTACCTTAAAATATGTTAATCTATAAGTTGAGCCGCTATATCTTAACCCATGCCCCGCCTACTTGATGTTCGAAGGGATGGGGAGTCGTAGGCAATAGTAAGTGCCGATTCGTGGCGGAAAACCTACAGCGTTGCCGTCCGAATAGTTTCATCTCTGCGTTCGTCGTGACTTTTTCGGGAGCTCGCTTCGCTGCATTTTTCCTTTCATTTTATAATCCTCTTTTTGTTCGTTTAATAGATTAGGTAGGTTATTAATCTTTACGTTCGATTTTCTTTTGCTTTTATTTAATAATCATTTAGGAATTCCTTTATTTTTGCCATTGTTCAGTAATTTCGCTTATATTTTTAATTTCGTTTCGTTTAATTTTTATCTTATAGTAGATTTACGAACAGTTCTTCGGTCGTTTTATTACATTAGGTCACTCATTGATTTAAGTGTGCCGTAAATTTTTCTATTTTATTGCTTTCATTTAATTTTCCTTATATTACATATATTTGTTCGGTAGTTTAGTTTCATATATCATAAATTTAAATAAGTCTATAATTTTGCTTGATTATTTATTTTATTTTTCTTGTGGTAGATTCAAAAATTTGTTTGTTTTTTTATTAGCTTTCTCAATAATTTAAATACGCTTTTAGTTTCGCTTCGTTGTTGATTTAATTGAAATATAATTTTAGGAGTTTTTGTTTTCCTTCTGATAATCTGTTATAGGTGGCTCGTTAGTTTATTTCACTCTTTTAATTTATTAAGTTAAAATGTGTGAAAGAGTGGAAGAGCCAGCGGGAAAAGTAAAATCAAGTCGCAAGCGAGTTCTCGGTAGTCAGGCCCGCGAGATGATTTTCAAACTGCGAATGTATTTTGAGGAAGAGAAGAACAATAACGAGCCTCTTTTACCTGTGAATCAAGTTGTTGAAAGGGCTGCTGCAGCTTTAAAAATTAGCCCCTGAACAGTTAAAAGAATAAGCAGAGAGAAGTACGGCGGAGAGGAAGGACCCTCTTCGCAACTGCGCACCCCTGGGAAGAAGAGGCAGAGAGAGAAAAGAATTTCGTCGATGGACTCCTTCCAAGAAAATGCGATACGTCAACATGTGTATCAGTACTTCAGAAGAAAGGAATATCCCACGATCCAAAAGCTTCTCGCCACATTGAAGGAAGCTGGATTGTTTTCCGGAGGACGAACAACATTAAGGTTAGCCATGAACAAACTGGGATTCCAGTGGCAAACATTCTCAGGAAGAAAAATTCTTTTAGAGTGGCGGGATATTGCTTCTTGGCGCGGAAAATTTTTAAGGTGTATAGGGAAAACAAAAATAGAAGAAATTGTGTGGCTTGATGAGACATGGGTGAATGCTGGACATTGCCTTAAGAAAACTTGGGCGGACTCTACAAGTAGTGTCGTAGTGTCGGAAACAAAGGAATTCGGAGGGGAATGGAAGGGGAGTGTTTGTTATATTTCCTTTGAGTGAGGGTCTACCGACTGACATGGCGATCTGAAGAAAGAGAGGGAGTAATCGGTGGTCTCCAGAAAGTGCCTGAAAAAACAATTTCTCTCCTGTGCTAACAAAATAAGTGTGCCAACTGTGTGAGACGAAAAAGGACATCAAAACCAAAACAATTTGTCAAAACTGTATTAATATATTTTCCAAGAGCATTGTTCTACCATTTGCGTAAATTGTTTTCGAAGGACAATATTTTAGGAGGTTGAAAGTTTGGATGACGATTGAATTAAAATTTTTGGTCTCACACATATTTGCATAAACATTCTTCAATGAATTATTTAAAGTATTTTGTTTTTGTTTTCCTTTTCTATTGAAATAGTTGAGGAATTTCTAATAATTTTTAAAATATTCTTGAAATCTATATTTTTAAGCTTCAAAATACATTTGGTCGATTCGATCCAACGCGAATACTAACGTATTTTGAAGAGTAATCGAAGGTTAATGTAGGTATTTTTGAAGGAAAAAGCCTCTTTTTAGACTAAGGGAAACATGTTGGCAAAACTTTACATATGGCATTTCATGGTCATAAACATATAAGTTATATTCCAATCATACAAGACATAACATCGTTTTACATAAAATCTTGGTTGCAACGCCGCTGCGCGCCGTGTAATTCCTAAGGGTTGCCGTCAGCGCGCATGTGACGTTTTTATAAACAGCCATAACTCGAGGCTCGAGTAAGATATCGGAATGAAACTTTCACTAAAAACATTTTCGCTATTCACCTAAGCAGCATACGTATCATGTGTGGGTGTAACTTTGATAGAATGAGATTTAGCAGGAGGCTACTTTTGTCATGACGTTGACTCAAAAATTTGCGCCGGACTAATCTAAAAGATTTTTTATCATCTTAACAATTCAACCTATGCACAATAAATAAACGTTGTTGGTAAGATAAAGCAATGAATAATATAATATAATTTTCTAAACCTAGAAGGTTGTACCATTTTTCCGTGTTTACTTGAGGAATAATAACAGGTACTGAAAAACGGATATTAGGAAAATCCTATAAAATATTATTCTGTAAATTAAATAGAAACATTTTGATAAGAATAATACCAGAAATGAATGGCGCGTTAGAATTTATAGAGGAAAATATTTTTTATTATAAGTTATCTCGAAAAGCACAATTTGGCAACAAGGCCTCCACTGCCACAATAAGCAAGTGGGCGGGGCATGGGTCACTATATAGCGGCACAACTATAGTATCCTTGCCAAATTTTAATTTTCTACCTATTTGGGAAGTTTGTTAAAACGCTCTATATCGGCCATCGTGAAAGCGTGACCAACCATCCAACCAACAGACCTGGGCTATTATAGTATAAAATTGCAGACATAAATTCAAGTAACTGTACGAATTTTGATCAAAATCATTCTTGCCGTTTTTGAGAAAATCAAGTTGTTGTTAAAAATACGTAGAATAAACTACTCTTAATTATTGATCAATGTCAACCATTTCTATGTAATCCCTGCTCAGTATGATAAAATGCCTAAGTACGAGGTTTCATTCATTTTCGCTCTACCGTCTAGGCTCCAGAGCCAGTAACAGACAGACAGACGGCGTTGCAAATACCACTTTTTCGGATTCAGCGACACCTAAAACGTATATTTCCGTAAAAATCTCGAAGTTGAATTTTTCGCAATTACAATACTTTCTCAATATGTATACTTCGTATATGAGAAAATAAAAATTAGTTTTTGATAACAATACTTTTCGTACAAAGTGTCAATTTGCATTTCTCTATTAGTAAGATAAATCGAAGATATTTTAATTTAAACTTGTATGTCCAATTTTATTTTGTAATATGTCTTATGTTAGACATTTAATGTTATATCTTCTTTATAAATTACGTTTACAGTAACGTGACGAATGCTAACGAATCTCGAACGCGATTTGTGGAATTTGAGTCAATAATATGGCGTATGTAGAAAGTAAAAAGAAACAAAGTGAGATACACAAATAAAATGTTCTGTCTGAAGTGCCATATTCCTAGGACAAGCAAGAAGATACACGCTGCAAACAACACTTCTTTTCCTAATCACTTGAATTTCGCATTACACCTTGCATTTAGATTAGAATTATTCCTCAGACTTTACTCCACACGCACACATTACGCATTGAAAACTAACGGTCCAGACTGAAATAGCACTGCTCAAATGACAAACGCAGTCGTCGAACACTTTTCTCCCATTGCTCAATATGCACCATTATTTGCTGTTTCCTTTTAACCTGATCTCCTGATTACCCATACAATACTCTTCTTACTTCTCAATTGGTCCTTTCTCTATAGCAATCAGAAATATGTATGCGTTAGCATCTCGTCTGCCTGATGGTGGTCCGGAAACATGATCGCAGTGTGACGTTCTGTATTGTTTATTGAAATAAACCAAGTCACTTAAGAGAGTTTGTACCTCTTCTGTTTTGGAATTCCAATAAGTTGCCGATAAAAGGCTTATCTCGAGAAAGCCAGATGACGTAGTTTCTGTAAGATACGACTTAAAATGATGCAAAATTAAATTTTATTCGAAGAATAATCGCTCTTTGTTTGCGTTCATTAATCATTTTATAAACTTTAAAATGAGTTTAGAATTATGTTTATAAATAAATCTCTATTGTAATAATATCATTCTCGGAGATAAAAAGATAACCTCCATTACTTAGTAATTCTCTCAAAAGAGCAGTCCTTACTATGAAAGCACGTATGACATTTTTATTACGCTCCCTATTTGCAATGAAAAATAAATTTATTTATATATATATATATATATATATATAATGGTGTGACTTAAATTTAAGAGGCAGCTAGCGATGTGAAACAAACACCCAACCGAGATATTAGTATTTGAGGACTTTGTCGTACAGTTCCTATGATCGAAAATTGTTCGAAAACGACAAGCTGCACTCTTTGAGATGAAATTGCGCCGTTTTAGATTAAACCTGCCGATAAAAGTTTTTATTAAAACTAACGTAAGTGAAATTTTAAAACATTTACGTTAAAAGTTTCTGTTATTGTTAAAACCGAATGTATTTTACTTTAACGTTTTAGTTATTTATTCTTAAATAGTTTCAGTATACTTTCTCACTCAGAATAAAATACCGCCCATGAAGGTCATGAAAGGTCGATAAGATTATATTAAGTTTTGTGTCTGAGATCAGTTAATATTAATATGGTGATATTGTGGTAACTTATTGCCGATAAAATTGAAAAGGAAATTTCTCTTCTGAAGGAGTTAGCGATATTTGAAGCATAGGAACTTTTAATAAACGTTAGAATATAAATTTTATACGATAAAAATAAGATGAAAAATTAAAGCAAAGCATTTTCCGTTTGGTTCTTTCATTATTATAAGCAGCGTATAATTAATGCGAGAAACTCTGTAAAAATATTAGTGCTTTTGCTTTCATTTACCCCTCATCCACATTGTTCTCACAGTTTGTCAGTTTAAATTAATAGTTATTTAATAGGCTTTCATAAGAAGTTTATCTCCCTGCAATGGTGCATTTCTTCGCTAATATTAATTCAAATTTTAAATATTTAAGAAAACTGAAATAAACAAATTTTGTTAATTTCATATAAATTATCACGAATTATTTCCAATTTTTCTAAATCTAAAAAATGTATTAACATTTATTAAATAACCAATCCCGAAAGATTGATAATTGAAATTTTCGTAATGTTGTCTAACCGTCTAAAGCAGTGGTGCCCAACCTTTTCTACATAGCGGGCCGCATCGGCGATTGCGAATCCTTCGGCGGGCCGCATTGGAAGTTACCAATTTTTCCGCGGGCCGGATTAGAGTTTAAATCAGAAGTTATCTATATATTCTGAGGTGTTATTTAAGTGAAAATATATTCCAAATGAGATTTTTATGGTAAATATTCCGATATTAAAAGTTTTATTTGAAAAATTTTCATAAAAATACATCAATATTTGTGTTAAAATTTTCAAATTGCGTTTTCATGATAGCTTTGTGGGCCGGACAAAAACCTTTCGCGGGCCACATCCGGCCCGCGAGCCTTAGGATGGGCATCACTGGTCTAAAGAAACAATTCCAAACAAAGCAAATGCATAGGCGATGAAACGTTATTTCTCAGAGCAACCAAGCAGATTTTTAATTTTAAAAATCTGTACAACATACATTGTACAAACTTTCTCATATACTAATGCGTCATTTAGACAATGAAAATCGTATTAGCCGGTTTTTAGGAAATCCATTTTTTTAAAAGTTGCCCAAGAGTAAACTAGCCTTATATTCATTCATAGAGAAAATTAAATATTGCAGACGTATACTCAAGTAACTGTACGAAATTTGATCAAAATCGTTCTAACCGTTTTTGAGAAAATCAAATTATTCCTAAAGATGCCTAGAATAAACTAGCCTTATATTCATTTTTTGAGAAATATGAACTATTTAGTATTATTGAAGACGTAAACTCAAGTAACTGTACGAAATTTGATCAAAATCGTTAGAACCGTTTTCGATAAAATCAAATTGTTGTTAAAAATACGTAGAATAAACCCCTTAGTTATAGAATGGACCATCCTCGTAAAATAAGAGAGATAGCCTGTAGGACCGAGAGGTACAAAGGCTCGTTTTTCCCTAGAACGATAGCTGAGCAGAACAGAAGTTACGATAAGAAATCAGCCGACGTAGGGTGACACTATTCATTTTTATGCGCTTTCCCTTGGTGCTATTGCACCCCCTGCCACACACCATTGCGGTGGCTCGCAGGGTGAACTGTAGATATAGATATAGAGCAATGTCAACCATTTCTTCATATACTCTGATCAGTATGACAAAATGCCTAAGTACGAGATTTCATTAATTTTCGCTCTACAGTTTAGGCTCCAGAGCCAGTAACAGACAGACAGACAGAGAGACAGCAGAGAGAGAGACAGACGGCATTGCGAAAACCACTGTTTCGGATTCATCGACACCTAAAAAGTATCTTTCCGTAAATATCTCTAGGTTGAATTTTTTCGCGGTAACAATACTATCTCACAAGGAGAGTAGGGAGGCTAGTACCCTCGGATTTTGTTCAAATTTCACATGGTGATAGCTGATGTGTTCCGATTTAACGTGTAACTTGCCGTTTGTGTGAATAGGCCTTGGTTGTCGAGATATCGCAGTTTGAATTTCGGCCGTTTTCCGCGTGCGCGTTAAGACTCGTGAAAGTCGTTGCTAGGACAAGTAGACCGTAGCTGAGTTGGTAAGGCGTTGGGCTAGTAATGCAGACGTCCGGGGTTCGCGTCCCGGTTGTGGAGTTTTTCTTTTTTGATTTTTATCTTTTTTAATCCTGAAAAAATGTACAATTCCCATTATTAATTTATTACGACCGTAAAAATTTAAATTGTACTATTTTTCTCGATTGTAAGAATATATTTTTTATCTTATATTTGCGATTCAGCAATCTTTTTAAATAAATTCTTACACTTTTTATTGCTACAAAATAATTTGCATCATTATTTTGTATTATACATCAATTCCTTATAAATTAATTATTCAGATTCTTCTTTTGAAAAAAATCTGTCATGCGTGCCGGCAAAGTGGGGGATGAACATTGTCATAAAAACAAAGCACAAATGTTCCTGGCACCAGGAACACACAACAAACGCAACATTTTCGCATTCACATTTCCTCTTACGCAGGCTATCGTGGAAACAAACTTCATTCATAAAAACACTCCTTCTCGTCGTTAATTTAACGCAAACCACGCATATTTAATCATGTCTTCGAAAATGGGTGCACGCAACTGGTGATGAATGATGGAGTGAATTTTCAATGCGTCGTCTCTTGTGTTAATCTGACTATTCTCTCGCAATAAATACGTACTGTTTTGCAGGCGCTTTATGAAATTTTTTATTTGCCTGTAAAAATAGACGTCGCGCGGTTGGCAGAAAGGCATACAACCCAGCGGAATTATCTTTACTGGATCTTCAATTTTTGAAGTACTTGGATCGACTTCCAAAACTACAGGAAAAATTTCTCCCAGCGTGTGCGTCCTGCTTTTTCAAAAGAAGAATCTGAATAATTAATTTATAAGGAATTGATGTATAATACAAAATAATGATGCAAATTATTTTGTAGCAATAAAAAGTGTAAGAATTTATTTAAAAAGATTGCTGAATCGCAAATATAAGATAAAAAATATATTCTTACAATCGAGAAAAATAGTACAATTTAAATTTTTACGGTCGTAATAAATTAATAATGGGAATTGTACATTTTTTCAGGATTAAAAAAGATAAAAATCAAAAAAGAAAAACTCCACAACCGGGACGCGAACCCCGGACGTCTGGATTACTAGCCCAACGCCTTACCAACTCAGCTACGGTCTACTTGTCCTAGCAACGACTTTCACGAGTCTTAACGCGCACGCGGAAAACGGCCGAAATTCAAACTGCGATATCTCGACAACCAAGGCCTATTCACACAAACGGCAAGTTACACGTTAAATCGGAACACATCAGCTATCACCATGTGAAATTTGAACAAAATCCGAGGGTACTAGCCTCCCTACTCTCCTTGTCAGTATACTTCGTAAATGAGCAAGTAAAAAATCGGTACAACATGTATTGTACAAACTGTCTCATATACTAATGCGTCGTTTAGTTATCTTTAGAAAATGAAAATCGTATCAGCCGGTTTTAGAAAATCCAATATATGTTCAAGTTGCCCAAGAATAAACTAGCTTTATATTCATTCATTGGGAAAATGAAGTATGTAGTATTATTGCAGACGTATTCTCAAGTAATTGTACGAAATTTATTCAAAATCGTTCCAGCCATTTTTGAGAAAATCAAGATATTGTTAAAGTTGTGTAGAATAAACTTGCCTTATTTTCATTTTTTGAGAAATATGAGCTATTTGGTATTATTGAAGACGTAAACTCAAATAACTGAACGAATTTGATCAAAATCGTTAAAGCCGTTTTTGATCAAATTAAATTTTTGTTAAATACGCGTAAAATAAACTTCCATTAATTATTGTGCAATGTCAACCATTTCTTCATAGCCTCTGCTCAGTATGATAAAATGCCTGGGTACGAGATTTCATTCATTTTCGCTCTACTGTTTAGGCTCTAGAGTCAATAACAGGCAGACGGCATTGCGAAAACCACATTTTCGGACTCAGCTACACCTAAAACGTATATCTCCGTAGAAATGTCGAGGTCGAGTTTTTACGCTATAACAATTCTTTCACATCCTCATCTACAGGAACATAAACACATACATACACACACACATACACACACGCACACATACACAGCACACACACACATGTGTGTGTGTGTGTCCCTTACATGGAGATGTGATGCTATCCCTGCCATTTTGTTACTTTCTCAGATACAAAGTATATTGAGAAAGTATTGTTCTCGCGAAAAAATTCGACCTCGAGATTTTTAGGGAAATATACATTTTAGGTGTCGCTGAAACCGATAAAGTGCCGTCTGTCTGTCTGTTAAAGGCTCTAGAGCCTAAACGGTAGAGCGAAAACGAATGAAATCTCGTACTTACAATTAGGCATTTTCTCATACTGAGCGGAGTATATGAAGAAATGATTGACATTGCTGAATAATTAAGTGTAGTTTATTCTACGGATTTTAACAACAGTTTGATTTTCTTAAAAACGGCTCTAACCATTTTGATAAAATTTCGTTCAGTTACTTGAGTAAACGCCTGCAATAATACTACATATTTCGTTTTTCTCAATGAGTGAATATAAGGCTTTTATATTCTTGGGCAACTTTAACAAAAATTGGATTTTCTAAAAACAGGTTCATATGATTTTCATTTTCTAAAGATAACTAAACGACGCATTATTGTATGAGAAAGTTTGTGCAGTGTATGTTGTACCGATTGTTTATCTTTGATATCACATCGTTCCCTGTTGACAGTGAGGACATATATATTTATGTTTGAATACGGTTGACTTTTGTTTTACTTGATGACGAATTTTCAAATTGTAACGCGAATAAATTATGCTTTTTAAGACTAAAGAGCTCGTTATGTGTGTGTGTGGAAGGATGAGAACACGCCTCATCCGTCGGCGGAGCGTAGCACTGCGGACTCTCCTCTAGAGAAAAGGACAAAAAGACAAGTCAACAAACAAAACACGGAGGCGCCATTTATGTTTTTGTTTAGGTCGAGAGCTGTAATGGCTGGCTGGAGGAGGCTGGCTGGAGGTGCAGCCAACGTTTATAAGAGGGAACGATGTTACTATCGATTCTTAGCACTCCTATGTGCAGACTTGTACGCCAACGAAAAGGAAGTAATGATGGAGTTATTACGCGAAAAGGATTAAATATATTGTTTGCAGCCAAGGAAAGCGAAAGCACGTGGTTCCTTCTCGAAATTTGTCCCAAAGCAAAGAAGATATTACAGCTGCTCTTCAAAATATTACCCTTTCCACCTTATGCCAAGAATGTGTTTCTGTAGATCGGAAATAATATCAAAGAGGCAGACCAAAGTTTTACTTAATTGTTACCTGGATGAATTTTGAAATTGCGGTAACTTTCGCGATATCATTAAAATTTTACAGTTCGTGTTGAAAGATTGTTAAAGTAAGGCTCCACTTCCGGTTGAGCAGTTTCTGCCAATACCTTCTCAGAACTTGAGTTACTAATAAAACACTTAAATATAAAGTTTTCTTCGCATTTGATTATTAGTTTTTGAGTTAGAGTGCCCACAAAATTCTTATCACGCGCAGACACACACACATAGTGAAAACGTACTTAATGGACTTCAAAACGTGTGTTTCCATTAAAACCTCGAATTCGTATTTTTTCACGAAAACAATACTTTCTTCTTTACTGCGTATGGAGAAGGTGATAATTAACTTAAAACCTAATGATAAAATTGTTTTAGTAAAACCAAGTTTGAATTACTCGAAATTTATTTTATTCAATAAATGTATTTTATTTAATGAATTTCTAACGCTTTGGACATATGGACATATTTAAGTATGATTTTTCACGCTCAAAGTGTGAAGAATTTAATTAATTAAATGTATTCCAGACAATTTGATCATAATTTATCGAATACATTGTAAAAATGTACGCTATTGAAATTATGATTGTTTTCTTTTTTAATGATTTATATAAAGCTCAGTTTAAAATGGTCAATAAATTCTTACATATTATTCGGAGCAGTGATTCGACGTTAGTGACTTTTAAAACAATATATCGTTAAACTTTTATTAATAATGTTGTTAAATCAGGTATGAGCTATATTACGTTCTGAGCCATGATTGTATTTTTAAACACTAATTTTCAATAACTTAATGTTAAATAAAATTTTCTTAAAAAAACTAGCACGTAATTCTAAAAATGGTAGTACAGCGAACGCAGCACGTTAAGTAAATAATTCAGATACCAATAAAGCAGTTGAGCAAAACATATGCTGTTTCCAATATGTAAAAGCAGCCTTTGACGATAAGTCGCACGTCCTTGGGTCTAATAACTTGTACGTTATGATTACGATTACCTATCGTGGAATTACCTTATATGTAGCGAAATTCAACTTTGATTCACCGAATGGTTTTTATGGACCCGGGATTCATTTCCGTTGCAGAAATGCTAAAAGTAGATGGGCACCAAGGTTATACGAGGCAGAAATGGCCGCATAAGGATTAAAAGTTTTTAACAAGAGCCACATTTGAAAAAATATACTTCACAAGTTTTATTTTGGAAACGTGTTTGCATTTTGATTTAATAAATGGGAATAAATCTTGTCTAATTTTCAGAGAAACAAACTATTTTTTTAAACTCGAACGTTTTTAATGAAAACGTTGTCATTCGGGCTGCACATAAGGCACAGGAGACCATTTTCACATACCTACTCCATATTAGAGCCATGAGATGTTCCTCTTTTGAAAATTGAAAATCATAAATATGTATAACTTTTCTTACTACACATGATTGAATTGAAGTTTACAAAATAATTTCCGTTGGAAAATGTGACGATACCTATGACGCAAATAGCTGTCTGGAATGTTGCACAAATTGTTGTGAATCCTAATTATATTTTTAAAATATCTCAATGTTTTTTTATGCTTTGGAAATTCTCTGCGAAAATAAAAATAGAAACTTTAATAAAAAGTTTTTGGTGGTATTAAAATCGAGATTACACGAAAACACTATTCTTCTTTAGAACTTCTGCACACATTATAGTGTGTTTTTGTGAATTTTTCCGAGAGATAGATTTTTTAATTAAATATGTTATTAATTCATACTTTGATTATGGCTGCCTCTTAACACTTTTTAAATCTCTTTATTCATTCATCTTAAATTACAATACTTCTTCAAACAAGTTCAGGGCAATTATTATGCCACAATGCGTTTCGTATTGCTCAGTTTATTCATTGCTTTATTTTCGTCGGTTTAATCGTTGGTAATCCGTAGGTGATAAGCGCTTGTTTTTTTTACAATTAAGAGATAGGTCATAATTTTTAATTTCATAACCTCGTATATACATTGACTCGTAAAAGCTTTGATTGCGAATCGAATTCTAATTAAAGTTAATTTTTAACGAGGTTTCGAGTATGCGAATGAACTTTCAGAATTGCGATAGTATTCTAAAACGGAAGCGCTGTCGTTACAGGTGAACAGTTATTCCTTTCCCGAGGAATTCTCCATTTCAATCTAAAACAATTTTACAAGCGAAGGCCATGCGGATCGAGAGCAGTTTAACGTGTCTGAATAATATCGGTTTTGCGTTTTAAAATCGCGTTCCCAGGTGTATGGCAAATAAAAATTTGCTTTTTTGTGTTTATTCATCTTTTATTTTTATGCACATTGTTAGTTTTACCATAAATTAATCAGTATTTAAATTTAGATCAATAAATGTATAACTTAAGATTATATATATGTTAAACTTGATTACCATTACTATTACACTGCCATATTGGCAATTATTTGGCGATTCGTTTGAGAATTAATGTTTAGCCATTTGGTGATAAATATTCTCTTTATATGCATGCATATATACTTATATTTATTTTCATATGTAATGAATTCATTAAATCTGCCCTGTGGTAAATACGTACGTTCCAAAATATTTTTCCTTTTTTAGACAAGTGTCATTACATAGAATTTAGACTAGTGATATTATACGATGCTCATGAATTGACTTCCTTAAAAAATATTATTCTAGTCGCACTAAATTGTGGATGTATATAAAACTGTACGCGAATAAGATTTGTTTTCGTTCGTTAGCTATCTATTTGAGACACCTTAATCCATTTCAGGAAAAGGAATGGTATTTCTCGGAGGCGATATGGGGTAGCAAAGCACTAGACGACCCCTTTTGTAAACATTGATATTTCTGCGTGAAATCACGTCACCTTTTAAAAATTGATGAGCCGAGTCTCATAAATTTGCGGGCTCTCCCGATACCATCCAAATATGTATTTCGCGACGTCAATTTCGCGCTGGGTGCTGGGTATCGGGTTGGTGTTCACCTGTGGGCGTCCATCAGGGGTCAACAGGCTCTCCTCTCTCCGTTGCCGTTGCAGAGTGGTCCCCGGATGAGGGCCACGTGGATGGTCCCGCCGCCCGTTTAAGCAGAGTCTCTCTCAGAGGGCTACAGAGGGCTACCTTCCCCCCCAGACACATCCGACATTGACCATCCTGTCTATTGGCTGGTGCGTCACGATGGATTACGAAGATATCCATTTTGTAACTCTTTTGATGAATATTGGTTTCTATTACTTTTGCTGTGAGTGTTTGGTTGGAGTGAGTGTGCGTTTAATACACTATTTTGTTTTCCTTGTTTTCAGAACTTTTTTCTTACATTTTTTTATTTTGCTTCCACGTGTGATCCCTTTGGAAAAAGGATTTTTTTAGTATCTCACTTCTCTTACCCATTTATGGTTTATTATCCGTTTGATCTTACAATTAGATAGATATAAATACCCTAAATACGACTAAAGAAATAAAGTGAAGTTTTTCACTGAATGCACTTTTAATTTGAAATTAAATATTAGGATACCATTATAAAACATATTAAAAAGCATTCGGCGAAAATCTCAAATCTCTTTCTTCAGTCGATTAGTCGTGGAAGGTTGCGAAATAGTTACTTTTTATCTACCAATTGCTATATACCTTATATAAATATATCCACCTGCTTTTCACAACACACTTCATTTGCTACTCCGACCTTTGTTTTTACTTCAAATAATTCCGGTTTTAAACCATACTTTTTTTAACTATATGATTTGAATGTACTTTTCAAGTTTCACCTTAAAAATAGATATAGAATTTTATGCCACTACAACAGTTTCAAGGAAGTAGAATCAATACGCATTTCTAAGCAACGTCTTTCATGATCCGTTAACATTTTTCGGCGACATCTCTATTGGAAAGAAATAGTTTTTCAGATAAATACGTGCAAGAAAGTTATTTTTCGATTGCCATTGTGTATAAAAATAAATCTATTTGTGATGTAAGTAAATCAAATATTACAATCATTAAATACTCTTGACAGTCTCCAGTAATTTATCGGTCGTATGCTTCTGTATCTTTCAAAGTTTTTACTATGCCATCTTTATTAGTTCTTCTCCACATTATTATTAATAATATTAGTAAATCATCTTCGAGTTTGTTGACTCATACATGTAATAATTGTTGCAACGCAGAGACAATTATGTTAATTTTGATCGTAATTGTTTTAAATTACGTTTAAATAGTTTTTCGAAAGTTAGTTGTGATACTTCATTATACATGTAGAATAATTTCTGTAACAATATTAATATCTATCTCACTCTCTCTGGTTGTTATCAACAACCATGAGAAATTTTCGTAATTAGATTTATTTAACGCTTGTTTTCCACCTTGCTGTTTTGATGTTGCTGTGGATTTGGTTTATTTCTGTTTTTTTGTGTTCTTACAAATTTTATAATAATATTTATAATGGAATATACAATCATTTTTCATAATTACTGTTTCTTTGCACGGTCAATAGTTTTGGTGTGGAAGTGTGCGTGTGAAGTAGATAAAAAATTCACTTGGGTTCTTAAAGTACCCATTTTACAGCCATAAGAAGAGATCTACGCCCATGGAGTGATTATATATATATATATATATATATATATATATATATATATATATATATATATATATAACGAAAGTGATCAACCGTACAGATTAATGCAATACTGTACTGATATAGGTGATGTTGCACTTATTAACTCTCTATACTGAGTTTTACACTGACTGGACATTTTCGTAAATCAGTAGAGGCGCGCGATCTAGAGCTAACGGGCCATATCCGATCCGTTAGAGCATTTAATGCGGCTCTGTCAAGGTTAAATGAACGTTTATATATTTGTTTCATTACTGGAGGAATTTTTATTATTTTTAATTAAAAATATTCCATGGAAACTTGATGGAGAATTTTTAACGTTTGAAACTGCGTACAATTAATTTTCACGCTTATAATAACTCAATACTCGAGTAAACGCCCATGTATTTATATCGCTCGCCGAGGCTCCCAAAACTTTCATGCGCCGAGCAGAGGATAACGAAATGAAGTTAACCATAAGCATACCTAATCGGCTTCAATCGTGTTTCATCTAAATTATGATGTGATAGTTGAACCAAAATGTCTGCTAAGCTTTCATTATAGTTTAATATTACGTTTAAATAACATTACTTCTATAACCGTTATTAGGATTCCCAGCTAAAACGCTTTAACTTCATATATAGGTATAACTGGAATTGTAAGGTAGATGTACCATAATATGTAAACGAATTGTCTTGCATCGGAAAATAAGTGCACTTTTAATAACGCGGGAGTTTGAGAAAGATAGACATGTTTAAGAGTTACTTGCGTTATATTTGTTTTGAATCTTTGAAAGGAAGATCAGACAATATTGATCTTTTTGGTCAAGTTGATGTTCATGTCAGATTCTTTATATATATATATATATATATATATATATATATATATATATATATATATATATATATATATATATACACACACACACACAGTGCTTCTTTGTAAAAGAAATAGGTGCCGGTACTCCCCCCCCCCTCCCCCCCTCCACCTCTCACTGCACCCTCTCCCCCTTCTCTATTGAATTTATGATGAACTTTTTATAACAGAGTTGTTAATAAAAGTCAAAATTTTTAACATTTATAGAAGCCGTTTATTACTTTAAGTTGCAAAGAATTAAAAAAAATAAAAATGTACCGAAATTGGACGTGGGCCAACATCGCTCTGACAAAAAGGTGCCGGTACGCCGTACCGACGCGTACCGTCACAAAAAAGCACGGTATATATATATATATATATATATATATATATATATATATATATATATTTACTACGGAAGAGGAAAGGTAAATAAGGATATTTAGGGCAACTAGGTGTTGAAAGAAACCCAGTGAACACTTACCGGAAGTAGAGCAGCTGGGGTGTTGGAGAGACACATTTGTAGAGGTTAGAGCTTTCGGGATGATCCCTTCTTGTGCTGACGAAGGGATCATCCCGAAAGCTCTAACCTCTACAAATGTGTCTCTCCAACACCCCAGCTGCTCTACTTCCGGTGAGTGTTCACTGGGTTTCTTTCAACACCTAGTTGCCCTAAATATCCTTATTTACCTTTCCTCTTCCGTAGTATTTATATATATATACTAGTTGTTATGTGCTTGCATTCTGCAAGCATTTTCAAATTTTAGCATTTTTACAAATTCAAATTATTCCCAAGCGATGTTGTACATAATGATATAACCATGTCAAATTTGGAGTTTGTTGCTCATTTAGAAGTGCCTTATAATTTTAATCCTCATATGGGGCAATAATGGAGCAAAATAGTCCCTAACATTATGAATTATTACAGTCTCAGATTTTTTCCATCTGTTGTAACTAAAAACCCATAATTCTGCCATATTTCAAGTTTGTATCTCATTAAGAAGTGCCTTATAATTATCACACTTGTATGGGGCCGAAAAAGGGCAAAACCAAACATTAAAAATAGGAATTTTTGCAATTTTACAATTTTATCTTAGTTTGCCATGAAAATTCTATAATCCTGCCAAATTTCAAGTCTCTAGGTCCTATGCAGCTGCCTCGCATTTTTTGTTCTCGCATGGGGCCGAAAAGGGGCAAAACTGCCCTTTAAAAATGAGAATTTTTGTAATTTTATCTTAGGTTGCAATGAAATTTCTATAACCATGCCAAATTTCAAGTCTCTGGGTCCTATACAGTTGCATCGCCTTTTTTGTTCTCGAATGGGGCAATAATGGGGCAAAACAGCCCCAAAAATGAGAATTATATCAATATCGGATTTCCATCATTAGGTGTAGTTTAACATTAACAACATTAAAATATAAGCCTCTGATTCCCATTAAAAGCTTACCCATATGAAAGGATAGAGCTTGTTACCAAGGAAACCTATTGTTAGACCCAGAAAAATTACCACTTTTTTGCGATAAAAACTATAAAATTACGCTAATTCTACTCGGATTTGCATTCCGTCTTCAAAAATATGAAACTACAATTTATATCCTATCCGACAGTTTAAGTCTCGAGTTTGTATCTTGAGGGGAAGTAATTTTAAAATGCAAATATAAAAACCTCTACACCAATTTACATGTTTTCTTATGGGCAAAAAATGGGGCAAAAAGGGGCCAAAATAGCCCTTCAAAATAGTAATTTCGACAGTTTCGGATTTTTTCCTTCGGTTTTGACCAAAAACCTATAATCCTACCAAATTTCAAGCTTCTGGCACATCTGGAAGTGCCTCATAATTTTGTATCCTCCTATATATATGATATATCATGTGTAAGAAGCATCTATATATTATAGATATATATATTAATTTTTTTTAATTGAGCGTCGTATAAACTTCTTTTCGTTTGTTAAATTGAGTTCTATGTAGAATTTCGAATATATTTTAATAATTAAAACGATGATAAAACTATCGTGTTGAACGGCATTTCTCTGCCATTCCGCCTTTTCGGAGTTTGCAACTTTCGTTTCACGTATTTTCGCAACGTCTGATTTTATTCTCAACTTCCATATGTGTATACTAAACCTTTCTTTTTTGTTTCATGAAATTATTCCTAAAAAGAGTTCATTAAAAAATGAAAAGTTCCAAAATCCAAATTATCCAAGAAATGGACATTTTAAAAGCGGAATCTGGCTCTCAATATTATGAAGACAAAGAAAGCAGTAGGAGTGTATGACCTCTTTACAGAAATGTTTGAAGAAATAAGAAAAAGGGGATAGAGAGCTTTTAGAAATTGTGTCGTAAGATGCATATATAGAATACTAGCAGGAGTGCCCGTTGAATTTCAACGGATTTAGTGAATCTAAATCTTTGACTGTGTAGCATGTAAGCATCGCGAGAATGAGACAGTACACAGTTATAACCGTCGAATAAAGCAAAAATGAAGGAAACCGCTCCGCATTTTCCTATTAAGATGAATGAAGGAAGAAAATCTTGCATTGTGAAAAATCGAAAATAACGTATGAACTCCCTCCCATTCCCTTCCACCCTCTCCTTCCCTCCCCTCTTCCTCGCTACCTCCCCCTCGCTCCCTCTCTTAAATGTAAGAAGAGACTATATAGTCGCAATAGAAATGCATTGAACTCCCAATTTCGGCGACAGTGGGAGTTTTCATTGTAGCTTATAATTGGTATTGTAATAAAACTGATAAAATCACGTATTTTATTGATTCTAACCGCATTTTCACGCGAATTAGACAGGAATTCGGAATCTGTCTTCAAAAAAATAAACTTTGTTCTTTCCCACAAAGAAGTATCCAAGTCTCAAGTTCGTACCGTGATTTTAAGTAATTTTAAAGTGCAAAGTCAAAGTAGTCTACACTCATCCCTGTGTGTCAGTTGCGGGACGCTGCAAAATACGTGACGTTCGATAATTAAATCGTTCGCCATTTAGAATCAAAGTGACGGACAGAAACAAAACCTTGACCATTCACAAAGTTAGGATGCAAGGAAGAATCGTACCAAATTTGGCTATTCTAGCTTTTATCGTTTAGGAGGAGTTCCATGAACAAACCAACAAACACACCCTTCAAAATATATTATAGGAGATAATATATGTAAAGAGAAAGAGAGTTGACAAAGTACTTTAATAGATCAATTTCTATTCTGTTAAAGAAGTATACACCTATCGAATGCCAAGATTACAGAACAATCGATTTAATTTCACATGCAGATTATTCTCAAGATTTTGATCGAAAGGCTATAACCAAAAGAGAGTACTAACTATATATTTTAAAACAAATTCGGATTTCCAAAAGAACGTGGCACCAAGGATGCAATGTGGGTAATGAGGACTTTGGTAGAATGAAACGCTGAATGCAACCAGGATGCACATATTTGTAGGTTTTGCAGGTTTCGAAAGGGCCTATGATAGAGTTTTATGCCCTAAGCCGATGGAGATGTTGAGGAATATAAGGGTTGATCGGAGAGATAGACGCTTCATTATAAATCTATATATGAACCAGACTGCGCAAGTAAGGGTAGCAGAAGGAGAATCGGATAGGGCAAGGCTAGGCAGAGGCGTGTGACAGGGCTGCCCACTCCCACCAGAATTGTTTAATATTTATGCCGAGAAAATGATAATAGAGGCATGGGAAGATGTAGAGACAGGGATACAAGTGGAAGGTGGTCTTGTTAAATCGATTAGAATTGCAGACGACAAGGCATTGGTGACTATTATTATTATTACATTAATCACTTACAGGGAAAGAAACCCCAATTACAAGTGATATAATAAATATGTGCAAAAAATTAAACATAACAATAGATGACATCTCCTATAATAAAACGGTGTATGACCGGACGGTCTCATCAGTTAGTTATACAAACTGGCAGGAGAAGGCAGCACCTGCCAGTACAATTAGTGCTGCCCCTCCTGCCACTTTCTATAACTAATTGCGGCCGCACCTATATTCATTTACGTAAATTGGATGGATGGTACTTACGTACATATTAACGGTGAGCCCAACTTAAAAATATAAATACGGAGCAAATACCATTTAAATCGTTTTAATTTTTAAGAACATTAAAAGAAACCAATTAACATTTAAATGATTTGTTATAGATAACAATTAAAAAACAATCACATTTTAATTTCTGGCGGCCAATATTTAGCAATTTCTTCTAAAATACTATCAAAAGCGTCTCGACTGATCGGCCTGTCGCGACATTTACAAACCCGATCACCGGACAACGGGAAGGGATAGTTTAGTTCCAACGAGGCGAAGGGCGCGGTAGCGCCCGGAAACGACAACTAAAATAAAAACAAAGCGAGCCGAAGGCTCGCCAATATCCTCTCCATTTGCGGCGCAACAGTCAAGCGAGATATAATTCCTTTGTAGACTACAGATATCTTTGTAGAAATCATTCGGTACTTACGTATTAAGTTGGGCTCCCCGTTAATACGTAATACCGTGTGGATAAATGCGGTAATTTACGTATTTTAAAACATGCTAATGTTTGAAATTATTCGACGATGTTTTAACGTGCCTTCGTCGTCTTATTGAAGTCTTTCTGCATATTAAAGGCAGTTGCTTGCGCTGTGCCTTCGCGTTATCTGAATATAGCAGATATTATGAAAATAATTTTTTTCGTGCTGTTCGTTTTTAATTCGCGTCAATCCAATTGTAGGGTAACCTACCAAACAACGATTACATTGTTATCTAAATAAATAAGGTATATGCGCTGATTGCGTGTGTATTGAGATATCTATTGAGATTGTTCTTAACTGCTGTTTAGTGGAATTGAACGATTGATTATGATTACTTAATAAAAATTGCTTTTCACATGTACAGCTGTGTGTAGCCATAACTAGAACAGGTGACAAACATTATTTGAAATTTTGGGTTAAGGATAAAGATAATCAAGGGCAATTGCTGTTAAACGAAAGAGTATTTACAAGGAAAGTCGTTATAAGAGAGCTACTGAATAGCTAAAATAATATTATTGAGGTATAAGACTGTTTTCCTCTTCATTTTTTAAAACTATTCCTTTGTTTTCATTTGTAGTCCTTTCAAATATTATAATTTTATCATTTGTTTGTTGGTTTTATTTTTATGTTGTTTGTTTTCAAAGGCCGTTTTAAACAGGCTCATTCGCTTAGTTAATAATATAAAATAGGAAATAGAGAGTATTGCGTCACAAAAAAATAGGATGTCTAATTGTAAGATAAAATATAGTACATACAATAAAATACGTTACATACAATGAAATACAATTCATGCAATAAAATACAATACATACAATAAAATGTCTACAATAATTTAAATTATTAGAGTAATTTCTTTTTAAAGGTTGAAAGAGGATCATGGATGATATCAACATCTGTTACACTAAATATGAAGTTAAACTCATTTTGTATTCTAAAAAGAACAGAGTTAGAAATGAAGTTATTTTTACATCTCAGCGGACGAAACAATAACGCATGACCTATCCTTCTAAGAGGTACACAGATATTTAAATGGGATAATAAAAACGAAGATTGAACAGAACCAACCAAAACTTTTTTTTAAAATAACATATCTGCTATATAGCGACGACAGCTGAGTGGAATCAATCCAAAACTTTTACATAAACTTACGTAATTATCCCTATGAGACACAATTTTAGATTTCCAACATAGTAGCTTAACAAATCTTTCCTGGATCTTCTCAACCATTGAAGTTTTAGTTCTATAAGAAGGGTTTCAAATTACGCTGGCATACTTAACGCACGATAAAACAAACAAATTAAACAATTTTATAATCGTATTTACAGAAAATGTATTCTAAGAGTATTTTCTGATAAATCCAAGCATTTTGAAACCTTTGGATATGTATGTCGAAAGTGAGTTTATCACTAAAAGTAACACCGAGATCTTTGATTTCGTGTTAACACGAGTAATTACTCTATTGCTACAATCATATGAATAGTGAATAGGTTTTCGTTTGAAAAAAAAGAGATAACGTTAACTTTAGAAACATTAAATTAAATTTTCCATTTTGAACACCAATTAGAAAGCCTGTCTAGATCAGCCTGAACAGTCGCTTGGGGATTTAATAGTATGATAAGTTTTGCTATCATCGGCAAACATAAGGCAGCATGAATCACTCAGACTATTGGGAAGATCATTGATATAAATATGAAATAAAAATGGACCCAGAATAGACCCCTGTGGGGCCCCAGAGGTAACATAAACGCATTAGATTTATGACCATCGATAACAACGACCTGAGTTCTCTCACTTATTGTTTGATAGCTAAATAAAAGATCAAAAAGTGTACCAGTAATGCCAAACTTTCTGATTTTATGTGCAAGTAGAACGTGGTCGACAGTATCGAAGGTCTTTTTAAAGTCGGTGTAGATAGCGTCAACTTGTAAAACATTATTAAGAGATGAGGCTATGTAATGATGGTATTCAGCAAGATTAGTAATGGTGGATTGGTTCGGACGAAAACCATGTTGCCTAACTGAAAATTTAGGATTAAAAACAAGCAATTTTATGATGAACTATGGATTCGAATACCTTTGGTAGTAGAGATTGTAGCGAAATTGGTCTATAATTCATGGCACTGTTTTTGTCCCCTGATTTAAAAACAGGAGTAACAAATGAAAGTTTCCATCTATTAGGATAGACACCTTTAGATAAAATATGGCTAAATAAGTGCCAAATTGGTTGAGTAAGAACGTCACAACACTTTATATAAAAAAGCTGATGGAATTCCATCAGGACCTGGGGATGAATCCAACTTTAGAGACTTAAATGCTTTAGTGATTTATTCTCAAGATATACTCAGAGAACTAAGATGGAATTGAGAATCATCGTCTTGTGATGGCAGTGAAGTAGTTCTTGAGTCTTTATAAACGGAATTGAAAAATTCCGCAAATAAAGTACAGGTTTCTTTTGCATTTTTTTAAACTCTTATTATTAAAAGTGATAACAGAAGGAATTCGCTTAACTATACGTTTTTTATTCAAGTAACCAAAGAAGGCTTTCAGATTGGTGGAAATAGAATTATCTAAATTCGATAATAATTTAGAAAATTTAACTTTTTGAAGACGTTTAAAGGACGAACGAATCGACCTAAATTCAACGTAATCACAGAGTAGGCAAGATCTTTTCCACTGCCTGTGGGCTCTTACTTTGGCCTGGTTTATCTGATGAGGTCACGATCAAAATAAGACGGGTAGTAGCTATATGACCTTGTTTTGGAGACAATGGCGAACATTTTCCCTTGTGTGTGGCATCATCCCCCCACTTACCTTATATATATATATACTTATGGAAGAGGAAAGGTAAATAAGGATATTTAGGGAACTAGGTGTTGAAGGAAACCCAGTGAGCACTTACCGGAAGGAGAGACGCTGGGGTGTCGGAGAGGCACATTTGTAGACGTTGTTGTAGTGTGTGTATATATATATATATATGTGTGTGTGTTTTTTTTTGTGTTTTTCGTGTGTCCTCAACACCCCCAGCGGCTCTCCAATCTAGGTAAGTGTCCACTGGGCTTCCTCCAACACCTTGTTGCCACCTTTATGTGTGTATATATATATATATACACACACACACACACCTTTTGAAAGATTTTGAAACGATATCCGGATGGTGCAAGAAATGGTAGTTGAAAATCGACCTCAATGAGTGCACCGTTATGATTTTCTGAAAAGGCAGGAATCAATGGATAGAGTTCACGTATGTATAGAGGGACTAGAAATACTTATAGTAGACTGTAATATATGTAGGAATAACAATCTGTCGTGGAATACACGAATTCGTCGATGGTATGTTAGGTCAATAAGAATTTAGTTTTCATAGGAGTGGTCTGAAATAGTGCTGAGAAAATTCGAGAATCTATCGTACGTCAAATATAATTTTTTTATTCGGTCACCCTTTTTTTAATAGCTTTTATATTAACTCACTAGATATATATATGTATATATAGCGGTTTGTAACCACTTTGGCAGGATACAAAATTGAGGCACTTCTAGATGTGCTAGAAACTTGAAATTTGGTAGGATTATAGGTTTTTGGTCACAGCCGAAGGAAAAAATCCGAAACTTTCGAAATTCCCACTCTGAGGGGCTATTTTGGCCCCTTTTTGCCCCATAAGAAAACGTAAATTGGTGTACAGGTTTTTATATTTGCATTTTAAAATTATTTTCCGTCAAGATACCAACTCGAGACAAACTATCGGATGGGATATAAATTGTAGTTTCTTATTTTACAAGACAGAATTTCAATCCGAGTAGAATTAGCATAAATTTATAGTTTTTATCGGAAAAAAGTGGTAATTTTTCTGAGTACAACAATCAGCTACCTAGGCAACGGGCTTAATGCTTTCATATGGGTAAGCTTTTAATGGGAATCAGAGTCTTATATTTCTCCTTTAAAACCTTACTAACGTAATGCCCATCGAAATCCCAACGGGAGTAAAGATTCAATCGTTCAACCTATTTATGGAGATCAAATTGGCATCAGAAACATTAATTGTATTGAAAGTCATTTTCCTCTCTCACCCTCCCTCCCTTTGTCCCCTCCCTCTCTCTCTCTCTCTCGTATTAAAAGCAATCAAAGCACGTTTACACCCATAATGATTGTGTAATAGTACCGGTTACTTACCTTTGATATTACTCGTGTTGCGCTTCGTTGATTTGTATACGACAAGAAATGTCTTCAGTCTTGATATCCTGATTAATTGAATATAACACCGCCTCCACCAGTAAAAGGTAACTTACGCAGGTAATTTCACCAAATTTGAAGTAAAGAGTATAATAAATGTTAAAATATAAAAGTTATTTATAAAAATTTATTTTTATACCCATTACTTGTTTAAAGGTCGCGTACGCATTAGATCAGTTTTTTATGGTCGCGTACCACCAAGGACATTTTAAGTGATAATTGTACTAAGATAGATAACTCATTTTATAATGTTAAACTTCACAGTTTTGGCGTTTTTTCTGTTTTATGGGGTTATTCTTAGTCGTCACATTGAAAATATTGATTTTGAAGTCACGCAAGAAAGACAAAGTATGGAGAAAATTATATTTACCACTTTCGCGTTCCCCTTCAACAGCCTTGACGTAACCCTTCTAGGGGTACGCGTACCACCGGCTTTAAACCCCTCTTGTAGTGTATGGTTTCCACATTAGAAAGGCCGCAAAATCGAGTTGGAAAATTGCAGAGCAGTGCAGCAGATTCACGAAACTAAATTACGACGCTATTCGTCGCGAAATCTAATGTAAGGAATTTGAATCGGGTAGGTATCTTCAGAGGAGCGCCGACTGATGGCTAGATTGAAACTTCGAGATAAATATAGATCAGAATGCCTAACTGAAGAAATCATAGGGAATAATTTACAAAGGCAAGGCCACGAAGATAAATTCCGTGAGATTTATTGTAAAACGATACTGAGGATCCTTTTTTCCAAAATCAATTAAAAATGCACTCCCTGGCACCCACCCTTTAGAGCGATTTTGTAGATCTATAAGCCATAAATTAATGGAGTAATAAAGATATACTAAACAATATAACTATCCATATTATAGTATAACATGAAGTATAGATATGTATTTATTTTTAGGACTATACATTACATATTTATATTTAAACTAGGGTAAAACCTTGTCAATATGACTGGAAGAAATACATTGTTTGTTATTTTAAGTGTATTTTCAATTAAAATATCTAAAATTTTGAATCGAGTACTTGTAATTTCCATAGAATGTTTAAGCTCATTAATACGGCATGTTGTCCGCCGCCATCTATTTCAAAGCTATCTATTTGGCCCCACGCTATTTGACCTTGATACCTGTGATCCAAGTTGCACTGCAAATGAGTACAGAGTGGAGAGAAACGCTTAAGGAATCATAGTAGGCAATTTGTAATCAGCATCCATTTTCCTTCCTCTCTCATCATCTCGACAGCGATTTCATCTTTGGGTTGCTCAGAATCCCATACTCCCCCCCATACCTTACATCTACTCCCATCTACTCCACTCTATTGGCATCTCCCCCATCTACTCTAATCTACTCCCATCTACATCTTATCTACTCCCTTCTGTCCCATGTCTCCTCACATCACTCTCCCTCCCTTCAAACTTTCCCATCCCCACCAACCCAACCAACCCAACCCAACACCACCCCACCAGCCTCCCGCCGCCGTAGAATACCACAAACGTTCTTCTCTCTCTATCTAGGTTATTCCGAGACAGTTTTACGCACGAAGGAAATAATAGTTTCTCATTTAACTATTTCTTTCTTTCGCGAAACTCGAGTACATCTCCGTGAGAACACATTCTGGAGACAAAATGGCGATTCATCGCTACTTTTACTTATACTCTTTAATTGACTCTTATTATTGCCATTGGAATTAGTTATTCTGCTCTATTTTATCGGAGTATACATCTTCACAATTTTTTCATTTCATGTAACTTTCGAAAAATCCTTTTCCTCCCTCCGTCCATCTCTCTGTAACTCCTTTTGTCCCTCCGTCTCTGTCTCTCTCTCTCCCTCCCTCCCTCTCTCTCTCCCCCCCTCCCTCCCTCCCTCCCTCCCTCTCTCTCTCTCTATCCTTCGGAATTTCCCAGCGTCGCCCTCGCCGCCGTCATCTGTCTTTTGGGCACACGTGTTCCGCACGTGATCTTCGAACCCATTGGCAAAAGACACCGCCGGCCGCCATCATCCTCCCTGCCTCCTCATGCACCCTCTTCCTGACTCTTTCTCCTGCTTTCTTAGCACCTCACACCATGATCGAGAATCACGACCTCTCAGTGAATTCGCCAGAATTAAATTCTTTTCCTGACAATTGTCGAGTTTACTCTTTTCTATAAATCTCCGTCGTTAATAGGCGTTTTTGTGATTTCGATGACTTAAAAAAAACTATTTTTTGCTAAATTAAAATTTTTAACAAAAGACCTATGTATCTATGAAAGTTATATATATATATATATATATATATATATATATATATATATATATATATGAGATGGTTTTTTGTTGTTATATAGTCTTCTAGAACAAGTAGTATAACAAAATCTAATAAATAAAAGGGGATGTCTGTCTGTCTGTGGCAGCCATAACTCATCAGAGAATAAAGTTAGGAGCTTGAAATTTTGACAGCAGCTTTAGGTTGATCATAGAAGTTGCAGTGCCGAATATAATTCATATTGGCCCTTGGAGTCGTGACCCCGGAGGTCACGGATCGGTCGATCAAATTTTCAGTTTCTTGAGGATATCTCAGGAACTATTTGACCGATCTTGATGAATCCTACACCAATATCAATGTTTTGATGATATACATTTTCTAGCTGAAAATGGACAAAATCACTCCACTGGGTCGAAAGGTCTTAATGTAATGGCCGGTTCAAATTTTGGTTTTTTGAGTATATCTCAGCAACGAATTGAAATAGGTTTAAAAATATAAATTTTTCATCAGTTATTTCTGTAAAACATAATTTTTGCATTTATGGCATTATTGAAGTATAGAAATTTACTAACATTCCATACCTTACGTAAAAATTGTTGTTGAATTGTTGTTTAAATTGTTTATTTCATTGAAATATTTGTTGTTTTTAATTGAATTATCTTCTAATCTAACATATAAAGGAGAATTTTTGTAAGTTTGTTCGCTTTGAATGCTTTTAATACGAGATAGGGAGGGAGAGAGATGGATGGTAACGGAGGGGGGAGATGGAGAGAGGGAATTAGAGGGAAGGGGTGGAGAGAGGGAGGGAGAGGGAGAGAGGGGAGGGAGCGGGAGAAGGGAAGGAGAGGGTGGAAGGGAGGGAGCTTATACGTTATTTCCGTAAGATTTTCTTCCTTGATTCATCTAAATAGGAAAATGCGTAGCGGTTTTCTTCATTTTTGCTTTATTCGACGGGTATAACTGTGTACTATCTTATTCTTGCGATGCTTACATGTTATAAGGTCGAAGTTTTAGATTCACTAAATCCGTTGAAATTCAACCGGCACTCCTGCTAGTGTAGTAATAAATTCATCTAAACTAAGTAATATTAAACTATAGCATCATAATTTTCGACAGTATGATAAAACATTCACAGAATTCAGCTAGCGGAATGAAGTGAAGCTTCTCGTTTATCGCAAGCGGTTCCAGGCTTTGATGGTATGACGAGAGAAGCGAGAAGCTTTTTTCGCACATGAGTAAATAAATACGAAATATGGAATGCGTTCGGTATAAAATGCACGGCACACGCGAAGTTACTCGGATTCACGCAACGTGGGTTTGAAAGTCGCCTTCTTAAGAGCAGAGGTGCATTCCATTTCGTTGTTCTACGAGAAGTGCGTTGCTCTATCGACGAAGGGAATGGATGTAGGAGCGTGTCCCTTAAATTAAACCATTTAATAACGAGGAGAGGAGAGGAGCGAGCTGGAACCAATCGCTTCCTCGGATTCGATTCACAGTTTTGAAATAAAGATTTGCGTGCACGTGTGCAGAGTCGGCCAAGCACTAAAGGGGGCGAATATCAATGGGGGCCTCGCTACATTAATATTTATAGTAATAACGAACGATTTATGCAGCCCCAGTTTAACTTTTACGGAGTGTTTCTTTATTGGAAATCAGTTTTCAAGTGATGTTTAATAAACGATTTGCAAAATTTACACTTGATTCTTGAATAATTGTGAACTTTTGGGGGTCCGCATCCTCCACATCCCCCCTTTTGCCGGGCCTGCATGTGTGCGCGTGTTGTCACTTTTGTCTGCGCATTCCTTATCTCTTTTGCACGAGAATATACATATCTCCGTCGGTATTCTTTTTTTAAAAGGAGGATTTTCCGAAAGGGTTTCGATATTAGCCGAAATTGTGGCCTTAAGGGCAAAAATATTCGCCTCACGATAAAAAATGTAATCGTCGTTAATTAATAAGTTGAGCAATTATTATTGCAAACCGACTTCAATATAGGTTTATACCGTACAGTATAAACTACGTCAGCGTGTGAGTAGGATTAATTCAAACTGGTTAGTATTTGCGTTATTTTAATTACTGTGGAAACTTTCCGCAGATTCCATTAAACGTGAATTTGGAATATTGTTTCGAAGTAAGAATAAATATAACTGATGAACATGATCAATCCGTAACATGTAATGTGGCCGATTGGTGGCTATTGACAAACTCATTGTAGGTAGGTAGGTACATCCCTGGTGTAAAATATAACAGGACGAAGGATGCGAATGCCAATGAAAATAACGGATTATAATTTACGAAACTTGCATGCTTTCACATTTGCCGTCGAAAACAGGATATTTTAGCGTCTTACAATTAGATTACTGTGCATTTAAAATTATTCTTACGTATAATTCTCATCTCATTATTTGTTTTAGCCATATATTTGAACTGTTAATGGTCTTTATTTTTCAATTACTATCAACGCTGTAAAATCATACTTAATACTATAGTAGTATAGTATTTAGGGCAGTGTTTCTCGACCTTTTTAGAGTCGCGGCACCCTTAAGTGACTTTTCAGAATTTGGCGGCACCCCTTTCCCCTATCCACCGTCAGTAATAATGGTGCTGAAGTTGAACCCTTAACCCCCTTCGTCATATATCCTTTCGTTTCGAAGTGCCTTTGCGACGAAATGAAGTTCGTCTTAACTCTGGCTTCGATTTTTGAAAACCGACGGTGCAAAATGCGGCTAAAAATGGGAAAACAATAATTTTTGCGGCACCCCTCAGAACACTTCACGGCACCCAGGTTGGGAAACACTAAATGAAGGGCGAGGTCCCTAGGCGATAGTATTTGTCCACGACTCGGAAAATATGAAATGTGGTTAAATTTTGTGGAGTAAAACAAGCTATCAAATTCTTAATAATTTGCAATTACATATATATTTTAATAATATATAGGTATGTATAATGGGTGGACTTAGGTCGATGTCGATCGCAGCTCAAAGCCTTCGTGTGGAATCCTTAGAAATAATTATTTTTTCTAGATACAGTTGAGACTGGTCTTCGCCAAATATAGTTTGCAATGATCTTCGTCATCATTTATGGTATGTCACAGCTTCTTTGTACGGGAACTTTTCACAGTTCTCGTAATAAGAAGCCGACTCTTGACACTAACTATATAGCTGCTCTGGGCGTGACGACCCCAGAGGCACGAGGACCACAGGAGAGCGAAGGCCCTAGGCCAGGGGTTCCCAACCTTTTCGCTATGGCGAGCAATAAGTTGTGTCTTAGAATATCGAAAGAGCACTTTCATAAGAGTAGTAATGGTAATGAATAAAATCAAACCGACCAATCAAAGAGATTCTTAATGACCTTCAATTCATTTAGAAAGAAATCAACCAAACGAGAGCTAATTAAGTATCGGTCCTAATAAATGGGATATTAAGCACGGTAGAAGAGCACAGCCATGCTGTCAAAGAGCACAGCGGTGCTCGCGAGCACCAGGTCGTGGACCCCTGTCCTCAGCGGTCGCCTGGATCCGACATAGTCTTCACCATTGTCTCGAGGGTGAAATCGGTCTTTTTTCTACGGAGCGATTCGAGAAAATTCAGCGATAGAAATAGATTGAAAAAAACGTTTATAGTTTCATGTTGCCTCCGAAAAGATTGGAACGAAGCGACACATCGAACCGCTACTTCTGGTAGTGTGTGTTCCATCGTCCATAGACACCCTTTCCTCTCCGTCTCCCCCGGCTACTTCATAACCTCCAAGAACGCAGATCGATCCGATTCGAAGTGAAACCGCACTTATTTAGATAAAGGAAAGTCTTTCGTCGATTCACATCGCTTTTTACAAGAGACCCGAAGGATATGCGCTCGCGCCTAAAAAATCGTCCATTTGTCCACCCCCTTCCCCCCTATCTCTTATTTTTATTGGTCTCCTCCCTCTTTAGCCTTTTCCAGGCTACTCCCCCTCCCACCATCGCATCGCCGCACAAGTCTCCTCCAAAATAAACTCAGGCTCATCCTAAAGCGTACATTGTTGACGTTGAGGGTCCTGAAAATTTTCGGTGCCACAGTCGCTCCTCGCACGGCGGGAAGAGGATCAATGAGGCCTTGGTAATTCGAAGCGAATCATGGGATGGGCCACGTTATTTTTCCCGATGCCAGATAAGGAAAGGACGGAGAGAGAGAAAAGAGCGAGAGAGAGAGGCGTCGTAGGAGAGAAGAGAAAGCGAAGGAAATGATCGATTCGCTAGACAACTTTATTAAAATGCGGCAAACGCTGCTGCCTTACAATTAAATTGAGTTAAAAACGTGAAATGAAGATGGCCTTCCCTTCCGTCTTGCAAATGAGCCAGCGCAGATGTAAAGGGAGGAGAAAGAAGTCTGGGGAAAGGAGAGAGAGAAAGAATGGTGCTTAGAGAGGAAGGAATCAGTAAGAAGAAGAGGATGGGCGAAGCTGGAACGGAGCGAGGAACGAATGTGATGCTATTTTGAGAGTGGACGGCGGAGAGCAGCAGGAGTTGGCTGGGATGCGCGGTGCGATGCGAGGGAGGAATTGGAGGGGAATTGGAGGGGAATGGAGGGAGGGAATGGAGGGGAATGGAGGGAGAGGGGTTAAGGAAGCTTTTGATGGTGACAGAGTTCTAAGAGTGGCACGAGATATGTCGAAAAAGAGGAGCCATAAATCAGTCAAGATGGTGTAATTACGGATTCGATTGGAATTAGCTTCTTCAAAATAAAGAACCAACGTTATGCATATATATATATATATATATATATATATATATATATCCATTTATTTATTTATGTTACAGCCTTAATACTGTGTCGTATAAAATGCCATTGACAATGAGGCCCTATCTAAGTTTTAGAAGGACGTAACGAGTGGATGAAGATGAGTTAGTGAACGCTACACACTTTCCTCCGCGGAAACATTTTTTACACGGACGATAACCAAAAATAACTGGAGCTGTTTTTTTATGGCTCGATTTCTAGATGATGTTAATAAACGTTTGGATGTTCAAATAAACTTCAGCGATTGTTTCAGAAAATAGTTAACCTAGTTAATTCCTTTCTCACAGGAATCTTTCTACGTTGAGAACTGTTTTCTCGTTAAATGAATGAAGAAAGTCTGCGCCGTAAATAAATGAACTTTTCGTCGGAATCGCCCTGCTTGTAAACCATAGTTCCTTAATAGATATTTAATTTGACACCACGTATGTTTCATCAAAATTTTTTTCTGAAATAGCTGAACCACTTTAAGAAGGTCGAAGAAAAGCAAAATTTTAAATGAAAATCGCAATTATTTAGTGAAATATCTGAGTTGATAGAAATGTGTTCAATACAGCTTATGAAAAATTCAAAATTTATTGGATATTTAAATTAAAATTTAGTTTAAACAACAAACCTCTTGAGTACTATTGAAAGGATTGCAGCGTGGTCTGTTTTTTTCATACTGAATGTACTATATATAAGTCCGTCTGCCCGTAGAGAATTGAGAATTTGATAAGGAAAATATGCCAAGAAATCATGCGCTTATCATGTGTTCCAAAATAATTCATTCATTCGTGTAATCAAAGATTTTTTTCATTCTAGACACTAATAAGGGAAGACACAACTTTGTGACAGGTATTCATGCTGTTAAGAACCTGAAGTGCAACGAAAGCTTAGGTCATAAATAGATTTATTTCCTATAATGATATTGTTTACTTATTAGTTTATATTTTTCTATTCTTGTGCTCAACAAAGGCGCAAAATGTTATTGCCATATTGAACGATCAAAGAATTTGAAATTAGGCGCTTTCCGTCACGTACTAATTCATAAAGAGAAATATGCTAAAGTAAGCGATGATTTGGAAAAAATCTTGTCTAGCGCACGACCTTCTCCGTAATAAGAGTCGTAATGAATATGATCGCTCCCGACTTTAGAGTCCTCAATGAATAATTATCGGCAATTGCGCACGTGAATAGTTTTTAGACACTTTCAATAATTATCATAGTGTAAAATACTTTGAATCACTTTTCGAATTGGTAAAGCAAACAAAATTGTCGACTTTTGCTTTAGATAACAAAATATCGATGTAAAATTCGCTTGGCAGCGTAGGCATCGCTATCCACAATTAGACAATTTTATCATAGGAACGCAAAAATGGTATAACTTAGCAAGGTACTTAACATAAATTCAAATGGACAATCGAAACATTTCTTAAAAGATCCGTTTTAGGAAAAAATTTATCAAACAATACTCGTATAAAATTATATTTTATTCATTTTTCAGCTAGAGCGCCCACATAATTCCTTGCACGCACACACATATAGACGTAATCGAGAAATTAGTGGTGTATTTTCGTTGAAATCTCGAATTAGATTATTTCACGATAAGTTAAAATTTCTAATGGTATCCTTAAGGTTCGTTTACTGTTATTAAATACTTATAGAATTCTTTCATCTTCGTTATATTTGAGTAAATATTATATAAAGGGATATTATTAAATCTACGGCTCATTGATTTGCTTAAATACATTACTTATCATACACGGTCCTCGATAGGAATGTTATTCTGGCCAAAAACAGAGGTAGATGCTCAGCTCCCCGTAAACGCCATATAAAGATAATACGCGAAATGTTAATGAAAATAAGAAGGGTGTTTTTTTGTATTAGGTTTGTAATTTAAAAATGCATAGTTTCGTATCGTGGCGAAAAATATAATATTTTAATAAGCAAAAAGCGTTAGGAATTAAGAATAACGATATTCCGCACTGTCAATTTGACAGATTTATTTTAAAAAGAACGATAAAAAATTATCGTTAAAGATTAAGGATTTGGTGACAATTTCCTCGAGTTACTCTATTCAGGTTAAGTTTCTGTCACGCGCCAAAGGGGAAGGCGTGTGGGTGGGGGGAGAGGGGAGAGGGGAAAGGATACGACGCTAGAGTTCTAAAATAAACGTGGAAGTATCCACGGTCAAGAAAGGTGACTTCCAAAAAGTGCTCCGAGTTTATGAAGACCCTTACGAATCGGAGGCGACGTTATTATGCCTTTGCGACGAGAGCTAAGAAAGTCTCTAACCCAGACGCCTTTTACTTCCTTTACTATTCTCTTTCCTCCCACGCTGATTCCCTGGCACCCTCCTTTCTCTCCCCTTTCTTCTCTCACCCTTCTTTCTTTCCCCCTCCCTCCCTTCCCTCTCTTCCCCCCACCCCCCAAACCAAAGTTCCCCTTCCCTGTTCCCTCCCCTAAAATCAAAGTCCTCCTCCCACACCTGTTTACGATCACTCTCTGTCGTTTGCTTCTTCCCCTTTCCACTCAACCTTCCTCCTCCTTCTTGCTGGAGAGGTCATTATTTCTTTCGGACGCATCCACGGGCTAAATGAAACTCTATCGCGCGCCTTTTCGCCTAATAAACGTCTCACACCAACCCAACACGGATTGTTTTCGGTTTCGCTCTTTTTCTTTCACTTTCCTGTGCGGTCTGATCCTCTTTCTTATATCTACATTAATCCTTTGGTCGAATGCGCCTCTCTATTTGCTTCCGAGTATTTTCTCGCAGAAAGTTATCCAGGCTTACATACAGCGACTTTTGGGAAACCTTTGCGTTAGAGGCGGATATCATTCTCCTAGATTTTCATCATTTTGGAGAAGACCAGTCGGGTTAGGTCCTAAATCTTTCATATCCAAATAAAATGGGAATAAACTCGTTTTAACCCTTTTACCTCTAATTTCCACACCTACATTTTTCCATCTATTACTTCCTTCGACAAACATATCTCTTCTCAGTATATGTCCCAACCAATTAGCCTTACTCTGCTTCTACACCTGTAGTATTTTATTTCTTTTTTCATCCACTCTCTCTGTATCACTTCTTCATTTCATTTACCCTCTCTGCTATCCAGCTAATCCTTCCTTTCCATCCTTCTCCGTACCCACATTTTAAAAATTTCCAAATATTTCACGTCTATTTTCCAAACGGTCCATGCCTATGCTCCAGACGTAGCATTTCGTCAGCTTTCTTTCTCAAATTCAAATTATTTCTACTCCTCAGCATAAATCTATTCTTATTGAAAACAGCTTTTCCTTCCGAGTGCAACCATCGGCGTCGATTGCGTAATATGAAGGCCGCTAGATGACCCGTGCCTCGAGAGTGTGTCAAAAAGGCAAACCGTTGATTTCTTTCCGTGAGAATGGATTCATTCCTCGCAATCTTGACAGCTTTAAAAAGAATGCGTTATTGTTTTAACAAAGTTATGACATCGCTGAATGTCGTCGCTGGTCAGTAGCGCGCGTTGTCACCATTTATGTATTGTGTGAAAACGAATATACGATATTCAAGGTAGAAGTAAAAGGTCGAGTTTGTTTAAACATCAATCGAGTATGTACATATTAACTTCTTTTTTGCACATAATCGGAAAAATGTTGCAGAAGTCCCATTCACTTATTCATTCAGAACGAGGATTTAAATATTGGGAAGATTTTTAAAGTGTCATTTTAACATCTGAATGCTGTTCGGGATTATATCTATTAAAATAAATAAACGCAGAAACACATTTAATGTTGATTATTCGAACATGTTAGATCATAAATGGAAACACTCGCCTTATTAATGAGTGGAATAAGATCGAATGGAGCATAATCCCTATTCCTGGAGATATTTTAAGTTTGCATCTGTTCACACTTTAATTTTCTGCCCATAAAACCAAGGAATTTTTAAGCGATGCCCCACGCAGAGATAGATAGATACGTCTTTATAGAGAATCAACTGAATATTTCGTACGCTTCCAAATGCTACGAATCTCGCACGCGCGTATATAACGCCCCCTCCAACACCACTCCCCCTTTCCTACCCCCTCCAACACCACTCCCCCTTTCCTACCCCTCCAACACCACTCCCCCTTTCCTACCCCCTCCAACACCACTCCCCCTTTCCTACCCCCTCCAACACCACTCCCCCTTTCCTACCCCCTCCAACACCACTCCCCCTTTCCTACCCCTCCAACACCACTCCCCCTTTCCTACCCCCTCCAACACCACTCCCCCTTTCCTACCCCCTCCAACACCACTCCCCCTTTCCTACCCCCTCCAACACCACTCCCCCTTTCCTACCCCCCTCCAACAAACACCACTCCAATTCCCGTGTGCGGACTTTCACTCCTCCACGCCTCCTTTTTTCGCTTTCTCTACTATCCCTCGCCACAATCACTTTCTCCTCTTCTCTCTCCACCTGCCTTCCATCTCTCATCCTCATTTGTGACTTTGGCGGGAGGAGCGCTCTCTCCCGACCCTCTTTGCTAAAAAGGTGACCAGTTATTAACCCCACGCATCCACCCACCAACCTGCGCGCCATCGAACTTCACTTGTTCTCTCCCTCTATCTTTTTCTTCCTTCGAGATAAGCGGCTCGAGAGAGATTTGTCACTGTGGAGTTTTGGTAATTCGCACTTTAATTCAAAGTCGACGATAACGTTGATTTTGAGGGTAATGTTATTTTTTTTCTAAGGGCCAATTGCGCCTGTAACTGGTCTTCACTCTGTTCGCTTTGAAGGCACTTCGTCAGTAACATCCTCGCTCGGAAAGATGCTCGCGTAGAGATTCCGATGAGGCAGGACGGTATTTTTCGGACAGAGTTGTATAGAAATTCCATTGGAATAACGGCCGCAAATTTCTAAACTCCCCGTGGAATTCATTTTATCTTGATACCCGAGCAATATAGTAAATATTGGAAACACGCTTCATAAATCGTCTTATGAAAAGTATGAGTGGGCATATTTAGAATTGTCATATGCTTGGAATTCAACTCTACGATGAAACAGGTTCTGTTGATTGAAAGGCGAACTTTTTAAAATAGCCTAATCCACGGAAATTATGAATTATTACTGAGAATTTGATTGTCACGTTTTGTATTCATAGGATGCACCGGCCTTATTCTACCGGTAAAAACTTGATGTCATATTGGGTGCCCGTGCCCACATATTTCTTTGCTTTAATATACCTTCGGTAAAATGCCATGAAAAGGGGAAAGAGGTTGAAGGGGAGAGGCCAACGAGAGAGAGTCGAGAACAACGCTCCCTCCTGTCTGGAATATACGTGCGCCCCTGACTCGGCGATTACCTTTTTTGAGGGTTCGCATAAAAGTATGTTTGAAAATTTGGCATACCTATTAGGTATGCATCATCCGAAATCTGTTATGACACGTAAGGGTTTAAAAGTACTGTATGCTTAAAATCTCAAATGAATACTAATTAATACTCCAATACGTAAAGCAACATCTTATATATAATTTTAGAAGCGTCCGTCCCCCACTCTATCTCAAAAACCGTTTGCCCTAGAGATATGCGGTAAACGGCGTTTTTCTTCTATAAGCGAGGAGGTCCCTGGAAAACTATTCTCATTTTCATAAAGGCCCGGGTTCGAATCTTAGGAATCATTTATATTTTCCATTAGATAACACGTAAAGATCGACTTTGAAATATTACTAATAAATAGTTTTTAATAAAATTTTCGTGGGCTGTTTTTAAAACTAAGGAAGTAACTTAAATAATTAGAAGTAGAATTTACAGTAATTGTGATTGGATAAATCGTTTCATTGTTTCCAAACTATTGTTGATGTAAACAATTTTCTCGTAGCAGAAGTCATTGATGAGAGAATCGAGCTAAAGGTTGGTTGACACGGTGCGAGTGTACTCGGCCGAGTCCAGTGAAATGGTTGCGCGCGCAGCTACTCGCAGGCTACTCGCAGGGTGTAGACAGAAACCTACGAGTACAGTGCTAGTCGAGTGGATCCGTGCGAGTAACTCGGTTGTCTTCCAAATTTTATCCGTACGAGTAGCACTCGCAGACTATCAAGATGGCGGGGAACAAGAAATGGAGTGAGAGCGATACAATGAAATTCGTAGAATTATACGAAGAAATGGAATGCCTGTGGAATTTTCGTAGTAGATATCTATAAAAATGGAATTGATAAATGATCGGAAGAGGGAGTCGATGAAAGGATAGCAAAGGACGAGTTTGAAAAAGAGAGAGGAGCAGAGGGTGGGAGGGATTGAAGGAGAGGAGAGGGATGAAATGAGATCGACTTTTGAAGGAGAGAGAATGGAGTGGTGGGGGGGGGGGGCGATTTTTAAGGAGGTGTGGGGCAAGTTTGTGGAAGTGGGTTGGTAGGAGATGTAATTGAAGGAGAGAGGTAAGACCTCCGTCGGAGGCGAGAGGTTTCTTGATCCACAAGGGAAAAATATAAAAGTCCTGAGGAGTTTGGTGGCAAACTGAAATTCCGACCCTGAGACACGACCCTTTATGGTGTCCTTCCCTTGGCATGTACCCTATTACCTTCTCGCACTCGCATCTACTAGTAGTACATAGTACATATGTATTATATAGAAACGAATCCTCTCTCGGTCAGACCCCAGACCTCAGATCCACTTTAGATCTCGACAACCTCTGCATTATTTCGTTCCCTTATCTCAACCCCGCCCCCCCCTCCCAAATCCTCTCGACCCCCTCCCCCTACTCTCCTTTCCCCTTTCCTCCATTCGGCCCACTCTCCCTCTTTTCCCTCTCGAATATTACAGTTGAGCGCCGATTATCCGGGGCCCGATTATCCGTGGGGGTGGATTATCCGTGGTCGTGGGCGGGGAGTCGAATTATTTTCACGTTTACATTGTTGGAGTCTGATTGTTATTATTCTAACTCCCGTTACATTTTCAGTTTAGGTTGTCGTCGTTCTTTGGCCATTTATTTACGCATTTATATTGTTTGAGTATTTTATTCTCTGAATAATAGACTCCAGCATATTAATAAAAGTGTGGGTGAATGAGTTATTAAAATAACATTTTTAACTTTAGTTTGTCGCCGTTCTTTGTCGAGGTATTTAATGGTTTAATTGTTGGAGTCCGATCTTATATTCACATTTAGTTTTATTTATGTATTCTATTAATGTAACAATAATTGTAGTAAATACAGTCAGTTTGGATTATCCGTCTTTTCCGATTTTGCGGGTCCCGGTTTTCGCAATTACCACGGATAATCGACTCTTTAAGGTCCATTCCCACCTATCAGTGACGTGTCCGCTCAGTTCCGACGTTTCCGTGCAGTGTCAGTACTAAGAAATATCGTTGCTATTGTTTCAAACGGGCGTGTTCGGACATGTCAGGCACCGTTCCGTACTTCTCGCTTCAGTGTCAGTGCCGCGTCCGTTCCGTGAATATCAGTATCGGTTGCGACGATATTTTTGCCTTTTCACTGACACTGAACTGATACGGAACGGTGCATGTAAATAACCTTCCGACGCAGTATCGTTGTAGTAGTGTTTGCAGTCGCAGTAGTTTCGTAGTTTTTGCATTTTTTTAGTAAAATGAATGACGAAAAACTTGAATTTTCTTCTTCATCCAAAATTAAAGCGATAACAGCCAATTCGTCGATAGAAAACATAGTCATATTGAACATCGTACTGACACGGTATGCCGTTGCTGCACTGACGCTATGAGTTGCCACTGTTACGGAACTGACACTGAACTGACACGTCACTGATAGGTGTGAATGGACCTTTATTGTGTAATTGTTTAAGACATCTTTTCGCGCCGCGTTCCATCTTCCACAGATCAACGTCGATTATTCATAAGCGTAAAATATTACAGGCGAATGGAAAAATGCGACCACGATAAGAAATGCAGAGCACTTGAATCCGATTAGTAGTTTAAATCCTTCTAATGTTCGTCCAAATGCGATTTTATTCGACATCATTAAAATATTATTTCGCATGTGCAATTTATTGTAGGCGAATCTAAAAGTGTTAGACCCGACAGATCCTCTCCAAACACGCGTCCCAAACCGCATCCGCGTCCTCTCATCGAAACTATCGCTCTTTTTGCTCAGAAGATTGATGTTTTGTCTTTTCCTTATGACTAAATTGAGTTAACGTACTGATTTATGGGAATTTTATACACATTTTGTTTTTTTTATTGCTTGGTATTTTTCTTTTGCGCTAATATATATAAATTTGCACTTATATTATCGACATTGTCACTCTTAAGGCTCTATACACCCGGTGTTGAAGCTACTTTTGTAGCATGAAGCGTTTGTTAAGAAAGATTTAATCCAACCAAATCGTAGCTGAAGCTAAAAGTTTTAAATGAAGTGCAATGCTTGTACACGTCTGCATGATTGAAATCGGATTTGTTTGTATCTGTCGACTGCTTTCCCTGAATTAGTTTCTTCGATTCAATCAATGAGAAAGCTTACTTTCAAATATTTAACTGATTTCTAAGAAATGTACCCTAATTGGAATAGAATTCTTTACGAAGGTAGTTGTAATGGTTGAACAAATTTCTCATCTTGAACATTCACTTCAGTTGATCACTATTCTGCGCTTTTACACTGGAGCCAGCATCTTTATTTGCGGCTTCAAACATGCCCACTAATTTCCTGAACAATATTTTGTCTCGCTCAAGGGTCAAAGTTTCTCTTGAAATTAGTGCTGGATATGTCCTAATTTGACTGGCATATTAGCTACTATTCACCTTTTATTATCGAAGCTTTGTTCGAGCTTAGTAAATGACTAAGTGCTATCAATTCTAAAGCTGCAGGCGATACAATATTAATTGGTATTGATAAGCGGACGAATTTGCAGCAGTCTAGGTTATGCGTTTGTTTTATTCGTACAATCCGAGAATAAATTAATTTTTGGGCTGAAATATCTTTATTAAAAGGCCAAGTCGCTTGTCCGTTTTCATAGTTCAAAGCGCTTTATTGGCGGCCCTCTTTCTATTAGAAAAACTTTCATCTCTTCCAATAATGATAAAGATTGCCTCTGCTAATCCGCAAAACTGAATAGAAGTGGCCAATGTCAGCATTATTAGCACCATTTTCATCGATAAAGACTGTCAGTTGTTTAACCCATTAATGTGATCTGATGAAGCTAACTGCGCTCACGTTATTGTCTGCTAGGTTTTCGTGAAAAATAATTCACTCATATTTTATCATTACATATTTTAGAACAAACTTTCTTATATGTTTGGAAGGAAGGGAAATGTTAGAACACTTCTAAAAATATATTTCCTTGGGCTCTCGTTGTTACTGATTGACTGAGTAGCAACCTTTTACTTTCAAAGTCCTTAAGAGCGTGTGGTTCAAATCTGAATGACTTGTTTCGAAGTGGGCCTTCCGTCAGGTTTACATTTTTATAACGAATTAACATAGAAAATTAATTTCTCAACAAAACAATATTTTATTAGCTAATGACCTTGGGATACTCTTGTCATATTCTATGGTCCGTTTCTTTGTTTTTCTTTTGCCAGTCATTGCAATAAATTCAACTGAGGCAAGTGAGAAGTTTGATGATTTGCGCGGGACTCACGATTCGTACGCGCACGACCCTAATTCCACTGTGCCTGATTTGAGTAGTCATTGATTGAGTAAATATAGTCGCGCCTCAACAAAACGCCATATCACAAAAAAGGTGCCAAATTTCAAAGAAATACGGTTTATTTAAATAAAAGGATTTGCGATAGAAAGCGCTCCCTCGTCATTTTCCTCGGAAAACTCTACGAGTAACGGAAGCATACTGCTATTAATGCTTGAAGTAAAATATATTGAATCCTTGGGGACCATCCTTCCCCTTCGGCGATCTAGTTACGCATTCCTTTGTTACAACGTTCACCAATCGGTGTGCATCATTATTACGGGAGTCCCGGAAAACGTTAAATACATAAATTAAAATAAAATCAAATACTAGAAAATACCGATTGCTAATAATCTTACCTCTGATACATTTATTGTGCTGTGGTACCAAAATCTTACTACCTCTTAATCAGTGACGTATCTAGGACTGCGTGGGCCCCCGGGGATATATTTTTTCAGGGCCTCAGTGTATGTGGCGTCAAAATGAAAAGAAAATTATTCAAGTTGACGTATCTAAGGAAAAATATCCATTCCTTTCTTATCTTCGCCTATTATCTCTTTTTTAGCAATTCTTTTACAAATCGCTTATGTATTCACTTTGTCTGTCTGTCCGTCTGCCAGACTATGTGTAGACGATATCTCTGAATCCTAGAGAAACCAAATTTTCTGAGTAAGTTACTACATATGAGAGCTACATTTGATGGACCGGGGATCACCTGCTGGGGGGGCTAATTTTGCCCCATTATTATTGCCCCATAAGAAAAGAACGTAAATCGGTGATGAGGTTTATATATGTATTTGCATTTTAAATTATTTTCCTTCAATATTCGAAATCATTACTTGAGCTGTCGGAAAATTTAGACATTGTTGTTCCTTATTTTTGTAGACGGAATTCAAATCCCTTTAGATCAGGGGTCGGCAACCTACGGCCCGCGGGCCTCATGCGGCCCCCGAAAGCGTTTTTTGCCGCCCGTGAAGCCATGATGAATAAGTGATCGGTATAATTTAACACAGTGAATTCCATATTTTTTCACTGAAACTATGTTATCAAAACCTTTTCCGGTGGTGTCTTAATGCTCTTAAACCGATTAGAATTTATTTTCACTAATGTGAGACCGCAAAATCTCCAGGTAACTTCTGATTTAAATGGCCCATACTGCCCGGCGAAGCTCTCGCGATTTCCAATGAGGCCCTTCGAAGCATTCACAACAACTAATTCGGCCCACCATATAGAAAAGGCTGCCGACCTCTGATTTATATTTAGCATAAATTTGTAGCTTTTATCGGAAAAAAGTGGGAATTTTTCGGGGTTCCAGCAATCTACTACCATGGCAATGAGCTAAATGCTTATATATTGGTAAGCTTATAAAGGAAATCAGAGGGCTATATCATAAAGCCATTAATATTAAAATGCTACCAATTGAAGAAATCCGATGTTGTAAAAATTCCAGTTTTGTTGAAAAAAATCGCCTTATAATATCTGCTTTCGCAGTACTTTCCTAACTTGTTTATTCTTCACTCCCTAAATGTCGATTATGTCGTAGGCTTCAAATATACGTATCTATACTGCTTACTTCGGGTCTCTTGTGTTTTTCATCCCTTTTCACTCTTTGTCATATTGGATAGATCTTTGAATTTCGACACCATGCAGCCTCACCAGAATAAGAAAGATGGTTGAAAATTTTCATGCGTATTCGGCAAGGTTAAAATAATAACAAGTGCAAACTCTCAAAATTCGATCTCTTGCACCCTGAATCGTTGTCTCCTTTTCAAGGTACCTAATCCAAACGTTATGATACATATACGAGCATAACCTTTTTTCAATGCGGGGGTGCCGCGAAATCCTGTTTATCTTTTGAAGGGGTTCCTACAGAAACGGCGGGAAGTATTGCTTTAATCTCTCTTCTTAAGACGCTTCATATAAAATCCCTTATAAGCGAATGACGCGCAACCACTTTCACCACCTTCTTCGCCACTCCTTCAACGCCCCAAGTTCGTTTACCCTTGCCGCCACGTCTTCCTCTCTGCTCGAAAACAAACTAATTTAGCGGTTTCCTTTCCCTAAGAGGAAACAGCCGAGGTCGTCGAGGGAGCGTACGCCGCTCTAGGTGAGGATTGACGATTTGATGGCGTGCAGGAGAAAACAGAACAAGAATCCCTCTCGAAAACTTACTCGTTCCCTTTGTGACGCACTCAGCCGCTTACTTGCGGTACTTTTAGAGATCTTATAGGTTATCCAGGTGGAATTTAAGACAGGAAATTCAAGGTGTCGAATCGGTTCTGCTATAGAGCGACATTTTCATCTAAAATCATTACAAAATTTTAAAATTTATTAAATTTTTCTTATTTTCCGGTCAAAGATTGATTGTAGTAAAAAATCTTTTTCTTTGCGCATAATGATGATGAAAAAGACAGTCGAAATTTATTGCAAGAGGACTAGTAAAACCCAAATATTGCAGAATGTGTCATTTATCACAGTTATTGGGATAATCCTAACACTTTATCGCAACATGTTCGGTAATAATTTAGAGATGAACAAAGGCGGAAAACTTTGTTTCATCGTCTCGCTAAAACGTCACTTTATGGCAAGAATTTGCCACGTTGTAGAAAGTCGCCTCCAATATTTCGTTATGCCCACATACATGTAAGAGCTGACAGAGGGCTCCGGCCCGAAAATCTTTCGATATTGTTTTGTTTTTCATGTGCTTTTCCTGTGTTTCTTCAACAACTCCAGCGGCTCTCCAAATTCCTGGGCTCCCTCCAACACCTTGTTGGTAGGTAGTGATGACGTTGAAAACAGGGTGTTGGAGGGAGATCGTTGGATACTTGGAGGGACCGCTTGGGATGTTGAAGTAACACAGGAGAAAGAACGCATAACACAAAAACGGATGCTGTTTGTCCTTCGTCAGTGATATATTGCAAACCGTTTTATACTGAAATCTTTCTTTGCAAATTCACTACCTGATGAGCTGGTGCCACGTTTCACCTTCTCAGGTTTTCTTCTTCCTCGGTATTTAACATTGAAACTTCCTTTTACGAGAATATAATTAGAGTGCGAGAATCATGCCAAGGCGAGGATTATTCCAGTAAGCGCGATTCACTCACCAACTTAGAAGGTTACGACAGCACTTACCTCTATCCCACGGAGCACCTATACTGCGTGGTAAAAATTCCAAAAAGGGTATAATTTTGAAAGAAACTTTTCCCCAAATAGGTTTCCTATCTACTACAATATATACCACAAAGATCTCCAACGTGACCTGTGGATTTTCAGTCGCGAAAACCTTATTCGGAAATCCCTAATCGAAAATAATTGCCTTCGGCTCTTGCTGGAAAATTTTCCATTTCCTTCACTTTACTATTATTTGATTTCTATGCGAACTTCATATTTGGAAAAGTTTAATAGCAAGAAAAACAAGATCCTCTTTTAGCAGTCTCTTTGTTCCTTAGCAGTTAATATTTTTCGTCATCGATAAATCAGTGGAATGAATCTGGAATTACCAAAACAGTAATAAGCGACTAGCAGGTCTGTCTTAACTTATAAATACAGCACCGCTTGTGGTTGCGCTTTATGTTCTCTCGACGAAATTAAGGAACTAATGCTTATTTTTTCGACGTGCTTACGAATACGAATGTTTGCGTATCACTTTTTCTGAAAGATAAAGATCGTTTTGGGTCTATTGAATACATACCAACAATTTCCAGTCGACGTTTAAAATAGCCCTTAACTCTCGAACCATCGTCAAAACCCGGCCAATCATCGCTTGCGATATTTCAGTGACATTTTAGAGTCGAATGAATCGCTAAATTATTTCGATGTCGAGCTCTTTAACTTAATATAGTCTCTAGAAGTGCGAGTGACACTAACGTAATTAGTTCGTCGAACGGTAGCACGCACTAATTGAAGTACGATTTTAACATAGTGTGGGTAGAGAGTTCCATGCACGCATACGCACGTCTTAGTTTCCAGCGTGCAGTCCGGAGAGGAATATTTCTTAAATTGCTTCCCCCGTTGGCCGCCAGGGTGCCTCCAGGCTACGTCTACCCATCGCCTTACCTGACCGCCACTCCAGCCGGACTCGTGCAGTTAGCATCGCACCACCACGGCTCTATATCTCACGCCGCTGCAGCAGCCGCCGCCGCTGCAGCTGCGGCCGCCGCGGGCAACGGCGGGCCCGGAGGCGGAGGACTGGGTAGCGGAGCGGGCGGGTGCGGAGGAGCGGGTGGCGCCGGAAGCGGTGCCGCCGGGATGTCCGCCTTGACCGGCAATCCTTTCTACGATTACTCTCCTGCCGCGGCTGCAGCAGTGGCTGCCGCCTCCCTCGGTTCTCCTTCGCCTTCTTCGTCTGCCGGAGGTGGTGCCGGAGGTGGTGCCGCTTCCTCACCCTCTCCTGCTGCAGCAGCGGCTGCTGCCGCCGCAGCCGCTGCCGCTGCCGCCGTCGCAGCGGGGGCTTATCCGGGACAGTACCCGAACGGCTTCGAGCCGTATTCGGCGTACGCCGGAGGTGCTGGTGAGTACGGTGGGTCTCGAATCTCTATATATTCACTTATTAACCATTTTTTTAATAACCGCGCGTAACAATCCGGGACGTCACATTAACATGTGGTGTATGGCTTCTCGATTCTCATTTTCAATTTTTATCCAAAATTGGTTGTTTGACGAACGGAATGATATTTATAAATTAAATTTATGGACGTTCCTTCATTTGCGCGAGGAATACTTGAGCGTTTAAGTTTTTATGATCAGGCAATCTGGAAGATTCTCCGTTGATGTGAACGAACATGGAGGGAGGGGCATTTTTATCGAGTGACTTCTGAGGAGGTGTGTAATTGTCCATTAAGCTCTCTCCGTCTCCATCTATTCTGCTTCGATTCCTCGTTGTAAGGTGTTGAAGAATATGATAATATTCTTCATTTTTCATCCCCGATTCCATTTACTCCAGCTGTAGGTAAAGTAGTTGGTGTTAATTAACAATTTTTAATAGGTACTAAAATTGCGTAAAAATATTTACTTTGTCCTAGCAGCGTTAATTACGCTTTCTTTAGTGATTGATGAGCAGGAACTTAGAATGCTGTTTGTTTAAGATTAAGATATTCTGATGAGTAAAATTAGCTAATAATCGTCATTGAAAAATCCAAACACTCATTCTAGTCAAAGAATAGCCTCTGTTAGAAATGCAACGATAATCACCGTGTGTATGTTGTCGTAAAAGTCCCTTTACTATAGCTGTTGATATCGATTAGCAAAAATGGAATGTCATTACAGTAATCATTATTTAGTATTATTATTTAGTTCTTATTATTATGTATTTTATATACATTTTTATATTTATGATTTATTTAGTAATCACAGTATTTTATAGTCTGTTCACTATCTAAAGTCTCTTGGCCTTGATTTATGTAGTCCACAGTGTTTTATAGTCTGGTCACTATCTAAAGTCTCTTGGCCTTGATTTATTTAGTCATCACAGTGTTTTATATTCTGTTCACTGTCTAAAGTCTCTTGGCCTTGAAGACGGTTCGTTTGGGAAGGTAGTGGAGGGAACTCAGTGTTACTCTTGATATCGAAGCATTCACATTGGTCTGCGTTGCCATTTCTACCGCCGCACAGTGGTCGGAAGAGCTCCCTTTTCCGGAAAAAAGGCAAATTTTAAAGATTTCTGCATGGCATTGAAAGCGTTGCAAACATGATCTTTAACGTCTATTTAACACGGAGCAATTCCAAACTCATCGAAATTGCGATTATTCTGCCCACTATTTCACCGGGATTGGCGGTAAAATTTTGAATGGTTGTTTTGCATGTTTTTGGCGGACTATTTAAAACCAGAGGTATCTCATGCCAACTAATTCTACTTGATCGGCTTCAGTGCAACCTCCTTTAATGATTCACAAGGTTTTCGATTAGACTTTGCTCCTTGTATAGTATAGATATCCGTATTTATCAAACAATGATAAACACGCACTATTTGAAAACATTCATAGAGATAAAGTGCTGCCACTATGTGCCACAGCGTTCCGTGCGGCTGCGATCTTTAGGTCAAAATCCATATTTTGAGGCCGTGAAATAAGTAGCTGCGGCTGTCGGAGATATTGGAGCGAATAGGATGTGGTGGCAGCGGAACGTAGAGGGGAGGTTGGGGAGACGATGATGGATGCCAAAGTATGCAACGCTGTAACAGCAAATAGTTCCTCTCAGACGTGCAACGTATGCAAGGCAAAACCATCAGAAATGAATAATTTAGATAAGATCGCCGAAAAGGAAGTAAATGAAGATGCATACCAGTATGACCTTTCAAACTTGCACTGTTGGATCCGGACCTTTGAGTGCCTCTTGCATATTGGTTATAAGCTGGACGTCAAGAAGTGGCGCGTAACCACAGATCAGGACAAGAAGAGCGTCGCTGCACGGAAACTTCGCATACAAAGAGAATTCAGAGAGAAATCGGGACTAACCGTGGACCAGCTTAAGCAAGGGAGCGGAACGTCGAATGATGGCAACTTAGCTCGACGTTTCTTTCAATCGCCTGCTCTATCCTCTTGAGATAACTGGAGTCGATGAAAATCTGATTATACGTCTCTCTAACATTTTACATGCATTATCCAGTTCATATGAAATAGATGTGCCAGCCTTTCGGAAGCACGCTCATGAAACAGCTAAGGTGTACGTCTCTTTGTATGGATGGTATAAAATGTCAGCGTCACTCCATAAACTTTTGATTCACGGTGCTGATATAATCGAAACTTCTCCCCTCCCAATTGGGTAATTTTCAGAGGAATCACAAGAATCCCGCAACAAGGACGTAAGGAAATACAGGGAATTCAACACTCGCAAAACATCAAGAACAGAATGTAATGAGGATCTAATTCACATGTTACTGATCTCCTCAGATCCTCTTATCTCATCAGTTCGAACGTTGCCACAGCGCAAACTATCCACATTCTCTCCAGAAGTACTCCAACTTCTTCGTCCTCCTCTGAAAACACTGACTGCCGATAGATTATAAAATGATGATGATGATGACTGTGACGATGATTTTTAATAAAAATTTAATTATGTTCATGACTTTATTATCATAATGACCTACAACAGTCCGATGCAAATAAAGAATGCTGCATCAGATGTTTTTAATTGTGTGCTGTGCATTTTTTTTCGACAACCGAGGTCAGAAACATTTTCAGCGACGCTCAAAACTCATAATATATGATTTTAAAGCCAGTCTTGCTAATTTACGATTTTTTTCCGAAAAAGGGAGCTCTTCCGACCACTGTGCGCCGTTTCCTTGCTGTTGCTGTTCGTGATTGGGTATATTTCCTCCCGCGCGAAAGTTGTGAGGGACGATGGAAGGGGAAACCTTCGTGATTGGGTACTTGCTCTATGAAGGCCAAGAGACTTTAGATAGTGAACAGACTATAGTAGTAATCAAGAAAATCAGAATTATTTTCTTCGCAGACGATGATTGAGGACAAAGTTCGATAATTTATCTTTCCGAGCACGCGTGTAGTGACCTTGATTAAGGCACTACGAAAGAATCTTCCAGTTGCTGTTTTTTTCGTATTTTTTGTTTGGAGACTTGCTCCTTAATGAATCCCCAAGGAACGCTATCGGAGGTGCTTGCTACGTGAACACCAGAAAACGCCCAATTATTTTATTCTCTCACAACCCAATCTTCTGACAACTTTATCCAGAAATTCATGAACTTATACTATGGAGGTGCTGCATCCTGCTGAAACCAAAACTTTTCGCGGATACACAAGTTATGAATCATCTGCCGAGAACCGTGATGCATCACTCGAAAAATACCTAATTTCTTGGTCGCTTTGATAAATGGCACACTCATCGCTGAAGAAATCTTTTTTGTACGAGACAGTGTTTTATCGACCGAAGCAACTATCCACATTCCAATTTCTTCACTAGTTTTGAGTCCGCCAACACAAAGCGGACGCTAGAGAGGCATTTGAAGATCCTCCTTCGTTTGACGATTCGGGTACCATCTTGGTGCACCCGATTCTGTGGAGTGTTGCCTATTGTTAAAAAATTGATTTATTCACTTATTATACCGTGTTCGTAATCTTCTCTAAGGATGTCTTTAACTACGCCTCTCGGAAACATCTCTCCCAAACCAAGAGCTCTCAGCTTTGATTTGGATCAGAGGTCTTCAAACTGGGTTCCGCGGACTTATCGCTGGGGTTCCGTAGGGCTTTCAAACAAAACATGTTTTATTTAAACCCAGAGCCGATCTTATGGGCGGGCGAGCCAGGCGGCCGCGCGTGACCGCCGAAAAGGGACACGGAATGAGCAATGGGGAAAATCACATGATTTTTGGCTCCGGCTGATATTGGAAGATTCAATAGCAAAACAATTATACCAGTTAGTGATGGTTGCACACGTCTGGTTGTGTTAATAAACAGATGTTCTAAACTTTGACCACATTTGCAAACAAAAGCAGGCACATCCTAGCCAGTGAATACTTGTAATAATTTCAGTGTATAATGAATTTAAAAGTCTTTGTTTTTAATGTTTTTTAGTTTAAATTGTTTTCTTTTTTATGTTACGAAAAAATTCGATTTTTATTTTGTTATAAATTTCACTTTTATTTCAATTTTACTTCCTAATACCATATTTGGCGCGTTTTCTCGGTGAAATCATGAAGATTGAAGATCTAGATGTAACTGCTTGCCACCCTTCACCTCAGAAGGTACTCTTGACCGCTCCCAGAACTTACTCATAGGAATCATTCGTAATAGATTCAATCCGCCACCTCAAGAAATGTGATCCATTCACTGCATCGGGTATCATACATCTTTTCCTCTGCCATAGACACGCAGATGTCAAGTTTCTCCACTCAGTAATCAATGGTCACGCTACTTTATATCTTATTTCACTCTTAGAACTCAACCTCACCTAACCCGTCTTTCTCATATTCATAGTATTCGCGTTTCCTTCTTTCAAATCTCATCCGCCTAGCGAATCATTTCTTCCTTTAACACTCTCGCAGCTAAGAATCCTTAAACGGATATTTTCTCATCTGCGTCCAGTTTTAGAGCCTCTGTTTAAATCTTTGTTTGATTTAATTTTGTTGACATACTCGAATTAAAAAAAAGATCACACTCCATATCGCAGTTGTAGTTCGAAACAGGAGAAGGGATTTATGGCAAATTAAAAGAAACTCTGAATACCGGCTCCAATACATCATGAATCAGAGAGATATTCCGCCTCTATTCCTCTTTCCAAATGCTCTCAATGTGTTTTGATAGAGAAACCCCATTTCTTGTCCTCAATCACATTGGTAAAATCGCAGATAATTAGATTCTAATGAATTTTTCTTCTAATATTAGTGTAATTATTCGGAGATAATTCTCACGCAGCGTTGCCCTTTCTTTGCTTTCAAGATTAATACGAGTCGATTAGCCTCCTTTTTTCATCTATTCGCTTCTTAAATGTACTAGAAGAAGGAAGAAAAACCAAATAACGCGCGATTTCGCTCGCAGCGTTAACATTTCAAATGGCAACTATACGCTCGTACATACATATGTGCAATGGAATGCCCTTGTTAGACTTCTTATGTAAATTCTTTCCATTTTCAGCAAGCTACATGACGCCTTACTCGTACGCTGCTCTTCCGCAAGGCTTGCCAACAGCCGCATTTCCCTTAGCCTCGTACCCAGGACAGATGCAAGAGGCCAGGCTGCAGTAGTGGCAGTAGTGGATGAATCGCCGCTCTTTATCAGCTCCGCACCACGGCTGCAGCGGAGACGTGCACCGCGGTCGAGGCAGCGGTGGGGTGGAGAGAGGCGTCCTCCCTAGAGAGAGAGAGAGCCACGTTCCGCCGGGGCGAAAGGGCCCCGAGGGCCCTCGCTTAGAGCGACTAGAGGCGCACATGCAAAGACGTGTATGGCGATCACTGCAAATATAAATTTCGCACGACAGAGAGAAAATATAGATGATAATAGAAACTATTTCTGCCACTCTAAACGGACTTATCTATGTTGGTATCGCTAAAAAAATGTATTCCCTTTGCTCAAATCGGATTCCCTTTCGTGTTTCACCTCGTTGCTGAGGAGAGACACGCCGACGTATCTCGGCAAATGTTTTAAGGATTTTTTCCAATTTTTAAACGGAAAAATCTTTTCTTTATCATTCATATTTTCATAAGCGCGGCCAGTGATTTTCCCGCGTTTGTTTTTAGCGGTATCCTGTTAACCCCTCAGGCCCCATTAGTTGGGCAATAAAAATGAGTAAATAATGATTGGGGACCTAACTGTGGTGACGAGTAGTAATGTTAATAAGATCGTAGGCAGTTAGATTTGCATGCAATGTAACCAAGTTTAAAAAAAAAACACAGCTTAAAGGCGTGGTTTACATAAACTCTTAAATGTAAAAAAATAAAAAAGTAGGTTTTATTGAAAATTAATGAGTACGCGAAAATAAAAAAGTACTCGAAAAGTTATGGGAATAAAGGCGGCGATTTGAAAATGAAAATAATTGACAACCGTCGCGAAACTTCAATCCTTATAACGACATTGCGCCTTTCCACGAGCTGACGATATAAACTATCGCACAAAAAGATAAATTATGCTGAATTCGGCGTTTAAATCTTACCATAATTTCCAAATTGTCTGGAGATAACCGACGTTTTTTTAAATTCTTTACTGCGGATGTATATGTGTTGAATGTTGTATGGTGAATGGTGGAGCGGGTGTGATTTGTCAGCGGAGCACATGGGGAGAGAGGCGAAGTGGTGGCAGAGTGGTCGAAGAGGGGCAGAATGAGTGAGCCCCCCCTCCCGCCCCCTATCACATCACCCTCCCCCGGATCTGCTAACCCGGGAACCAAGAGAGAAAGAAGTGCAGCTGAATTCAAAATGTTATTTGTTTGAATGCCATTTGTTTTTATCCCAATGTTGTATTTTAAAAATTTAATTGCCGCTCGATTATTCGGAAAGATGTGACTGAATTGAAAGGGACTTTCGCGAAGGGGTAAAATGGCTGAGAGCAAAAGATGTAATCTGGAGCCGCTTCAAAGGCTTCTCGCAAAATAATGCGCCATTTTAAGTGGTATAATCTTTCTCTAGTCTCGCTGTGATTGTTCACAATGTTCATTTTTATCCTGTGAAGGAGGAAATTGATTGTTAAATTACTATGTACTTATTTATACAAAATATATATCTAGGATATATATATATATATATATAATCTTTATTTTAATTTTGCGTCTTGAAATATAATTAGCCGAAAAAAATTAAAATGAAATTTTTAGGGTATATACTTGCACTGACTATTTTTATTCTTCGTCAAACGATTTTCAAAAACGTGTTTAGCGAATTTAAGGTTGTTATATTTCGTAAAAAATTGTATTTTACGAGGCATGCAAAGAATACTGTAATTTCACTATATATTTTCCCAGGACTTTACGTGTTTGAAACGCACCACCGGCTACATAAGATCAAGAAGTATCCCATTTGATTCTTACTTTATGGATTTACTTGGCCTCACCCCTTTTAAATTTTAGACTGTTCAAGGTCTAGAGCTATGGTTTCGAAACTGTGGAGAGCCAGACCTTCCAGAGAGGTGAAGTGCAGTGGCGGATTTATGCATTCTAAGGGCCCTGGCGCTGAACAGTTGTGGGACCCTGCAATATAAATATGTGCTGATCCCTCACCAAACGACTTCCACTCTATTTGACCTCCCTTAGTGATCGCACTAATAAATAAAGTATCACATAGGAAAAAAATTAATTTTTCTACGTCGTTTCTAAAATGGCACATTTAATATTTTTGAGATTTTATTGAAAAACATTTTTTCGGGGCCCATTATTTAAAGGGGCTTCTGATGATTGGTTCGGGGGGGGGGGGGGGCGCAAAAGATTTGTCATATATTTGCTGTCTGTTTAACTTTCCTAATCATAAGACCTACGACATATTCAATCCTCAACTTCTTGCCCTCAAGAGACTAGGACATATCGTTTGCGTCCACATTTTTCTAATGTGGTTATATTAATGGCAATTGTACATACCTAGTTCTAGTAGGTATTGTTTACGAACTTCATGATATAGACGGGAGGGTGCGCAAAGAAATTTTTAAAACGCTGGTTTACAGTAACATCATGGGTTCGATTCCAAGAGCGTTTCATTTCTCCATTTAATTAACACAAGGATGGGAGTCGCATGTATTTATTTGCATTTTTAAATTAATTATAATCATCTTTAAAATTTCGGAGTTGAAACAAATAAAGTCTGATGGAATGGAAATTAATTTTCTCGCCCTAGATTTTCAAATACGTGTGGAATCGCATATCTCTCCAAGTGCAATACACAGAAGAATTCTGAGCTAACTAATTGAGACTAAGGGTGGTTCGGATAATCGAAAATTCGGATAATTGAACAAAATAAAAAAATGTGTGTAGCAGAAGTTATTTTGAAATATACTTTATAATAGCATGCCCGTTGCAGCAACTTTAAGTAGCTTAATTTATTTACCATTTTAACCATTATAAGAAATTGTTTAGTAATTTATTATCACAACACTTTTGAGTTGTGTCGGTTAGATAAGATAAAACGAGTTGATCGGTAATAATTCTATATTATTAGTTATTCTCTTCTTTATGCAAAATTTGCAGTAAATAATGAGTTTTTTAATGGGCAAAATTTCATTATGTTTACAGTTACTGTCTTCATGTTATAAAATAAATAGGAAATTTAATTTATTTTAAGCGTTACACCTTTTATAAATGGCCGACGTTAGAAAAACAATTGAAGACGCCGGCAGAGAGCGTAGAAGGGTCATGGAAAGGTTACATATAAATAAACTTATAGATCAGGGGTCAGCAACCTATGGCACGCGTGCCAAAACGTAACACCCGAATAGATTTTACATTGCATTTTATTTCAGATAATAATTACAAAGTACATGTATTTCTAAAATACATTTATTTTTATTTAGATTGTATTTAGTACTGCAATGATGAAACATCACATTCAGAATGCCTTATAGAATATGATGAGCTGATTCTTATGAAGCGAAACCGAGACGTAACGAGTTCTGGAAAATATCCGAGACTGTCAGAATATATATATTCGTTCATCGAGAAAAATGAAATATGTAGTATTATTGCAGACGTATACTCAAGTAACTGTACGAATTTTGATCAAAATCGTTCTAGCCGGTTTTGATAAAATCAAATTGTTGTTAAAAATGCGTGGTATAAACTTCCCTTAATTATTGAGCAATGTCAACAACTTCTTCATAGCCTCTGCTGAGTATGATAAAATGCCTTAGTACGAGATTTCATTCATTTTCGCACCACCGTTTCGGCTCTGTAGCCAGTAACAGACAGACAGCATTGCGAAAACCACTTTTCGGACTAAGCGACACCTAAAACGTATATTTCCGAAAAAATCTCGAGATCGCATTTTTTCGCGTTTACAATACTTTCTCAATATATTTCGTATATGAGAAAGTAAAAACAAATGTGCTGCGAATAAGCAAAAGCTGATATATATCGCAGAACGGTAAAGATGAAGATGAGATCACTCAATATCCTAACATTAAGTGCAATACTCCAATGTCCATAAATTCTTATATGCATTTCGGCCGCAAAGCAGACGGCCTCAGTGGTAATCACCGAACTAGTACGATCAGGGAGAAGATGGGCAGTAGAGGTCGCGATTTTGAAACTGGTCATCAATGAACAGTTTTTTGAACGTTCGTTTTTAGTATTCTCCGAACAGGTCTTGTGATGAACGATGAATATAGCGTCGATCACACTCAAATATGAACCATCTCCGGGCAAAGAACGCCATCACTCCTCATAAAATCGGTTGCGGTTGCTAGTACATAGTTTGAAAGTAGCTTTCCCAGAAGAAGCTCAGGATATCCACGTGGCATTTCTTTCTTCGTCACGGTTCCCTATGTTCCAAAATCACTAATAGAAGGAAAAATATATGCTATAGGCCAGTGGTTCTCAAACGTAGGGTCGCGGGCAGTCTTCGTTATGCCAACTGATTTTTTCCTCATTCTATCAATCCTTAAATTTTAATTTATAGGTTATAAGTCTAATTTTTATGTTTGCGTGAGGCTTGGAATCTTTAAAATAAAGCATTCGTTCATTTTAACATAATATAAGAAATATAATTTAATGATAAAACTTTAATTAATACGGCGACTTATACTAGCTTCGCTCATTTTCTTAGTCCTCACATTTCTGATCTTTGTAATTTATGGCGATATCTGAATTTTTGTTGAATTAATTTCTTCTTGGGAAATGTGGAAACAAGTAAAAAAATCTGCTATGACCGGGTATCGAACTCGGGTCTTACATTTGCCGTGTGCAACAACAAGAATACTCCAGACTATTTATAATGTAGTGAATAATTTAATCAACATATGCCATACGTCTTTTCCTAAAGAGATTCATGATCATATATAATAATAATTTTTCCTTAAGGTCCAGATGTTTTCTTGAACCCTAAATTTATTTTATATTCTTCAGTGCGCTTTATAAAAAAAGTATAAATGAAAAAAGTTTTTTATACATTTTTAATACTTCTCAAAAAATCACGGGGGGTCGTGGCGACCAAAAATCCGTACGGAGGGGGGGTCGCATGGCAGATCTGCCTGTGAACCACTGATATAGGCAACAAATGGAGCATATTTATAAATGATATTGGGGAATGCGTGTCTTTTCGTTTTCAGAGTCTATCGCGTTTTCTTTTAGTTTCCTCGAGTGTTTTATATCAACTTGCCTCCTACGAAGAAAGAAAATTTAGCTTCGAAAATTTTTTATATAGTTTCCTTAAAAATTTTAGATGGATCAAAATATGCCATTCCATTACAGTAAGAAATGTGGTGAAGAAATCAAAAGTATAATAGGTGAAACGAATAAAGTAATCAGGAACTGAGATGGCAGGAGGAATAACATAAGTAACCGAGGGATGCATAATCGGAGGCTGAGATAGTATTAACACGTGATTACTAGAATGGATGAAACAAGATGGCCAAAGAATATTTCAGTGAAATTGGAGGGACTAAGAGAAGTTAAAATTTCAGTTTAGTAGGTGAGCTATGTATTTAAAATATTTTAATATAAAATAAAAATTAGTAATTAAAGTTTATATAGAAAAGTTAATTGTAAGAATTTATTTTACCCATTACTTGTTTCCTCGTTTACTCTTACGAGTTTCTCGTTGTGTTTCTAGATGAATGCGCCGAACAGCTGTCCTCTTCCTTCCCTATTCCAAAAAAGCGTTATAGAGGGAGAAAGAGGGGAAGGAATCTTTTTTAAGGAGTTATGGAGGGCACGAGGCTTCCAAGGATGAGAAGGGGGGGAGTGGAAAGAGGTGGAAAGGGAGGGGGAAGGAGTGAGCGAAAGAGAAGGCCTAGGAGAAATGAAAGTTGAGCACCGCTTTTAGAGTCGAAGAAAAAGGCATCATTTCACCTTCTAAGCTACGTCTAAAAATACTGAAAGGATTAATAAGAAATTTTACTGCCCAAAAACACGCTTCGGACGATAAAAAATCCACACAACGTAAATTTCGGTATTAAAAACATTTTATGATAAAAACTTTACCGTTAATTCGTTGCACCAAAATAACGCATCGAAAATTCTCTTCATCGGGTAAAATAAACAAGGAGAGAAATGTTTTGGGAATAATAACAAAAAATGAATGACATTACGATCTATAAATTATATTCTTATATTTGTAAAACTATACGCCTTAATGAAAATCACATGATGCGTCATAATTTTAACTATTTGAGTTAAATGCAGCTTGAAAATTCATAACTTAACGATTATATTGTATAATATTTTGAACTATCGCGAAGAATAATTCTCATTGCAACGGAGAAAATTAATTCAAGAAATATTTAGTGTGTTCTAACAAAAATCAGAGTACGCATTTGCTGCGTGTTAAATTACAAATGATGCCTCACCTCAAACGTTGAATTCCCTTTCATTCTAATGGCGTTATTTGTCTTCTAGGAATTGGGTTAACAGGCGCCATTGCCTCTTTTTGAAACGTTTTCTTCTCTAAATAAGATGTTTTATTTGGAGAAGTCGGGACTTGTAAAAATACACATGAACTTATATATAAAAACGTAATGATAGCTGTGTATGAATCTTATGTTTCGGGTGACACAACAAGAGGCTATTAAGTTTAAATTTCAGCGCTTATTTATATATATATATATATATATATATATATATATATATATATATATATATATATATATATAGGACAACTAGGTGTTCAAGGAAACCCAGTGAGCACTTACCGGAAGGAGAGCCGCTGGGGTGTTGGAGAGACACATTTGTTGTGTCTCTCTTGTGCTGACGAAGGGATCATCCCGAAAGCTCCAATAACTTCTACAAATGTGTCTCTCCAACACCCCAGCGGCTCTCCTTCCGGTAAGTGCTCACTGGGATTCCTTCAACACCTAGTTGCCCTAAATATGTATATATATGCCGGCCCCGGTGGCGGAAGGCCTACCGCGTTGGCCTACCATCACTGAGGTCGCGGGTTCGAATCCCGCCAAGGGCATGGATGTTTGTGTTCGTACTCATAATTCATATTTCATCACTCATGTGTGTGTGTCTGATGTGGAAGGCAACGGGAAACCACCACATCATATGTGTTTATTCCCTAGTCATGTCAAACCAATCTTAGGATTGAAAACCATGAATGAATCAATATATATACAAGGCCGGCTCAACAATACAAGCAGACCAAGCGACCGCTTGGGGCGCCAAATTTTTAAGGGAGCCAAATTCTCCTGGCAAAAATTTTTGAAAAATACCTTAATTTAGTTTTTCCATTTGGTTTCCCATTGATATGTTAAGTGTTTGCAGTTGGCGAATAAATGTGAAAATGTGACTTCAAATGAATGTTCAGGGGCAGTAACCGGGCTCTACTCCGAATGGTAAAATGGTACTTCCGAAAGCGGCTTCCGAGAAAACTACCGAATACAGATGGCTGGATGTGGTTTTTCCAACATTTTATTGCTGTTACATGCCGGGGATCTTTGCCGACCGGGTGAAAGCACTTCTCACCGCCCCTAGTATTTCTAGCTGATTCCCTCTGTGATTTGCCGCCCCCGAGGATTTCTGTCCGGGTGCAATGCACCTCTTGCGCCAAAGGTAATCGCGAGCCTTAGGTTGGATGGAGGAGAAGAATGATTAACAAAGGTCATGCCTCGGCATCTCCCCGCCTTACTAGTCTGCTGCAGTCTCATCAGAGGTTGTCCAGCGGGAGACATTTGCAAGGGTGCCCAAGAGCAAGTAAATCTTTAGAAAGTCAGAGGAGGATACGCGATATCCCAAGACACTCCATCCTGCGGTTCCTCTTTGTTTCCACGTGCATTCATTCAGGCACATTCAAAATTCTCGGTAGATTGGTTGCGGATCTTGTTTGAGGACGAAATATATATCTTTTGTGTTTCTTTTACTGCTTCTTAGTAATTGCTACGCTGTGTTAAGGTGTGTGAGGACAGGGTACATATTCTCATACCACTGTTTTCAACCCCTTCTCCTTCAACATTTCCTCCCTCCCTCTCATTTTGCATTGATGACATCGAAAAAGAAATATTTGTCCGCATTAGTTCCAATACGCCCATCGTTGTGGAAACGTCAGTCGAGTGGTGTGCGTCTTTTAGTGTTTGAAGAATCTGTTATCAGGTTATAGCAGGTAAGTTTTCCTTGGGCATAATTGATGTTTTTATCTTTGCTCAAGAAGTGACGTCAATATTTAGTGTAAATATTATTTTTTCCCATTGATAAAAGCAGGTTTTTCACCCTGAGAGTTGGAGCTATACCTAATATACGATCAACGAAGATTTTCTAAACCAGGAAGTTAGTATATATTTTTATTCGATCTTTTCATATACCGTATTTAATCGATTGTAAGCCTTTTCACAAGGGCACGCGAGGAAAATTCCGTGTTGGGTGTACAGACATCCTAGTTTTCTGGGCTTTGTTGCGAAAAAATTCCGAAAAGTAGAGGAAAGATTCCAAATATGGAATACTATTTATATTTCATTGAATAAAAATTTTATTTTGCAATATTTTTAATGCAAAATATGACATATTATATTCTGAAATATGGAAAAACTATGCGTTATAATGCAATACAGGTACATGAACTATTGTTGAGGCTAATAAATATTTCTCAAATATTACAATTTTGACCCTAAAAAATATGGTTCCTAATATGGAATATCTCAATCATTTACAAATATTCTTCTCTTACGCAACACATCTGCATTATCAATTAAAAATGTTATTTCCATGTACATTAATGTTGCTGAACCGAAAATTAATAACATAAAGCATTAATCAAAATGTTTACACAAAATATTAATCACATTTATAATCGTTAATCACCGTATTTGAAAATGTCAGACGTAAACGTTTCATATTCAGTTCTAGAGTATTCTAAAAGCTATCGTAAACATTTACACTTTTTTTGATTACTTATGCATATAGTACAAAACATTTTATTTAAACACTTAGAAAACATTTAAAACAAAATATCAACTTTTAAATAATCCCATTTGCAAACTTTGGACACAAACACGTGATTTTCAATACCTAAATATTCTTAATGGCACTTGAACGGTTTCACTATATATAAGCATTTTACAAAAATACTTATCACATTTAACTGCCTTATTTTCAAAACTCACAAACAAACATGTCATTATCAGCACCTGAGCATTCTGGATGGCATTCTAGACATTGAATCCATTCTTCTCCACTACGATCTTCCGAAAATTTGCCGTCGCATAGAAACAATTGGCGTCTTTTTCAGTTAAGATATCTGGTTCTGAGTCTCCGTCATCAGATATGGAGGAATCGGGGTCGTCTCTTTGAATAATTTTTTAAAACAATTTTCTTTTTCCTATTCAAACCGCTGCATGACGGTTGTTGCACATCACGTTGACTGGCCTCTGGCATTGAGCTCCAAAGTTCACGCTTTGAATGTTTTTTGGGCAACGATTTTTTGCTTGCCGAACTCTTGAAGGAAGCCTCCAGGTGACTTTTATAAGGTGATGATGTTAGCCTTTCCAGGAGGTCTACCTTTCTGTGGACCAATCCTTTTAGCTAATTTTGGCAGAGGAGAAATTTCTTCTGGTCCAATTAGACCTTTTCCAGAGGCACCATTCCTCTCAGGATTGTCCGGAGAGACGTCATTGTCTTCTTGCTCGGCGGAGATAAAATCGCTATCTTCAAAGACATGGCTGTTCAAAGGAAATATGCCCGTTGGTTTGAAGCCATTGACAGCAATGGCTCCAGTCTGCACTTTCAAATAAGCCTTGCCAAACAGTTCGGCGATATCAAAATGCGTAATTTGCCTTCCATTGGAGCGAATCATCATTCTTACCTCCTCACTATAGTGCGCTTTGAATGGCCCCATGAAGGTTTTATCCAAAGGCTACATCCGATGAGTTGAGTGAGGGGGTAAGCAAAGAATTTGTACAGAATTTTCACGTGCAAGATCTATATCACATCTAGATTCCTGCAGTGAGTATGATGCCCATCTAGTATAAGCAACACAGGGTCACTTTCATTTGGTTTCACTTTATCTATAAAATGGCGGAACCATTGCGTGAAAATATTGGATTGAATCCAACCACTAGGGTGGCAAACAATAATGCTTCCCGGAGGAGCACCTTTTCCTAAAAGAGGACTCATATTTTTCCTAGGAAAAATCAACAAAGGAGGAACAAAGGTTCCCCCTGCACTCATACATGTGACTGCAGTAACAAGCGAACCCCTTGCTGCCGATGTTAAAGAGCCCACTTGCCTACTTCCTTTCAAAGCAAGAACGGATTGAACTCTGGATTGAACAACGGAAATACCCGTCTCATCCACATTAAACACATTTTTCTTAGCAAACTCTGCCTCCAATAGATCATACAAAGCATCAACGTTCTCTTTGTTGAAACCCTTGGCCCTGTGGAATGATGTCCCAGTTGGCTTTCGAATAGAAATAATATCACCGTGGCGACGCAAAAATAGCTTAAGCCACTTTCGTCCAGCACTTTCACTATCTCTAGGAAGTGGAATTGGCAAATTGTTTAACGTAGCGATTTAGTAAGCTAATCTCTTAACATCCTTTCTGGTTAACCCATAAAACTTTTTCTCTGTTAGCACTAAATAATCTACTAATTTCTTTTCCAACTCCAATGGAAGAACGGGGCGCCGCCCTAATTTTGTCTTTACTGCTTCTGAGGGAACTGTGTTTTTCTGCGATGCCAGGCGGAACAATGTTGATCGCGGTACATTAAAAGTATTTGCAGCTTTCTTGAATCCCATGGTGTTTAACCTTACTGCTGTAATTGCTTTTTCCATATCAGCAGAATCCCATTTTTTGCGGGGTCCTTCTTTGCGTTTGCTCTTTTTAAGATCGGACATGTTTCTGCGAAAAACGAAGTAAAAAATCTAAAAATTATGCTACAAATGTCGATACAATGGCGTAGTAAGGTGGAGGCTGGGGGGATTTCACCTCCGGGCATAAATCTAAGAGGATGCGAGAAGAGAATATGTCGGCTCACTCATGGAAATCAAATGGTAGGGCGTACGGTGAAAGTTGTTTCTGGGGTTCACCTACAGCAGCTCGTTAATTCAGATGTGATTGACTATCTTACAGGGGCGGAAGAGGTAGTAAATTCATTTTGGGGGAAGAGACGGGTAAGGGGGAGGGGGGTGTTCCGATCACCGAAACTCCCTTTCCCCACCCATCCTCCTCCGTACGCCCTTGCAGTATTTCATGGTAGAAAACTTCTAGGGAATACGATATATCAACATCATTCTTGCAGTAAAAATACCAATGGATAAAGAGTACAAATGGGAGAAATGTGGACAACTAAAATAAATGGACAATTACGCACCGGGCTGACAATTGATACAAGAAACAGAGGAGGCGTTATCTCCCCAGGCGCCAAATATCTTCACTTTACCACGACAATTGTAGCTCCTAATATGGAATACTATCCCATATTAGGGAAACCCTAGTATCCCATATTAGGTCCCTAGCCATTTTAAATTATGATCGTAAACAATTAATATAACATTTGTGATAATATCAATGCAATTATTTCAAAATACGACTTATGCGCTAAGCACACGATACACGGTTTACTCTAGATTCAACATGCGAAGATGTAGAAATTATCATGAAACATACCTTACAAAAAGTTTCTGCACGGAAGGTGAAAGAATGCCGACGACAAGCACAGCAAGAAAGAACTCAACTAAGCGACTGCACCGAATATCACGTTGCATTCGTCCTCCCGACACCCTGGCCTCATCACTACATTGCTGTGTTACATTGTTTCATTAATACATGGTTATTCCATATTAGGAGCGTATTCCATATTTGGAACCTTTCCTCTATAAATGCTCCGGTTTTTTTCAATCCGTAATTAAGTAAAAAATGTATCAATTAAAATTACGACAACAAAAATTACGTTATATTCAAGCACTCAATACAATTTTTACTAAAATGTAATTTGTTCCGTTTATGTCCCAGATTTTTAATCTCGCAACAAAAATATCCTGGTTTCTCCCTTTGTCTTTGTCTTTCATTCAAATAAGTTTGTTGCTATTATACTCTTTCTTGAACCAACCTTTGATAAGTAGTGTAATGTAGAGGTTTTTCTCATTAAAATTTGAGGTAACTGTCTCTATTAATGGGCAATTTTATTTCCTTTTAAGAAATTCATCCTGAAAGTCGTTTTAAATTTTCAATGTTAAATTGGTAACAAATTCGTAAGCTGCTTCTGTTAACGAAAGTTGTCCATGACTTGTTGTAATGATTCCAAGTAATAGACTGTGTTCATCTTGCTCTTGAAGTTCGTAATCAGTCATAAAGTTGGAGTCTCATTTATTCACGATAAAGCTCGCTTTTCATTCCAACCCACATTTTTTTAATAATTTTTTTTCGGAACTTCTTTCCAAGATCACTTCCAAGATAAGGTTTTCATTCCATTCGTTTCGTCGCTTCTTTTTCCCCTTCGCCCTTCCTTTGTAGTATTCATAGACTCCCAAGTGCATTTTGCAATCAAGAATCAATTTCATACTTTTTATATCATTCCAAGAGCAATTTGTAGCATTAGCTTTAGATAAGTGCGTCCCTGCCTTTATTCATGCGTTTGGCAACACGTGCTTGCCTTATGAATAAGGCAATGTGTCGAAGTTGCATTTTTTGATGCACCAGCAAGTTTGACAACCATTGATTTAGCCCCATCTGTGCATACATCCATGCAATAGTTTCAATCAATCTCATTTTCATTGAAATAAGCATCGCACAATTTATAATTTCTTTGTGACATTTCAAATTTTTTTCTGTGAATAAATCCTTGTTTTTTTATTAAACTGATTAATCAAAAAAATACACAAAACATCGAAATGATTATATTCTATTAAACCACTAAACTATCGAATTTTAATGTAAAATTTATATATCGATGGTGCGCCATAATTGAAATCTGCTTGGGGCGCCAAAATTTCTTGAGCCGGCTCTATATACACACACACACACACACATATATATATATATATACAGAGTTGTGTCTCTCTTGTGCTGACGAAGGGATCATCCCGAAAGCTCTAACCTCTACAAATGTGTCTCTCCAACACCCCGGCGGCTCTACTTCCGGTAAGTGTTCACTGGGTTCCTTCAACACCTAGTTGCCCTAAATATCCTTACTTACCTTTCCTCTTCCGTAGTATTTATATATATATATATATATCATCATCATCATCATCAGCCTTTTTCAGTCCCCAGACTCTTCCAGTTTTCCCTGTCAACTGCCTCCCTCCTCCAAGTTTGCCCCAAGAACTTAACAAGCCCTCTGTCCCACCTGTCTTTCGGTCTTCTTTTTGGTCTCTTGATGTTTCTTGGGATCCATTCGATGACACTGGACGTCCAACGCTGGTCATTTCTTCTAGCAATGTGGCCCGCCCACTGCAATTTTAGCACCTTCGCTCTTCTAATCACGTCACAGACTCCCGTCTTCTTTCTTACCCAGTCGTTCCTCTTGCGGTCTCTTCGGGTGATCCCTAACATGCATCTCTCCATGCCCCTCTGTGTTGTTTGCAGGCGCTGTATCATTCTTGCATTCATGGTCCATGTTTCACATCCATATGTCAGAAAAGGCAGAACACATTGGTCATACAGTCTCCTTTTTAGGAAGCCTGGAATATTTTATTTAAAGATGTTTGCATTCTTGCCAAATACACTCCATGCCATCTTCACTCTCCGGTTGATTTCTCCAAGAAGCGAACCATCAGTAGTGATGAGTTGACCTAAGTAAACATAACTGGTTACTTCTCCGAGTTCTGCTCCATTGATATATATCTTCTCAGATTTTGTGGAATTGTACATAACCTTGTTTTATTAAGATTCATCTTAAGTCCAGCTTCTCGGCTTGCTTGCTCAAGCTCTTCAGTTTTTCTAAGGAGCTCTTCTGGGCTCCCTGCGAACAGTATGATATCATCTGCAAAGCGCAGGTGACTCAGATGTTCTCCATTTACATTTATGCCTTTTTCCTCCCAGTCTAGCGTTTTGAATACTTCCTCTAGAACTGCTGTAAATAACTTAGGGGACATAGTATCTCCTTGTCTCACTCCCTTTTCGGCCTTAAAGGCACTCGTCTCTTCATGCAGCTGGACAGATGTTGTCGCATTTTCGTAGATATTCTTGATCAAGGTTATGTACGTTTCTTCTACTCCTTGTTTCTTTAGTGCACGTAACACCGACGAAGTTCGGACAGAGTCGAATGATTTCTCGTAGTCGATAAAGCACATACATAGAGGTAATTCATACTCGTTAGTCCAACTGATTACCTCTCTCACGACTTGGATGTGGTCCATCGTGCTATACCCACTGCGAAATCCAGCTTCCTCTCTGGGTTGGGCAGAATCAAGATGGTTTTGAAGGCGCATAGTGAGTATTTTGGTGAATATTTTATAGACTGTAGGGAGTAGGCTGATCGGTCTGTAGTTATTCAAGTCTTCTTTGGAACATTTCTTGTGCAGAGGATAATACATGCGTGGTTCCATGTTTCTGGTATCTTTTTATTCCTCAGACAGGAATTAAAAATCTTAGCGAGAATTGTTTCCGTATGATTACCCATTGCTTTGAATACTTCCGCTGTGATACCATCCATTCCAGATACTTTTCCATTCTTCATATTTCTGATTGCGTATCTCACCTCTTCCGGAAGAATACCTGGGACCTCTTCGGTGGGCATGTTTGCATCATCATTTACTTCATCATTTCCTAGAGGATCCTCATACAGCTTGGTGTAAAATTCTTGTACCCGTTTCAGGATTAGTTTCCTACTATGGGTTATGGAGCCGTCTTCTAGCATCAAGGCCACCAGCTGTCTCTTTCCGATCGAGAGATGTTCATTTTCTTGTAACTTCTATTGTTTTCTGTGTCTTTCTCGATTAGCTCATAATTATATTTTTTCACATCTTCCTTGATGCACTTCCTTATAGTTTTGTTTAGTTCTGCAAAACGGATCATTTCTTTACGATCATTAGTAATTATCATTTTCCTTCTTTTTTCCATCAGCAGTCTTGTTTTTTCAGTCAACTTTTTCTCTGGCTTTGTTTTAACTGTTCCGCCTATTTCTTCAGCAGTTTCCTTGAGTATCTCTATAAATTGGGATTCAACTTCTTGGTCTTCCAGTGCACTGAATCGATTTTTCAGTTGGAGCTGAAATTCTTCTTTTCGTTCTTTTAGCACCTGCGTGTTGATAATAGACTTAGGCTTCTTTATAAGCTTCTGTCTTTCTAACTTAGAGTTGAATTTTATTCTGCATCTTACCAAGCGATGGTCGCTTCCAGTTTTAAACTGGTTGAGGACGGAACAGTCTTCAGCCAATTGCTTCTTATTGACTAGTATGTAGTCAATTTCGTTTTTGGTACCATTGGGTCCTTTCCAGGTCCATTTTCTATTGGGATTCTTTTTGAAGAAAGTATTCATTACATATAGACTAGTACATTCAGCAAAGTCTACAAGTCGGTCCCGTCGTTCATTTATGTCGCCATTTTCCAACTGTGCTGTCGTCTTCCTTTTGTTCTCCTACCTTGGCATTGAAATCACCCATGACCACTTTTAGATGGCAGCTTCCCTTGTCGTGCAGTTCTCCAACTTCTTGGTAGAAATCTTTCACTTCCTCATCCGAGTATGATGACGTTGGCGCATAAACTTGGACTATTTGAAGTTGATATCTTTTATTTATTTGAAGCACTAGTCTAGCTGCCCGCTCGGATGAACTTTCCATTTCCACGATATTATTCTTCAATTTTTTGTTGATGATGAATCCAACGCCTCCTGTTCTTCCTGTGTCATTTCCCCTGTAATAAAAAATGTCCACTCTTCAACTCCAATAGGCCTACACCTTTTCTTCTCACCTCAATAAGCCCTAAAATGTCCCACTTGATCTTCTCCAGTTGTTATTGGAGCTCTTGAAGTTTATCTTCACTGGACAAAGTCCGGCAGTTAAAGGTAGTTAGGTTGTGGTTAAAGGAATTGGGTAAGGATGAGAAAGAGTGGCAGTGGGCGTTTAACCTCCGGGGATTCTTAGCACCCTCTGCCTTCATGCCTTGTTCCTGACCACTGCCACGGTCAGAGGCAATCCAGCCTCCGGAGAATGAGGGCCGTTTTTTATGGGTGTACATGTCATGGGGGGATTGTGGGCCTTAAAACACCACGCTGGCCTAGAGCGGGTTGGTGAGTACCTCTTTCACTTTGGCCGGAGATATTACAGAAAGACTTCACATCATGGTTGAACCTACCTGTGTCCGAGGACACCACTGTTCTTCACCCTTTGGCCTCCGTTTACACCCTTCCGCCGACTTTGAGGCAGTGAACTGAGGCAGTTGGAAGGGATATATATATATATCATAGGTAGTCTGTCCGTAGACAGGTCCATGGTTATTAATGGTTAAACTTCGTTCTCCATATATGTACTCCTATTTTCCGCAGTCTTCTTCATGTCTTGATAGCTCTCTTTCCCTTTCAAGTCGTCTACTAGCTGAAACCTTTTCCTACCTCTTTCTCTTTTTCCATCCAGTTTTCCTTCTAGCACTTCTTTAATCATGCACTCTCTCCTCAGGTAATGCCCAATCCAGTTCGCCTTCCTCTTTCTGAAGTCTTTATAATCGTTCGCTTATCCCCTATTCTTCGTAGTATGTACTTCCTCATTTTTCACCCTATCTGTCCATTTTATCTTCAGCATTCTTCTCCATGTCCACATTTCTAAGCTTTCCAAGTATTTTATATCATTTTTCCTTAGCGTCCATGTTTCTGCCCCATACAAAGCTATACTCCATACATAGCATTTTATCAACCTCTTGCGGATATCCTCCTTTTTATTCTCCGTTAGTAAGAGTTTATTTCTCCTAAAAGCGGCTTTTGATTTCGTTATTCTAGTTCAGATTTCATCGGTACATTTTGCTTCTGTCGTTATGATGCTTCCAAGGTATTTATAGTGTGAAACTTGTTCTAATGACTTTCCTGCAATAATTATGTTAAAATTTTCTTCTTCGTTATATACGTATATGTATATGTGTGTGTGTGTGTATATATAAACTTACGGAAGAGGAAAGGTAAATGAGGATATTTAGGGCAACTAGGTGTTGAAGGAAACCCAGTGAGCATTTACCGGAAGGAGTGTTGGAGAACATATATGTGTTTCAAAACACTACTGCATAACTTCACCCACGTGAAGGAAACGTCATTTAAAGCAAAAATGTTCCTATAAGCATGTGTCCGAATCTCCTAGGTTACGGAGCTATGGCAACCGAAAGAAAATTTTATATATATATATACACACACATAAATTTTACGTAAATATTTTGCGTGGAAATCTTTCGTCGTCGAAGTGATTTGCATCGCGTTCGGTTTCGCATTATCGAGTGTAATTCACTGGACTTATAAATTCACCTCGTAGCAATCAAAATATTGACTGGGTTTCGGCGCAATTAAGAAGTGTAAAAATACTTTGGTAACAATAAATAACGCAACGTTAACGAAGATAAAGAAACAAAAATTCTTAAATTAATGAATATTTTGATAACGAGTGTTCGTAAGTCAGATAGGATTAATATTTTTTAAATTTTAATATATTTTAATTAGTATATAAAGCTGAATAAGTTTTTAAACCTTGACTAAAGACAGGAAAAAATGCATAAATTTATTTTAATGCGCAATAAGAATAGATAAAAAGAAATAATAAAATACACAATACAGTGTTCCAGAAAATTGAAATACCTAGTTTTGGAAAAGTTTCCAGCATAATAACGCAGATATATATATATATATATATATATATATATATATATATATATATTTGAGATGGGAATGACAAGGAGAGAGCGAGGGAATATGAGAGAGAGAGAGAGAGAGAGGAGAGAGAGAAAGAATGGGGGAAGGAGTGAGGAAGAGAGAGAGAGAGGAAGTGAGAAGGAGAATGTTTGGATGATGGGGAGGAGGAGTATGTGTAAAATTGAAAAATCGATAAATGGCACTAAATTTTCCTAATTGTTATTCGTTGAGTAAAAACATCCGCAATTACCATAACTTGATTCTTCACTCGAAGATCGCATAGTGTGCGTTCAGAATGTCAAATTCTAGATTCTTCTCGAACAACTGAATTGCCTTTTTACCAATGACTCATGTTCATTAGTGGAATTGCAGTAAAAATGCCACAGCGAACGCAGCCTCCCTTTCTCGTCCTAGCGAATATTGAAACAAGCAACTTCGGCGCGACGAAACGAAGGAAACAATAACGCATCGCAACGTGATTTTCACACCCACTTATTCTCTGAGTAGTCTCTTGAAAAAGGCGTCCGAAGTCAAAAAAAAAAAGAAAACTCAATCAAGTGTCCCCATTAACTCTGCCTTTTATCGGCGCATTTTAAGGGATATATAGATTAAGTGGACAGCACGAGCCGACAAGTGTGAATACTGTGGTGAGCGTCCTGAGCTCAGAAGGGTCCAAAAATAAAGAGGGTCGTTTGGGGTGGGGGAGGAGGGCGAGAGAGAAAGGGGGTGGGTGGAGGAAGGGTTCTTCTTGGTCGGCAGCCAAAGTAGTCGCTTTTATATAGCAGAGGGGGAGGGAGTAAGGCGGGAAGGGGAGAGAGGAGGGAGTAGGTTGAGAGTAGGGGGAGGCAGACGACGGTACATACATAAATGCGTAGGGGTTATGAAGAAAAGGGGAAGTGGGTCTTTCTAAACTACGGGTGGGATATGTCTTTTTCCCCTGAAAGATAGATTTGGGAGGATAGTCTATTGTGGCACCTGTCTTGTTAGAGGGAGAAGAGCTGGGAGAGGTGAGGAAGGTATTGATGAAGGCGGCCAAAGAACGCTCTAACAAGCAGTGGCTTTATCTGATTACTTTTCTGCCGTTGAGGATGTTCTACGCTAAAATTATGGAGAGAATAGATGGAAGAGAAATAGTTATAGGTTGCATAAAAATAGACATTTCATTTCTTTTAATGTGAAATTCATTTCGATGTAAAAACATTTCAATTGTTTTTCACTTTATTCCGTGATATTTCGCAATTAATACGTATATAACTAAAGGCTCCGTCCCTGGTGCCTCCGGCGCCCAACCCCGTCACACACTCCGCGCGGTCTAATCGGACTACGAAGCATGTCGCAAGCTTTCAGTCAGTATGATAATATAATAGAATTTCTTCTGCTAAAGGCCTCTGTTTAGACTGCTAGAAAATATGTTTGTTTTTAACTATTGTACGAATCGGGAAGGAAATATTGCTATTATTAATAAAAGCTAAGAGTAATAAATGTACCTTAAATGCAGCGGAAATGAAATCTTATTTTAATTCTTTAGGAATATTCACTACCACATTCACTACATTCATACTTACCTAATATTATGTGTTACGAAGAAATTTTGTCACGTTTGCGGTGGTACGCCAAATAAAGTTTGGAAACTGCTGACCAAGAGAAACCAAAATTTCAGGATAAATTACTATATGTGAGAGCTACATGCGTCAAGAAGAAATTGTTAAAATTTCAATTTTCAGGGGCTAATTTTGACCCATTAATGCCCCATAAGAAAAGCACGTAAATTGGTGTAGAGGTTTTTATATTCGCATTTTAAAATTATTTTCCGTCAATATTTGAACTCGAGGCTTAAATTTTCCGACATTATTGAAATTGTAGTTTCTTATTTTTGAAGACGGAATTCAAATCCCAGTAGTTTTATCGTACATTTTTAGTTTTTATCGGAAAAAAGTGGGAGTTATTCTGGTTCTGATGGCAACGAGCTGAATGCTTTTATATGGGTGGGTAAGCTTTTAATGGGAATATAATATTGAACAAGGACCAATGGAAGAAATTAATTTTTTCTGCAATTATAACATCTGCTTTTGCAGTGCTTTCCTAACTTGTTATTCAATTGATTCTCGAGAGCTGAAACATGAAATCTATTCCATTCGTTGACCTGCGTGGAATAACAGTCGCTATTTTCGATGTGTATCATTAGTCATATCATTGATTCGCCTCGAAATAGTTAAATTATAAAGTGTAACCGTAATTACCTCTTAAAAAATTTTATCACCCAGCAACCCGGAAACAAAAACTTTGCTGGTACAGTTTGATAAGCTTTTCGGCAATTGTGTGTGTGTGTGTCCCACCGGAACAAGCAATAGGTACTATAGCTTACCTCTCACAAGAATTATGCCTTTCTCTTTCACTTATGTATTGCAAAATATTTCGTCTGATTAGTGTCGTCTCATCACTGTAACGCTTAATATAAGTGAAAGGTTTGTCTTTTGAATCACTGTGCTTTGTATTTAAACGCCTCTATAATTTACAGATGCCATCCAAATTAAAAATTATGTGACGTAACAGGAATTGCGCATTAGAATCACTAAAATCCCTAACAAAATAATCGCAAATTTTAAGTAGCACTCGTATTTTCTCACTTTGTATTTTTGTCCGAACTTGCCTCAGGGCTACGGCTTTCACTTTCAGAGTTGTGGTCACTATACTCTTCAGTAATCTCTTTTTAAACTACCTGATTTGTGCCAATTATCCATCGTGGATTAGAAGAAAATGAAAATAACTCGCAATGGTGTCACACAAAAATAATACACCATTCTCAGCATACTAAATGTGAAATTGAAAGACAGTCATTTTTGATTACCAGAGACTAGCAGCCAACACATTAATATAAGCAAATTATGAAAGTACTGCGAAATCAGATATTATAAGGCGATTTTTTACAAAAAAAATTAATTTCAGATATTGGTAACTGTTTAATAATAATGGCATTATTATATAGGTATCCCTTTGATTCCCCTTTAAAACTGTCCTGAATAGACCATGCCGCGCCGTGGGCCAAATTGCTATTCTAGCTGGACAAAAGTAAAAAAATGATATGACATGATCTTGTTGTAACTGATCGTAAATGAAACTAGAATGGTATTAGATTACAAAATGTAACATTGTATGCAATTTCGCGGAAGTGTGTAGATGTGGCAATCTCTTTAACATTACCTATATTTGGCTCTCAGGATTCTACGTTTGTCAGTCGTTTTTCGTTCTTTGACTTGATAACAGGATTTCTTGAATTTTACGTTAAGTGCGTGCACTAACTGTCATGGATATCGCAGAAGAAGGTACGCTCTTTATTTTACAAACTAAAAACCTATTATATTTCCGTTAATTTTGCTGTTATTTTCCTTTGAATAAGTGTTGTCTATTTTATGCCAATGATTTGAGATGCCCCCTTTTTCGTTAGACTTATATAAAAAGTACCTCAGAGTTCCGTCATAGTTATTATTTTCGACTAAAATATGACTCTTTGCGAACAAAAAACAATGAACATTAGCTGCTTTTAAGTGCCTCTTTGTATTTTTTTGTTTGTTTTCAAAGAGATACTCCATTTCTCGGAAAACGCTCCTTGACCTTTGACATCAGGAAAGTGATACAACAAAGTGAAATAAGGCAGTGCATTCATTTATTTAATGCAAATTAGGATTAGAAGACTGTTCTAAAAAAGAGCTGTCAAATTGTTAAGGAAAAAAGGAAATTATTTTGTTGTAAACTTGCAAGTAAGTGGAGTGATAGTAAACGAACTTTACAGAAATTCATATCTAGAAATTCCGCTTGGTTAGAGCAAGAAATTCATTTCCCATGCAAAAGAAGCAGCGGCTTTATTGCATCTGGTAACTTAGAGGATATGCCTTCTTATAGTTTCGGTCGTCCTAAGAAATTTTTTGCCGATTGCAGTAATAAAACGAAAAAAAGAATAATACAATCTTTGTTGGAGACTAATAGCAGTGTAGAATTGTCTAATGCTGCGGAAGTTGGCCTACGATCATCTGGTAGAAGAGATGCTGCTCAAATAATTAAGGAAGTTGCTTTTGGGACCCCGAAAAGGGCAACAAAAATTAAAAATGCGTACAGATCAGCTTCCCAAAATCCAGTTAATTATACTCCTGAGGAAGCCTTTTCTTTATTTGTTGAAGGTAAATTCACTAAGAAGTCATATGTTTTAATGCAATCTGATGCTAAACTGCGATAGGCAAATATTTATCCATCATATCATGTAATTAGGTGAAAAAGCAGTGCTACCCTGAAAAATATTGTATAGAAATCACAGAAACATCAACCGAAATTAATCTGCAAACATTGTTAAACCGCACAATTGAACGAATCGTTCAAGTGTTGACGGAAGTATTAATACATAGTAGAATAGGTACTGAAACCCCTCCGCGACTAAATATTATTTCTAAATAGGGACTGGATGGAAGTTCAGGACAAAGCACCTACAAACAGAAGTTTATCGAACGAAATTCACAGCGATGCTGACTTATTTGTAATTTCGGTTGTTCTCCTGCAATCTTATGCAGACATTACTAAAAGTAGCGGAGAAAGCAAACAGATTTTATGGCAGAATCCTAGGCCCTCTTCCACTCGTTTTTGTAGGCCAATTACACTTCTTGAAAAAGAGTTAACCGATTTGATCAAACGAGAAATTCACAATATAGATGATCAAATAAAACAATTTTCTCCAACAAAAGTGATAATAGATGGAATAGTATTGGTAAAACAGAATTGAAAATGACCATGATTGACGGAAAACTTTGTTGTGCTGTTACTAATACATAGCGTATACCAAAACTGTTATGTGCGGGGCAAGCCATGAGGAGATGAACTGACTTGAAATTTTTTCACAGAAAACTTCCGATATACGTTATTATAACTATGGTATTTCTACCCTGCATACTTGGATAAAGTGTTTTGAATGCTTGCTGCACATCGCTTACAGGCTAGAAATAAAATAGTGGCAAATCTGTGGACAAGATGAAAAATCCAAAGTAGAAACAAGGAAACAAGAGATTAGGAAAAGATTTCGTTTGGAAATGGGTTTGTCATAGTTGCATGGAGCCTACAAAAAGGAGATCCAACTCCGCTTCCGTAGCTGCTGCCAGTTTGGTCGCTCAAGTTTTAGTTTCTAAAGTCGCCACACGCAGCGCTTTCGTGGTTCTATTTGCGATAATAGTTTGTTACGTAAGAACGCATTGGTAATATAGTTTGTAAATAATGTATGTAATGAATATAAAGTATTTGTTTTTACGAAGTACCGAGTATGTTACATGAATTACGTAGCGGGTCAATTGATTGGAATTACGCTGGAAAAAACCTGTTTCAGGGTATAATTACAGGACGGAATGTTCGCTCTGGTCTTCAGTATTTCGCTTAATCCATATTCGATATATGTGTTGTGGCTTTGGTCGACTATGAAATTCACTCTATAGAGGATAGATAGGTGGAGGTAAAATTTGGACTGTTTTTCAATATCCACTGTATCTATCTGGAAATCGAGTGCCTTTTACTTCGGTTCGGCTCCAGGCGTACATAACAATATCCAAAAATATAATAAGTACAGCTAATTGTACTTATGGTAAATACATGCGACATTCAGTATTTTATTATAATACGAAATGAGAATATTATTACAAAATACAGGCAAACATTCGAGACGAAATGTAGATGTTTTCACAGAAAGTATTACACCGTCATGTAATATATTTATGCCTCATTTTTTTCTAAAGCTGACGATTATTTATATTTCGTAATATATCCAGAAGATATTTTATCTGAAATTTGACATTTCGAAATGCTATGCAGTAATATTGTCACATTAAATACGAACGTCATATTTGTTTTGGTAATCCAATGAGATATTTTATAGTAAAAGTAAGACGGGAATATGAAATAAGAACACAATGACACTTTAAGTCTGTATTAAAACCGTTTATTTAATAAAGATCAAGTGTGTGGGAAAAAGCTATAGAAGCTATAGAGGATTGTCTAGAAAAATCTACAGATGCATGAAAAACCCACAAAGGAAGGGGGGTTAAAAAACCTGCGAAGGATAATAGAAACTAAGCTAACCAAACTACGATACACAACTAATTAACCAGCACCTGAAAATAAAGGAAGAGAATTACTTAAAAAAACAATTAAAATGACCAAATTCAATGATGAACAATAATATAAAATAAAATAAATAAGTTCAAATAAAGTTGATCAATATTCTATTTGCCCAGCTCCAGCTAATATCTTATGAGACCTGAGGTGCTCATAAGCCTTTCGGCTCTTTATTCTTTATTCGTAGCGATTTTTAGCAAACCAAAGAACATCAGCGCCGCCAAGCTGGAAATAATACACTGCGACTAAAGTAGCAACAAAATACGCCCTCTTTCGGCGAGGATTGGAATCTCCTTATTATAGGCTCCATGGTTATATATATATATATATATATATATATATATATATTTAGGGCAACTAGGTGTTGAAGGAAACCCAGTGAACACCGGAAGTAGAGCCGCTGGGGAGTTGGAGAGACACATTTGTAGAGGTTAGAGCTTTCAGGATGATCCCTTCGTCAGCACACTGGGTTTCCTTCAACACCTAGTTGCCCTAAATATCCTTACATACCTTTCCTCTTCCGTAGTATTTATACATATATATATATATATAATGCCGGGTCCACACCAAGGCGAACATTGTTCGGAAACATAGTTAGGTTAGTGAACATTGTTCGCGAACATTTGCTTGGGAACAATTTACTGAACATTGTTCGCGAACAGTCGCGTCCACTATGAAAGCTTTTGTTCACAAAGTTTTATTCAAAATGTCAAGTAGTGATGACGATTTAATAATCTGCATGCGTTGTGTAAACAGGTTGTTCTGAACTATGAAGTGAAAAAACGTAAACGGCGATGGTGGGTCAAAACTTTATTAACCCTTCAAGCGCGCAGGACGTTTACTTAAATCCCGTGAGGTCATAAGAGGTTTTTAAAAATTTGCGAAAATGCGCGATTTCGATTCCTGAAAATTGAAAAACTCGTAACTTTTTTCATTTTTATAGGATTTGTATAAAATTTTTTGAATATTTTAGTAGATCATAACCTTTATAAAGAATTTCTTTTACATTATCTTACATTAAGCACAATCTTTACAGGAGAGAAGAGAAATACAAAACAAGCAAATCACCCGATTGCCGACCAGTTAGCGCGCACCCGTGCTTTCATATATATAAACGGCATTGATACTCAGTCTTTTTCAAAATAATATTTCAGATTTTATTAAATTTTATTCGCTGGATGTACCTACCTAAACCAAATAGAAAAAAGTTTCTCCCAGGTCAACGTTTTCATGTTTTGACTAAAAATTTGAAATAAATTTTACGTTTCATATATTTTTAAAAGACATTTCATAAAGCTTATGAAGTTTTGAGTTATACAGTAGTCATTCATAGTCATTATAGAATTTACATGGTGAAATTTGTCCTATTTCGTTCAGTAGAAACGGAGCTATGTTGTATGTATCATAATGTACGCGTAATAAGGAAATTAGAAAAGTTAAAAGTTTTTTTAAGGCATTTGCTTTATCCGATTTACCATGAAATTTACAATAAAATATAACTTCAATGAATCATCTATATTGAATTTTTTTACTAGCATTCACTTCAGACTAACTTCTTGAGAGCGACACGAGAATATTTCTCCTGTGAAGACCCGAGCGTAAGGGCATGACGCAAGCGCTCGCTCTGAAACTTTCGCATCATCAATGATTTATTTTTGTAAACAGAACTTGGACCCAAGAAGGGACGTTTCTTCCTCTCTATCTCATACTATAATGGTCTCAAGAAATGCTGAAGCAAGCACATGGCCCGAAGAGAGCCGAACAATGGTTTTCGTTGTTCGGCTCTCCTCGTCTTATACCTCTCAACCTCTGACTTATAAGAAAAATGAAAGAAAAGAAAGTTTGTAAGCAGATGAGTAGTCTAGATCTTGTTTCACTTTGTAGTAGCATTCGTGTCGAGAAACGGTTCCTCTCAGCATTGGATAGGAGATTTTTAGAAGACGCGATTCCCCAGTTCGCGAAAAATCAATCACAAAATTTAATGCACATTAAGTGTAATAAAAAAGATCGCAGAATGACGATAAATAGGTAGGCCAAAGGTTCCTCTTTTAAAATATATAAAGGTTATCCATATTTAAGAAAATTTACTGTGTCAAAAAAATAGAGAAATCTAGCGACCTCCGCGACGTTCCCAGTACGCATGAGGACGCTGACGGGTTAAAGAAACGAGCGGGATCGATTTTGCTGTCAGATTTAAGAATGGAAGACGGAAGTGGTTTTAAAAATTTTACGAGAATGTCGCCATCGGATTTTGAATATTTACTGAATATTATTGGTCCAAAAGTTACTCGTCAAGATACTAACTACAGAAAAGCTATTTCTGTAACTGAAAAACACTGAGCAAGACGAGACAAAGTCGAAACAGTGAGGCACGAGTTTGGTGTGCCTTGTCCTTGAATTCGACCAATCCGTGAGCTCTGCACTTGGATGTCTCTGGTAACATGTTATTTGCTTTGGTGTTTACCGCTCCATCGGCGGATAGCCAGGTTTTGTTAGCTAACACTGTTATTTGGCCTTAAATGTTACTAGAAAATGTTCAAGAATAAAACTTCCACTAACATTGTTAGCAAACTGTGTTCGCAAACACTGTTAGCGAACAATGTTCGCCTTGGTGTGGACCCGGCATATTACTGAATCGATTCACGCGATTCAGTCCACCCAGATAAATCACTTAAAAGAACGATTCAGTGATTCACTATCGATTCATCCATCTGTTACTTTTGCTACTTCAGAATTCAGACCATTTGCAAATAAAATCAAACAAACTGAGTGTTTTAAAAAGTAATTTATTTGAAATCGATAAATTTATATATATAATTATAATAAATTAATCTAAAATAATAATTATTTATTTATCCCAAGTCAAATTCAAAGAAAGTGTTCATTTCCTCTCAAACATAATATATTTCACAACAAAAATACATATAGATTAACTTCAAAAAAAGTATCACAAGTGCTATTTTTAAACCATAATTTGTAATCAAACTGTTTTGTATAATTTTCATATACTTTGTATACATATTATTGTACTATTCCAAATTGCAAACATTTTATATTATGGCGGTTGTGCTGTTGTAAATGGCAAGTTTGTTATATAAGTACCTATTGAAAATTATTATGGGACTACTTCAGAAAAGAGTATATTTATAAAAAATTTAATTTTTTAATATTGCGAATAATGCTGTTTTATATTGTATCTTGATGTTTTTGCACTTATAATATTTTCTGTGTAAAGTTATCAGTTAATAGTTTTGGATTCACACCATTTAATATATTCCAATCATTTTTGTAAGTCACTATGTTCCAGAAAAGTTCCTATTTTTATTGTATTTTTTTATTTTGCGAATGCCAAATTTATTGTCTTATTCATATAGTATCTTGATATTTTGCAGTAATAATATTTCATTGTATAAACCAATCAGATAATCGTTTTGGAATCATACAATTTGATTTATTTTGATCATCTTTCTTAATAATATCCATGCAAAAATTATATTTAGATATGTTTCTGAGAATGATGAACACTTGTTTTGTTCATTTTGTTTTACTTACATATGTTTTTCTTTATGCCTCCGAAAGACAGTTATATGGTTTTTATTGGTTTTTGCGTTATTTTTGTTAATTAATTTGCCAAATATATACAAATTAAAACCTGCTTTATTGAATTGTATTACTTTTTAGTTTGTTTATTTGATTCCATTTCCACCATAGTGTGCTTACATTTCGTAAGAACATTATAATTTTATTAATTTTAAAATAATTTTGCTCAAAGAAATTCACAATATACTTTTATTAATTAAAAAAAATAATTTTGCCCGATCGGCATTCACTTTAATTAAATAAATTTAACAATAATAATAGTATATACTCATGAACCAGACATGGCGTGGGGCGCTGCATGACTTAAGTGATACTATTAGACTGAAGATTCCTTTTTTGTTTTAAGCGGCCTAATAGTTCGGAATCGCTGAGAGAGAATACCGATTCACCTGGTTCACTGTTTCAGTTGATTCAGAGCGATTCATCTATTCGGTTGGTTCAGAGCGATTCAGGAATCAGTGAATCACTGAACGATTCAGGAATCAGTGAATCACTAAACGATTCATTTCACCGATTCAGAACGATACAGTTGATTCACCAATTCAGTCGATTCATCTATTAGGTTGGTTCAGAACGATTCAGGGTACTTTCCTGTTAACGGGAATACCTCCAGGACCCTTCACAGGACCTGGTACTTACGTATTATCCCCATGCCATACTTACATACAACATTGACAGAAACTGATTGGCCTGTCTCAACATTTACAAACCCAATATCCTGACAACGTGGAGGGTTTCTCCGGGCGAGGCGAAGGGCGCGGTAGCGCCCGGAGATGACTACCCATTACACCAAAGCGAGCTGAAGGCTCGTCAATATATCCTTTCAATGTTATATCCTCTCAACTGTTGTGCCTCAAATTGAGAGGATATATTGACGAGCCTTCAGCTTGCTTTGTTGTAATGGGTAGTCGTCTCTGGGCGCTACTGCGCCCTTCGCCTCGCCTGGAACCAAAGAAACCCTCCGCGTTGTCTGGAGATTGGGTTTGTAAATGTCAAGACTGGCCAATCAGTTTCTGTTAATGTTATTTTTAAAATAAAATATCGTAAATCCAACAATACGTCAATATATACTTTTCATGTTATATCCTCTCAAACAATCATAACAATACGTTCATTTTTTAAGGTATTCCCGTTAACAGGAAAGTGCCCGATTCAGGAATCAGTGAATCACTGAACAATTCATTTCGACAGAGGTGAATCGATTCACCCGATTCAGTGCACTGAACGATTCATTTATACCGATTCATTCATGAATTACCCACCTCTAATGGCAACACTGCCTACCGATTTTTCCAGCAACCTTCTCTCGCTTCGTCCATAACCGGTATCGAGGAAGAATTAATAAAGCGATTTGGTGTCATTTTACAGACAGTTTCAATTGGTTATAATATTAACACTGAATCTTTTGAAAGTTATGCTAGAGACACTGAAAAATTATACATTCATCATTACTCATGGTACGACATGCCATCTAGCATAAATAAATTACTTATTCATAGTTCAGATATAATAAAATCAGTGATATTGCCAATAGGGATATTATCGGAAGCAGCACAGGAGACTCGCAACAAGGACTGCAAAAAATACAGAGGGGGGTACTCAGATTCAGAATCTGATATAGAAAGCGATAATTCTGATTATGATTAAATATTAATGTATTATAGAATGATTGTTGTGCTAATATTAAAATACTTCTGATTGTGAGCTCCAGAAAAAATGTTATTGAATTTTTCTTTGTGTTAAAATATAATCCTTATATTACTGTTCTTCTCAAGATCAAGGTTTTGTAAACTTTATGTATTATTAAAAATATAATTTAATTATTAATTTTTTTTTTTATTAATTAACTGGCCCAGTTTTTAACTAAATGTCATTAAACAATTTCTGATTCACTTAGACTTTTGTCCAGCTAGAATGGCCGTTTGTCCCATGCCACAGCGTGGCATTTATATCACTGTCTCGTATTCCATTCATCAGCAGGATAAGATGGGACACAACACCAATTGCTCTCCACAATCAGTACCTATATCTATCATCGTCGTTCCTCGTCTTTATGGAGCATATATTAGCACAGTTATAATAGACATGATTCGCTAGAAATAGGCAATGCCCTTCATAGAATGAAAAGTATAATTTTAGAGCAAGTTTTGCGTATTTTCTGCAAGTAATTTCTCCTTTAATCTACAAACTATCAACTTCACAAGTTCACTGTTCTATAGTTTCCGAAATGTTCTATTTCCATCCACATAAAAATGAACAAATGCCGCCTCTTCATTTCAGGGTATAACCATTCCATAGAGAAACAATGAACACATACGTACATAAGGTACACCACTTCGTCTCCTTATTTCTGCATCTACATCTACCCTGAAAGTCACAGACACGAGTGGGGCAATACATCACTCTTCCTTTAAAAAATCACAATTTCAGTATTAAAAGCTTTATCGTGAAATTTGATAGTCATTGAAAGAAATAGTCTCGGGATAGCTTCGTCCTATAAGTCAAAGTATTGGTCGCGTCCAAAAGGGGTGAATGCGCAACACGCCCAATAAGGGCCTCAAAGAAGGGTTAACGGCTTTAACCACGAGACGCATCCGAGTTTTAGAGACGGGAGATATGCGGTACCTAAGAGGTTAACCTGCGATACTAGCGCCAGAATTTCTAAAAACGGATAATTCCGACACTTACGTTGCTAGGTTTGCTAGCTAGCGTTTCCGGTCGAATCGCTTCCGTTTCCGGTGCTTCGCGCTTTCTTTGATTGTCGTGTGGTGTCGACGTGAGTTGCTGTTTAGTGATTCACAATCACCTAATTTGGCCTTTGTTTTACAGATTACTTTGCATTAAGTGTTTCCGTCCTTCCCGTTTTCATTGATTGTCGTGTGTTGCCGGGAGTTGCTGGTTAGGTAAGATAATTCTTTATATTTAGCTTACTTAACGTCTTTAAAAACAATATTTTTGCATGTTACTTAAAGAACTGGTTCAATGGGAGATTATCATGTCTATTAGACACGTGGTTTATTAATAACTTTGTTTCCAGTGCATTGTACTGATTCACAATGACCTAATGTCACCCTTGTTTTACAGATTACTTTGCTCCTTTTTCCTGTCGATCGTTTTCAAATATTTCTTAGGTAACTTTTTATTATTAACAGTAATGTAATTGACGTGGATGCTACTTATAAGTTGCCGCTAAATCCATGGTTTTGCATCTTAGTTTAATTCTAGGCTTTTCGATTTTACTTTGACTTTAACGATATCCCTTTGCACAAGGTAGTTTTTTTAGATGTTAATCTTAAATATTTTCGGACATTGTTTGGATTGGATTTAATTCATTTGATTAACTGTGGTAAGTGTTAGTGTTAGCTAGTACTTTGTAATTCAAATTGCAAGTTCCTGGAGTTTTCATGGAAACACACATGAGGGTGAAAAGTTTTATATAACCATAAGAGTGAATGCTAATCTAATCTTGATCATGCTTTACAAATTCTGAAAGTATGTGTTTCATTTTGTACTTTGTCGGGAATAAAGGACATACTCCATTCAGTTCTAATGATGTACATGTCTGCAGATTAAATAATTATAAATATGACACTTTATGTCAATAATTTCATTTTTAATATTATAATATTGTATTCTTTGATCTTATGGATGTGTGCTTTATGTGATTCTACCTTTATATTGAGAATTAAGTTTTAGTGCTATTATTCAACTACTGCCGTGTTAAAAGTTATCATTTCACTGTGATCAGATGTAAATACTAAACAAACATTGGTAGCTATAGGAGAGCAAGATTTTTCCACTAAGACTTATTATAAATATTTTTTCACTGAATGTAAATGATGGATAGAGTTAGCTGATCCATTATTATGCGAAAAATTATATTCTTATGTTGAGTGGGATTGTACAACTCAGCAGAATTGAGAGTCAGCTAGTAGTAAAAATTAGCAAGCAGGTTATAACAACTCTTCATGAGAGAGGTAGTGATGGTTGAATCATTTTCCAGGCATTGAGATGGCTGCTCCTAGAGTGCTGATTATTGGGGACTCCCAGTTCTATCGCTGACAAGGCCACAAAATATTGTGGCCGCCTTTTTATTTCCCTTGCCTGCCAGGATAATTGACTACTAGCAGAAACAGAAATGAAAAGGAGGCAAAAATCGGAGGTGGCTAGAAGATAAGAGAAGACATGACCGATGGGGAGCCGAAGCTGAAATAACTCAAAGACATTTCAAATTGTTTAATGTATATACTTAGAGGTATACTGTGATTTTGAGAATTTAGTCCAAGTAATTACATAAAAAAGTTGTGAACGGCATGTGTTTCAAACTGAATAAAAAGTGGTGTAAAATTTTATCTGCAATAAAATGGGATTATATATTTTTATAATGCATTTGTGCCAAATTTCACTTCAAAACCACCTCTGCCTAAGATTGTCTCAGTGTCGAACCTGGTTGACTGACTCAGAAATGCAGTCTGTGAAATTCAGTGGTTATTCAGGCTTGTCTTATTAATGTTGAAAAATCATGATCCTCGGGAAGTATTATGATCAAATACTTTAGAAATCCACTATCATATCCAAAGCATAATGTATTAAACATTATTTAATGTAATATGCTTTATTGAAATGTAGAGAAATGCACAAGTATTACTTTTAACAAAATAAAGTGTCAGTTAAATTCTGTTTATATTTTAGATGGTGAGAGGTTACCCAAAGTTGAATCGATAAAAGATTTGGGAGTAGTTTTTGATTCAACTTTATCATTTTCTTATGACTTGGAATTTGTGACATTGAAATCGCTGAAATTATTAGGATTTATAATAAGATCTACAAAGTTATTTACTTCTATTCATGCCTTGAAAATTTTGTATATATCTTTAGTACATTCGCATCTTGATTATTCAAGTATTATTTGGTCACCTTATAAAAAAAAATAATTTATTTAAAGGGTACAGCACAAGGCATGTATATTGGAAAATGGGTAATCGCGATAATAATGTATGCTATGAATCACTTTTATATCAATTAGGATTATCTCCCTTAACTTCTAATAGAACTAAATTTGATTTTATCTTTATTTATAAGTTAATGAATAATTTGATAGATGTCCCTGAACTACTACAGTTAATCAATAGAAGAGTACCAAGTCATTCTGTACGTGATTCTTTTCCATTTTTTTTGTCAATATCACAAACAGAATTATGCATTTCATAGCCCAATAAATAGAGTGCAACGAACTGCAAACCATTTTAGAAGTGAGATAGACATTTAATAGTACCATTCCTGTAATAAAACACTTAAATGCTGACTCCTATATCTATGAGTTTCTTTAAATATTTTTTTCCAAGGTTATTCTTTTTGTTTTAATGTTCGTATTGAATGTTTATTTTAAAGTTTGTATGGTGATGTTTGTAATTTATAGTTTATGTATATGTATTGCCATCAAACAATGACTTAGATGACATAATTGGATGGGCTAAACTTTTGTAATTATATTATGATGTTCAAAAGGTATTATGCTTTATACTTTTCTAGTTTAAGAATTTCTTTGTAACCTTTGTTAAATTGTAATTGGGTTATTACCCGTGTCTAACTAAATAAAAAATAAAGATATATTAGTGGATTTTATTAAAGGTTCCTCGAACATAAATTCCAACTCTACATGCAAGTGCTTCTCTTGAATGAAATGACTTTCACGGACCTTACAAACGCCGAAATTAATTATGCGTAGCTAAATTATTAAGATGTGATTTATTAAATATATAGAGTCGGAATTACTTGTTTCATAGTGCATTTCATGAGAATCTCATGTCTCTACATATACATGTGAAAGGTTGACCGAAAAGGTTCCCCATGTCAGATTTAAGTTTTAGAAGTTTTACAAACGCCAAAATCAATTTATGCGTAGCTAATATATTAAGATGGTGATTTGTTAAAATATATGGTGTCGGAATTACTTCTTTTGTAGTGCATTACTATACATATACATGTCAAAGGTTGAACGAAACGGTTGTGCATGTCCGATTTGTTTTGGTTTTTATTCCACAAAATCAATTGAAATCAACTTTTACGTTTTACAGACGCCAAAATCAATTTTTGCGTTGCTAAATTATTAGTTGGTGATTTGTTAAGATATATAATGTCGGAATAACTTGTTTCATAGTTTATTTCATGAGAACCTAATTTCTAAACCTGTGCATGTGAAAGGTTGACCGGAAAGGTTCCCCATGTCAGATTTAAGTTGTATACGTTTTACAGACGCCAAAATCAATTTATGCGTAGCTAAATTATTAGGTGGTCATTTGTTAAAATATACAGTTTCGGAATTACTTCTTTTATAGTGCTTTTCTATACATATACATGTCAATGGTTGACCGAAACGGTTGTGCATGTCAGTTTTAAGTTGTAGAAGTTTTTCAATCGCCAAAATCAATTGAAATCAATTTTTTTAAAGTTTTATAAACGCCTAATTTAGTTTATAATAAAAATATGGATAATATTTACTCAAGTGGTTATTTTTTGAAGTATGTTTTGCCGATATAGTAGGCGTCCACAGCTAATTATTTACCTTATTTCATTTATAATACGGCCGCATTGGCGCTAGTATCGCAGGTTAACCTCTGAGGGAATTATTTACCATGTTTACTTTCTAATATGGCCGCATTTGGCGCTAGTATCGCAGGTTAACATTTTAGGTACCGCATGTCTCCATTAAGAACAACTCGGAATTGTTATGTGCGTGGATGTGCGCCAGCCTACTTGTGTGACGTCACAAAAGAGCCCAGAGGGCTTATGCAAGACCACCTTATGTCTGTAGGTGGTGTTGGTTGTTAACGGACGTTTGGCGCTGACCTATCGGGCAGATTGATAAATACGGACTGTGGCGACGTTTATCTACAAATCACTTACTTGGATTTAACTGCATGGTAATTGATGGTAATCGAAAGTGCGTGTTACCACGTGTTACGTATGTAATGTACGCTGGTGAGTGATGCTTTTAATATTTGTGTAGTATGCCATTCCAACACATCGGTGCTTCGCTAGTGGCTTTCCTAAAATATCCCATTTCCATTTAATGTTTTAGATTTCGAAAGGATTTTTAAAAATTTTGTTTGTTCATAAATGATGTTATTATACTGCCGTTTTTAACTTTTCCGCCGTTGTTAACTTTACCTGGTGATATTTTTAGTGGTAAAAATGTTGGTATGCTATAAGGAATTAGGTAATTATTTTTAGGCTCTCACCGTTACTCTTTGTTGTTGAATGATTGTTTTGTTTGTAATATTTATGTAATGACAGAAATGCCAAAATTAGATGTCGGCTTTTAAGTGTCGAACAAAAATTTGCTAATTCATGCTCACATTCTTATGTTTGACTTTGGGTATTTTCAAACTGAAGCAGTAATTGTTTGAAAGTAATTCATTTAACTGTAATATTTATTTGTGTATACGATCCTCCAATACTTATTTAGAGAAGGCATTTCAGTAGCAACATTTTAAAATGGAATCCGCGGAAAGATCTTATGAGGTCAAGTATTTTAAAATTATCGTAATAAACTAGTGCTTAAGCGGTTGCGGCACGAAATTTAAAATATATGTTAAATATGCGTCATTTGTTTCATGATGTGCACCAATTTTATTTTTTTAAAACCATATCGAGGAAATTTAAGGCTCTTCGGTTTCTACAACAGCAGAGATTACATCAGAAATGTTTTGTGGAATACACGTATTTGTAAATAAATAATAGTTGAAAAAACGTAATGCTTATGAGAATTTATAAGTAAAACTAAAACTTGTGCCTAATAGCTGGCGATTCAGACGTTATTTTTTGTTGGGGTTTATTTACTCAATAATTTTATTTGGATTTCGGCGCTGCATGTGTTTTGTTTTTATAGTATTGATAGGGGGAATGAAATTTTGCTAAGCCATGGTAATTCCAATAGTCGTGGTTCAGGTCTTTATTTTTGCCCGTTCCATCCAAGCAAGCAGTTGTTATATACTTTCGTCGGTCGTGTTTGTAATCAAACATTGAACTAATCATAGTAACCACACTTACATTTATTAGTGTATTGCTCCCCATGCTCATTTTGATAAAATCTTTTGGGAAAATTTTTAGGTACCTATGGCGGCAATGGGAAACTTCTATGGTTTAATTACGACTAATGGTGCAAAATCCTACTCAATATCTTCTTGCTGCAAACTTCAGCATGATGGTGTTGGCTGAATTCAAGTGAACTTGGTGAACTGAAGTTTTTAATGCCTATAGGATTCTTTCATTCTTCAGAAGTGTTTAATTGGTGTGTTTGGAAAAGTTTTTAATATAAGTTGCATGCTAGAACTTCTCAAGGGTTTCTCTTTACTATGTAATTCACTAAGGTAAGGGGTAGATTTATGTCCACTTACTGAATCTGTATAAATAATCTTTCTGTATAGATAATCATTTTAAAATTTCATTAATTTTATTTGTAGCTGTCACCCTGTATGGTGCTCTTCTTAATTTTAATTTTCCAAACTTGGAAATTTAACGATGGTTGGAATAGGGTAATATGCTTTTGAAAATTGATTGCATAGTAATATAAAATTTAGAGAGTTACAGTTTATCCATACTATAATGCTAAGTTTGTATTCTTTATAATTTAAATTTTAAAAGTTTGTTTTTGAAAGAAGACTCTGCATTTGCATTTCATATCTTCTAGATATTGATTGAAAAATATCATTCGCCATGTCTACCAATCCTGACGAGGCCCCACCATCTTATGAAGGTATGTCAACAATAAAGATACAAAAATAGATATTGGGTTAGTCTGTTTTTATCTGAATTTGCAATACAATTCTTGCATTTTGCTTCAATGTACTGGTTAAATAAATTTTTTTTCGTTTTTTTAAAATCATTTTGAATTGAAAGAACTCTCTTACAACAAACAACCAAAAATTAGGTCCCTTCAGTTTTGTTACATGTAGGTTTTATGGTATTGATGTTTTAGTACACAAGGTAATTTTGTTTTTGTAATAGAAGCAATAGGGAGCACTCCACCTACAACCCTAGAGTATGCGAATGAGGAGCCAAGTACAAGTGGGACAGCTGCAGGCTGTGTAGAAGATAGTTCTGGACAAGAGAAGATCGAGATGGAGAAAGCAGAGGAAGCTGGTTGGAAAGAGGATGTGCTACAGCCAGGCAATGCAGGTGCTTCTGGATCCCAAGAAGAGGCTTCCAGTCAAGAGAAAGGAAAGCAGGAAAATGTGGAGCCAGCTGGTTGGAGAGGAAATGTATTGCAACCACCAGATCATAGCACAGTTTCTGGTAATGTATAAAGTGCCATCATTTTCAAACCAGTTTCTGATTGCTTACATTCCATTTCATGATGTTATTTAGTCTAATTTATTATATTTGTATTGTTTCAAGCACATTCTTTCATTGCATTTTAGAACGGTGGAGGTTAGCATTTTTAACAAACTAATTTGATTTTGCTTGATTCTAATATCTAGTCATTTCTTATAATAGATTTTGCATATTTGGGAAGTCGTTCCAGTCTGAGAGAATTTTATATTTGAAGAAAACGAATTTGAATTTAATGTTAAAAATACAATGTGATAAGAAATTCTTTTATAAAATTGAATTAGATTAGTTTAATTTTTTTAAATATTCATCATGTGCAAATGCATTTTACATTGCTAAAAAGGAATAAATACACTAATGAAAATTTATTTAAAAATAAAATTTACATATTGGATGCTACTCACAAAATGAATATGTGATCTTTCACAACATTTAGCCACATGTCCTCTTCTATTGCACTTGAACAGGTCCATGTCGAGGTTTGGCACTCCGCTCCATGTCATTTCCCACTAATTGACCTAAGCAGATTATTACAAACACCAGCACTGTCACCTCCTGAACCTTGGTGATGATGCCAGACTTCATTGATACATGGGCTTTTCCCTCAGACATCATCCACAATGGCATCTTCTGGTTGTTTCTTCCCACAAGAGACACAGTCTTGCTGTTCGCTTCGTTCATCAAACTGCTTTCCGTATCCATCACAATTCATAGCTTACTGCTTTAGAGCAATCACATAGTCTTTAATTGACTCACCCACTTATTCTTTTCTAGTATAAAACTTATAGCTCTCCGTGACTTCAAGCAGTAGCATATTTCTCAGAAGGAAGTTGCATTTTGTATTGCTCAACATGTTTAGGTAGACAGTGCTGTTTTCTGTGCACAAAATTCTTACTGTCCATTCTGATGTCCCAGCATGAACAGGATTGTGGCATAATGTTCAGGTTAAATTGTTCTACTGATGAATTTTGTTTAGGTTCTACTTCATTTTTTCATGTTATGTTTTTCCTCCTTTTTCAATGACTTGGGATCAGAGATCACTTTTACTCTTTGTATAATGGCCTTGACAACTGATGCTTTCCGCTGTGGATTGTGATGACTGTACAGTAATGCTTTTGGATTATCCCTCTATTTCATATCCTTCTTTCAAATCCAAGGTTAATTGCTGTAGAACGTTCCACCTTAAAGTTTCAGTACGGTTTCCTTCCCTCTCCTGCAGACTTAAAAATCCAATGCCCCCCCCCCCCCCCCCCCCCCCCTCTACGACACCAGGATTGCCAAATCTCACTAAAAATTTAAGGTTGCATTAAAATATAAATTCAAAATTTCTAATTACGCTACTTTTAACGCAGAATCTGATGATATACTTTTAAATGAAAACTAAAAATTATATTCTATACAAAATGCGATAAACAGTATTTGACCTGTAATGGACATTTTACAGTCACGTTTGTTTCAATCGATTATATATCCATTGTTTTAAAATAATGTAATGCAGTTTTTTGCATTAGGTTCAGGAATGTTTAAGGATCGTAAGGGTGCTACTGAAAAGTTAATAAATTGATTTTAAATATTTGTTTTTAGTATTTAATGATAAAAGTTCCTTTTGTGTGTTCCAGCCTGACTTGAAAAAGTTTGTCTGTGAGGAACTAAGTAAATCCAAAAATAAAATGTGAACGCAGTGTACCTCCGAACTCGCATTTCTACAATTAACAATTCTACCATTTTGTTAAATACCAATTTACATTCTTTGGGATGCTCTTTTTGCGAATTAGCTTAGAACATAAAATGGATAATTTAAAACACCCTACAACTTTTATTCTATACATTTTACTCTACACGAAATATTTATCAAGTTATGCATAAAAATGCAAATGGCAACTACAATGCTAATTTATTATTTACTAAGTAAACTATACATTTAAAAAAATATGTACTATTTAAACTTTTATTTACGATTTCATTAGCCTTTCAAATAAAATAATTTTTGTTTGGGAAAAATATATTTTTTAATTTTAGGCATTTTACCACATAATATATCTTGCTATTGATAACGAAATGTTATTTAACATAATTAACCCCTCAAGTGCGTAAGACATTTAAACCAAACTCCATCCCACAGGTAAAGGACATTTAGCCCCTTAACTGGAGAATTAATTTTTCTTATCTTTCAGCTGGTGGGGGATTATTCATTTCTTTCAAATAATTTGGATTTGACTTTTTCTTGATCTATTTGTATGATATGAAGTTCTGTGGTTGGTAATGAATATTTTACAATATTAACAAACTTACACCATTTGTAAATTTATAAAATTTCAATTATTTTCTTTAATTAATTATTTGTTCAGAAATTATCACATTTTTATCATGAGTGATTTTTCCAACATTAAAAATATATTTTCTAATTTTTCTACTATTTTGACATTTTTGCAAGTGTAGGTAACTTACATCACAAGATAAAAGGACTACATAAGACTGGTTTAGACGATTGTACGCTGGCACAGAAAAAATAAATCTGAGCGCATAGGGAAAACAAGGGCACTTCAAAGGGATTCTTTTAAGCTTCATTTTAGGCGCTTCCAGTGTGAGTGCCTATTATCATCGGTCGGTCCGTCCATCCATATGTTCGTTCTCGGCTTCTACCCAATGTATTTTCATCAAATTTGATATTAAGGACTTATAATCAAATATAATAAGAAAATCGCACAAATGAATCATGTACTCCCATCAAGGGTACCACTTGTGACAAAAAAGTAAATTTTCGTCATAACTCATCAAGTATTGCTTATATCAAAATATTTTTCAAATAAAAGTTGGAAAACTAGTGAAGAAGAGTATTTCCTTTCCTATACATTTTTATCGTAGGAGTTGCCGTTATCTAGAAAATCGAACAAGAATGTCTTAAATCAAATTGAACTTAGAATTTTCTTGCATGGTTACTTCTTCATTGTTGCTAACATAAACGATCTTGCAAACAAACATTTAATTTACTTACATGTGCATGCACTATTTTTAAATAGGAAGAAAATGGATTATTTATGATGAAGAAAAGAACTTTAAAATGCTACTTCCCTCACATACAGGTATATAATTTCTTTGTAATACTCCATTGCACGAAACATGCCCATTTATGATACGTTGTATACTTTCCTAACATGTTTCACTTTTATGAGGGTTTTGGGACCGCCGGAGTGTTTGGGGCACTATAGCAGCCACATGTGCAACACGCTTGTGGTACATAGTGAGAGAAATTTTACTATGCAGTATTTTTGTTTTGGTTTAGAAAATCATGTATTGCGGCAAAAATTGTAACAATAGCATTTACTTAATAAATTACATAAAGGAAATTTTAAATTGCCAGACTTTTGCTAGCCTTAGGGTAGTGAGACGTGGCAACACCAAGCGCCATTTACCCAAAACTGAAGCTTAAAGATGGAATGATCTATAGTATTGTGTGTACATGTATATATGCTTATGATATTTCTACAATTTGTTGTTCTTGGAAATGTGATAATTTTATTATTACAATTATTCTCATATCATTTATTTAGGTACTGGAAGTTTGTCAACTTCACCTGTAATGGTTCTGCCTCCTGGGCTCCAGCCACTTCTCATGTTGGATGTACTGATTTTGAGAGGAACATATGAAAGAGGGAAAGGTACTTTGAGTTACATAAAAAAATCTTGTCTCTCCAGCACATGACTTTCTTCGATCAGAGTCATGAATATGATTGCTCTCAACATCAGTGTCCTTAAGAATATTTATTGGCAATTTCATCTGCGAATAATTTTCGTAGTGAAAAGTATTTTGAAAAAGCTATGAGTAAACAACATTGTTACTAATACAGAAGATCTCCGATTATCTAAATTAATTGGAGCTAGGGGTGGTATGGATAATAACAAATTCTGATACTTGCACAAAATTTTTTAAAATGTATTTGTAGTGAAAGAGTACCTGTATTTTGAATACTTATTTTGAAGTATACTTGACGATACATTAGCTTGCTCAGGCACCTACCCGGCAAGTGGGAGAACTGGGTTCAATTCCCAATCAAGTTGAGAATTTTTCTCCTTCTCTAACTTAACATGTATAGTTATTATTGGTGGTAATTAAATTACTGCTCATGCTATTTTCATAAAATGTTAACTAGTTTTATCAAAGTGTTCTGTTTTGTCCATTAAATATGCAGTAACTTTATTGAAACGTTCAGTAATTGTCTCAGCAAAAGGTTAGACAGAAAATTGTGCTCATCTAGTGGCTGAAAAATTTCAGGAACAAGCACTTAAAAAGTGCTTATTGCGGCTATTGGAGATCCTGAGGCTAGCGTTTGTAGAGTGCTTGTTCGTGAATTAGTTAAAGGTTGCAATCCATAACAAGGAATCCTCCTCCCAGTCCTTGATTTGTTTGTTTTTTTCGAGAGGGGATGCCGTGATAAATCATGTGACGTTATCGTTTTCACATTCAAAAAGTGCTCTATTTTGACAAAGAAATGTCATTGGAAGATAGAGAAGTGTTGTCAGATGATCACACAGTAGTTTGTACATTCTGTAGACTTTATTTGACTTACCATATATCGCAGCGTACAAGTTGACCCGGTGTATTAGTCGACCTTGACTTTTCAGATTGCAAATACAGATTAGGTATATATTCGCTGTATAAATTGACTCCAATTGTATCACTTAAAAATGCTTCTCATGAAATATTTTCCAGACAGATTCAAGGTTTTGTACGATCCAAGTTTTAACAAAACAAATAAACATAATAATAGAAATATATAAATACTAGTGAACGTGTGCTTGCATTCTGCAAGCATTTTCTCTCACCTTAAAGTAAAAATAAAAGCCTAAAAATTACTTTTAATGCATAAGTTCGCATCTCGGCTCCGAATTACGTGTTTTTCTGTTTCGAAAATATTGGGGTAAAAACAACCCCTAAAATTTATAATTATAATACATTTATAGGTTTTTATCATTTGTTACGAATACCTCACATTTATGCGAAATTTCATCAATGCAGCACCTCTAAGAGTGCATTTATATGAATTTCATTGTTTAAACTTTATTAATTTTTAACAGCCACAGCAATAAATATTTCTAAAATTTTCAATGTTATTTACCACCGGAACATTATATCCTAACTGTTAAAATTTTAAGCATCCTGGATCAAGAGAAAGTACATGAACATTAGTCAATTTGTTAAACATTTGAGAATTTATTACGGCCGAACGAATAAAAATTTTCAAATTTCTATATTCCCGTTTTCATTATTTGGCGAATTCTACAGGTAGAAAAAGTTTCAGCTTGATAGCGCATTTAGAAATACCTAAACCATGAAATGTTAGTAAAATGGTTTATAATTTTTAGCAGCCAAAATAATGCACATTGTTGCAATTTTCGAGTTATTCCTCCGATTATTTTTTTCGGTTCACCTATGTATTAAATTCCAGCTCACCAAGTATTGTAGTTTGGGCCAGACATTAGTATCCTCCTATATATATATATATATATATATATATATATCCTATCTCCTATATCCTCTGTAAGAAGAGTCGATATAGAATGATTGTTTAGAGTCCGTGCTATTCTTCTTGAGCCTTCCATGTGACAGCTGTTTTTATTTCAACAATAAGAACTGTTATTCTCAGAGAGCTTGATCCACTAAATAAAGTTTCCTATGATTTGATTGATGTCAGCTGTTAATGATACTTTTGAAACTTACTATACCTACTCTCGGCACCAAAAGTATGTAGACTAAAGTTTGATGCTAAATATCTCAAAAACGGCTTAATGGATTTTAATAAGAGTCATATCAGTTTGCAGCCTGTTTAATTCCTTGTTGAATGATGATATTTTTTGTTTTTTTAAAGTTGACGTTTTTGGGGTGAGAATGAAAAATGACCCAATTTTTAGAGCTCTGAGGCGGAAGGCATCACTTTGCCAGTTCATAATTTCAAAATGGTTCCTCCGATTGTAGTTAAATTTTAGTATAGTGTGTCATACAGTTATTATTATGCATGCAAGATTTCAAATCTCTATCGTGATTTGTTTACGATATTTTATTCAATTTATGAGACTGTCGTATCTCCGCAAGTATTATATTTTAAGACATGGTACGCACACCGTTGACTTCGTCTTGTTCTCTGTATTATGAATCAGTTGATTTCATAAACCTGAAGTAATCAGAATATTTTATAGTGATTTTTATAATATAGAAAGTGAGTGATGATGGGCTAGAGACTTGAGCGAGGGTTTTCTGGCACATATGGCATGCAGCGTTGCCGATTTTCACCCAAGCTATTGCAATTTCCCATCAACTTTTCTTATGAGGGCTTTGGACCTCCAAGGGCAGTTTAAAAAATGGTTTTCATTTCGTGGCTTTATTAACTTACAAGTGCTCTAGCCACAGGTCAGTGTGATATTATCACTTAATGTATATCTTGTAATCTTATAATATAAAATTTTGTTCTGTAAGGAGCACAAGATGGCCAACAGCGAAATTTAATTACCATATTTAATCGATTGTAAGCCGACCTTTTTTTAGCTTTTTGCCATCTCAGAAATCGCCACTCAGCTTAGAATCGGGGACAAAAAAAGTAGTCAATGAATTTATGTCCATAGTTACATTACAGGGTTATTGGTAGTTATAAACAAAGTATAGGTAGTTATAAACAACATATCGGTAGTTATAAACACATTATCAGCAATTATAAATACAATATCGGGAGTTATAAACACATTATCGGCAGGTATAATCACAATTTCGGGAGTTATAAACACATTATCGATAGTTATAAACACAGCCATACCCATGCATTAACACGTAATTTTTCAATACGGAAAGCCATTTAAACATAGTAATAAATAGGTGATTTTAATTAGTAAATAAAAGTGAAGATTTAATTTTTAGTTTAACAACGAAAAGAAATGAGGTTCCTGATAAAAATATCTAAATATGTATTTTTTCGAAGTTATTTCTTTCGTTATACTTACTTTATACAGTAGTTGCTGCTTCGCGAAGACAGTACCCAATGAAATTGAATCATAAATCAAAAATTAATTACTAATGGAAAGCGATGATAACTACTAAATTAATAAGTATGAGTGAAAAATTGATGAAGGAAGAGTGTTCGTATCTTACATATACAGACAGTATTACAATCTCTTAGTATGTAATTAGGTATTCTAATGGTAATGTGTACTTAATGGTTCGAGAAATGATGTGACTATTACGTATTATAGAGGGAAGTCGTAGATGATAAGATTAAAGTGATTACCAAGAAGAAAATATGAGTTTACGGAACACGTTCTTTGGAACTTCACTGTAATACATTGTATTACATTAGTAATAGCTTGGAATAATTCTTGATAGGAAGGAATGTCTATGTCATATTTTCGCTTTTACGAGGCTAGCTCTTAAATTAATTAAACACGACAGCATTTAGTTGGTAATACCTTTTTTAAGACAATAAATCATCCTTAAATTATAACACTATAAGAATTATTAACTAGAACTTCATTAAACAATTTAAAGTTGTTAACAAAAAATGATTACGAATGATAAGTAAAATAAAAACAATCACTTCTTGGTCTTCTTTACCGAGAAATCTTTCTTTTTTGGTTTTCATGTAATTTTGATCACTAACCGAGGTCAAACGCCAGTTGTACGGAGGAGTTGCCTGACGAATCTGTTGGAGAACCACATCTTCAGACGACTACATATATACACAAATCTATCACGGATCAAATTTTATTTTAAAATAATTTTATATTATTTAAATAATGACTTTAAAATAACGTTATTCAAAGCAAACTAATGACACGTAAAAACAAAAATCTCAAACTTACCTACAAGGGTAGGCCTTGAAACGCCAAATCGCGATACTTCTCCATGTTGTTATAAAATGCTTCAAATCTCAATGTTCTGTCACTATTCATATTTTCTATACATCTTACTATGTACTCATAAATCTGCGTGGATGATTCAGGAATGGGACGTATTGCATGATACCTAGAATTGAGAACACTAAAAACTTCTTCTGTCGGGTTTAACTGTGGAGTATATGGAGGAATAAATTTGTAGCTGACCTCATTCATTTCAAGCCAAGAAATCACATTTTGACTGTGGTGAAATTTTACATTATCCATAACTAAAATGTGGCCTTCTTTAAATATATCCTTAGATTTACAGTCTTCAAGAAATTCAATAAAAAAATCTGTGTTATAGGATCCGTCTTTTATTTTGAAATTTCCAATTCCGTTAATTGTGATTGTAGTGATCAAGCTGATGTTTCTCCCCCCGTTGGTAGGAACCATTCTGATAGCCTCATTGTTTTTTGATGAATACCCATAATTATTTGTGCTATGTAAATTAAATCTTGTTTCGTCAAGAAATAAAATTCTACCTGATGAAACGGACATAATTTCACGGGAGTACATCTGTCTTTTTGAAATAACTTCTGGAGTTATTGTTTTCATAACTCTTCTTTTTAAGCGTTTTCGTGTAATACCAATTTTTTTTAGGTTTTCAGATACTGTAGATTCTCTTAATTTTTCCTGTATGCCTCTCTGGGTCAAGGAGCAGTCACTTTGGATTATTTCACATATTTTGTCAGATAAATTCGTCACCTGCTGTGCTCTGGGTCCAGGCCTTTTTCTTTTCAAATCAACCTCTTTTGAATCTTCTGCCTTGTGCACTTTTTGCAAGAGTTTGTAAATCACAGACTTAGAAACATCTAAATGTTTTGCCATTTTACTTGGAGGCTCATCTTCTCTCCTCATGTTGTGAAATATTTCTATTTTCTCATCAGTAACAGTTGTTCTTCTTTTTCTTGAACCTCATTTAATTCCTTAACGCTGGCATTGGAGTCACCGCGAATTACACACAATTTTCCTTCCATCTTGAACCACACTAATTAATGGGTATGGCTGTGTTTATAACTATCGATAATGTGTTTATAACTCCCGATATTGTGTTTATAACTGCCGATAATGTGTTTATAACTCTCGATAATGTGTTTATAACTCCCGATACTGGGTTTATAACTACTGATAATGTGTTTATAACTACCGATATTTTGTTTATAACTACCGATATTTTGTTTATAACTACCGATATTTTGTTTATAACTACCGATACTTTGTTTATAGCTACCGATAACCCTGTATAATGCGAGATATAAGTGTATTAAAGTGGAAGTAAACTATCTACTTTAAATATATGCAAAAAAAGAATTAAATTGGCTGAACACCTACGAAGAAATAAATTATGTAAATAATACGTGGCACATCAAAGTCGTAAAAGAACGCAGCAATTGCGCTCGTATGCGTAAGGAGCTAACACTGAAACATGATAGGTGGAGGAGGGAGGGCAGGGGAGGACAAATGCTTCGATTCACGAGTAAAATGAAACATTGTGTTAGCTCCTTACGCATATGAGCGCTATCGCTGCGTTCTTTAAGACTTTGACGCACCACATATTATTTACATAATTTATTCCCGGGGTATTATTATATTAAGATCCCGGGGGATAACGAGGTCAAATTACTTTTTTCGTAGAAGTTGGTATGAATAAGTGAATAAAATGTATTTTATGTCACCGTAATTTTAGTTAATACTTTAGTTAATACTTTAACCTTCTCACGTCCTGGGGTGTGGGGCACCTGCTGACATTAAAAGTCCGGAGAAATTCAAGATGGCCACCAAATGGGAAACATTAAATAAAACAATTATACATTAATCTCCAAAAATATATATTTTGAAAAATCTCCGAAGTAGTAGAATTACTGCGAGATATATTAGATTGTTCGGGGTCCAAAAAAAATAGTGAATTTCGATCGAATATTTAAAAAAATTCTTCGTATACAAAGTTAAGAAAAATCTGCCAAATATGATCTAAATCTTGTATTTATATGGTAGACTTCGTCATTTCCGAGAGAGAAGCTATCCAGTCAACGTTTTTTGAGGTAAATTTGAAAGCGTATTTTCCGATCGGTCCCGCGATCGGGAGTATAAAAATTTACGGGCATTCTCGGGCGGTTCGGTCACAAGAGGGTTAAAATCAAATTTTTTTTTGTGTGGCCTTGTGAAAAGTGGGGGTCGGCTTACAGTCGATTAAATACGGTACTTTTTTGAGCTCACTGTATGAAAACTCTCCTTTGAGACCCTTCCCACCAGGCAAACCTATGTGCTTATAGTTGATTGTTTCTGATTTTTATTTGCACCAATCACCACAGTGTACATGATTATCAAAGGCATGCTCTACAATATTTAGTATTGCCTTTTTTGTTTCTTCCTCATTATTTTTGTCCTGCTCTAAGGCATGACTGAAACGTCTATTCAGGTATTTTATTACACAAGAAGTCCTATGTTGTTAATGTTCACTATTCTTCATCCAGCACAACAATTAATCTCTTCCGTGTCTGAAGATTGTTTTATTCTGCAAAGGGACACGTTGTCACTTGTTTTTCTCCTTAAGAGAAATAAACTTTCCAGTTTGTGACCGATTGTGTTTCGGCATGATTGACATGGTATTTCACGAGTATACAAATAGAAGAAGTGATCAATAAAATGAAAATGACGTTAATAAAATAAAAGCCACGAATAAAAGTTGTAGGATGAAAAGGAAAAAATAGCAAACGAAGATCAAGCAGAAATTAACAACTTAAAAAATTTATAACAATATAATAACTATACAATATAACAAAAACAATAACATGAACAAATTCAAAAATAATAAAGCAAGAAAGCGCAAACCACATCAACTTCAACTCAACACAAGTCAGCTAAAAGCACAATGGCTAGCAGACAGCCAGAGATGCCAACTCTACTTGTTTGCCTTGTTGCTAAGTTTATTTGATTAGTTAAATTATGGTTAATAAATATATAATGCTCTTTATTTTACAAATGAATGTCTCTAAATCAATTTTAGTGCTCATATGCTTCTTTTTATAAATCCTACCCTTTATCCCATTGATATATCGTTAACCTAAGAAATCTATCCGGCAACAATCTTCCTAGTTCCAAAATGTGTCAACTTACACTTTAAGAGTTATAAATTAGGTATATTTCTAATTAAATATACTGTACAACTGAAAATATATATAATAGATCTCTACTTTTTGAAACTAGAAGTACAATTTAATAATTACCGAATTTATAGATACTAGAATCACAAAGCAGTGAAAATGGTATTTTTCATCAATTTTTATATTTGCAGTCGTAGGGATACCTCCTTAAAGTAAGGTATGCATTTATATCAAAATACAATGTCAGCTTTTATAGTATTTTGCAATTAAATTTGTTATAACTCATATACTTTTAGGTTTTTTAAAATTATTTCCCGAAATACCACGGGTTGCCGATAATGCGGGTGTACATTTCTGTCTCCCGAAACCCACGTTATACTGGGATTTTACTATATTATCTTATATAACCCATATGAGCCCAATTATATCATGTATTCATTATAGCATGTGAACTTAAAAAACTGAAAGGATCTGAACGCTTGGTTGATTCCTCCTATATAGGAGCGCTTCAATTAAGTGTGTTTATTTGCTTAAAAGTTTTAAGAAAGTTTGTCTCGGAAAAATTAAAGATCGCAAATTCACTGCTAGGAGGTGCAGTGAGGGTCACAGCCATGAAATGACCACTAATTTCGAAAAACAACCATAAGCTAGAAGAATCACCTTTGCCGGAGGACTTACAGTTGGTATTATTCTCAACCATCTTTGTTCTGTGAAATTTTACGAATGAAAAAATTGATCGTAATTAATCTGTACACTTAATATGTGTGTTTTAACTAATAAAACATTTTTGACAGTAATGAACTGCCGTTTAGTCTTTCAATTTTAGTTAACCCCCATTTAATGTATTACTCAATTTAAGGTACAAAAAATTTGTCCCCGGTGCAAACGTTAAATGGGAATTCCACTGTATGTACTGTACTTCTTAATATTAAATTTGGTTGATATTGGTTAAATGGTTCTCGAAATAACCCTATGTAGTATTATAAAATTCATGTAGATGTTCATGTAAAGTGGTCATTGTTCTGATTACATTATACCACATCTCAGTTTTGATGATCACTGCACTTCACACATTAAGTTAATTTTATAATAACGTAATTTCACTTACCTTTCTTTCGGCAAAATGATGGGAATTATATACAGGCAGTCCTCGACTTTCGTACATTCGAAGTTTATACAATTCACTCTTTCGTACATTGTAAATTCTCGCCCCTAAACTGCCTTTTGTATTCCGAACAATGCCGAATTTGGACTTTCGTTCATCAGCTGATGATCAAAGATTTCGAGCTATCGCATAATGGCTCTGTCAGTCAGGCAAGCCAACACTTTTAACAAATTAAAGTATGCTATGTAATAATATACGTATTATATGTAATGTAAGATTTGTGTGTAATGTTTTTTAATATTGTACTGAAATTTGACAAGATTAATACCACTGTAAAGTCGGTTAATAATCAATAAATTATTGTTATTATTCAGTCTCTGCAACGTTACCATCTTTGTTTGTACGTACAGCAGTGTTTCTTTGTTTGTGCATTTTACACGTATTATTTTATAAACATGAGTGATAAACAGAAAAGTGAAAGTGCTAATACAAGTGGAAAGAAATATAGGACTCACAAACTTAACATGATTGGGACAAAGATGGAAATAATTAGGCGTGCTGAAAGCGGTGAATCTCTAGCTTCAATCGGATGCTCATTGGACTTAACCACTCATCTGGGTATGCCATATATATACGGCATGGGCAGACGCTACCGTGGTGGGTATGCCGTACGCCGAATTTAAGTCCATTTGCTATGGGTATGCTGTTATATTCCATCACGCAGCTGTTCTAACTCCTAGTGGCATCCTTTTAGTTTACTGTCTCGCCAGTAGATGGCACTTCCTTCCCTATTTTGAGAAGCTATATGCCTCGTAGCGAAACCCCACCTTTGTCCTGTGGGTTGCATTTCCAATGCCCCTAATGAACAACAAATGTTCATTTGTTGTTTTTAACATGTTGCCTGATTTTTAGCATTCTGAAATTGTTTATTTCGTCAACTTTATCATTATTTACAGAAAAGATACATAATCTAATGTCTATAATATTTCATTATGAAAATTTCGTAATTTATAAAAAAAATATTTTTTCATAAATGTTATGATTTTAACATGCAGTTCATAGTTAATTATTATTTATTTCAATTATTTAATAAATATTTATTAAAATCCTTAATAATTGTCATGATTTTAAAAACCTTCTCATTCGAAGAAAAAGTACCCACCAGCTGTGCGTCAGGGCAAAATTAAATACCCAGATGACTGGTTAAGCTGGTCGAGTGTGTGTTCAATTGTGAAGGAGAAGAACAAATATAATACGTACTGTGGCGTTCTGATTAAATACCACATTTTATTAAAGAGCAAGAAACCGATCTACACACGCTTTGATGACGTTGGCGATATCCCGTTAGCAGACCGCGAAACAATTTGAGACATAATGATTGTGCAGTAGCTTGGCTTTCTCCTGAATGACAATTGAACTCAGCGGTACCTTCTAGATCGATCTTATTGTGGACTCGTTCACACCAAGTAATTTAACAACTGAAGAAGCAAATTCATTATGCACAAGCCTGTCTAAAACTTCAGTTTTCTTCTCCAAACTCATCACCTGTATTTTGTCCTTTTTACCAACTTTTATTTCATTTCGAACATCACACACTTTGGGGCCAAGTTTAGGCAATATTACAAAAACTATGAAAATAGCAAATGCTTGAATGAAAAAAGAGGGATTTTGTATGTGCACTTCAGGCGGTCCTTGACTTTCTTGCGTTCGATATTCGTACAACTCTCACATTAATAATAATATTTGTTTACAGCCGGTAATGACATTGTAGAATAAGTTTAATTAATCACAAAGTAATTTCTTATCCAACTCAGCCTGTAAAACGGTATTGGGGTTCAGCAACAGCTGGTCTTCCACCTCTGCCGGAAAAGACTGCCATAAACAAAGATAATTTCACCAAAAATACAAAAAATAAATAGACATAAGAAAAAGGGAACTTAATACCAAGATATAATAACTATAGTCAATGACTAGATTATGGTAAGGATGGAAACACTGTTATAAACAGTACGAATAAATGTAACTCTTACAGTAATAAAAATTTCTTGAGAAAAAGAATGAAAAACAAATAACGATAATTATAATAGAGATAATAATCAATTACACTATGTGTGTGATAACCTTAGGATAATACAAGGGAACAAGAACCCAAGATAGCATAGATTGACACCCCTGAACCGCCTTTTGTGCACCGATCAGACTTTTGCGATAAATGACAAACGAATATTTCGTGGTGCTGGTTGCCAACCACCAGGCCACCAGTTTCCGCCGCGTCGCCATCTTTGTCTGTACAGCATTGTTTATTTGTGCAATTATTTAAATATTTTATTGCATTTTGCCCTATCTCTCTATATTATCAAATCGACGATTGTGTCTAAAAGGCCCCTGCACAAAAAAACTAAATATTTATATCATAATTAGAGATTTTATAATACTTTTTGGCTCTCTTGGAACGGAACCCCCCTATAACATGTAAATCTATGTTCAACTTTCAGACACGTTTTCAGGAACGCATTATGTGCAAAAGTCGAGGACTGCCTGTAATAAACACTTAGTTTGTTTATGCAACGGTTTCTATGATAAACAATTAGTTTATTTTTTTGACAATAAGGATCTCCAATAGTATTGTTCATTGAACTACAGCAAATTAACTTATTGTTAAAGTTTATATTTGGATTAAACAGAAAAAGTATCTACTCTCATTAATGAATACTGTAGAAAGTACATTTATACAATGTATAATAATGTGAAAGTTATTAAATCTAAGTAATTAACAAATATCAGATCCAGCAAAAATAGTATATTTAGTTAATTTCAAAAAGTTTTTCTTGATATTTTGAACTGCATCTTTAATAGGCTCCATGTTAAACGGGTTATCTGCTTACATTGAAACATTTGAAAATAGTTCCTTAGGAATAATTTAGAAATATTGATGTTGACCCATAACAGCACATAACAGTTCTAAAGCTTATTACTTTCTGGAGCATTCGGATATGTGGAATTTATATTAATTTTTTACGTTTTAGTGCACATAAAAGTTGGTGTAATTAATTTTTATTTTGTTTTAACGTAATACTTAATTCACAAATACCTGTCATATTTGACGGACAGTTATACTAGTAAAGTTATATACAGTCTTATGCGAGGAAATTTGCATACGTGTCAATTCTGAAAATTTTATATAAAATTGACACACCTAGAGTGTATTGAAGTTTCTCAACCGTACAGGTAATGTGTTTCAATTAGCTTTGTAAAAAAATTTAATGTAGCATTATTTTGTTGTGATATGAAAGTTAATTGATTTACACTTTTTTCAAATACAGGTCGTAGATACAGGGTTGCCAATAAGAATGGAGAAGCTGTACTTTATGCACGGAGTTGTCGAAGAGGCCATCATCACCCTAAAGACTTTCAGTTGTATGATTCTACTAGAACTGCTGTTGTTGGACAACTAACTTTTTCTCATGCAGCTGATAAATCATTGGTTGGTGAATCAACTTATATTTTATTGGAGAATTTATTTTTTTTCTTGGATTTATGAATGTTGAAATTTCTGTTTGTTGGATGAAAAGGAACTTATGAACTTGATAATGATAGTACATAAACAAGAAAAAAATGATATTAAAGGGAGAATTGAACCCATGGGTGTGCTGCCAAATATAGGTTTTCCACCGGGTTGCTATTATCACCACCCCTGGCAGTTAGTCATTCCATCCAGCATCGCATTTATGACCTTTTTTGTGGTTTTGAGGAATTAGAAGGGATTTCAATACAAAATCAAGCTAATACCGTAAATAAACATATTTTTATTTTAAAATCTGAAATATCATTAATGACTAATGTCGTATTTAATTGATTGTAAGCCGACCTTCTTTTACTTTTTTATCTCCGTAAAAAAATGAACGACATAGTAAAGTAACCAATGCATCAATGCCTGTAGTTACATTATAACAGTAGATATAAGTGTATTAATATCCTATATATAATTTCTGTAGTGTCCATCTGTCCGTCCGTCCATCCTCCCCTCTATCTCAAAAACCGTTTGCCGTAGAGATTTGCAGTAAACTGCGTTTTGTTTCTACAGGCCAGGAGGTCCATAGAAAACTTCTCAATTTCCTAAAGTCCCGGGTTTGATTTCAGGAGATAATTATATGTTCCCATAAGTTTACACGGGATTTTCGAGTTTTCAGAGTGCAAGGTTTTTTTCCTTCATACATTAAAATACGTAAATATGGACCGATTTTCTCCGTTTTTGATTTATTCGACAGCTAAAACTCTAAATTATCTTATTCTTTCAATGTTTATACCTTACGTGGTCGAAATTTTTGGAAATACACAATTGTTTTCGAAATTTTGCTGATTTTTTGTTCTCCTTCGGGACGTTGCCAAGTCGACCTTAATTGTTGCCTCTGATTCAATTACCATCGATTAAACGTTCATATTGACGTAAAAATGGAATCCTTAAGTTAGTAAGATCATTATACGCTACATTTTTGCTTTAATTAAAGTTTTATTGTTATAAATATAACAATGGATGAATTCATTAAGATAATGATTTAACTCAAGAACATTCAGTAAGATTATTTTCTGTGACTAGGACGCGTTTATTGGAAATTGTGGTAGAAAAGCATATTTATTTTTTTAAATACTGTATCTGAGTATTCAACCTTTTGGAAATACCAAATGTTTTTGTTTTTGTGACTGAAGCGACCAAGAATCACCCTGTCAGTGGAAATATGCGTAAGACTCTGCCATTTCATTTCGAAGGCTTTGGTGAGGAGGAATCTTCCTAAACCCCAGTAAGTTTATACTCCGCATTATTCTACAATCAATTGTTTCAGCGCTTACTTTTTTAACCACTCAACTGGGTAATTTTTTTTATCAAGTCCCACCCACAGTGGGTAATTAAATAGATAAAGTTAAATATCATCCAGTTTCCGCAAATATAAAACAGCATAACTGGTAAAAATGCTTCTCTTAGAAACGAAACGTCTCTTTCAATTCTCAGAAGCAAACTGAACTTTCCATATACATTTGTTTTTCACATGTACTGTTAGGATTACTAGCAGGAAAAACATTCATAAATAGCAGGATTACCCTTGAGACAAAAGTGCATGCAGAGAAAAGTGTGAGTTTTTGCAAGGGAGTGTGAAAAAACCCCGAGTGTCATAAACAGTCATTCAAGAAGTGGCATACACGGAAATGCAACGCATATGCAGAGCTCCCTTATGAAGACCTGCTTCTCAAAGAAAAAGGAAGACAAGGCCATCTGTGGTAGGTAGGATGAAACTAGAAGAACCCATCTATAAGTGCGAGATGCTACGGGACGGAAAATCCCGGCTTACCCATAGCAATCAGCATTAAAAATGCCATGACGTCTAAATCCGTCATACCCAGCAACGGTGCATCCGGCCATGACGTATATACACGGCATACCCAGATGAGTGGTTAATACTTTCGCCTGGCTTAAGTGGATAAATAATTATTTTTTGTGGCGTCGCTTTTCAAGAGTTACGTTTTGTGATTGATTAAGTGGATGACATTTCCTGTAAATTACAGAAGGTTCACATCTTTCTTTTCCCAATATTTGCTTTCTTTGAGGTGTTAAGACCCAGTTTGACTCCCGGTCTTAGCAGTTCTATTCTTCTGTTTCCTCATTTCACATCACTACAGTTTATGCCTGTCGAGTAAGAATCTTCCGATCACTAATCATTTCAATTTAATTACTGTGCCGCATCAATATACTCTCTAGCATAACTTATAAAATACAGATTTCTGATTACCTACGGATAACATCTTTTTTAATATGCGCACACTGCCTTTCCCTCAGTGAGATTCTAACGCGCAAACCTTACATGGGAAGTCAAATATCTAAGTATCCTATACTGTGTAAATTCATTGCTAGAGTAAAATATGAATTATTAATATCATCTTATTTTACAAACATTAATTTTTTATGAATCAATTTAAAATTAAACGCACAAATTTTGCGCCGGCTCAGCTAGTATAAGTAAATGTATGTAAAAAAATCACAATACAGGTGACTCCCGAGATTCGACTGTTTGAGATTCGACCAATTTGACCGGTCAAAGCCTGCTTATTCGACTCAGCTGATCGGTCGGTCGAATTAGGAACTAGTTTGCACGAAGTCATTTTTGGCCTGCCCAGTCAGGTGAGGTTTAGTTTCAGTCTAGACACCATTATTTCTGCTCTCATTGTTTGAATTTGCGCTAATTTCACTCATTTTTAGGCATGTTCAACATTCGACTGTTCAAGATTCGACCGCATTTTCAGGAACGCATCTCGGTCGAATCTCGGGATTCACCTGTAATTGAATAGAAATAAATAAATGTGTCGATAAATTCACTCCCAAGACATGTCTAGTACTTGTGTAATTTTGAGATTTCCCAAGCCATGTCTATTATGCGCATGCACGTAATCCTAGGATTCCCTAAGCCAACTGTCATTTCCTCATGCCTTTGCAAGTGTAAATAATGGGACGAACTCATTATTCTGCGGAAGTGATAGCATATGCAGAAGAAACATCAAATCTTGCTGCACAATGGTGCTATGGGATTAATGAGTTGAATGTGAGACATTGGAGAAGACAAAGGGAGAAACCGGGATATTTTTGTTGCGAGATTAAAAATCGTGGACTTAACTGGGACAAATTACATTTTAGTAAAAATTGTATTGAATGCTTGAATATAACAATTTGTGTTGTCGTAATTTTAGTTGACACCTTTTTTATTTAATTACGAATGGAAAAAACTGGGGCATTCATACTTTATGGCAGGGCTGCCGTTTTCACAGATTTCATCCGTTTTTATGAATTTTTATACCGAAAAACTACGACATTTCCGTGATTTACAGATATTTAGAAGACAAAATTTTGTTGTTATTTGAATCATTTTCATAAAAAATGTACATAAACTACAATGAAATTCAAAGATTGTTGTTATATTTATAGCTATAATATGAAGTGTGAATAAAATAGGTTCCTGTAAAATTATTCATAAAGTACATACGTATGTTGATATACTTTGTTAAATATTAAACTTGTTACTTATTGTGAGACTGAATCCAAAACCAAGCTGTAGAACTGGGTCGGCAACCGAAGGCATATTTACATTTTTTCTTTAAACTTCTTTTTAATCTTATAAATTCAAATGTAAAGCTTCACTTATAGCGAGACGCTAAAGTTATCAAGATTAATAAATCAATTCTCTAGATTTGTAAATAGCCGCAGGCACTTTATACAGAAGCTAGTTTGAACATACAGTCGCGAGATCTAGCTACAAATTTACTACATTTGCAGTGGAGGGAATTCCCCCATGGTTCGGAACATTTGTGAGTCACCTGTGGCAACCTGTGGTCAACTGTCAATGTTTCTTGACGCGCATGCTTTTGCACAAGTTCATAGTATTCAGTGCAGTGACGAAAGATTTCATATGGTATCTCGCTAATATTTATATTAGAATAGGCCTGACGCTTTTACTAAGTAATTTTAACCCTTAAATAAGTGAAATATGAATAAAAAATACAATTCTTCGATTGATAGGTCTTTGTATAGACAGAAGTACAAGGCTGAGTGAGAAAAGGAGCTAAAGTGATTTTAAAAAAGGAAAAACTGATTTCTTGGCAACATGTATGGTGTGTAATTCCGATTTAAACATATCAAAAGGAGGCCGAAAAGATCTCAAATGCCACAAGACAGCAGAATGTCACAAGAGGAACCTAAAATTGTTCGAAAGTAATTCCCTAATTACGAGTTTTGTGACTAAAGAAAACAATGACGTTGTTGATGCTGAACTAAGATGGGCAAATTATATTTGTGAAAATAACTTGCCTGTGAAACTGAGTGACAATTTCATAAAATTACTGCCAAAAATGTTTCCTGATAGTGAAATTGCTGAGAATTTTTGATGTTCTCGTACTAAAACGAGCCAACTGATTGTGCAATCCCTCGATTGGTCTGTTCAAGAAAACATTGTTTCAGCTATGAGGGAGTCAATTTTCTGCTTAATGATAGATGTATCTATCAACATTAGTGTGACCAGACAAATGGTTATAATGACTTGTCTTTTTATAACAGAAAAAGTTGAAACTCATCTGTATAAAGTGATTGCATTTAATGGGAAGGCAAGTGGAGAAAATCTTTTTAATGTTGTCCACGATGCATTTAAAGAAGTTAATATTCCTTGGGAGAATTGTTTAAGCATGTCTTCAGATGGAGCAAGAGCAATGGTGAGGGAATTCAATTCTGTGTTATCAAGAGTTAGGAAACAACAAAAAGAATTGTGGTTCCTTCACTGCACATGCTATGTAGCTCACTTAGCAGCATCGCACGCCTGCAGAAAACTGCCAGATATATGTGAACAGCTGCCTAGAGATGTTTATGCATTTTTTAAAACGTCAGGTAAACGACAAGACCAATTTAAAGAAGTCCAAGAGTGTCTGGAAGTTGAGTGTCACAAAATTTTAAGACCATGTTTTACAAGCTGCAGTGTGTAGAATGCCTTCTGGAACAGTGGTCAGCATTGACAGTATATTTTAGCACAAAAATTGATATAAAGGATGGGAGCTTAGAGATTGTTGAATGTATAAAAAAACCTTAGACTCAAAATCTGCAAAATTGTATTTCAGTTCCCTTCAAGCAGTTTTGCCTCGTTTTACAAAATTCAACCTAACGTTTCAGAAAGTGAGACCATTTATGCATAAACTTCATTCAGAAATGTCCTCCCTGCTTTGTCAATTTATTGCAAGCTTTGTTCATTTCCACATTATTCAAAAATGTGACAGGACAGCTGTTGACTTCAAATGAGAAAACCAACTTCAAGATTCTGCCCTTTTCATAGGCCATATAACACAGACACTCCTAGAAGAAATAGATATTAGCTTAGTTGACAGAAAAGCTTTTTTCAACAATGTGAGAGATTTTTATGAGATGGCAACAAAAGAGCTATACCGTCACTTACCTTTAAATGACGTAGTTTTGAGAAATGTTGATATTTTTGACCCAACAAGGAAATCATATGGAGATTGGGAAAAAGTTAAAACATTGGGCTAAAAGATTTTCCAATATCATCATTGATGGTGACCTAGACATTCTTAATTCTGAGTTCATCACCTACACACTATGGAATCTGCCCGAACCAATTGTCTGTTCAGACTATATTGATACCTATTGGTACAAGGTGTCACAATTTATAGAAGATGGAAAACCACAATTTCCATTACTTTGTAAACTTGCAAAGGCAATGCTCATACTTCCTCATAGCAATGCTGAATTCGAGAGAGTTTTTAGTAAGTTGAGTCTTATTAAAAGCACACACAGGTCAGCACTCGAACAACCAATGCTGAATGCTTTGATGCAGTGTTCATTTAGAAAACATTTTGCAGGTATTGAGCCAACTGATGACATGAGGAAAAAGGCTAGAAAATTACAGAAGTAGAACTTTGTTCATTTTCTTGAGCCATTATATTGATTTTTTTCCAGTCTTTGTTTTCCTAATCAAGACCTGTTCTGTAATAAAAGCCTTGGCTTACTTATTTTCATTTTTTTTTGCTTTTAATGTGCATTCGAAACTTGAATAAATGTTTTAAAACTTTATGCCATGTATATGATTTGTAATGAAAGATAAATATGAAATTCACCAAGAAAAAATTATTAAATTTAATTTACAGGGCTATCCATAAACGGTTGCTAATAATTTTACTCTTTATGTGAGAAGTATAAGCCAAATATATTAATAGGCATAAATTCATATATTTTGCATAAAAAACATGATATTCCATATTACAGGATTTTACAGGATTTTTTGGATACCGTTACAGGATTTTCTAAAAAAAAATTGGTGGCAGCCCTGCTTTACGGTATTTTTTTCGGGACGAATCCCGGAAAACCAGGACATCTGTACACCCAACATGGAATTTTCCTTGCGTGCCCTTGTGAAAAGTGGGGATTGGCTTACAATCGATGTCAGCTTATAATGGATTAAATACAGTATATCAGGGCTGCCACCAATTTTTTTTCTAAATCCTGTTAACGACATCAAAATATCCTGTAATATGTAATATCTTGGTTATTTTGATGCAAAATGTACAAATTTATGCTTTCAATATTTGTAACATCTGCATCGCATATTTTAAGGAAAATTATTTACAACTGTTTATGCATAGCCCTGTAACTTAAATTTAAACATGCTTATTTATGAATTTTATATTTATCCTGCATTACAAATCAACTGTATTGGCATAGAAGGTTAAAAAATGTATTCAAGTTGTTAATATACAGTAATTACCACAAATGCAGTGAAAACAATAAGTAACCATCAGGGCCGGCTTGAGGTACCGGCAAACCAGGCGGCTGCCCGGGGCACCATAATCTTGGGGGTGCTATTCCGACCATCTATCTATGCATTACTTGCAAGTGAATAAATACTGACTACCGATTTATATCACCGAACAGGCTGGAATCTGTGTATTTATAATATTGTATTTATAATATTTACAGAGTGATAAATAAATTAACGTACTTCGTGATTATCTCTACGAACATTTATGGAGGGGGGTGCTAGAGTGCTATCTTGCCTGGGGCACCAAAATTCCTCAGGCTGCCCCTGGTAGCCATAGGTCTAGTTTACAGGACAGGCTTAGATTAGGAAATCTATTAAGTAAAATAATTTTCACTTTTAATGATATCAATATAATGGCTCAACAAAATTAGACAAAACTTAAAAATTTCTATGCATTGCAATCAACAATTAGAAAATATTATCATAGCAACGGAAACAGTGTAACTTAGCGACGTATTTAACATAAATTTAGGCAAAAAATCATAATCTCTCTCAAACTATCAGTTTTACAAAAAAATGTTTCAAACAAAAATTGTAGATAAGTACATTGTCTACAACATTTATAATAACAAATATTTATGTAAATTGAGTTTTAAAGGCGATATTTGGAAAAAAAAAGGAAAAATGACAAGAATAAACCTCCACTTCCGGTTGAGCTGTTTCAACCAAAACCTTTTCAGATCTTCAGTTGCTAATAAAAGTCTTTAAGTATAAAGTGTTGTGCTGATCTGATTATTAGTTTTTGAGTTAGTGTGTCCACAAAATTTTGTCACACACAGACATCATCGCGAAAATAGTCAAAACATACTCAGGGGACCTCAAAATGTGTATGCCTGTTGAAATCTCGAATTCGTTTTTTTTTCCATGAGTACAATACTTTCTCCTATACTAATTGTAAGTATGCAGGAAGTAAAAATATAAGTATGCCGTAGGTTTCCGATCAAGTTCAAAAGTTAGTTCCTGCGTTCAATCTCACAATAAGTAGCGAGTTTTCACGCTTCTTCCAAGGTATATTAAGATATGTACGTACTTGCGGAACAATTTTATTGAATGTATATTATTTACAGGATTCATATTATTTATTTAGAAGTATTAATAGTCTGAATTTCTTAGTAGTCTATGTATTTTTTATGCGAACATCTCAGATAACTACCGAATTTTTTCTTATAAATATCCATGAATCACGGAAATGTCTGTTTTTATTTTAAAAAAATCCATGAAAACGGCAGCCCTGCAGTATATCAATGGTGGTGGCTTCAAATAAGCATATTCCATGTACAATTGTTTGGCACCTTTCAGTTAATAAATTTCTGCATAACACATTCTAGAAAGCACCCTTAAACATTTGGCATCCTATTATTAATAGACTGATGCATCCCTGGTTCGAGAATTCTTTGCCCCCCCCCCCCTCCTGCAATATTTTTTTGTTATTTTATTTTTTAAGGGGAAATTTTTAATGAAATAAGTTTATTAATAATTCGATTTTTATAAATAAAAATATATTGCTAACATTTAATAATCTTATCATTTAATTGGCCATCATTACATTTGAATTTTTTGCATTGCTGGCATACAACTCTTTTTCTTTCGCTTAGCTGCCCCTCTTTTATGTTTGTACATTTGAAGGGTACCTATGTTTACATAATTTTACTATTTATAATAAAACTATTATTTACAATAAAAGCTACTATTTACAGTAAAAATTACTATTTACAAAGGCAGAAGCAAAGAAAATTAACAAAAATATGTATGTACAATAATTTCACATTAATCTGCGATGCCACTCCTGAAAACAGTTTGTTAAACAGAGTCCTGGCTCACCTTCACAATCTCCGCAGTAGGTCGAAACTACTTTTCTTACTTTATTGGCTGTGCACATCCTGCAAGCCTTTTGCTTCCTCCTTGTGCCAGATGTTGGTGGATATTCTTTTATAAAATGCGAATCTATGGTTATAATGGAGGAGGTGGATGGTTTAGTCATAGATTTCGAAAGCGAGGAGCTTGGAGAATTTCCGCAGAGATAATCAATCACGGATAAACGAAATGAATACAGATCCATCCGTTCTCCACTATATCGCTGATACAAGAAATAAGGGTTCAACATCATCATTTCGATGATGTGAAGTCCTAATTTCTTGTACCACTTCAGGGATTTACGTTCCGAAATATAATACGATAAATACTGGTCTACCCGATCAATACCCCCCATGTATTTATTATAATGAACAGTACATTGAGGTTTTTTTATTGATCGGGCATGACGAGAGGTTGTTTCAATGATATCCCCTGAAAATTCAGAGGATATCATTAAAGCATCTCTTTTATCCTTCCATTTCGAAACGTTAATCCCATCAGATGTCCACTGCTGCACCATTTCATTTTTCCATAATTTTTTCTGTACAACCTTTGGAGGGTTGCCTTTTCTGTTGGCTCTTAGAGTCCCAGTACAATAAGACTGCTCATTGTCTAGGAGCTCTCGAGTCAGGCCAACACTATTATAAAAGTTGTCCATATATAATGGTTGGCCAGTCCCCAGCCCTTCCATCAGTTTATGGACAACTTTATTAGCGTGGCCTTTCCCTGAAAGATTTTCATCCATTGCCCCTGCATAAATCAAAAACCTATGAATCAACCCGTCCGGTTCCGTCAACATATAAAGCTTCACGCCGTATTTGTGTTTTTTCAGCTTTATAAATTGACGGAACGACAATCGTCCCCTCCATGGCATCATAGATTCATCGATACATAAATGTTTGCATGGGTAGTGGATCGTCTGCATTCTTTTATGGAAAAATTCCATAAAAGGTCTTATCTTGAACAGAGGGTCTGCTGAGATAGGGTCGTCCATTACTGGATTTTCGACGAAATGCAACGTTTGTAGAATATTCAGAAATCTATCCCTAGACATCCGGGACGAAAAGTAATTTAGGCTAAATTTCTCGTTGGTGTTCCAGTAATCGACAATCCTATTCAGCTGAAGGATTCCCATATGGAACTTGAGTCCTAAAAATACTTTGAGTTCCTCTTTTTCGAGATCATTCCAGTCAGTTATGCGGGATCTCGGAGTCACTCCTTGGCAAATTTATTTGTTTCACGCAGAACCAATTGGAAGAAATCGTCATTGAATACCAAATCAAAGTAATTTTTAGGATCATTTCCCTCTGGGAGGACTTTCAAACCACTCTGCTCAAGATAAGTAAAGCAGAGCGGATCCTGTGGTATATCTATGGAAGGTATTCTGGAGAAGAAATTGAAAGTGTAGGAGAAGGTGGAGGAGGAGGAATGGAAGGGGTAGGTGAAGGTGGTCTAGGGTCTAAAGATGGTTGGGTTGGGTAAAGTTGGGTGGGTGAAAGTGGCTGCAATTCATGAAGGACGGGGAGAGGAATCTGTTGCATCAACATCTGGTGGCAGTTCTTGGGGACATGCAACGGGTGTTTGGGCCTCTAAAGTAATAAAAGTAGAAACCTCTGCTTGGAATTGCGAAGGGTCATCACCTTCTGTTTCGAAATCGTCCTTGACATCCGAAGAATCCCCATCGTATTCCTCAAGGAGCTTCTCAATTTTCGCAGGAGAAAGCTCAGAAATTATAAATTTCTCCTGCGTTAATTTACGCCTCTTTGATGGTGGGGCATCTTAAATAAAAATTTCATTTGAAAATAACAGATCAACAAAACTAAAACTTAAATTGTCTATGTAATATAATGAAACATACCAGGGGATGGAACATCCTGCGCATAAGACGTCGAGGGTTGGGGATCCATATTTCAATTTAGTAAAAGCTGAAATTACACAAATAAATTATTTACGTTCTCAAACGTGAATATATTGACATACTGAAAAAACGAAGTAAATAAAAACCAAATTTCTATAAAAATAATAGGACTTACCTCGAATCTCTGTCAAAAATTCCAACTCTGCTCCTCTACGTAGCAGTAGAAAAATACGCAGAATCTATTAAAAGAATGAATATCTTTTTATATTAAATATTTGTTACTAAATACTAGAAAGTATACAATAAAAACAAAACATACTCGAAAGGAGTACCTCAATGAGGTTCGAAATACTTCGCCGATTCTTGAGGTTCGCAAAATCTGAAATTACAAAAAGAATTTATTTAAGTTCTCAAACGTGAATGTTTTGATACACTAAAACAACGAAGTAAATATAAAAACCAATTTCTATAAAAATAATAAGCCTTGCCTTGAATATCTTGTGTAAGATGAAAAGTCTTCCTTTCTTCCGAATGACGCACTCCTGCGGCCCTTCCCAAACAGTCCAATCCCTTCCACGGAAGAAAGAGAATGGATGCGGAGAAAAACTGAGGCGCAACATCATATGATGTCGCCCATCCGCGGGCTTGGGTGGGACGACATCTGCAGCATCTGATTGTCCTCTGACTCTCATATTTTCAAATAATTTCATAACTTTTACATGAGGCCACAATAATGATCTTTTGAGCGAGCTTCCAACTATTGCACCCCTTGATCCTCACCTGATAATTGGCAATATTTGACGAAAATCACCGCCTAGAACAGGGGTGGGGAACCGGCGGCCTTCAGGCTGCATGCAGCCTCTTGTGTTACTGAGTGCGGCCTTCCGCATGCATCTTCAAATTCATATATGGTTTTAGTAGGAAAGTTAAAGAAAGAACAGTAAAGGAATATATTATTTTAAATAAATTGAAAACTCTCAGAACCTTAGTTTTTTAGGAATACGTTAATACTCAGAGCTGAAAATTGGAAAAAATGCTTGAGTGGACTACTTACAAAAGCGATAGAAAACACTATTGAAGTGCCAGCGCTCTCTCACTCGAAGGGATCACCAGTTGCTAAGGTTTGAGGAAGTTAGAATGTGTTTTTATTTATAATAATTTAATAATTTTTTACTGTGCCGAATTGCATGCATGTGAAATTAATCTAAGTCATGAATAAAAATATATGTCTGCATGCATCTATGAAAGTCTTAATTCAAAAAGTACGATTTGTATAGGTTTCAGATCAATTTGAAATACATTTTTTGTCTCGTATACGAGTAAAAATTAACAAAATGCTCTTTGTATTCTTAGTTATTTTAATTTTGTTTTATTTTTTTAAATATTCAACTGACACACATAGAAATTGAAATATTAATGGAATACCCAGGCACCAAAAACTCGATTAGGTAATTTTGAAAAATTAATTTTGAGGAATTCAATAAAAAATAGTTGAAAAACTGCCATGCTGAAGTCTGTATCCTTCAGTTTACTCTGATTTTGTGTGTACATGTAGATATGTAAACAGGGACTTAGTTTGCTTGAGTGATATGGTCATGGCTTAGTGCGGATTACACATTGTGTGACAGTGTAGTGCGTCCACAAAGGAGTACAATGTTTTAATAGGAGTACATACGTATTCTTTCAGTACACAGTCTTAGGTTTACTTTCAACCTGAGGCTGAGGATATATATATTATTCCTGCAACGTCTCGCAGTCATTTTAGTTAACTGTAAGTGAATCGTTGTTTTATACATTTTTTCCTGCTATTCATGTGAATATCAACTTTTTTCTGCAAATGAACGTAGATGTTATTGAGAGACTTATGAACAAACCAAAACTGTTGCGGAATTTTAAATGAAAGATTAGTTTCTATTTCTAGTATTTTTAATGGTATGAAATCGCCCAAATATTTCTGCTTCGATAATTACTTAATTGGATGTATTACAATTATAGATTTAAAGGCAATTTAAAACCCTTTTAAGTCTGCAAGGGGAAACAGTATTATTTGAGTAAGTAAGTCACCAATTAATTAATTAAATTCTTTTAAACTGACCTTCAAAATTATTTGTACAAAACTTTGTCTTGTATTTAATTTTATAGAAATTTAATTTGGCGACCCATAAAATGTCAAAAAGTCAAACAAAGAAAGTACTCAGAACTATTAAGGAAGAAAATAGGATGTTTAACCTTTAAAGGACGGGTTTAAATCCCAATTGTATTTCCTGGGGGCCGAGACATTTAAATGGCTTTCTCGACATTTAATTCAGCTATTCAGAAAAATTGATATTTCTCGAGAACTATAAATTAGAAATCTAAACGGTAAAGAGCTTCTTAAAGTAAAAACAACACGGCTTCATATTAAATGTTTTTTTATTATCATTCAGTTAATGTTAATATGAATAATCTTACGTGTGTTAAAACATATACATAACTTTTATTAGTACAATATAATATTGTGTGAATACAAATGTTAAAATGTGACCAATTAAATGAATATTACAACTGACTATTACAGGGTTAATTAAAGTAATTTTATCGTTTTTATCTCATTAGAAATTTCGTTTTTTATGATATAGACAAAAACATTGCTCAATACATAATCCAACACCACACTTGGCGCAGTGAATTCTTGTGCGTCTTACTATTTTTCTTTTAGCGCAAACACGACATCGTACATTTTTTCCCTTTTCAGGCCAATGTTCTGAATGTCTCACTTCAAGTCTATTTAGATTGCTCTCAACAGGATTGGGCCTGCCACTCAAAGAAGGGAGACATTTCCTTCCACTCACTTCCAGTAGATCGCGCACTAACTGAAGTCTAAATTTCCGGTGTGTAAGTTTCTGCCCAAGGGATTTTGAAATAATAAAACTATTAAGAATAGTAACATCCATCAAGTGGAAAAACAACTTCTTCGTCCACTTCCACGTCTTCCGACTGATGGAATAACTATTCGCCATTCTATCTCCTTTGTCCACGAATCCCATACTCCGGTTGTAGTCCTGAACTATCACCGGTTTTACAGCATTTCCATGCCCATCACAAAAATTTCCCTCTACTGGTGGATTGTGCATGTTTGTCAGTAAATGTACGTCACGTTTGTCTTTCCATGCAATAGCTGTCAATTGGCTAGAGGGATTTTCACTCAGTTTTACTAACAGAGAACAATGAAATCCTTATAAGATTTAACCTTGTTTTCATTTACCAGTTAAATTTTTGTTTTTGATTTTATGTAGCATTTGTATACACACTCCTCCATAGAAAAATATTTATCAGATAAAATAATTACATTACAGAATTTGTTTTCTCTATAAAATTATTTTTATTTGAATGTTTTATCATTTAAGGAATATTCATTAATATTGAATTAGAACAATTTAAAAAAATTCAAGGCATTTCAGCCATAGTGGGTTACTGTAGGATTTAAACACTACATCAGGGGTCCACAACCTGGTGCTCTTTAAGTCTTTCCGTATACTTCTGCAATGCTAAAAAATGCCTTTCTTAGTACCATTTGCTCACCTGTTGTCTTTCTAAACGTACGAAAGGACAGTTTCATTCACTTTGACGTTCATTTGATTTTATTAATGATCGTTCTAACTTGAACAAAGGTATAGCGGTGTTTGCTGGGTGCTCTAAAATGTAACTTGGTGCTCACCACATTGAAATGGTTGCAGACCCCTGCACTACATCAAAGTTTTTTTTACTATTACAGTTGAATTAAGTTATCTGAAAAGAGGTTGCTATGTGGATTCTCAAAGTAAATTATGTTACTGTTAAATTTGTTTTGATTTAAATTTTTTCCTGCTTTGATCTTCAACAAATTATTCTCTTTAGTTTCAACCATGGATACTCAAAACAATGGTTGACAAAACTGGTAGTCAAGGGACATATGTATGTCTGTCTGTACATGAGTGTGTCTTATAAACCAAAAAATACAATAACTAGGAAATTACCCATTTTGGCTCATTTATTAATTCTTTATTCAGTTTGAATTTTTTCAGCAAATATGAGTCTATTATCTAGAAAGCTTGTCTTTATTCATTGTTTCCTTTTTCTTAGAAGTAATAATATATTATTTTGTAACAGTATGGCAATTTGGAATGCCCTCCACGAATCTCTCTGGCGACCATCAGAGTGGAGGATTGCCTCAAACCCCCTGAGACTGTGCAGCCAAATTCAAATGAGTCAACTGGTGGACAGTGTAGTGGAGTCAAGTATACCATCTGCAATGTACTAGGCCAACCTGTTTTCACTGCATTTTCATCATCCATTATGAATCAGGATGCTCAAATCAAGGTAGGGTTTACTTACCTTAATGTTGATCTACAAACCTGGGAAGAAATGTGTGATCTCACAAAAAAATTTCCCGATGAACCAACTTACTTTATGCGTGCTTCAATTATGGTGCCATTGATCGCACCTAATCTTAGTTTGGCATTTATAGTATGGTGTCATAATATAGTCAGAATTTAAATCTGGGACTTTGTTCAAACTATAGCCCTTAGGATCATAGGTTTTAGTTTGGTTGTTGTTGTTTGGTTGAGCTTTTTGCAGGTATGCATTATTGTTCTGCAGTTGTTAAAAATATATTTACTGTTAGAGGACCATCAATGTTAGAAATAATAGATAAAAAGTTCATTGTGTTAAGTACAGGCAGGGCTGTGCCCATCGGTTGTTCACGTTGTTCAAAAAACAAAGGCAGCTGAAAAATATCAAATTAAAGATTATTTTAAATTTCTCCTATACAAAATCTGTAATGAATTACATGATTCGAATGAGCTTGTATGTACAGTGGAATCCCCATTTAACATTTTCGTCGGGGACAATTTTTTTGTACCTTAAATCGAGTAATACATTAAATGGGGGTTATCTAAAATTGAAAGACTAAATGGCAGTTCATTAATGTCAAATATGTTTTATTAGTTAAAACTAGAGATGCACCGAATACTCATTTTGGCCGAATATTAAAATCAGTATTCGGCCGAGGCCGAATATCTCCATTAGCATAAATTAGTGATGCACCAAATATCGGCTTCGACCTTGGTAATTGGCCAAAAATGATTTAAATAATTTTTATTTAAATTCTATGAGATGGAACTCTTTTGGATCTCGGAAATTAAATTTTCGTTCATTTCTGTAACAGTGTGAGAACACAACTTAAAACGGCGATAAAACTACAAAGAAAACGCTGAAATAAAAGTATTTACCACAATGGCGATTCTGGTCGCTCGCTTCAAAAACAAGGTGTGTTGATCGCTTCAAAGACACTCGCTTACCACTCGCATGAGTACACGCATTGACGCCAGAACTTGGGACACCGCCATAACATTACATTGTATTGTTTTTCCGCTTAGTCGCTCGCACCGCCCGTGGCACTTCTACATGAGACGGAGCCCTAGCCTCACCTATTAAATTTAAAAATGATGCTACTAATAAGTTCTGGGTTTACGAAAAATATGCACACATCCCCAATGTTGACTGTGAAAGTCGGTTACAATAACAAGAGTATTCCTCCTGGGAAATTTCCGAAATCGTTTTTAAAACACTACCAACCTGAAGTACCAACTAATGAACACTAATGTTTTCTATAGAAATCTACTTAAATTCTTTGTTAATATGAAGATATATACAAAGAATCGCAGCCTTGTTGAGTTTATTATATATTCTGTTATATAAAAATGTCTGCACTTATGAAATTCAAAAATGAAACGAAAACTCAGTCAACACAGTGTCATTTTGGTTTTGGCACGATGGTGCTACTGTTTATACATCATATTACGTCATGCAAAAACGTGAACCAGATGTCAGAGGTTGTCTGCTACTTACACAGTACAGTAAAACATCAAAAATTCCAACTAATGAGGAGTATTCTAAATAAACGAATTGTCCACATATTGGAACACACTAATATATTATACGTCATAGGCCATAAAAACGAGTAGCACATAATTGTCAGGCTGAATCCGAGATATGTGAATTGCATTGGCAACATCTCATTGTATTATGCTTTTATTTAGTGTTTTCAGCTTTCTTCTATTATGTCATTATCATTTTTCCTTTTATCAAAAAAAAATATGTAGTATATACAAATGATTGCTTGACTAAGGGACATGTGTTCATTAAATACTTAGAGTCAATCCACAACACTAGGAGTTTCCCCATTTGTTCACGCATATTACTAACAATAAGTGATTGTGTGAGTTTCTTTGCAGTTACTGCACTGGCTGCTTCAATGGAACTTTTTGTTTTGTTTTTATTTAACAAAATTGTATGAACTATAGAAGTTGTAAAGTTAAACTTACGTGCAATATTTCTCTGATGCTCACCTTGTTCAAAACACTGAATCATTTTAAGTTTTTCCTCTAGATTTATGCTTTTCCTTGATAATTTAGGATTATCTTCTACACTTTGACTGCCTTTACTCAATTTTCTCCGTTCTGCCATGATTTACTGAAATTATTTCTCCCTATTACTGTTAAAATGTTATTTTGCCATAGATACCGTATTTACTCGTGTACCCCGCGCATATTTTTTCTCGAAACGCCTGGGGAAAAAAGGGGGTGCTCGTCTTACATGAGGATTTCTGAACAGGTTATATGAATTGTGAGTATCGATAGTAAATTTTCTGCAATATGCTTGCGTCTACGTTTATATTCGTAAAAGACGTCAAATTCTATGAAGAACGTATATGTGTATTTATGCGACCAAGCAAAGGTGTAAGTTACGCCCGAACTGCAGGCAAAAACTCTCAAAAGTAGGCAGAAAGAATACGCCGACTAACTGATAACTATAGTTCAGTGACTACTGAGGATTTGCCGGCTTAAGAATAGGTAGGTTCAAGTTTGGTCCATTTCCTTCATCCTCTTCAAGGAATTCAGAGTGGTGAAATTTTGTTGCGAATGAAAGATTTCATTGTTCGAAAGGAAGACAGAAATCCATATCTCAAATGTTTGGACTCATTTGTTTATAACCTTCCAATATTTACTCACGAGCCGATAAGCAAAAAAACCCCATCCACCTAAGGAAGTTCCCGTTCATAGATGAACAAATAGTGAAGCTCCGCATCTATGCTTAATATTACGTCAGAAACAGTGAAGTGGAGACGAAGTTGCGTAATAATACAACAAAAACAGATAAGGGGTTAACAAAAGAGGATTATCGGTGAGGATATTGCTGCTAGTATCATCATGAAGAGATCATCCAATAAATTGCGTCATGTAGAAGGGAGAAGATGCTTAACTTGAGCAGACCTTGTTTCAGGGAGTGGGAATTGGTGACTTAAAAAAAACTTATTCTGTCTCAAATTAATTTTTTCCCTCTGAACCGGCCCAAAAATAGGAGTATGCGGGGTACACGAGTGCGCGGGATACACGAATGCACAGGATACACGATTGCACAGGTTACATGAGTAAATACGGTATTAAACAAAACACCGCAAATATGTCATTGGAACTGATTACCGTATTCACCTGAATCCAAGACGACCCTGAATCTAGGACGAGCCTCATTTGGATGATTCCAAAACAGAAAAAAGCTCCATTTGACCTTCATTATTACAAAAATTATAAATCTTGTCAAATATTTATTTTCTCCTATACTTTTCTTGAATGTCATGGTCTTTTAACATTTTAAAATCATAAGATCACATCACAAATAGAACCATTCAGGTTTTCAAACAATTTAAATGGTAGCATTCATTTTAAGATAACATTAAAAATAAAGTAAATACATTGAGAGAATATACTCATTTCAGGACAACAAAAAAACATTTCAATCCAAGTGCTGCATAAAATCATTTTACTGTCTATGCAACCTTCACTATTTTCCGCACGCTCACTATCTTTATCACTCTCAACTTCATCACCAGTCTCCCACAAAACTTCATCCTCACTCCCATCCATAGCATTAGATAAGTAGCATTTCTTAAATCCTTTCACTATTACTTTTGCATTTATTTGTCGCCACGATGCCTTGATCCATTGGCAGAGCATTGCAACTTCAGGTTTCTTAAGATTTCCTTTTGGTGTTAAAGTGTGAGTTCCACTTTGTAACCACTCAGAATACAAACCTTTAAATTATTTTTAAAACACTTATTGACAGCAACATCTAAAACTTGAAGTTGCGATGTCATTCCTCCAGGTATTATGTTTTTAATTTCAGGAGTTGTGTCCTTGAATGCATCCAGTGAAAGCATTGCTCTTTGTTTTAGTAAAGCTCCTGGCCGTCTATTCCACACCACACGTAACCAATCTCTCATTAGTTCTTTAGTCATCCATCCCTTTTCTTGACACCTAACTATTATTCCACTTGGCAAATGTTCCTTAGGCATTGTTTTCCGCTTTAGAATCACATATGGTGGTAATTTAGTCCCATCTGCTAAAACCGCCAACATTACCGTGACTCGCATTTTTTCATTGCCTGTAGTTTAATTAGGACGGACTTCGCACCTTTTTCGTTCACAGTATAATTAGATGGCATGTCGAAGAAAACCGGAGTTTCATCGGCATTTCCTATTTGGCTCAAAAGGTAATTATTGGTTCTTCTAAGTCCAATTACATATTTCTGGTAAGCGAGAAGTTTTTCAACGTAGTCTTCTGGCAATTTCTGACACAGTGAAGTTCATCGCCATAAAGAAAAATTATTTCGTCGCATCATTGTCACACACCAACTTCTGCTGGGCTTGAATTCTTGCAATGATATACCGTATTTGACCGAATATAGCCCCCCTGTTTTTGGCCAAAAGTGAAGCGCAAAAGTTGAGGGGGGGAGGCTATTTTCGGGCACTAAAAATTAGGTGGGTACAAACGAGTGTGCAAAGCTTCAATAACGATGAATTTCATTCGAGTCAGTAAGTGTTTCTATCCATTGTAAGACTAAACTACTCGGGTTGCGAATATTTATTTGCAAGGCTGATTGACGTCACCATATAGGAAGGATTTTTCTATTACCTGATCGTTCTCATTATCGTCAAATTGCAAGTTTTACCGTATTTGCTCGTGTAAGCCGCGCCCCCGTGTATCCCGCTCACCCCGGTTTTTGGGCCAGCTCTAGGGAAAAAAATTTATTTGATCCGAAAAAGGGTTTTTTAAATCACCAATTCCTATTTCTCAAAAATGCTACGCTCAAGTTAAGCATCTTCACACTCCTACGTGACGAATTTATAGGGTGATCTCTTTATATCGGTACTAGCAGAAATCTCCTCGGTAGTCCTGTTTTGTTAAACACTTAACTGTTTTTGTCGTCATATTGGTCATGTTCAGCAGAAATCGCTCCGGTAGCGATCATTCTGCTGTACGTAATTTTCCAGCCATAAGGTCACTGATCCCTACCGTAGCGGTCGTCATTTTTTTGGCGAACTACAATAATGATCAGTGATCATTCAATGATCACCATGGGGGCTATGACTTTCATAGACGTATCATATAATAAAGGAAGCATTCCGTAACTGAACATGGTAGGCGTCGTCTGCCGTGAGAACAAAACCCCCACCAACCCAAACTGGTTGCGCATGCACCGTGGCCTCCATGACGATTGCAGCAGAAAGCCGTCGAGTTTGGGGAGCACCCTTTAATAAACATAAAACTCATTTAAAATTTTTATACAATGAATGAAAATGACTAAATACACCGAAATTTAGAAATAGAATAATAGATGCGGCATGGGTGCTAGCTTAACGTATATTTCTTTACCGACACGACATTTTGGGAAAAAAGGTGAGCGGCAAATAAAAGAATTCATGTAAGACACGCACCCTCTTTTTTCCACCGGCGTTTTGGGAAAAAAGGTGCGCAGCTTACACGAGCAAATACGGTAATACCAATAAAATTAACCTTACCCGAGAATGGTCTAATTGCCTGGCTAAGCTCGAATTGTTAATTACACAAACGAAAGATAGATTAGCATTGCGCATCGAAATATGAGCAAAGTGCGAATTTATATTGCTGCATAAATTGGTATGTTATTTCAACTTGCTAATATTGCTGCATTAATTAGTATGTTATTTCGACTTTTTAAAGTTTATTTTTACTCCCTAAAAATGTATTTTTGTTCATTTCCTTGTCAAGTATCTCTTTCGTTAATATACCCTCTGAATTCTGAGGTACAAATCTGAAAACCTTAAAATTCCAATTAGCATGGCATTTTATCATTCGCTTATTGGTACTTTTTTATTAAATGAGTGCAAATTTGATATTTCTTCAAATTATACAGCATGTTTCATGACATTAAAGTCCTAAAAATGATCATGTCCTCTCAGGGTATTAAAATATTTTCTAGATTTGTGTGAGAAAAATGGGTAGGGGGGCTATATTCGGTCAAATACGGTATTAAGTCCTCTAGCAATTTCATGAACTTTAAGTATAATACTTTCAGTCAAAACAGGCATACCGTTCTGCCTCATGGTGCACACAGACTTTACTACTTCTTCTTCTATGCCATGAAATCGGCCTAATTTTGGACCACTGAACGACTTCCTTGTGACTTTGGCTTTTTCTAGTTCCTGTTTTGAGAGTTTCCATCAACGCACATTTGCCTCAGATACACTGAACTTTCTACTCGCATCACAGTTATTAGTTTTTTCGGCGTAATTTATCACGATCAGCTTAAAATTTGCATCATAGCTCCGTCTAATTCCTTTTGTTAACTTTCCCTTTGCACTCGTGCCACGTGCTTCAACATGATCTGTCATTTTAACTTAAGGGTTGTGCATTTAAAACAAGAATGCACAACTCAAAATTACTGTCACACTTAGTGAGTCGTTTGAAAGGGGAATCCCAATGATTTCCGTTCTCATTTCTTTTTATCTTGCGGTTGCCATTACGTGCAAGTACGCCGTCTGTGTTATGATCGTCGATGATGATTATTAGTCTAAATAATTATTATTCCCGTTGTTTTACTTATTGTTATTACTATTTGTTTATTTCACTTGTTTATGTACGTACTTGAATTTGCTGTTGTGAATTGTTTACTCTTACATACCATTTGTTGTAAAAAACATCGATTAAATGCGTAAATATACAGTAGACTCCTGATTATCCTGGATGGTAGGGAATAATCTAATCCAGGTTAAAAAAATCCCGGTTAATCTAACATCCATTTGATATACAGTAAGTCCACGACCAACAAGGTTAATTCGTTCACAAAATTCCCATGCAAGTCGAAAATCATGTAAATCGAACAATAATTAAACCAATACCATTTTGAAAGCAATGCAGTCAGCTGTGCAGTACTTGCGGAAATGTAAAGAGAGCTTTAGCGGAAACTTATGGCAAATGCGATCTTTTGAGCGTCAGTTCAAATAACCTGATTCATGCGGCAATTCAACAAATTTGTTTGAATACAGTTATGAGATAAACTTCACGCACTTGATTAAAAATAAACGAAGTTAACAATATCACTTGTCTGCAGCTTTTCCTGCACGTAGCGCTATGTATTGAGCGACTGTCTAACGCGCAGCAATTAACCTACTGCGATAAAACGTGCTCTTGAGTTACGCCGTGTTTCCGTGTAAGTCTGGTTTTACTGTATTAAAACAATAAGATTATAGGTTGACGTCTTCATGGTTTTCCTCCTAGACATGCCACTTGCACTATCAGAAATCCAGCAAACTCAATCAGCTTATGTTTGTTTTTCACAGTATCATGCACTGTTTGGTCACCCACACTGTACTCGTTCATTAACGACTTCACCGCCTTTTTTAGATTTTTTAATTATGTCAAGTTTTTGTTCTATAGTAAGAACAACTCTTTTACGTTTCGACATGATCACGTAAGGGCTATTCGAATATCAAATTAATAAGAACAAAATGACATGCACCCATTATGACACACAAAAATAAAGTGAACACTCGAAATATTCTGATCCAATTTCGCACCAGTGATGAGGATCTACTTCACGGCGATCACGTGCCATCTATGCGATGTTTTTATAAGTGAAATACATACAGTGTGATAAGATGTGTGTATCTCTAGCTCGCACGGAGTAGATGGACTGTGTAGGTATCTCGTTACTTGCCTTTCCCCCTCCTCCCCTCTTAATTCCTTCACTGTGCACATGGCCTGTGGTTTCAGTTACGCTGACACATCATTTTTCAGCGGCCGATTTCTCGTACTATGTATTCTTAATTATTTTCATATTACGTTTTTTTACATCCTGGTTAATCCGCATCCCGGTTAAGCCGATCCCGGATAATCGAGAGTCTACTGTACTTCGTATTTGAATTTAAGACGACTCTTGATATTTACAGCTGACAATTTGGAAAAAAAGGTCATCTTAGATTCAGGTGAATACGGTACGTGAAAACAGCTTTCCTTTATTTTTTAAGCAAACAAAAGCCAGCAAAAATGCACACCGTGAACAGTATTTTCATTTTGCAGTACATACCATACATACAGTATGTATTTTATTAATAAATAAATAAAAATGTATACAACAGGATTCCAATTGCGCTATATCGAAATTGTGTTAAACAATCATGTGCTAAACGAGGCATGACTGTAATTAATAATCTATAGAGCGGCAGTAAGCTTAGTGCCTTTGGGAGGCAAAATGACAAATCCGTCCGAATACAAATTACAAGATAATTAACAAGAAAAAACGTATTTGCTGTACAAATGCATTGTATTAATTAGTAGGTGTCCATGGTTTGAGGTGTAAAGGGGTAAATAAATGCTTTTTTATATATAATCTTACCTTAATGGAGGGGCAGCTATATTCTACTTAAACAACAGGGGCGAACTGTCTAGGCGTGGGCCTGAGTACAGGCGGACCTCGACTTATGAACATTTAAGTTATGAACAATTCATACTTACGAACATTCCACATACTAATGAATTGTGACATCCTATTCAGTTAAGGAACACAACTCTCGCATATACGAATGTCTGGACCTGTAGGAGTTCTTTTATTTAATCTTCAAGTGGAGACAAACAGCCCCCGTATATGAGAAACCTTATCTCTGCTTTGCGTCTTGATTCTGTCACTCATGGCATAAACATAAACAGATCCTTTTAATTAAGTTTCTGACTTTTGGGCATCTGCATTTAAGCTTAGGACTTCCTTTGGTCCATCGTAGGCAGTCGTTGGCGAAACATTCACCTGTATGGCAGCAGACGGTAGTGAGTTCTTGTTCTTTAGTGAAATAATTTTTATAGTTAAACCTGGCTGTATCATGTCATAAAGGATATATCACATGCCCAGTCAAGTAGCTAAGAAAAGGGATTGGAAAAACCTCTCCACATCAGTAAGTACAGTTTCCAGAATTTCAATAATCACAATTCTCCGCTAAGAACATTTCCTCAACAACAGAAGGAAACCATGGAGCTCTATTATTTATCAAAACAGACATTGTTGCATATGATTGACAGTATTTTAATTACCAAAAACTCACTTAAATATCTTGAAAAATTAACATAAGACCATGAAATAATGCTTCTACATTTAAATAATACCTTAACTAACCTAAACTGTACTTGCAATGTTTCCTTTGTCATCTGAAATTCGATTCATCATAATATATAGAGCTTCAAGGCTTCTTGTGTTGACGACGGTATGCTTTAATGTAAAAGTTAACTATTATCTATAGATGCGCTATCTAAAGTTCGAAAAGTAAAGTTTAAAAAATGTCATTTATTAGGCCTGTTTTCCACTGCAAGCAGAGTTGTGCAGCTAGATTTACTGAACGATGATTGCACAAGGAGGCCTTCTTACTAGGTCACCCTCATACCCTCAGAGACATAGTTACGCCCCTGCTTAATACTCTTCAGTTTCTCTCTGCATTTGAAACCGTGCTGGTGTGAGATGATATTATATACTAGCGAAAAGCAAGCGTAGAAGTAGTGATGGTGCGTGAATGGTAAAAAATATCGAGTGCTATCGATGGAAACCCTTCTTCTGGGTGGGAATGCTGCAGGAGATTTTAAATTGAAGCCACTTCTTGATTATCACTCCAAAAATCTAAGGGATTTCAAGGGAATAGTCAAGGAAACATTGCCTGTGATGTGGACTTTGAATAAGAAAGCATGGGTAACATCCTTGCTATTTCAGCAGTGGTTTCTTGATCACTTTGTTCCAGAGTTCAAAAATTATTGTAGGGAGAGTAATTTGACCTTTAAAATTTTATTGGTCCTTGATAATACCCCAGGTCATCCTGTAACATTAGCCAACTTGGACTCAAATGTCCAAGTTGTCTTCTTGCCACCTAACACCACTTCCTTACTGCAACTGATGGGCCAGATGGTAATTGCAACCTTCAAAGGTTTTACTTATGTCACACTATCACTCAAGCTATTGCAGCTACTGATGCAGAAGAAACTTTAACTCTGTAAGACTTTTGGAAAGGGTACAGCATCCTAGATGCAATTAAAAACATTAGTCATTGTTGGAAGGAAATGAAACAAATGACAATGAATCACTGTTGGAGAAAGCTGTGCCCACAATTTGTTTTTGGTTCAGAGGATTTTGAACAAACTGAAGAGCAAATCACTCATGAAGTTGTAGAAATGGGAAGAAGGAACAATTTAGAAATGGATTCCTCAGAAGTGGAGGAGTTAGTGGACTCCCATTCGATTGAACTTACAAATGATGAGCTGATAGAAATGCAGAAGGAAGTCAAAGTACAGGAAGTTGATGTTAGTGATGATGACACTGCATGTCCTCCCACAAAGGGTTTGTCTGCAAAAGTTCTCGGCGATTCATTAAATAAAATTGATGAGGCTTTGAAGGTATTAGAAGATAATGACCTAAATGTTGAAAGAAGTTTATAAAGATGTTCATAGAGGGCTATCCCACTACAAACTTCTTTATGAAGAGAAGAAAATAATGTCGTCAATTCAACTTTCATTGAACAGATTCTTCAAAAAGTAGATAACAGCACATCTTCTGCAGCATCAACTTTTCAGGCATCAGGAAAATGTCCTGCATACTCACCTACAAATAGCTCTGCTGAACCCAATAATTCCTCCCCCAGTTCTTCAGAATAGTAATCATGGTTGCCTCCCATCAATACTTGTCTTGGAAACAACTGAATGTTCTGTACACTAACTTTGTATAAGAAAATTAAACTTTTTATTGAAAATATACGAATTTATCTTAACTGTGCAATTTTTATTCCTATATAAGGGAAAAAACTGATATTTTATAAATATTGGGAAATGGATTAACAAATTTAACGTTGTTTCTTATAGAAAAAAATCAATTCAACTTACGAACATTCAGCTTATGAACATATTTCCAGGTACGCATTACGTTCGTAAGTTGAGGTTCGCCTGTAACCTCTTTATAAAATAATTAAATGTCTATTATTTTAATTGGACTTAAAATAATAAACTATCAGAAAAATTTATAAAAGATTTTCATAATCAGTTTAAGAAATATCATTGTTTGGCATGCCATCCTTTTCCAAAATGAAGACGCTGCAAGATTGAAGGAAGCTTGTAATTTAAAAGTCAATATAACCTTGCTCAGGAATTTTTACTTTCGTATATGGGCTGATAAATTAAAAACCAATAGTTTTTATTTACCTGTATATAACTACTTGGGAATTTTCCCCACAGTTAATGGAAAGCTATTGTTTCATATAATTTAAATAACTATTTTATTATCAAAGATGTGGAGGTAATATGGCAAAATCAAAGGCTTCATCTTATCAGGCATCAGTTGAACATAATAATTTACGCATGTTGCCTAGTTTAATATGTAGATTAATTTTATGGGAGTGACATTAAAAGGTTCATAGATTTTTTTTTATTTAACCCATTATATGCCAACATGGGATAAAAATCAAAAAAGGTTATTCTTCCTTTGTATTTTTTCAATAATTGTCATATGTAAACAAAAAGGTGTTAAATAATTGATGTTGCTAGGAAACCAGGGACAAAATGGTGCGCCCATGCACCAATGGAGACAGTAGGGTTAAATTTGAATAAAACTAATTATTTTCAAAAAAACATTTATTTAAAGCACATAAAAAGAAGAACAGTTAAATACAAAACATTAAGTATTTATAAATGAAATTGTTTAAAACAATCTGGATGTAAATGCACTAATAAATTGTGATTTTTTACAATTTCTAAACCTTTTTCGAGCCTGATTGTTCTCCATTATAATAAAATTTGAACAGCTGATTCATCCACTAGCACCATAGGTTTTTACAGCTATAATTGAATTAACTTAAGAAAAATTTCATTATTTGGTTTTTGTGACACAGCTTGATTGAAGCGAAAAGGTGATTTATGTAGTTAGTATTCACAATTACCTTCTAAGCCAAATGGGCAATGCTGACATGACACCTATTTATTTCAAAATGCCATGCAATTAAACAGTTAACAAAAAAGGTGCAAAAAAACATTATAAAAACTTCAGCAATGTAATTCTGGAAGTGTTAAAGTTACCATTGTATGTTATTTTAAAATGTAAAAATATGGTCAAGGAATTGCTGCCTAATTTGGCTTACCAGACGTCCTGCAAAAGCTGGACATGTCCAGCCTTTTCTCTTTCCATCCTCCGTCCGGCCAGCATTTTCTCCTACCGTTCTCCGTCCGGCTGACATTTCAAAATTCTGTGATTTGTCTGACTTTTCTTTCCAGAAAGTGCGTTGATGGCTCCCTTCCATAACTTATGCTTGTACAGTATTTTGATTGGAAAGCGATGGGAATCAAAACAAAAGTGCTTGAACTAGAAGCCACTCCCAATGAAACTCATCTCATTTATTGGAAACAATAGAAAAATATGATCTCTCTTCGAAATATGTTGCATTTACAGGTGACAATACCAATGTTAATTTTGGAGGCGTGCATAGAAGTCAAAATGTTTTCTCATTCTTGAAACAGAAACTAAAAAGGAACATTATGACCATCAGATGCCCTGCACATTTTTCACACAACTGCATTCAGCATGGTGCAGATGTATTGAAAGTTGACATAGAATCTCTTATTCTGAAAATAATCAATTATTTTTCTGTTTACAACATTTGGGCAGAGGTTTTGAAAGATATTTGTGAATATGTAGCTTTCAATTATCAAAAGTTATCCTCAACTTAAACCAGATAGCTTAGTTTATTTCCAGCACTACAAAGACCTTTGATGCTGTATCCTGCACTGAAGGAATTTTTTCAATCTGTTAGTAGGCCTCCAACTACCGTATTTACTCGTGTAACCCATTAGGGTGATTCATTTTAGAAAAAGTTCTGAAATGTCATGGCGCCAACCCAGAAATCGGTTTCTTTCAGAAAAAAATAATTTTGAAAAAAACCGGAGCGAGATCGGACAATATTTAGAACTCGCATATCCAGCCTGAAGTTTTCGGTATTTGGATATTCAGTGTTTTACTTAAAATGAGACGTAGATCCGAAACAACACGTTTCAGGGAAAACTTCTTTTGACACTTTTTAATAGGCACATTGCACCCTTTGGTTTGAGCCCTGTCCCGACTTTCTACGGCCATTTTGAATTTACAGAGTTTCCTACCTCGCAGGTGCTTTCATCTCTACTCTGACTGACAGCGCCTGCGAGACACGCTCTGCCTCGCATCCGTCACCCGCTCACTGTGGTGAAGGGTGGGGGGCAGCACTGTGCGGGTTCTAATATTCGTTCGGTGTTGCAAGTTTGAACAAGCAAAGGGTAAGCGGGGAACGACGTTACTAAGAAGCTCGCAGTATATTAGTTCGCAGCAGCGTGCTTTAGGGTCATCGCTGGCCTCTAAGTTCGGTGGCAGCCGTATGAATCGTACTCCCTATTGGTGTTTTGGTACAGTGATAACATTTCAAATATGGAAACGAGAAGTAAGACTGAAATTTGGTTAATCGGACAGCCTGAGTCTGCCATAACAGGATGCATATTACCATCTAACAATAAGTTGGAAGTGTTGCACCTATGTTTCCACCACCATCTCTCACTGAAGAAAACAGTGAGAGAGAGAGCTCGCAAAACTGTAGAAGAGACTGTCACTCTGTGGGTAAATGCCCGAATTCCGACCAAAGAGGTTCGTCATGCCACTGACGTACTTGTGATGTTGCACTCCCGATGGATGACACTCAAGGACAGTGGTAGAACAGACGATATATATGAGAACAGAAGGCAAAAATTCAAGAAAAAACTTAGCCTTCTATTTGATATTGCTCATGAGCAGGCGCTTGCCCTCATCAAGAATGACGAGGACCGTGAGTTCCTGTTACCGCAAAAGGAGGTAGAAAGGTGCGGAGCGATGGCTGGCATAGATGCAAAACTTGCACAAAAAGAAAAGAGGATTGCTCTGCATGAGGAAGTCAAAGCAGAAAGACAGTTGAAAACCAGTGTGGAGACACTGAAAGCTTGTGAGGTGATGCAATTAGAGTCTTCAAGTGATAGTGGCGGCGAAAATAGAAGTATGAGCTCGGGTGTGAGTGATGACGAAGTTAAAATGGATTGTGCAACACGTCCCAAACGAATGAAAGTGATGATCCCTCAACTGTCTGCTGCACTTGACCGAACTGGGACTTCGAATCGTGAGGCAACATTTATTCTCGCCTCAGCAGCAAAAGGTTTCGTTTACCAAACCCATGAATCTGGATTATCCGAGATAGAAAATCTGCAGCTAATGCATTTTCTTGTAGGAAACTACATTACGATGGGAAATAACAAAGCCTTCCTTCGGTCCATGGGCCATGCTTAGGACATCATTCAGTTTTGTGAAAATCAATTGAAGGTAATAACTCTGTCAAGTACCCTATATTTTTCACAGTAAAATGCGAATTCGGGATACGTTTCTCAAACTAGTGTTTCATTTCCTGCAGAATCGACTGTCTCGGGATGATTACAGAGAACTACTGGAACTCTCAATCATATATCTGTCGACAGGTATTAACTTCAAGAAACCAGGGACAATACATCGCGCGAGATGGATGAGCAAGGCCATTTACACACTGAAGGTTCTGATGTTCCATCAACAATTTCCCCTCTCGTCCAAGGAAGACAGAGCACTGAAAGAACTCAGTCTTCTGATCATATGAGCATACCTCAAGGCATGGTTTATGGCTCCGGATGCTATTAGTGCGCCAAGAAATGATCTTAACTTTCTGTTAGCATTGGTGAAGAGATCTAAACCCATGTGGAGAGTAGCAGCTGAGAAATTAGGTAGACATCTTTGGTATCTAAGCCCTGAGCTTGTCAGCCTATCATTTCTAGACCCCGAGGTTCCCCTTGATACTAAGTGCAGAATGATTGCCAATTTAGACAAGGATTGCGAAGATGAAGATGCATGGCACCCCTGCATTTGTGTCTTCAGCATCTTGTGAGGCTCTATGTCTGGAAGATTTTGTGAGTAGGAAGACAAAGGACCTCTTTATTAGATTTGACATTCCTACCGATTTCATTCAGTCTGACCCTGAAACGTGGCCGAATCGGGAGGGCTACCGATCGGCACTGGATACTCTCAAACATTTGCGCGTTGTCAATGATAATGCTGAAATATGGGTTGCTCTTATCACTGAATATAATGAAAACATAACCAAATATGAAGAACAATAAGAATACTTGATCCAGGTGGTCGCCGATCACAGGAAACTAATTTCCGCAATGCAAGAAAAGTGACCTATAGCAACACATAAATTTTGATTTAAATTTGTTCCCACATGTATATCCTGATAAAAATTGTACGTTTGCATTTGGAAAAATGTCACAAATAGTCAATAAAGCATATTTAAGTCAAATTTTGTGATCATTTCTCTCATAGTTACACTCCCATGTTTCTTTCGCCGTTCGCGTCCTTCAAGTAACGAGAATATGGCGTAACTGCCACTGCAAGGGAGGCAACCCCAAAAATTCAAAATGGCCGTAGAAAGTCGGGACCGGGCTCAAACCAAAGGGTGCAATGTGCCTATTAAAAAGTGTCAAAAGAAGTTTTCCCTGAAACGTGTTGTTTCGGATCTACGTCTCATTTTAAGTAAAACACTGAATATCCAAATACCGAAAACTTCAGGCTGGATATGCGAGTTCTAAATATTGTCCGATCTCGCTCCGGTTTTTTTCAAAATTATTTTTTTCTGAAAAGAAACCGATTTCCGGGTTGGCGCCATGACATTTCAGAACTTCTAAAATGAATCACCCTAGTAACCCATGCACCTTTTTTCCCAAAACGCCTGTGAAAGAAAGGGGGTGCGTGTCTTAAACGAGGATTCATTTATTTGTGTACTTCATGTACCTTTTTCCCAAAATGTCGTGTTGGTAAACAAATATATCTTAAGCCAGCACCCATGCCGCATCTATTATTCTATTTCTAAATTTCTTTGTATTGAGACGTTGTTCTTTGTATATAAATTTTAAGTCTATAACGATTGGCACAAAGATTGGGTCAGTGTCGCCACCGCGGATTGAATGCATTGCAAAAGCGTAACAGTCACAATATTGTAGCGGTGATATAAATTAAACACAAGTTCTTTTTACGTAATGGGAACACTGGTTACAATATCACATATTCTGCCGCAACATTGTTAATACCAGCTACTTTTAAACGCACACATTAAATTACAATGGAAATGCGTGGGATTTTTCTGCAGCGGCAAGTATCGTGTCCTTGGAGGATAAAGCTCAGACAGATTTAAAATCTGCCTTTTTAAGTGAATTAATCATTACTCTTACAATGAATCTTGGGAAGAGATTGTGATTGTTTACCGTTAGTGTAGAATTGCAAATTATAAGGGAGGCAGAGGTAATAGGAAATCGTGCAGCAGGGCAAAAATATGATGTATCAGAATTGTTCATCAGGGACTGGAGAAAGATATGTTTTTATAAAATTAAAATTGTAACTTTTAAATGAGTTTTAAGTTTATTAACTGACATTCGCCAAATTCTACAAAGTATAGGCGCAGGAGCTGATTTGGTATAGGACTAGGTTTAACGTGAAGAGGAACAGCTCTTTGGATGATACCTGTAGTAAAAGCAGGCAAAACAGAAACATTGCCGATACCACGAGCAGCGATTTTTTTGAAGTTTTAAGGGGAAGCAGACATCATTTACATTTAAAAAGTATTTTCTTCCATCACTCAATTGTGAGGCATACCAAGCATATTTAATAATGTCATAAAAAATCGGTGCACTCATTTGGTGATGGACGAGCTCATGAATTTTAATCGAGTCTTCCCGTGATGCTATATCCCGTTCCTCCAGCAGCAGTGAGCACTTCTGCAGATGTTTGATGAAATTCTTAACTTGCAGGTAGAAATAAACATCGCACGGCTGACATAAAGCCGTACATTTTGGAAGTATCGCTTTCAGTGAGCATGAGGCATCACCGTTGCTGTCGACAAATACATCGTCATACAATGATGTATTTCTTTGTCCTCCCCATGAATCTAACAGCAGCAGAAAATTCTTATATTCGACAAATGGTTTAAGCACACTCTCTAGAAATGTAATGTAAATTCTCATGGTTACTTTCCCAGAATTGGAGCAGGTCACTATGACATTTTGATAATCTTCATTTTTCTGAACGATGAGGCCAAATTTTCCTGTGTGTTCTTGAAGACACAAGAAGACTTTTGGCTGTTACTTCCCTGATAAACTAATGAATATTGGGCAGTATAAGAATGGGTTATTTAGTCCAGGCTACGTTTTTTCACCATCACTGCCTCTGTGTGCAAGAGATCTGTCAATTGTAGATTCATACTGACAGCCAGTTTGGTCTGTATTGATGATGTAATTGGCATCAAAATTTATCATGAGCTTTGCTTGTCTGTGTCCTAAATTTTTCTGCGCTTTCAAGAGTTTGTTCTAATGTTGCCGCATCCTTCTCACTAATATATCTTGTAATTTTCCTTTACCTAATGTGCCTTTGATTCTTAAATTTTGCAACCCACAAATGACTGGCGGTGAAGAAAACGTCATTTGACTGAAGAGGGGAAGCTGCACTGCTGCAAAGTCCTAGTCGTCACCTGTTTGTATTTTTTTCTTGCTTCTATAAACCTTCGGTACGTCGAACATTTTATCTTTTCGAATTTGTCTTGCTTGGTACCTCCTCTTTTCACATCCTCCTCCCACTGTGTCAAGTCTTGCTTGCTCTTCAAACGTGATGCCCTTGTTTTTGTAGAGTCTTTTAAGTCATACGTCGGATAAAGTTTCGCCAAGGTAACAACCTTTTTCTTGTATTCTATAGAAATGAAGTCGTAATCAATCATTGGTTTCTTCTCCTTTGGGACATAGCGGTCTAGATCTCCATTTTCTTCATCTTCTCTTTCCGAATCATAGCCGTCACTTTAATCGGGTAGAATTAATTCATCTTCCTTGACGATTTCATTTTCTCCAAGCATCTCAAGCACTCTACGAAATATCTCCTCTCCAATTGTTGTAGACCGAGTAGAAATTTCTGTTGGCGATTTGTGTGAAATGAAATTGTTTTCACAGTAACACCAAGCATTTTTTAGCTCTTGCTTCAAAACTCTGTCATTCAAGAATGTAATGCTCGCTCGACTACAACCTGGCTATTGATTCATATTCTTATAAACCTAATAGATTACGCCCAAGCAGTCATAATCTAATACTACTAATTTTCTTTGTGATTATTTGATTGATTGATTTAACAATGTTGTTAACCTTTCATTCCATAGAACCAAACAAAATAAAGTTTACATTTAAATATTAAATATCCCGAATATTCAATAGTTTGACGTTGACTTTGAGTGATGGAAGAAAATACTTTTTAATTTTATTATTTTAATTTTATTATTTTAATTTAATTTCCAAAAAAGGCAATAATTAAAATGGTAAATGTTCTTTTGAAAAATCAGAGTGAATTTAATGAAAGAAAAGGAAAAATTCCTCGAAAAAATTGCAATAAATGGGGTTCGAACCACGGCAGATAGATAACGTCTGCGACCGTGGTTCGTCTCGTTAGCAACTAGTCTACCGTAGACACGTTGTGTAAGATGATATCTATTGTTAATATCAAGCCATACAAATTTTTTAACATCTTAAGATCGTTTTTCTTGAGAACGAGAAAGAGTTGCGTTTTCCTACTTCACATACTTCCATTACTCATAGCCTGCTACCAACCGTTCAAATTTGAAGAAAATTGGCGATATGAATGTCGTGGACTCCCCTTGTTAGTCTCATTGTCTTTCGACTTTAAAGTAATTTTTTAATACCGACTCAAATTGCGCATCTTATCTGTTCTGTAGCACGTACTTAAAACTATACCAACAGCAAAAACTGATGTCAGAAAATCAAAGATCACACTACCAAAAATAAACCGGTCACTAGACACACTGTGACTCAGTTACATAGAAACGTTGATCGCATTTCTGTGGATAAAATGTATCACTTAGCTTTCAGAAAGCACAAATGAACAACTCCGATAGCTATTTAGCGGCACATTTCCAAAGTAAGATTGTGTTATTCGCCGTTATACAGAATATTAAAAGTCTAATCTTTTAGGATTGCGTAACGTAAGGAACCCAAAAGAAATGCAGTTACAGGTCAAGTACCCTTTATCCGTAAATCGAAAACTGGAATTTTCTGAAATCCGAAATTTTTTTGATGTGTCAACACCAAAGATTAGGAAAAATGGTCTGCTCTCAAAAAGGTGCTATACTCAAAGGAATGTTGCGATAATGCTGCTACCACAGGATAAGTGCAAAACTACTTCAAAATAATACATGTCATAACTAATACATAAATAATAAATTGCACTATCTTACTTATTAACCACGTTTAAATCATTAAATCACAGTACAATTAAATCTTCAAATTTTTGCCACGTTGCTAAATGCAAAAAAAATTTGCTAGACGAAATTAAGTTTCTAAATCTAGTGACAAAATAACTAAATTGTCATCACTGGGTCTGATATGCTCAAGGAATTTTTTGTTGACGAACTTAGGTTACATTTGACACCGCCTGCACTGCATCATTCATCATAGCTGTTCGTAGTGGTTGGTTCCTGACATACCCTAAGACATTTGTAGTTATTTATCGTATTTGTGATAGTGAACATGTCAAAAAGACCATCATATTCTAATGGGTAACAGTATGAAAATAAAATGGAAGCAAAATTCACGATCAATTGCTAAGAAAGTTGAGTTATTGCAAAAACTTGATCATGGTGCGCCTGTGAAGCGATTGAGGACTATGGCGTGGGTATCATCACCGTGTATTCATACTGTGTATCGTGAATTGTTTACTGACTGTAGCAGTTATTCTAAAACTATTTCATCCTGTCAAAATTCACTAGGGAGATCTAATAAGGCAGAAATGAATGGCTCTACGGTAATTGTTCGTTTGTATCAGAGCTGCAGACCACTTCAAAATTTTGGAGTGGTTTGGTTCGCAGTTCGGTTCTAAATTTTTGGAAGTGGTTCAGTTCAGACAAAAATTTTGACAAGTGGTTCGGTTTGCGGTTTGGTTCGGTTCAACTAAAATAATCATTTGAAACACTATTAAGAAATAATTTATCCAATATAAACATTACACATTCAGTATCAATCTGTAAGTAAATCAATCAGCAGTCATTATTATTTTAAATGAAAGAAGAATTTATTTAAAGAAATGAAAAATTTATATTTTAAATATATTATAATCCCATCATCATCTTCATTTATTTATATTTAAAATGGTATTTTTGATCCTAACATGAGCTGCAAACCACTTCAAAATTTGGGAGTGGTTTGGTTCGCAGATCGGTTCTAAATTTTTGGAAGTGGTTCGGTTCATGGTTCGGTTCAGACAAAAATTTTGACAAGTGTTTCGGTTCAGTTTGTGGTTTGGTTCGGTTCAACTAAAATAATCATTTGAAATACTATTCAGAAATAATTTATCCAATATAAACATTACACATTCAGTATCAATCTGTAAGTAAATCAATCAGCAGTCATCATTATTTTAAATGAAAGAAGAATTTATTTAAAGAAACGAAAAATTTATATTTTAAATATATTGCAATCCCAAATGGTATTTTTGATCCTAACATGATTTTTATGTTCATTGTTGTTTACATATCAATTAAAAATTCTCTGAATGTATTCACTTCAAATTCATTTACCAACTTACACAATCATACGTAATCAGAAAGAAAATGCGCCTCTAGCTTTAAACCTCTTTTGAGATTATCCCTGGATGGACGGACAAACCGAAAACATAAAAGTGTTTTAAAGAAATAATTAAAAAACAAAGAAAATTAGTTCCTCAGACATTTGATTTCTTTTTCTTACCTGTAATACAATTATTTAGAGGAAAAAGATTTATAACAAGGACCTTACCGTCTCTCAATATTTAACCTCTTTAGTTCTACCACCAGCACTTGCCTTTATTTTCCTTATTCCCACATACATACCATTACCACATTGATAATTTCCTCCCTCCTCTCTCTGGGGTTCACCCTCTCTCCATCTTCCACAAGGCCTTTCTTTTTAGTTCTTTCCCCATCTTTCCCCAAACACTCCCGAGATGGTCTCCAGCCTTTCCTTTCCCCTCCTCCTTTATCCCTTTACAACCTACCCCCCGCAGTAACCCTCTGAGATAGGTTCCTCCTTTCCCTCCCCTCCATTTAAATGGAAGAGGGGACCTTATGGTCTCAATTTCGCCCTAAAATAAAGCCACTTATCTATCTATCTATCTATCTATCATTCCTTTCCGTCTTACAGACTACCCTCCCTCCTCCCCCTCTACCTATTTTTCTCTGTATATACTTTCTACTCTCACCATATCTGCACCTGACAATAGCATTGTAATGTCTAGACCCGGGTCGTAAGAGAAATAAAAGCAATGGAAGTTACAAAGCGTTATACCTTAGGTTCATTTATAAGTTATATTATAACAAATAAAATAAAAAATGTTCACTATATTTATCAAGGGTCTAGGGAAATTCACCGAAACAATTCATCAACTAGGAAAATTCTTTTCTTTAAGCCCTTATTAAGATTTCCTTGATTGAATGATAGATTTAATTATTGAAGTAGATAGTTTCTTGCTTTCCAATGGCGATGATGCATGGCGTCTCAATTATTCTAACTTTCAATAATAAATTTATGTAAATAAAATATTTTAAATTAGTTAATTGGTCAAAAAATATGGAATAAAATATTACTCCAAATTATTATATAATAAATTCAAAAAGACACTTTTAGCTCGATTCCAAACATATCACACATTGCTAATTTTTTCTTTTGCCACCTTAGAAAAGTAATCAAAAAATCAATATGATAGTTAAATTATGTTACAAGAATAATTTAAAATTAATCGACAGTTCGGGTCAGATTATTCAATATACGAAGTGCGGACACTTGTTTCAAAACAAACGATTATAAAATGTAGAGTGACCCTCTTTAAATAACACTAACATGTTAATTATTTTATTTGTCTCTTAAATAAAGTTTACTAAAATATTATTAAAAATACACACTAGCTAATTCAAGGAATTCTGCGGGAAATGAATGCCTCCGATCCAAGGGTTCTGCCAAAGTCCTCGCCTGTTTTTACTGGAATAAAAACCACCAAGTAATGGAAATACCTATCATAGAAGAACACCACACGAGAGTTGGAAAAGGAATGATGTCGTTGAAAGCTCAAGATGTTGAGAGCAACAACTTGAATTTTTCCGAAGAAAAAGATATGAGGAGGGTTGATGGTGTTCTAAGAAAGACACAGTGGGGCATATTTTCTCAGGTCTGCTAATTACAATGCTGAAGGGGGTGATGGTAAAGGCATGTATTTTTCTGTCGACACGAAAGCAGATTACGGCTCCTTTCTAGGCCATTGTAAAATGACCATTTTGCCTGCGTTCATATAAAGATCTTTCTATATTCTGTTGGTCGGTTTCTGCTTACATTGGTTAACCCGGATATTGTCGCAGTTGGTGACCCCATAACCTTCACCATAAAAGTCGTCTGTGGATAACAATTATAGCAGAGAGGAAAGAGATAGGCACTCTTTCCTTTGAAGCAAACCGCTGGTTTTTCGAATGGAAATTCCTGGTCTTTTCGTTGGTCCGTACTTTGTGGATTGAGATCAAACCAAAACCGAACCACTTTTGCAAAAAATTAGTTCGGTTTTCAGTTCATTGAAAAATTGATCTGTGGTTTCGGTTCCGTTTACGGTTCAGCAAAATGACTGCGGTTCGGTTTGCAGCTCTGGTTTGTATTTTTTATTTTAATATAGTGTGTTATAATAAAACATTTAACAAGTGTTCAGTTGTATTCAAGCTGGTAAAAAGTAGAGTGAGTGGTGTTAGTGCTCATAGAATAATGTATAGGATATACTTACAAATAACGCTATGCATACTATCTTAATGTGTAATATCCAAGAACCGAAATTTCCCCAATTCTGAAATACTTCCCTTTCCGAGGATTTTGGATAAAGGGTGCTCGACCTGTACAGTAAAATGTGATTTGAGCATGCCAGGAATTAAAAGGTAATCTTATATAATTCGCTTGTATTTAATGAGAAATATATGGAATTCAATTGCTTATTTATCTTTCATCACTTTTTCTATGAGAATGGACTTTCTGACAATCTGCTATTTACATAGGATATTTATGTGATATAGGTTTCCTACTGACAGCTGGCGAGGAATTTTAAAAAACTAGCAGCCCATTGCAACTACGCTTGCAAATAATCTAAATCAGGGCTGCCACCAATTTTTTTTCTATATCCTGTTACCGGCATCAAAATATCCTGTAAAATCCTGTAATATGTAGTATCGTGGTTTTTTTGATGCAAAGTGTACAAATTTATGCTTTCAGTATTTTCAGCACCTGCATCGCATATTTTGTCAAATTATTTACAACTGTTTATGCATAGCCCTGTAACTTAAATGTAATCATGCTTTTTATGAAATTTATTTTACAAATCAACTGTATTGGCATAAAGTTTAAGAAAATGTATTCAAGTTTTAACCCTTCTAGTGCCAGCCGGCCAATCTATTGGCCCTTGCTGCACGTGCAAAGAATGCCATGGGCCGATCTATCGGCCCTGCTTGTTTACAATGACTTTGTATTTTCTTTCCGAGTGAGATTACTCTTTTACTCACTTAGTTGACATCTGGTAAGCTTTTCCTGCCACAATGTATTAAATATGGATAGCTTGTCTTTAGATTTTATATCTACTGAGAGGACTTCGGCTGTTTTCTCGTCAGTAGCTTGATGTGTTTTATATGGCATATCGCATTAGTGGTTGTTTTCGTTAATTTTTGACGACTTATCTGCAGTTTTTGGACTTCAAAAGGCAGTGTGTTTATCTACTGTTATCTCAGGTACTCCACAAAATTTTTTTCGTAAATTTTTTCTTAAAAATATTCATCGTACCATTATATCAGTCTTGAAATATTTTCACTTGAAAATTCAAAATTTCGTACAGTACTTAGTATTCTGTATACAGTAGACTCCCGATTATCCGGGCAGGTTGGGAACTAAAGTTCCCCGGATAATCAAAACCCCGGACAATCCGCAAAATGAAAGAAAAACTCGAAAATATAACTTAAATGTAAATTTAATTACAAAAATATTAATAAATAGATACATATGTATTTATAAAGGTACATAGTTTATGCAAACTTACTATTTTCTGAAAAAGGAAAGCAAAGAAGTTTGCTTTTTTCCTTGGTTGGCCTTCCTACGTATGGTAGTGCGTAAATTACGCAGCATCATCTTATCGGCAAGAGCGATGTCGTCTTCTTGCTCAGCGTAGTCAAGTAGAGCCTCGACGTGAGACAAAGCGGCACTGTGACCGATTTTGTTTGTCGGCAGCATATCCTCTTCTGGGTCTTTGTTTGGGGTTGGGCTCGATTCTTCTTCGTTCATAACCCGTCGTGCTATTTCGTCATCACTCAACATTTCATGACCTGTCAAATTTTTGTCTGAATTAAACCACTCAAAAACTGCTTCTTCATCTAAAATTTCAAAGCCACTAATCTGTTGTAAATTATTTAACACTTCGGGCGCACCTTCGTCAGTATTATTGTCGTCACCAAGAAGTTCTTCACCATTTCGCAGTATTTTTCGAAATGATTTTTTTAATGTTATGCCTTTGATCGATGTCCACGCCGTCGCAATTTCATAAATCGCATCCAACACTGTTAATTTTTTCCAAAATGTCAATAAATCACTACCTTCCATAATTAATTTATGCAACAAGTTTCTTTTGTAAATCACTTTAAAGTTTTGAATCACTCCTTGGTCCATCGGTTGGATCAACGCTGTCACATTTGGTGGCAAATATTTCACAAAAATGTTCCCATCGTCTGATTTTAAAATTTCTTCGCTTGGGTGACTGGGGGCCTTGTCCAAAAGTAGAACCGCTTTTTGTGGCAGATTAAGTGATTTCAAATTCTGACGAACTGATGGAATGAATTTTTTTGTAAACCAGTCACTAAAAATTTCTCGGTCCATCCAAGCTGATTTATTGTTGTAGTAATGAACAGGTAAATTAGAAGCTTCAATTCCTGAAAAAGCACGAGGTTTTTTTGCAGTTCCAATTACACAGGGTTTCAAAAAAAGAGTTCCAGCAGCATTCCCATAACACAAAACTGTTAACCGTTGTTTTTGATCTTTGTGACCCGAAGCACTCCTTTCACTTTCATATGCTAATGTTTTGTTTGGTAAACACTTCCAATATAGACCGGTTTCGTCGGCGTTGAAAATTTGTTCCGGTATGAGACCTTCTTTTTCAATGAATTGCCGAAATTGATGCTTAAATTCGACAGCCGCAGGTTCATCACAACTCAGTTTTTGGCCTTGAACAGTTATTTGCCTAATGCCGTGTCGCTGTTTAAATCATGTCAACCAACCAGAGGATGCGTTGAAATCTCCTTGTAATTTCAACTCGTCAGAAAAATACTTAGCTTGAGCAGCGCAAATTATCCCAGAGACCGGAATCCCCTGTGCCCTTTGTTGATTGAACCATAAAACCATGGCTTTATCCAATTCATTGTAAGTTGAAGTTTTCATCGATTTTCGTTTTGACATGCCACCCGCACTATCGGAAACTCCGGCAAACTCGATCAATTTAGCCTTATTTTTTATCAAATCGCGTACAGTTTGTTCACCAACATTGTACCTCTTCATTAAAGTTGTCACTTTAGCACCTTTTTGGTGTTTATTGATGAGCTCGAGTTTTTGTTCTATGGTAAGAACAGTCCTTTTTCTTTTTAACATGATGGGTATAACTTGACTTAACTTTATAACTTTAAAAATAACCGAAATAAAAACACTCCGAAAAAAAACTACAAATGATCACGTTCCTTGTATAGAGAACACTGCAGATGCAGTACAGCGTCACACACAAACATACAAATTCATTTAACTGTCTACATTGTCAGATCTCATTTTAATTTGCTACTCTATCATTACATCTGCCTCCCTTCCCCTCCTCTTCTAACATAACCCCTCCTACAACCTATTCACATTATCTACATTGTAACTATCATTACCTCCGCCTCCTTTCCGTATTCTTTCATTAAGTATACATGCTCTGCGGCTCATGTTTTATTGGATTATATACAAATTTTGAAAAAATGGCTCTTCTTGTCAAAAAGGTTGCTGGCCCCTGCCCTAACTCATCCTCCCTTCCCCTCCTTCCTCGACCCCACCCTCCTCTCTTATTCCTTCCCCTCTCACATCTGATTTCACATTCATACCTTACTGTGGTGAAGACGGCTTGACCGAAAATTTCGCGTAATTTTTGTGTTCGTCTTTCACTTGTGTGCTGTGTTTATAAATAGGCTACATATGTATATTGTGAATTTCCGCCTGCCGGATTTCCATAACAAGAATATATATTTACGCACAAATAGACATACACTTAAGCTTATAGGGACCCCGGTTAATCCGCAACCCGGATAATCTGCCCCCGGTTAATCGGGAGTCTACTGTATATTCATTATATGCAATTATTCTAAATTATATTCTGTCAATGCGCATATAATTTACTAGGATGTTTGAATATTATCATTTTTATTTGAAATCTTTTACTAAGGAAAATTTTCCATTCTACCCTTCGATAATGTCGAGGAATTTGAAAACTAAGAACGTCGAAGAGTTATTGTTTGAGTCTGATGGAAGTAATGGTGAATCGGATACGACCGATGAAGAGGTTTTTTCATCTAACAGTGACGACTCAGTTGGATGTCTTGCTCGACCCCCTGCTTCATGTGTACGAATTTTATCGTCATCCGAGAGTGCCGAGTCTCAAGAGTCAGATACAGGTGAGGGCAAAGTTGATTCGGATGAAAGTAATTGGCATGAGGTGTTCGAGAACAGTGATAACCCACCTCCATCTCCTCTTGTGTTCCAAGAAGCGTATGGACCGAAACACGCACCCCCTCTTACTGCAGCGCCGATCAGCTATATTTACCTGTTTTTTACGAGCTCTTTTTTGAACAAATTGATAAAGGAAACAAATGACTATGTTAAACTTTTTCTTTCAACGCATAAAAATCTATCCCCTAGTTCTCGTGCGCAGAATTGTGTAAACGGCAGTCGGCAATAAGACACTGAAAAAATTATCAGAAAAAAATAAAAGGACTGTTGTGTTTGCAGCAAAAGAGGTGGAAATAAGCCAAGGAAGCGAAAAAAGGGCTAGTACTGTGTGTATAAAATGTGAGAAGGGTCTTCATTGTCAGTGTTTCCCAGAACACAAGTGCAATGGCTAACAAGGGCGTGCGCGAGATGTGCGCCAGTATACATTTTCAAGTGTAAATGATGAACATCTAATACAAAAAATATAAAAAATTGGATTTAACTTCATAACTAATATGTGTAACTAATCTTAAGAAATTAATCGCTCAAAAAAATTTGTGACATATGATTTGTACGATCAAGTTGCAAAACTTTTAAATTTTTTATAACAAATTCGCAGAATAAACATTTTTCATGATTTTACAATATGTAAAAAATACATTTTTTATTTATTTTTTATATTCTACATATATGCAAAGGGTTGATTTAAAAAAATGGCTTCTAAATATTTATAATAAATCTGGGAAAAATAATTTACTGAACGAGTGCATTTTCCTCAAATTTGGCTTGGCATTCTTCGATAACCCCATGATATTTGGGCTGGCACTAAAAGGGTTAAATATACGGTAAATAGCACAAATGCATTGAAAACAATAAGTAACCATAGGCCTAGTTTACAGGACAGGCTTTAGATAAGGAAATCTGTTAAAATAATTTTCGCTTTTAATGATATCAAAATTAGACAAAATGAAAAAAATACTACTTCTTTCGCGGTTTCGCTTCAGATAGATTATTCAACCGATGTTGCCGTAAAATATCAAAATCGAAATTTTGGAAGTGTGAGCATTACAGAATTCTATTTTTCCCAATATTTAGCTGTAAAAACAGGGTTGTAGGCATTACACGCGTGCAGGCATTACTCGAGTAAATACGGTAACATGAAATAAAAAAATTTCTGAATTTATCATAAATAGAGTAGAAAAACTGCAGAATTTTTCACATTGCAACATCACAGTTACATGCAAAACGGTGGAGATCACGTTACCCGAAACTGTTCCGCATGACTTAGTTTCTCTAAGGAGTACCTAACTATGTTGTAGCTTCAAGTAACCAAAAAAGTAACAAATTTGGCCATAAAGTATCGCCGTTTATTAAAAATGTATTTTCTGTGGTCGTAGCTGGAGGATAATAAAGCGTAGTAATATCGTTCCCTTGCTTATAACGTAAAATATACCGTGGCACATCAAGGGCTTTATCTCGGCACGACGGTTGCGGAGCTCTGCTCTATCAGCTCAGTATGAGAAGCACACGTACGAATCTCTCAACGCAACATTTTAATAAGTTAAAATAATTACATGAAACAATTTGTCAGTATTTTTTTTAATGTTTTAATTTGAAGTTTTTATCATTTATAGTTTACAAGATATTTAAAGGTTAACTTTGTCTTGGACTTGTCAAAACGCGTCCTAGCGAGGCGAGTCTTCTGAGGTTTGGTACGGAAACGCATACTGCGTCTTAGTGAAATCACGTCTTGTGAATTCACGCTATGTTAGGTTTTACTGTATAAATATGCCGTAGGTTGCAGACTCAGTTCAACTGCTAGTTTTTGTGTTCAATCTCACAATAAGTTCTAGTTTTCGTGCTTCACCCAAAGTATATTACGATACGTACATACTTACAGAACAATTTCATCAAATGTATTCGTGTTATTCCTATAGAAATATTAATAATCTCAGAATTTCTTAGTAGTCTACGTATTTTTTATGCGAACATCTCAGATAACTACCGAATTTTTCCTTATAAATATCCGTGAATCACAGAAATGTCTGTTTTTCGTGAAAAAAAATCCATGAAAACAGCAGCCCTGATCTAAATAGTTTGGCCCTAGGTTAGATCTTCTTTGTTCCATATTCATTTGACGTGTTTTCCTATTTCTTTGTCTTTCTTGTACTCTCCGCTCCTCATAAGACTAATTCTGAACAACATGACCAGCCCAAGGTACCAGCAAGCTGGGCAGCTGCCCAGGGCAACCAGGTATTGGGGGCATTAACCCTATCATCTATCTCTGCATTACTTGCAAGTGGATAAATACTTTATATCAATTTATATCACACGGTAGGTGGAAATCTACATAAAATTCCTTTTAGTTTTCATTGTCAATCATTTCACGAGGCAGTGAATAAATTAACAAGCTCTTTTTAAAATATCTTAACGAAAATTTACAGAGGGAGGCACAGCGGATTCTTGCCCGGGGCACCAAAATACCGCAGGCTGCCCCAGGCCATAAATAACATTTTTTACCATTATCTTTTAATTAATACAGTTCATAATCATGGAAAGTAATGAAACTCAAAATGAAAGGAAATGAAGACAACAGAGGAACACACACTCGCTGGAGATCTTACTAAATAGAAATATTGTTGAAGCTAGGAAAAGAGAAACGGAACAGGATAGACAGAAAAGATTGGACAATCAGAACAAATGAAAAGCGAGGCATAGAGCTAATTAGTCACCAGAAGCAACAGTGAATCCATTGACAAGCAACAGATTTATAGATGCTAGAAAACAAGCCAATGAAAGTTCATTACAATCTGAATAGAGATTATTGAATATTAAGCTATTTATAATTAGGTAAAATTTTTATCGAATTTAATACTAGCATCCCGTTGCAGATATGCTTGCAAATAATCTAAATAGTTTAGCCCTAGGTTAGATCTTCTTTGTTCCATATTCATTTGACATGTTTCCCTATTTCTTTGTCTTTCTTGTACTCTCTGCTCCTCATCTTCACGTGTAATCCTATGAGCTGCCGCATCCCTCTCTCTTTCCTGCATTCTCCGCTCCTCATCTTCACGGGCATTCCTATGAACTGCTTTTCTGTGATTGGTTTAAAGTTGGTTTCTATCTAGCCAGTATGCGTGTACTGTGCATTACTTACTATTATTGTGTTAGTTGCTCAGTTAATTTTCTGTTACAGTGCTGTTCTGTGAATTAACTTTGTTTTTGAATAGGGATTGCAAATTTACCGACTTTTGATTTACCGGTAATTCGGTAAAAATTTTCACAAATACCGGTTTACCGGTAATTTATACAGTTTCAAAAAAATGCTAAATTGAAAGAAAAATGATAGGTAAATACTACTGGAAGACAAATTTTATTCAAATCAACTATAAAACTAATATAAATAAAAAAATTTTATTCAAAACATTTATTCCAAACAATTTTGAGTTTAATATTAATATAAACAAAACACTTTGAAGGTCTTTCTTATTAGATGTCTTTTTGGTTAAAATAGGTTTGCAGAAAACAGAATTTATCGGGACTATGGTCACCTAACTGCAACCTTACTTTAGTACATATAAACTCAGCCGTTGGAAAAGCTCGTTCAGATTCAACACTTGTTGATCAACTGGTCATTAGGAAATCGAAATCCATTTTTAAATATTTTCCAATTATTTTTTCTTCTTGAAAATACATTAGTTCCTTTCTTATGACTTGTGTTAGGTATTTTGTGTTTTTTTTGTTTTTGAGATGAATCTTCATAGGCTGAGGCAGTTTTTTTCTTTATCGCCAGTTGAAGTTTTTCCTTCATAGACAATGCAGTTGATGACGAAGGAACTGAAGTCAGTGCATCCTCAGACTGGGAGTTGGAATCATTGACTACTGTTGATTCAGTTTCAGAAATGCGTTCAAGTAACTCTATGTTATTGTGGCCTTGCTGGTTTTATTGAAAATTCCATAATCTTCATCAATTGATTTCTTTGAATCATAAAGAAACCGTAGAACATCAGAATAAGTTGTTCGTCTTTCCTTTATGAGAGCTATCAATGCTTCTTTAAGGTCATTGCTTAAAAATGTGTTTTGATTTGTTAGTTCATCAAGCATAAATTTTGATGTTAGATCAGCAATATACAAATTTACATTTTTGGAACATAGTGCTTCTACAGCAACTTTTATTGGCTGCAATGCTAATATTGTATTAGAGAGCAGTTCAAGTTCATTTTCTGTAAAGATCAACAGATATTAGTGCTACGATATTAACGTTTATAACGCATTATCTGCATTAAACATATTCAAGGAATTATATTAAAAACAGAAAAATAACTACTGACATTACATCACCATAAAGAAATATTTTACTAAGGTTTAAAAAGTTCATGTAGGAATGAAACACTTCGTAGGAGCCACCACTGTACATGAGCAAATGCTGCAGGAAAATTACTTTCAATTTACGCCATTTTCGATTTATGCCATAAACCTCAGAATGTATCTATGGCGTAAATCGAGTGTCGCCTGTACTTTCTTGACTACTGATTATTGCGTCAGCCTTCAGCACATGCGCAATTGTCTGCCGAGAGAATCAGGACTTGAGAAACATTGAAACATTCAAACACGGGAATATTATTTTTTTTTTAACATGCATTAAAAACATTTTCTGTTTACCTAATTACCGGTAAAAAATTACTGGTAAATTTTTACCAGAGTTTTGAGCTATTTACTGGTAAACCGGTTTACCAGTATTGCAATCTCTATTTTTGTAGTACATTCATTGCTTTTGTGAATTAACTGCACTAATGTCTCAAATGTGTGAATAGTGCCGATTTGTTTTGCTACGCTAAAATCTCAAAAACATGCACTGACTCATCTGGTTAAGAAGGCATATGAATTATACTTAGGATAGGTTGATTGATTTTAAATTGAGTTAACCTTCATTATAATGGTTAGCATATAAATTATCAAGTTTGAGAAACATTCAAACGATGACTGAACTAAAATCAAGAAGAGATCTTTTCTACTAATGTTTGGTGGAATAAATTATTGAATTGACACTATCTTTAGTTTTGAACCAGAATATGCTGTGGCCAGCAGAACGATAACGTTGCATATGCGCATCAAGCCCAAAAAAGGTCAAGTGAAAATATCCAAGGTAAGGAGGGAAGAAAAAAATTGTGATATCGATGCAAATCAACATTTTTAAATCATTAACTGTGAGTGTGACATTACATTAATGCCCACAAACCTGCCTGTGTGATATATTGGCACTCGACGCCCAGAACTTGCATTACACTTTCACAAGACTCTCTCTTAAGTGTCCTAAAGGTTGTACCCTACCGTGAATTCATCCGATAAAAAAGTAATTCAATCGTTTACTGTAAACACTCCAACAGCATCCCTGGTTTTTATCTTCGCAAAAAAATCATGCAATACAAAAGTGAAAGAATTCACTGAGAATCCCCAGGCTACTAAGTATTTCTTTACCATGAACAATGCAATGGATTGGGCTAGTAAAGCCAAATGCTTGAATATCATTAAGCTGACCCTTTAAGAATTTATCAAATGGCAGTAAGTTCATAATCTTACCTTGCTTTGGAAGCTGAAATCCTGAACAACTTCTCTCCAACCGTAGAGCATCCACTCACATAACACTTCTTTCTTTCCATGACTTCTTTTCTCTTACTGTCTCTAATTTACCAAGGTATCAAGTTAGATGAGTCAGACCTAATTTTCCATGTGGTTCAAGGAACGAACACAATTGGAGGGGAGGGTTCATAGCGTTCGTAGTTATGGAACCAGTGGGTAGATGGCAGAGAAGATTGTCAAAGGAATGCGTATAGTAGTTGAACCCCTATGATTAAAAGTCATTTTTAGAAGTCACTTCTTAAATATTTGCTTGTTACCATAATTGTATCAGCTTCCTATAGATTATTCAACTGATACTGCTGTAAAATATGAAAATTGAAATTTTGGAAGTGTGGGCATTACACGAATTCCATTTTTTTCCGAATATTTAGCTCTAAAAACAAGGTTGTGGACATTACACGCGTGCAGCTATCACTCAAGTAAATATGGTAGATTCCAATATTATTGCAAAAGGGTTAAAAAAATGCATTTTGAATTCCATGGATGGCGTGGAAGACGACTTGTTCAATTGCTTCATCTATAGAACTAAATTCTAATCAAATTTTATGTATTAGTTTGATTTGCATCAATGTTGTTGAAATGCATGCTTGATTCTGCACCAAATCTATTTGTAATCTTTTTGCATCTGATTTTGTGGCAGATTTACTCCGCTGTCTCTCCTGGAACTAGTGTGGCAGATATATGGTGGGATTTTGATGAAACAATGGAAGGAGCAGAAGAAGCACAGTCTTTGTTTGGCGAGAAAGAGGATGCTTTGGCAGAAAGAAGAGTGAAGATTACTTTTCCTCTGGATCTTGAAGTCAAGATGAAGGCTGCCCTCTTGGCTATGTGTCTTCTTAAGGTAGAGGAAAATTTTAATATTTTCTCTCTATTATAAGTGTATTTTATTTGACTTTCTTATATTTTCTTGCTAAATTGAGAGAAATATTTACCCATATTTTTGTAAAGAGATACATTTTTAATGTAGATGATTTGAAAACAGTCTTAACATCTATAAGTCAGAACTCTATAACTCGAATTTTCCATAACTCAAAGTGAATTCATTTTACAGAAATCTTTTTCACATTATTTGTCTTCTGTAACTCGAATTTTCTTCAACAATGAACTTTAAAATTCAGATCAGTTATGGTAACTTATTGAAAGTTTGTTTACTTAAAAAGTATCATTGGGTAGTTTTTCTATTCAAATGTTTGCCCTATGATACTGTAAGCATGTAAAATTTAAATTCAGCCAAAGTAAAAATATCATTATATGCACAATTTTATTGATTTGAAAATAGTTTTTATTTCAGTGATTTATATTATATGGTACATTTAAAATAAATTATTTTGCTAAATGCTACACCTAGAGAGATGCAGGAGGAAATAAACCCCTGCTAGTGCAGAATATGCAAAAAAAACTTAGGATCGTAAAGGTTAAAGAGGTATAAAGTTAATATTTTTAAGAAAAACTTGACTATTATTATTTATAGGACAAGATAGATCATCGCATGGCGAAAGGGAGTGGTCTTGTATCTGAGGCCTATCGAGGAGGTGACGTTATGGGTGCTGCTCATCACGGTCGACGGAAACACTACAAACATTGACAGAGTGAATCAATTGGAAGTAATTTTGTATTTTTCGTTGTAAATTTTCTCTGGACATTGTATTTTATGAAGTTGAATATTTTAAAAAATGAATTTGTAATTTTTTTGCATATTTTTCAGTAAATCTGTTTTAAAGTACAGTAGTCAATCACCAACCACAGGGATTATGGCTACTGACTTAATCTATGGTTATGGAAAATTTAGGGTTAGGCAGAGTAATTCCTGAGCTCTTTAAGTGCACTCTACAGTTGAAAATAAGTTTGCTATACATAAAACAGTGTTTGTTATATATAATTACAAAAGAAACGTACTTACAAAGCCCAAAGAAGTGTTGTATGTACAGTGATAATATAGTCCCTGCTGATGCCACTCACCTGGCTTCATGCTTCAAAGAACACTGGTAAATTTAAAATCCATAAAATTCCTCGAACCTCTGCTTCCTCCCGATTAAGATGTGTTATGCAGGTATTTTTCCAAATGATGTTCTAGATTACATGTGTGAGAAGCGTCTATATATTATAGATATCATGTTTAAGAAGCATCTATATTATATAAATATATATATATATACACTCAGAGGCGTATATTCCAGGCTAGCTAGGCTATCTGTGAAGCCCAACGAATTCAAACAAATCAATATATTTAGGAACGTGTGTGGAATAAGACTGGTTTCAATAGTTTAAGTTATTTAGTTACGGCCTGTGATAATATCAAAAAGTTTGCTATTTCAGTTTTTAAATATATTTATTGTTCAGGGTTAGGGTAAGATAGCCCACGCCTTGAACTCAGGATACGCCTCTGATATAGGGTGTATTTAAATTCCACCAAAAAACTTGTAGGGCTTGTAGGTGGGTTCTAGGTATGATCCGAAAAATTAGTCTGAGTTGTCTGCGTTGCTTCATTACCGAGATACAGGCCGATGAATGTACCGTTGCCCCTGTAGGGGTTGCAACCATCCCTGTGCCTCTATCGCTGCTTGTAGCTACGTAGTTGGGATTGCTATGCGCGGTTCGACGTCACTGATCTGGCCGCACTGAACTGCACTCCCTGATTTCTCTATCAGTAGCCGGAAGGTATTAGTTTCATTTAATTAAATAAGACTCTGAGAGGGCCGGATATGCACAACCTTTACGTGGAGATAGTACATAGGGGCCTATTCAAAATCATGAACAATATCACACCAGATATTGATGGAAAATTTTTGCTGATGGCCTTGTTCGACTGTCGTGCTGTGGTGCGGAAGCCGCCGATTAGGAAAGCGTCCCTGATACAGCCGCTGAGCCTTCCTGCCATTTCCGTCTGCTGCACCAAACGCAAGGAGCATGTCTGAAATTTCTTCCCACGTATACGCATCCATTGCTGAAGTCACTAACGCAAACGAACTCACAACAGAGACGTGGTGGCACGTGCCAGACTAACAAGCTACTGATCGAGGTATCAAGGAGTTGCAGTTCACTGCGGCCAGATCAGTCACGTCGAACCGCGCATAGCAATCCCAACTACGTAACTACAAGCAGCGATAGAAGCACGGGGATGGTTGCAACCCCTACAGGGGCAACGGTACTGTCATCGGTCTGTATCTCGGTAATGAGGCGACGCAGACAACTCGGATTAACTTTTCGGATCATACCTCTAACCCACCTACAAGTCCTAGAAGTTTTTTGTGGAATTTAAATACGTGTTCTGGAGGTCAAAATAAGCAAAAAAAGTTCATATGAACATGTGTCAGTTTCTTAACCATTAAGCGGGTACAGCCGTTTTAATTCCAACGATCGGTAGAAGATAATTGCGGACAAACAATGCTGCGGTAATTGAAGAAATATTTTATTATGCCATCAATCTTATTACAGACTTATTACAACAATGAAGAAATTATTTATTAAGGAATCAATCATTATTACAAAGTTTCTAAGAACTAAGGCACAAACGGTAGCTACTTCACGACAATCCATTTCAGAAGTGAGATGCTAGTTGTATGGCTGGCCAACTTTAGTCGTCAAGTGCGCGCATACTTCTGTCAGCCAACTTCTAGTTGGATCACCCATCATTCAACCAACTAAAAGTTGGCCAACTAAAAGTCGGTAGTGCGCGCATAGCCTAACTATTAAAAAATAAAAATATATAGCGTTATTAAGAAATAAGCATTTAAAATGATGAAAGTGAAAATGTGGGAAAAAATGAAAAAAGTTTCAGAACAAGGACTTGAACAGATCTTGAGATTTACAGTCAAGCTTGCTAACCGCTACGCCAGTGCCGCTTCTTATGAGGTTCGTTGCCGTGTATGGTACTTAAGCATTGACTCGGGAAATATTAACTTATTTTTATTAATAAAATAAAAACAGCTGGGTATAGGCCCTGATATGGATATATTTTTGTTAATTGGACGTCATGGACATTATCTCTACGAAGTTTCAGCCAAATCGGTTGGGGGTCAGTAGTGCCTTCCCCTTGTCAGTGGCATATATACACATACATACATACACCATATATTCCGGCGTATAAGTCGACCTTTGAAGCTTAAAAAAATTTTCCTAAAACTTAAGAGTTGACTTACAAGGTGCTGTCAAAAAGTTCCCGGATTGACCTCAAAAAAAAGTTTAGGCTTACCCAATTGTCTAGTCGGTGTTATCTCCTTCGAAGTACTCTCCTTCGGCAACAATACAGCGATTCCAGCGACGTTCCCACTTCTGGAAGCAGTTCTGGAACTCCTTTTTGGCGATGTTGTTAAGTACCTCCTGCAATTCGGCTTGAATCTCCTCCACGGTGTTAAAACGCCGCTCCTTGAGTACAATTTTCATCTCCGGTAAGAGGAAAAAGTTACAGGGGGCGAGGTAGGGGAGGTGAGGGACCACCACCATGTTGTTGTTGGCCAAAAACTGTTCGACAGACAGTGCGGTGTGAGCAGGCGCGTTGTCATGGTGGAGCAACCAGTCTTTGGATGCCTACAGGGCCGGACGTTTCCTTCTCACATCCTCACTCAAACATCTCAGGAATTCAATGTAAAAATTTTGATTCACTGTCTGCCCTTGAGGAACAAATTCTTTATGCACAATTCCCTCCTTGTCAAAAAAACGATCGGCATGCTCTTCACATTGCTCTTGACTTGCCTGGCTTTCTTCGGTCTTGGTGATCTCGGACTTTTCCACTGGGATGATTGTTGTTTTGTTTCCGGGTCGTATCCATAAATCCAACTTTCATCGCCAGTGATGACCCTAGAAAGAAAGTCTGGATCTTTTCCGAGTTGTTGTTTGAGGTCCTGGCAAACGTGCAAATGCTGCTCCTTCTGGTCTGGCGTCAGCAGGCAAGGCACAAATTTAGCAGCAACTCGCCTCATGTTCAAGTTTTCTGTTAGAATGCTTTGACATGACCCATACGATATCCCAACAATGTTTGTAACATCCTGGTACTCTAACGACGGTCTTCATGAATGGCCTCCCGCACTTTTTCGATGTTCTCGTCAGTTTTGCTGGGTGATGGATGGCCAGAACGTTCATTGTCCTCAACCAACGTTTGTCCTTCCTTAAACCGGGAAAACCACTCGAAACATTGGGTCCTACCCACCCATGGCTTCCTCACCAAAAGCTTGCTGAAGCATCTTGTGGGCCTCCGAAGCCGTTTTACTGAGCTTAAAACAAATTTTATGCACTCTCGTTGTTCTTTCGAAGATGTCATTTCTTATTTAAAAAGGATCGCAGACACACACTGACACAACATGAAACAAAGAGCTGCCAAAACAATATGCCACATGCTATCGCTGTTACTCAGCAGACAACTACGTAATAAAGTATAATGCGCATCCCCGCTTGCGCAGGTGCAGAGTTCATGCGAGAAGCGCTCCATGCGGTCAGTCTGGAAACTTTTTGACAGCATACATAAACGCCATACATAAAAATGCAAACCTTAAACTGCACATGAATAACATCGATATTTACAAAGACAGTTCATCTCTCAGTATAGGTGATCGCCATTTTGAATCAGCTGCTCCATTGTTTACATTTTCTGACATTTATTTTATAAGATTTGAAATAATTAATTTTAATAGTTATTAAAAATTCAAACCACAGTTTTTTCTTTTTGTTACTCAGTATCAAAAATATAAACGATCTATTTACAGTTATAGAAACGAAGGATTAATAGAAATACCGTCAATAAATGGCAGTATAGTTGTATGACTAATTCAGACTTGTTTTTATTGCCTTCTATTTGGCCTTTAATGACCTTTCTTCAAGAAACCAATAAATAATTTTTAAAAATCGACTGAATTTTTGGGAATAGGTTGTACGTTTTAAAATCCAAAAAATTCCTTGTATTTTTCATCCCTCCCAAAGAGTTCATGAAATTCATCTCCAGCAATTTCAGTGCTGTCAACCTCGTAAGGGTCCCACTCTGAATCAGATGTTAAAGATTTGAGGTCATTATCATCTTCCCACAATAAATTATCTTCCTTCTCATCCATGGAATTCGATATTCTGCATTTTTGAATGACTTGATGATGGTTTCTGCTTTAATATCATTCCATGATTTTATATCCATTCACACAAAACATTAAGCGGGGTGGCATGTACATTTCTGCCTTTCGTGAAAGTTTTTTCTTCATCAACCATCGACTTATCACATTTGGCATGAACATTGTCCTTAAGTGGCTTGTTGAGGCACACATCCAAATGTTGAAGTAGAGATGTTGCACCCCTATACATGACTGCAATATCTGTTTTATTTATTTTGAAGCACTTCTTGATGTCTTTTGTTTCGTGGAATCGGAACATGTCACACACAAGTAAGCTATACTCTTTGCGTAGGCCACCAGGTCGCCTATTCTAGACATTATCTATGCACAATTCCGTTCCACCTTCATCCATCCATCCTTTTTCAGGGAAATGAACAAAAATACCCATGAGAAACGTAATTTTTGGCTTAGTTTTCTGTTTGAAAATCACCATGGGTTTCAACTTTGTTCCGTTAGCCAAGCAGGTTATCACCACCATGAATCTTGTATTTTCATGCCTGGTAGTTTTTATTAGAACAGTTTTTGCACCTTTTAAGTCAATAGGTTGGTTGCTGGGCATATCATGTTACCAATGAGATAATGGGTACTTGTGTGTTTGCCACATTCTAATTACAAATTGCTGGAAACTGGTAATTTTGTCATTGAGATCTTTTGGAAGTTTCTGCACAATCTTGGTTTTCTGCTGCAACACCAGTGATTTTCTTTTCAAAAAGCAGGTATACCCACTTGCTGTTGCCTTGAATCCTTTGCTTAGTTCTGGATTTGATTTAGCCCACTCAAGCACATATATGCGTACTGCATTTCGGGTGACGATGTAGCCATTCTTTTGATTTTCAAAGACCCATTCCGAAACATTTTCCTCAATATCAGGCCAATGACTGCTGCCAGCTCTCATTGCACATTTTGTCTTTGGCATCTTGGTCATTGTAGATTTGTTCTTTCTCCAGTCTTGCACCAGCTTTTCACTAACACCAAATTTCCTCGCTGCAGCACAGTTATTTGATGATTTAGCAAATTTCACTAATTTAACTTGAAACCAGCTTCGTATTTCATTGTTTTTGCAAGCAAAGCCATGATGAGTGTATTTCAATTTCTAGGAATTTACCGCAATCAGTGTGACCATCTGTCCCACATTCAGTTGGCAAATTATTAAGTCCTCGTCCCACACACGATGGAGATATTCGTAAAATGCCCTGCAAAGTCTCGAGTTCAATAAAAAACATTTTCTGTTTGAAAAGGGGAAAATAGCAATTATCAAAACTGTCCTTATGCAATATTTTATTGAATTTCACCATCATAGAGATCGACAACGATCACCTGTGCTATGCAGATGCTGCCTGAGATTCGACTGCTTGACATTCAACTGTTCGAGATTTGACCGCATTTTCAGGAACGCATACCGGTTGAATCTTGGGTAAGTTTTGATTGTATCGTTAGCTGCTGACATCAATCGAATCATAGGAAACTTTATTTAGTGGGTCAAGCTCTCCAAGAATAACAGTTTCTTATTGGTTGAAATTAAAACACCTGTCATATAGAATGCTCAATAAGAATAGCACAGACTATAAACAGTATTTATATATTTTTTATTATGTTTATTTCTGTTCTGTTAAAACTCGGATTTTATAAGACTGATTTTGTCTGAAAACGATTTCATGAGAAGTATTTTTAAGTGAAAAAGTGGGTGTCGACTTACATGGCGAACATATGCCTAATCAAGTATTTTCATCCAAAAAGTAGGGGTCGACTTACACACCGGAATATATGGTGTGTGTGTGTGTGCATCTACACACACACACACATATATATGTACTGGCCCCAGTGGTGGAAAGGTTAGCGTGTTGGCCTACCATCACCACCACTTAGGTCGCAGGTTCGAATCCCGCCAAGGGCATGGATGTTTGAGTCGTTTTCATAATTTAATATTTCATCAATCGTGTGTGTGTCTGATGTGGAAGGCATTGGGAAACCACCACATCATATGTGTTTATTCCCTAGTCATTTCAAACCAATCTTCTGATTGAAAAACTACAAATGAATATATGTGTGTGTGTGCGCGTGCGTGTATATATACAGTGAAACTTCAATTTTACGTTTTTGAAGGGACCAATTTAAAAGAGCGTAAATCGGGGAAAACGTAAAATCGGGGAAAATGTAAAATCGAGAAAATTAAAATTCTTTACTCGGAAGAAAAATCTTACACTGTTTAGTATATGTGAACTTTTTAAATATCTTATACAACAATGACCTTCTTCTGTGTACTGACGGTCTCATCGGCTCAGCAATGTAATATAAAATATGATCATTTAAATATGATAATTTTACAATATAAGTAATAATTTAGCACTTTAGAAATTAATTTATAAACGTAAATGAATTATAAACTCTATTATTGATTATTTATTCGAATACTTAATGATAATTGCTCAAAGAAAGAAGTATACGATATCATTCAGAATTTTTTACTATCAACGAAGTTATAAACAATTTGTCTGTTATAAGAATCGAAAGAATCCATAATTGCAATTACGTAGTGAAAACAGTAATAAAAATAATATAAATGGAATCTTCCCAGGTCTAGTGGTTGGAGATGGCTGGTGCAATTTGGTGGGAAGAAAACAACTTTGATGTCTGCCGAATGACGTGTGTCTCGGGATGAGCGGCACATTGATCGACAGAAAGAATAATTTTGCGGCCTTTAGCTCTCATTTATGCATCGAGTGCTATTAAGAAGTCTTCGAATATTTGAATAGTTATCCAAGATTTTTTATTAGCCACATACTTAGTAGGCAGCTTCTTAACATCCATAAAACATCGAGGATTTTTAAATTTACCGATAATCAAAGGTGGTAGCTTATCACTCCCATCAGCATTGCACACAAGAAGAACAGTTATCCTTTCTTTAGACTTTATACCTCCATGGTATGATTCTTTCATGGTAAGAGTTCTATTCGGTTGCAAATTGTAAAACAACCCAGTCTCATCTGCTTTGTAAATGTTACAGAGCTCATAATCTTTTATCTCTTCTAATGACTCCCATTTTTTCCATGTTTCAACTGTTTCTATATTAACAGTCTTTCCCTCACCAGATATAGTATTATAGACAGCATTATAGCGCCTCTTAAACCTGTCAATCCAGCCCTTGGATGCAGTGAAATCATGTATACCAAGCCTTGCAGCCAAATGTAATGCCTTCTCTTTCAAAAGAGGACAACTAACGGCAGTGTTACTTGCACGTACCTGCTTGAACCAAACAGAAAGGCCGTCTCCAGCTCTTCTAGAGGTGAAAATTTCAAAGATTTTCTTTGTTTAGAAAAATGTCCACACTGTAAATAACTCTTCTATATCCTCGCGATTCTTCATGATCGTGTTTAACATGGACACAGCAATTCCTAAGCGTGAAGCTAATTGAACATGTGTTCCCATATCGCATCAACTTCCGCTAAAATATCAATCTTCTTGTGTATAGTGAATGTTTGTGTTTTTTCATGCTGTTATTCATATTAAGGGTTATTAACAACTTTTGAAAAACTACACGTATTATAATAAATTTGATATGCAGAATGTTTGCAATTTTGTCAAAATAGCTGCAGACGAAAGAACAACCTTATGTTTCAGGCATCTGCGATGACCTAATGCTGTTATCACTGTAGATGCGTAGTAGGGGTTTTGTTCTATCTCTACCAAATAATAACGCCTTACACCTGTCATAAAAGTGGAAGAAAAACAAATTTTTTATCTTCCTATAAATTTGCAACAGGAATGTATGAAAATGAAGTTTATTAAAGATTTTCACTTAATGAATTAACAAAAATTAATACATTAAAAATCCTGGACACTATAGTCGGGCCGGTGAAAGTTAATCTCTGAGTGTTTCAGTGGAAGGGATGCAGTGTTGCCACTTTAAATGTCCCTCTGCCCGACTGACTCGTAACCGCCCCGATCCCAAAGCGTGGAATAGTAAATTTTCGAGCAACATAAACGGGTCTATAGATTTGTTCTTGGAAAGAAAATTTTTCGAGGACGAGTTTATCGAACAATTAACTTTTCTAGATTAATGCTTCGTTTTAAAAAATTAATCAATCATTGCTTTAACTGATTCAACCGTTCAGAAATACTTGAACCTATCACTTGATCATTCTAATGAAACATTAGGTCATAAAGATTAAATTAATGAACAGTTATTTTACTGATATCCTATTTATTCATAATTACACAGTGGTCGGCCATTGTATTAGACTCGGTCACCAAATTTCGTATTTTCTGAATTCAAGCACTCGTACCAAATTATCGGTTCATCTTAAAAAACAAAAATTACCTCAGTATTACATTCTCAAAGAAGAATATCATTAGATGATTAACAAGATGCAGGAGTAAACGTACAGCAATCCCTCGCATAACGACGTTAATTCGTTCCATGAAAAAGCATCCTTATGTGAATATTAAAAACCCATATAAACAATGTTATATTGGATTAACTGGTACCTGGCCAAAGGTTAATAGACTGTAAATTCACAAACAAAAAATAAAATCTATGTGGTAAAGTTGAGGAAATACTATAGGAGTGCAGTAGATGTACAGTACAGGAATCCATCGTTTAATGCTGTTGATGCGTTCCTGAAAAATACCCCATTACTTAAACACAACAAATGAAAATAAGTTTCCAATAAGATTAGATGAATGATAGGATGCATTTCTGGCAAAACATTACTGCACATATAAATTTAAAAATGTGTTTTATGGTTTTAATAAATGAAAATCATCAAATATGTGTTACTATAACGTACCTTAACTCCCGCAACCGGTCTAAATAAATGAAAACTTCTGTTATGAAAACGGTTCTAATATGTAACACGCAATTCAGGTTTTCATTTCTTGTAAAAATATTAAAATTAAGAAAGGAATTAAAATAAAAAATAAGCATGGAACTGACCTAATCAAGTTGAGACTTTGGACTTGTAAATCCTGCTGAAGAGTTGAGCTGGACACAATTTCATTCTCTGCTTGAGACTCACTGATGGGAGGCCCCAGTGAACTTTTAAAGAATTGGTCAAAGGACAACTGCATTGAAGTGTTTACATTTTTTTCTAAACGTGTTTTTCAAGTGTCACTATGTAAGCTTCCTTTGTAAGAGGAAGAATGGGGGAAATCCCCCTGGGTTTTTTACTGCTATGTTTAGAATTGCGGGAAGTGGAAAAGTGAGATTTAAAAACTGGCAACATAAAGGCTCACGATAGGCTCATTCCCTCCCTCCAGCTCCGCCTACTTGTTAGAGATCAACTCTCACCGGCCTGACTATAATGGCATGCAAAGGAAGAGAAGGGTATGGCTCCCCTACTGTGCAAAGGTGATGTTGCAGGTCACTATCAGAAAAAAAGGGGCAGGAACATGAGACGAGGGATCTAGCAGCGAGGTTCTGAGGTAATTTGAAAAGAAGATAACTCTTAAGGACATAAAATCGGATGCAAAATGTATTACTCAGACTTCAATTTTGTGTTGTAAATTCGAGGAAAATGGATAATCAGGGAAACGTAAAATCTATTAAATTTTAGCATTGCTTTTACGTATCATTCGTCAGGACCAAGAGAAAAAAGTGTAAAATCAAGGAAAACGTAAAATCCGAGATCGCAAAATTGAAGTTTCACTGACAGGGTGAGTCTTAATTACATACCTTAAATATAAGCATCGTGTTCTACACCTGAAGACAAGCAAAAAAGTTCATATAAACATATAGTCGCAACTGCCTCGTTAGCGAGATATGGCAACAACGAGGCAGTGCTGCGACACGGAGTTTGCAATATTTCAGTCACACAGGTTACTGTTCTGGTAGATATGTTATGTATCGAAGAATGATGCATAATGCGGACTATGTGGTAGACGAATTAACATATGATACTGCTGTACGGAGAAGCAGAGTGTAACAGTGCAATCGATACACGTTGTTATGCCGAAAGGTATCTGCAATGACAGCATCCAAATCGCAGGACATTCATTTCTATGAAATGTCGTCTGAGAGAAACAGGTCATATGCGGCCCTTTATAACAAACGCTGGTAGACCACGAAGTCGCTGGAGCGCCGATATGGAAGAGGATGTTCTGCATTCCGTTGAACGGTCCTCTGGTATTAGTACCAGGCGTTTGGCTGCTGGTCACCAGATTTCCCAGCAAAAGGTGGTGAGGGTGTTGCATGATCAGTTGTATCCATTCCACATACAGTATGTTCAAGTTCTGCAACCGTTGCTGGATTATGAGCGTCGAAGAGCATTCTGTGAATGACTACTGAAGCAGGATGCAGCATATATGAACTTTCTCAGCCAATGTTTTGGCGATGGAGGAAGCATGTTTCACAAGGAATGGGATTTTGAAGAGTCTAACCAGCACACATGGGCTGATGAAAATACACATTCATTTCAGGAAACACGATTCCAACAACTGTTTGCAATTGATGTTTAGGCGGGGATACTTGGCGATCTCCTCCTAGGTCCTTATGAGCTACCGCCTCAACTATCACGGTCCTTCTATTTACGGTTTCTATCTTGACATTTACCACAACTACTAGATGACGTACCCTTGGAAATGTGGCAGACAGTGTGGGTATTGCATGATGTGGCTCCTGCCCATTCTGCTCGCGATTTCAAGTGGTATTTGGACAGTCACTACCCAGGTCGATGGATAGGATGAAACGGACCAGTTTTGTGGTCTCTGCGATCACCCGATCTCACTTTTGCCGACTTTTACTTGTGGGGCCATCTAAAGAGCATCATCTATGCCCAACCAGGGCCATATATACAGGGGGAGTTTAAGGGGTTCAAACCCCCCTTACAGATTGTGCTCGAGAGTTCTCGAGAAGTTGTTGTCATTTCCATTCTCATTTCTCGAGAATCAATTTGTAGTAACAGTGAAGACTCGTTCAATAAAATATATCTGTCAGCAGCAGAACCACTTCAAAAGTTGGGAGTGGTTCGGCCCGCGGGTTGGTTCTAAATTTTTGGAAGTGGTTCGGTTCAACTAAATTAATCATTTGAAATACTATTAAGAAATAATTTATCCAATATAAACATTACACATTCAGTATCAATCTGTAAGTAAATCAATCAGCAGTCATCATTATTTTAAATGAAAGAAGAATTTATTTAAAGAAATGAAAAATTTATATTTTAAATATATTGCAATCCCAAATGGTATTTCTGATCCTAACATGATTTTTATGTTCATTGTTGTTTACATACCAATTAAAAATTCTCTGAATGTATTCGCTTCAAATTCATTTACCAACATACATAATCAGAAAGAAAATGCGCCTCTAGCTTAAACCGCTTTTGAGAGTATCCCTGGATGGACAGACAAACTGAAAACATAAAAGTGTTTTAAAGAAATAATTAAAAAACAAAAAATTAGTTCCTCAGACATTTGATTTCTTTTTCTTACCTGTAATACAATTATTTAGAGGAAAAAGATTTATAACAAGGACCTTACCGTCTCCCAATATTTAACCTCTTTAGTTCTACCACCTGCACTTGCCTTTATTTTCCTTATTCCCATACACATACCCATTTCCGCATTGATAATTTCCTCTCTCTGGGGTTTACCCTCTCCCCATCTTCCACAAGCCCTTTCTTGTTAGTCCTTCCCCCGTCTTTCCCCAAACCCTTCCGAGATGGTCTCCCACCTCCAGTCTTTCCTTTCCCCTCCCCCTTTATCCCTTTACAACCTACCCCCCGCAGTAACCCTCTGAGATAGGTTCCTCCTTTCCCTCCCCTCCATTTCTTTCCGTCTTACAAACTACCCTCCCTCCTCCCCCTCTACCCATTCTTCTCTATATACTTTCTATTCTCACCATATCTGCACCTGACGATAGCATTGTAATGTCTAGACCCGGGACATAAGAGAAATAAAAACCGGTGTCATTCACTTTCCCGATCATCACTTTCCCGATCATCACTTTCCCGAATCAAGCAATTTACGTTAATTTTATTTACATATACAACGAAAGGCTGATTTTGTTCACATTTAACAATTAACTAATGTTATTGAAAATTGATTTATATGATATAATTACAAAAAAGTACAGCAGCCAATTTACAATTGAAACTTTCTTGAACGATAATTTTATTTACATATACAACGAAAGACTTTTTGTACCCGCAAAACTAAACAAACCCATGACTGATTGGCCGGTCACGACATTTACGAACCCAATCACCGGACAAAATCCTCAGTTATTAGGAAAATACACAGGCAAAGTAATTCGTGATCCTTCGGAAAAATGATATTCGGGAAAATTATCATTCGGAAAGTTGATCTTTTGGGAAAGTGATACCAAGTCAATAAAAGCAATGGAAGTTACAAAGCGTTATACCTTAGGGGCATTTATAAGTTATATTATAACAAATAATATAAAAATGTTCGCTATATTTATCAAGGGTCTAGGGAAATTCACCGAATTACAATTCATCGACTAGCCATATTCTTTTCCATAAGCCCTTATTAAGATTTCCTTGATTGAATGATAGATTTCATTATTGAAGTAGACAGTTTCTTGCTTTCCAATGGCGATGATGCGCGGCATCTCAATTTTTCCACTTTCAATAATAAATTAATGTAAATAAAATATTTTAAATAAGTTAATTGGTCAAAAAATGTGAAATAAAATATTACTCCGAATGGGTTTGTGATATGTAAAACTCTAATAAATTCGATTATTAATTCTTATTATTAAATAAATTCAAAGAGACACCTTTAGCTCGATTCCAAACATATTACATATTGCTAATTTTTTTATTTTGCCACCTTATAAAAGTAATCAAAAAATCAATGTGATAGTTAAATTATGTTAAAAGAATAATTTAAAATTAATCGACAGTTCGGGTCAGATTATTCAATATACGAAGTGCGGACACTTATGTTTCAAAACAAATGATTATAAAATGTAGAGTGACCCTCTTTAAATAACACTAACATGTTAATTAATTTATTTGTCTCTTAAATAAAGTTTACTAAAATAGTATTAAAAATACACACTTTAGATAATTCTAGGAATTCTGCGGGAAATGAATGCCTCCGATCCAAGGGATCCGCCGAAGTCCTCGCCTGTTTTTGCTGGAATATAAACCACCAAGTAATGGAAATATCATAGAAGAACACCACACGAGAGTTGGAAAAGCAATGATGTCGTTGAAAGCTCAAGACATTGAGAGCAACAATTTGAATTTTTCCGAAGAAAAAGATATGAGGAGAGTTAATGGTGTTCTAAGAAAGACACAGTGGGGCATATTTTATCAGGTCTGCTAATTACAATGCTGAAGGGGGTGATGGTAAGGGCATGTATTTTTCTCTCGACATTAAAGCAGATTACGGCTCCTTTCTAGGCCAATGAAAAACGACTATTTTGCCTGCGTTTAGATGAAGATCTTTCTATATTCTGTTGATCAGTTTCTGCCTACAGTGGTCGCAGTTAGTGTCCTCAAAACCCTCACCATAACTGTTGTCTGTGGATAACAATAGTAGCAGAGAGAAAAGAGATAGGCACTCTTTCCTTTGAAGCTAACCCGCTGGTTTTTCTAATGAAAATTCTTGGTCTTTTCGTTGGTCCGTACTTTGTGGATTGAGATCGAACCGAAACCAAACCACTTTTGGAAAAAATTACGGTTCGGTTTTCGGTTCATTGAAAAATTAATCAGTGGTTTCGGTTCAGTTCGCGGTTCAGCAAAATGACTGCAGTTTGGTTCGGTTCGCAGCTCTGATATTATACATATATAAACTTACGGAAGAGGAAAATTAGGATATTTAGGGCAACTAGTTGTTGAAGGAAACCCAGTGAGCAGTGGCTGGGAAGAGGGTTGGCCGTTGAATAGGGGGTCACTTAGCATGTATCCTTATGGAAAATAAAATTCGTTCCAGTAAAAAGTGACCGTTTGGAGGGTTGACCGCTGGATAGGGATGGTCGTTAAGAGGTTTCACTGTATATATATATATGAGGTTGTATTCAAAAGTTCCCGAACCGGCTCAATAAATAAGAAATGCCTTCCTTTTTTTAAATGCCGCTGTTGTCGCCTTCAAAATAGTCCCCTTGGGAATTTATGCACCATGTCCAATGCTTCTCCCATTGTTGAAAGCACTGCTGAAACTTTTTTTGAAATGCTCTTCAGCACCGCTGACAATTCTGTCTGGATCTCGTAAATGTCTTCAAATCGCTGTCCTTTCAGATGGATTTTCATCTTAGGAAATAGGTAAATCCCCCATCCCCCATTATCACTTTAGTCAGAAAGTTTTTATCCCTTTTGATTTGTTTAACTCATCCATTAGAATGTGCTGACGTGAACTATATGAAATTCCCATCATACTGTGACGTTTAAATGCTCGCGCGCGTAATTACGCCCGCCGGCTTTCGCTTTGGGTTTATTTTTCGTTCGGTGGTGGCCCCTAGGTGTCTCGGGGGCAGCCCCTGGCAACTCAACGGTTTTCAGAGTTTCAAGTTACGCTCATCTTTGTTGATAGGTGTCACTGGGTGCGCTTCAAAATGAAAGTGGGGGAGGGGATGGGTCTGGGTGTAATTCTACGTCCAGGAAGAGTAGGGTCGTGAACGGGTAAGTAACTTTCCGTTCGTAATTCGCAAGAGATTTACGTCGACCTCGTGTTACTGTGATTGATTGTCGGTTTTAAATGCTTTAGTCAGAATTAAGCGAAAATTTAATTGTCGGAACGCCGTATCGGGGTAGCATCATCGCATTAATATTACCGTTCAATTTTGTCTCAAGGTCATTATTTCTTCTGATCCTTAGTTCATAGCTTTTGTGAAATTATTTCTTAATTAAACGAAATGGTTGATCTCTTCACTGAATTTTATGTCGGCATAATCTTTACATTAATTAGGAGAGACCTTTACATAAGATATATGTGGATCTATGCAATTATTTTCCTTGGTGAAAGTTAATCACGTGTATTTTGGGTGAACTGAGTCAAGTTGAGACATGAATATGGTTATTAATTTGTCGAGTGGTTGTGTAAGCGTATAGTTTGAAGGTAAAGGTTCGTTTTCTATCAACTTTTTAGAAATGATATATGTATACGGTGTTAGCCTATGATCGGATTGGCCAACGGTGGGAGTTTGATATGAGTTTCTGAGGTAATCCATCTCATTTTCGTGTATTTTAATCTCGTTAAAGCGTATGTTTGATAAAATAATAATATTTTAATGCGCAACTGAAAATATATTGATAAGGTTTTCTCCTAATTATTCAGTTTTCAGACAGAATTCTCCGTGTGCAGCTGTATTTGATTTTGGCAACCATTATCGAGAAATTCATTCAAAGCAATGCTGTATTTCGTTTATTGAAATGATATTAATTACGTAATCAATACATACTAGTGTCATGGTTTTGAAATAAGTATTAAGCTTAACTTAGCAACTTAAGGAATATAAGTCTTATATTTTACAAATCTTGGAATTTGAGTTACAATACAATATTTTCGAATATTATCGGAGTGATTTAGCACGAGAGACACTACAGAATGTAATCAGGTTATCAGAAATAATATTCAGAATTAAAATACAGTAGGTACATATTTTAAGATTTCATTCTCTTTTTTCAGAGGAATGTTTGCAGAAGACGTCATAGAACAGCTGTCATGTTCCCTTGGGTGATATCAAGAAATACATATTAACGGTGAGTACAATCTTTTAAGTAGTTTGCCAATTGCATTTGTATTGGTTGTTACTTGAAGTTTCCAGTGAGAATTATCGACGTATTTTACTGAATAGATAGGATAAATTTAGTCGTGTAACCACGCATGTGTTTTAATTGCGTCTATATATGTGCAGTACTTATTGTACTAATTTTTCCATCTATTAATGGTGAAAGTGTAGTAACTTAAGCTTACATTGGAAAGTGATAAATCTCAATTTATTTTAAGTGAATATTTCATTGAGAGAATAAAATTGATTTTATAATTTCGACTTTGAAAGGTTTGTTAATTATCGTTAACATAAGTGTTATCAATGCTTCAATTTTTGGCATATTTTATGAAATACTTTGTACCTGGGAAATTTTACTTTTCAATCTACTGACATCCATTTCAGCATAAATCAATTAAGTATGCTCTATAAACACGAGATGATTTCATAGAAACAAAATTATTACTTTGTAGTGACAGTGTAACGTGAAATGTTCATTGACTTTTAACTCTTTGGTGAGGTGTAAACTAATGTTGAAATTATGGAGACATTTTGAGGAAAGTAATTAAAATATTTTGCTTGGAAAAGGCTATCTATATGGAAATTGCTAAAGCAATCAATGAAATATTTTGAGGAAAGGGATTTCTTAGTCAAAGTTAGTCGAATTCTTGGAATACCTGCAAATTTTTGAAAAGTTTGCTGCTAATGAAAGTTTATCGTGACAATTGGTTTTTATTCTGTTTATTTCCACCGGTGGTTGGCTAGTCATCAGTTGATCATGCAAAAATTGTACAGGATTTATTCAGATACTATTTTAGTGCATTTTATTTTATAAATATTCAGTCAATCAAATCAAAATAGCAATTAAACTGTAAGAGATAGAAGGCTGAAATGTGGTTATGCCATTTATTACTATGACGAAGGATTTTATTTTAATGAATAATTGAAAGTATATTGACAAGGTTTCTTCCCAAGTATGTATTCAATTTTCGGGCAAACTCCTGTCTAGACTTATTAAATGTTGGAAACCCTTTACCGAAAAATTCATTCAAATCAATGATTTATTTAGTTGATATTCATTTCCGTAATCAATATATGGTAGTCAGGTGGTTTTGAAATAAGTATTGAGCTTAACCAAGCCACTTAAGTAATATAAGTCTTTAATTTCATTACAAATCTTTGAATTTGAGTTACAATAGAAAAGATTCCAATGTTACCTCTGTGATTTAGCACGAGAGACATTACATAATGTAATCTGGAATATTATTCAGCATGAAATTACAGTATATATTTTAAGATTTTATTCTCGTTTCATAGGAATGTTTGCAGCAGACATCACAGGACTGAGCTGTTATATTCTCCTGTGTGTGATAACAAGAAATAATAACAGTGAGTATATTCCGTGTGTTTCTTTTAAGTAGTTTGCCTATTGCATTTGACATATTGGTTGTTTTGTGATACTTTTGTTGGCTGTTACCTCAAGAAGTTCCCAGTGAGAATTATCGACCTATTTGAATGAATAGCTAGGAGGAATTTAGTCGTGTAACCATGCATTTGTTTTTTTACTATATGTTCAATACTTATTGTGCTAGTTATTCATCTATTAACGGTGAAAATGTAGTAACTTCAGCGTATATCGGAAAGTGATAAATCTCAACATCTTTTAAGTGGATATTTTGTTGATAGAATAAAATTGATTTTATAATTTAGACCTTCAAAGATTTGCTAATTATCGTTAACATAAGTGTTATCAACGCTTCAATTTTTGGCATATTTTATGAAATACTTTGAGCTGGAGAACTTTTACTTTTCAGTCTACTGACTTCCAATTCAACGTAAATCAATTAAAAATATGAGATAATTTCATAGAAACAAAAAAATATTAGTTTTGTAGCGACAGTGTAATGTGAAATGTTTATTGGATTTACTCTTTGGTGATGTGTAAACTATTTAATGTTGAAATTATGGAGACATTTTCAGGCAGTTGAAAGTGATTAAAATACTTTGGAAAAGGTGTCTGAACGGAAATTGTTGACACAATCAAGGAAATATTTTAAGGAAAAAGATTTATTAGTCAAAGTTAGTTGAATTCTTGGAGTACATGCAAATTTTTGGAAAGTTGCTATGCTAATGGAAGTTTATCGTGACAGTTGGTTTTTATTATGCTTATTTCCATCGGTGGTTGGCTAATCATCAGTTGAGCATCAAAAAATTGTAGAAAATTTATTCAAATACTATTTTAGTGCATTTTATTTTATAAATGTTCAATCAATCAAATCAAAACAGAAATTTAACTGTAAGAGATAGAAGGCTGATGTTTGCGGGGTGTATGTCATGTGTTATGCCATTTATTACTATGACAGAGGATTTTATTTTTGGTGGAACTGGTGTGCGACAAGAGGTCCAATGCTTTTTAAAATGTGAAACATATTTCGTAGCATTAACATAACGATTTTTATCTTATTAGCCTGTTATTTACAAAGTATTAAAGACAATGAATAAAGAAGTGAGATCAAGTCAGAAGCGATAATGTCAGTTTTTACCTCTTTAAGTGCAGTCTTGTCACAATGCAAGCTTTAGGAAGATTAGAAATATTTTCTTACTATTCTTTGGCTTAAAATTCAATTCTGAATTCATGTTCTTTGATCGTTTTTAAAGGTAAAAACAAACTGTAATTTTATCCAATATGACAATGGTTTTAGGTTGTATTATAGATATAGACATTATAATAAATGCTGTGATTTGTCGATAATTTCCAATTAAGAGTACATGGAATGATTTTTATAAAGTTAATTGATCAATTTAGTTGATTTTATAGCATAAATTAAAATGAATATTGCTGTTACTACTTGAAATTATTAACAGATAATATTTAATACTTGTCAGTAGTTAAACCTGTATTAATTTCCATATTTCCTACCTGTTTTCACTAGTCTATTTATCATTTTCTGGAGTACTTGATCGTCCTCGTATTTCACTGTTCTTATAATCCTTCCTCTGATTTAGAAATCTCCCATGCCTTCTAACGGTTCCTGCATTAGCCTCTCTCCATATATATTGAATAGAATCGGCGATAGACAGCAGCCCTGTCTTACTTCTCTACCGATATGTACTCCGCTGGTATCCGCATTCTCCAACCTGACTTTTACCAGTTGATTTACGTATAGATTACCGATCAGTCTCCTGTCTTTCCAGTCTACACCTATATCCTTTAATATCCTCATCAGCAGTACCCAATTTACTCTTATCAAAGGCCTTCTGCCAGTCGAGGAAACATACACAGCAATCTTGACTGTATTCTATTGCCCTTTCTGATATGATTCTCACTACACCGATAGCATCTCTGGTTCCTCGTCCTTTTCTGAAGCCGAATTGATCTTCCCCTAGCATTTCTTCGGCATTTTTCTCTAGTCTTTTATTAAGAATCCTCGTGATGATCTTCGAAGTGTGTGACAGTAGGGATATCGTTCTGTAGTCCTTACACTGCATTGCCTTTGGCTTCTTCTTTAGAGGGATCATTGTCACATCTAAGAAATCCTGAGGCCTCTTTCCCGAGTTGTAAAGCTTGTTAATTAGTTTCGTAATCACTTTTAGTCCTTCCGATCTCATGACTTTAAGTACCTCTGCCTGTATTCCATCGCTGCCTGTAGCTTTCCCTTTATCCAGTTCCAGAATTGCCTTTTGTACTTCGCTTTCCATATTACTTGTTCCCAAGTTTGTCTTCTTCAATGTTATCCTCTTCTTCCGTTCTATTTGTGCTGATCCTGCCTGCTTGCTGTATAGTTCCTTAATGTATACTTCTCATACCTGTGCTACATCCTTTGGTTCTGCGACTATTTTTCCATCTGCGTTCATAATTGCTTTACCACAAATCCCATTAGTCTTCTTATCTTCTAACTCCAGTGCCGTAGCGTACATCATATCGTATCGTCCTAACTTCTCCATCTGTTGTATTTCCTCACATAATTTTCCCTAGCTTTATCTGTTACCCTTCTCAACCCATTGTTTATGCGTCTATAATTGGCTCTATCTTCTTCACTGTTAACATTTTTCCATTTTCTTCTCTCATCCATTATCTCCAGCATTTCCTTAGTGATCCATGGGTTTCTGATTTTCTTCTCTTGTTTCCCAATCTCTTTATTCAAGGTGTCTTTGATGCTGGCTTTAATTTCTTCCCATTCTGTATTCACGGTCTCTGGTTTGTTTTCCAAATTTCTAAGGCGACCTTCCGACTTCATGCTGAAAGCATTCTGCCTTTCTTTCAGTTTTTTTAGGTCCCAAGTCTGTCTTTCTCTTCTCGTTTTCCTTATTTGTTTCAGCTTTGTGGTTACATCGAGTATTAGAAGGATGTGATCTGAATCAATGTTTGCTCCTGGTAATGTCTTAGTATTTTTTATGCTGTTCCTGAATCTTTGTTTTACTAGGATGTAATCTATTTGGCATCTCATTTTATCTCCTGGGCTTTTCCAACTGTGTTGTTCCAATCTCCCATTATTGTGCAGTTCTACTTCATAAATGTCATTCTTTTGCTCATACATCTCCCTGATTTATTCTTCTTCAATAGCGGTTGTTGGCATATATACCTGGATTATCAACATGTTAACTGGGACAACTTTTAGCTTTATTGCCATCAACCTATCGTTCGTTGCTGTTATTTTTGTCACGCTATTCATCATATCTTTTAAGTACCAGAGCTACTCCCCTTGCCTCACTATTTCCTCCGGTGTAAACTACCGTGAATTCTTCCGAGCGGATCTGCCCTTCTCCTTCCCATCTGACTTCGCTCAGCCCTATGACGTCAATCCTATTTCATTTTTCAGTTTCTCTAGCTTTTCTGCTTTCCTCGTGGTTTTTAAATTCCAAGTATCTTTGCATAAGTTACCTTCGACAGTTGCTTTCCTCAAGGCAGTCCATGCCCGGAGATCTGATTGGGGGACTATTTTACCTCCGGAATATTATATAATATAATCATTATTAGGGAAATGTAATGTGGTAGTTTCCCTCTTGCTTTCCACATCGCAGTACTGTAGCCGATCAAATCATGCCTACTGTTCTATTGAATATATACCCAACCAACATCATTTGTTTTCATCTCTATACCGTACCGACAGTACTGCTGCCTACTGCCAGACACCAATGATAGTTTTTTATTATTAATTAAGTAATTAATTTTTTTGTGAAAAAACCTCCATTTGCGGGGATCGCACCCCGCAGCTTTGTAATGGGAAGCTGACACGCTAAGCACTACACCTTATGGAAGGTTAAAATTTTAAAACTAATTGTCAAACGAATCTTTCACATAATAATTTGAATAAACTCGTAAAGAATTTAAAATTTTAAGATTCTAAATAGACCTTGATAAGTGAATGTGCTCTTTCATGTTGTTTAAGCAAATTAATCTTTTATATTTAGATTTTTTAGTTAATATTTCTTTATTGAATTCACCACAACCATTTTTCCTCTTCATTGTAGGCATTCACAGTTGATGCTGAGTGAAAATGCGATGGTTTGAGGCGTCGAGGAACCATGAATCGAAGAGTACTGCTTTGCTGAGACGACAATTGATACACCTGGGTGCGAGAGTATAGAGGAATCCGAGCTGGAGGCTATACATATGGGATGAGAGAAGGTTTTTATACCTATATGTTGCTATATTCTGGTTTGTTCAATATGTCAGGCGATAAATATCTTGTATAATATGTAGCTGCATCTTACGGAGGATGTAGGAGAGATTGTAAATTATAAGTCCCTTTCAGATGAGCTAAACGCTTCAAATTTGGCATTATTATAGCTTTATGCTCACAACCAATGAAAATAAATACAATACAATAAGAATTCCAATTTTTAGGAGGTTTTTCTCCTGTCATTCAGAATGAGCAGAAATTTACGGTAGGATTAAACGATTCCCCAAGAATTTGATTTCTTTTAAAAATATTGTTTAATCAACTTACACTAAAAGTAAGTAAATGGAAAATATAGTGCTACGTCTGAAAAAAAAGTTTTATCTGATATCGTCCGTAAGAGTATTTTATTTCTGAGAATGTAGGGCATCAATTTTCTGTTTCAACTTAAAAACTTTCTGATAACTCAACTTTTTTATAAAATGCATTTAATTTTTTATTATAAATTTACAAGAATATAAGGTGTTGGTTTTCAGTTTGAACTCTGAAAACTTTCTTTAATTTGATTTTATAAAGAATATTCCATTTTGTTTGTAAAGGTTTATTAGCGTACTTCTATAAATTTTAAATTTTTGTTAAATTCACTTCCGTTAATAAGAATCAAATGTAGTAACAAGTTATTTACGAATTTCCGAAGATGTTGAATTTAAAAACTTTAGAAAACTTATAAAATGCCAAGTTTTCGTATTGACTTCTGAGACAGCACTGTATTTGCTCATGTTTGCAGACTTGTCATGTGAATATCGTTCCGCAAATTGGATGTTGGAAAGTAATTAATTAAATTTAATCTTAAAATAGGAGCAGCCATTAAAAAAGATTATTTGTATCAGGATTTTTGGTGTTCTACATTTAATATTTTACCAAGAGGGTTTGTCGTGGTTAAATAATTCCAGATTTAATTTAATAATTTAAAGAAATTTGGAGATAAATGTAGGATCTGCTTGAATTAATTCAGAAAATATTCTTTGGGGTTTTTATTGTTGTTTATTCAAGGCAGAAAAAATTCTGAGGCAATACAAATTCAGTTCATTATTCAAGTTATCAAAATCAGATAAAGAGATAAAATGCAAATGAAATTTCAGTTAGTTTTGAGAGTTTTGATTGAAAATCCAGACTATGTAAAGTATTTTCATTGTGAAAAGTTTATATTCTCCAATTATTAAGCCATGCATCGGAAATGGTAGTTTAATTGTTCTTGATTCTAGACGATATTTAGAAAAAGATTTAACTTTGTGGAGAGTTAAATTTCTTAATTAAGAAAAATTGTGCAGGTTATTTTATTCTTAATTAAAGTCAATGTCCAGAAAAAAGTTCTTTTAATAATTCCATCAATATCCAATTTGCTAGATGTTATTTATTTGTAAATACGTTTCCAAAGTGTTGTGTTATTTATATATTCAGAACAATTGCAAATTCTTTTGTCTAAATGTATATAAGCTATTGCTTTTCCATTCTGTATAATTATTGCCATTTTTTTAAATCTGAACAAACCAGAATTAGCAGTGCTTTTGGGTATATATTTATCGTCTCTCATTTCATATTTTTTTCTAAGCCATGCTATTTTTCCTCTCTACTTTCTCACCAATAGAAATGATTAAAGAAATATTATCCATGCCAAAGTACTTTGTAAAAATGTCCAACTTTTATTCTAGTGCTTGTTATATTTAAAAAATTTTCTGCAGTTCATGAATATTTTTAAATGGCAATTTTGATTTGTGCTAATATTCAGATCTTTTTAAGTCCAGAAATTTTTTAAGTCGGATATTATTCTAAGTCCAAAATGTAAACAAATTAATTTTTTTCAAGTTCTAATTTCAGAAATCTTTCAAGTCTAGCGTTAAAAATTATTGTCCAGATTGTAAACAAATTACTTTACAAATTGGACAATAGTTTTTAACTCTTAGACTTGAAAGATTTCTGGAATTGGGACTTTTTCAAAAGTTTTTCTAAGTACAAATTGTAAACAAATCAATTTTTTTTCTCAAGTCAAAAATTCTTTTAAGTCCAGTATAATTTTTATTTTCAGGTGCAGGATAAAATAAGTAGACAAAATGTATTATTTCAGATTGTAAAATTTTTATTGAACTTGTATGTATACACTGTACATTTTAATTGCAATAAAGACATTTTATTATGATCAAAACCTGTTGACTCCTTTTAGATAGGAATAATTTCTTTTTCTCGGAGCCTCTTTTAGGTATCGTTGGACTTAAGGGGTTTTTTTAGGTATATTTTTGCTAAATTTAGCACATTTTTAACCTAAAAATGACATTTTTGACCACCAATTCAGCCAAATTTTGCTGATAATTGAACAAATTATTCAACATTATGACAATTTATCTGTATTTCAACTATTCAACAACTGACATATTACATATAACACAATATTTTCAACTGTTGTTCAACAGCTGACATAAATACATATATAACATGAAAAAATAAACCATCAAACACATTTTGCAGCTGAAATAAATTATTGAACAAGCACTTGAAGAAGTTACTTGCCTCTGATAAAAATAACTGCGACTGAGCTGTGGAAAAATTAATACAAGCATTTAGACTACAGAACAGCCGTCATCAGTGGCGAAATGCCACTGACGACAACTGCTCTGAAGTCGAAATGCATGTATTAATTTTTTCACTACTCTGTCGCAGCTATTTTTATCTGAGGCAAGCAATCTTTCAAAGTACTTGTTCTGGAAACACTTAAAAAAGAAACATTTCACATTATCAATGACCTTAATTACAATTAACAATGTCTCTTATTGGTCAAGAAATACGTAGAATTGAATGCACGCAACTGATTCCAAATGGGAGCAATGTTTGCATAAATGACGAAAAAATAATGAATCTCACAAAGCAATGCTTAATTGGAATTACTTAAATGCCAGGATAACATTTTTATAAACTATTCCAAGTCAGAAATAAACTTCAAAAATGCAATATTAAAATTTCATGTCATACCTATTTCAAATGTTAATAAAATTAAACCTTTATATTTGCCAAATTAATTATTGTATAAATGCACAAATTATATTACCTCAATTAGACGTATTACTGTTTTTTGAAAAAGATTAATAGCATAATATAAACAAAGATTTACTTCTGATAGCAATTTAATTTTTATAACAGCAAAGATTGAACTAAATACATTTTGTCTTTAAAAATTATCTTGCATTTAAAAATATAACTGATTAATCAAGGTGAGATTATATTTACAACATCAAAAACATATTTGTTCTAATGTAAAGTTCAGATTCAAAGCTATTATGCAAAATATAACTGATTTAATCAAAGCAAACACCCTATTTATGAAAAAATATAGCATATTCTCAAAGTTTGTCTTATATTTCCAGGTAATGTACAGTAAGTGCGTAAAATTTAACGACTTGAGGTTAATTTACTTTAAATTTAAGTAGTAATTGCATTGCGTGACTCAACTCACTATCGTTAACAAATCACAGTGCTCCTTATCGATAGCTTAACACTTTCATGGCCAATTTGTCAAATTTAAAAGGAAAATCAGCAAATCAAATCATTAAAAATTTATCAATAATTATATTTTTTAACATTATAAATGTGCAAATTGTAAGTAGCAATACATTATCATTACAAAACATTTATTTAAAAACTTATATTTGAAGAATTTTCAGATTGTAATTTATGAAAGTATTGAGTGCACGAAAAACTAAAGTATTTCATTAAATATTTGTATACAATTGAGTTATTTATGTTAATAAATTTAAAGAATTCCTTTTCAGTAACGCTTATGTTAGAATAAGTCAAAATCTCATATGGAGTTTACCGAAATTATCGTTACGATAACTTAATGAAGATATTTTAAACAACAGCCATGAAATTGTTAAGTAATCTAAAATATAACTCAACCAACAAGAGACAACGTTAATATTTACATAGAGACCAACCTGAGAATCAAAAGAATAACTACAAAATTGAGAAACAAAATAAATATCCTATAATTATTATACCAAATAGAACTGAATGAGCTTCCCACAATCTATATATATTTGCAAAAGTTTGTTTGCGTGTCTCATTATGCATGCCATAAACTATAAGACACGAATAACTAAAATTTGGTACAATTATTATTAACATCTTAACTTGATGAATGTATAAAAGGTTTGCTCAATTGGTTAATTATAGTCAGTGCTATAATAATAATAATATAGGGGAATATAACATTTTACAATTCCACTAGAGATGCCTGCATTTCAAATTTGAAATGTTGACAGAATTTTTTACAATAAACAAAGAAGCTTCAAAGTTTATTGTATATTAGGATTAGCTATGATGCTGGTCAACACAGACATCCATGACATTTGACGGTGCGATGAGACACTATTACAACGCCAACCTTCATAACAGCCTACTTAGTTAGACAACAAACCCATACAGCAGCCGGGTTACGCAATCTTACTTTCGATACTACACAATTTATACAAGTGAAAACATTTACCACTTACTTTATTTGCTCACATTACACTGTGTTGGATGTGGTTTGGTTAATACAAAACGACAAACAACAGATGAACAAACAAAAAGAATTAATGCAACGAAAAACAAAAACAGTAGAAAAGAGAATTAAAATCACACAGAAATTCAATGCTCCGACTCTTAGAATGATACTCTAAGCAAAGAGTTTTGTTAAAATAAATTTATGTCAAGTGAATAATACTTTGTTACAATAAGTGGACAATACTTTTGTTAAAACGTTACAAATTGCACTTGACAATGCCTTATCCCCCTCCCTCCCTCTGCTGTTCCCCCCCTTATCTCTCGCGAGGCAATAATATGAATCTCGAGCCTCAAAAATGACATTCGTTGTCCAGGAAACTTACCGATAAAAGTCAAAATCTGTCACATATTCGTTAAATATGCGTAATTTCAAAACATGTGGTGCATTACTTTCTGGGAAACCCTCGTACAATGTTGTGTGAGACAGAGTTGATTGTCAATTTTAATTACGAATCCTCAAAATATTTTCCAACTCTTTCATTTATATCAATTAAAATATGAAAAAATTTCCCAAATAAAACAATTCAAGCATAGATATAATTTTTTGTTCATAATTATTGCCATAATTTGAAGTCACGATGATTTAAAACATAACCTGAGCAACGCTGGGTAAATTTGCTAGTTATTTATAAGCAAAGAACTTTGCAATACCATTTCAATTTAATTTATTCACCAGAGAACTATATAAAGACGTCTGTGTTGCATTGTAAAATAAATTCCAATAATTACTCCAAGATTTGATGCACAAAAACGATTACAGTGTAATTTTCCTAATAAACGTTTAATGTGACTAAATCTTAGAAGGATATTTTGTAGTTTAATTTACATTCTTCATTAGAAATAATTTTATGAACTCTTTATTTATCTCAGAATCACTACAAATATGCTGTCAACAATTTGTTGTTAACATACATTAAAGTTATGGTAATTTAATGTTGTGCTTACGCAAACTGTATAATTATAAAATATCAGTTGATTACTTCGTTTAAAAATTAGTACAAGAGTTTAAAATAACACTAATATTTATAATGAGATTTTAAGATATAAACAAGTTAGGAAAGTGTACAACGTAACACAAATGGGTGCGTTTTGTGCATTGGAGTATTTGAAAGAAATTATTTACGTGTTTGGAAGGGAAATAGCATTATAAAGTTCTTTTCTTCATCATAAATAATCCATTTTCTTCCCATTTAAAAATATTACATGCATATGTAAGGAAATTAAACATATTTCCGTGAGATTGTTTACGTTAGCAACAATGAAGAAGTAACCATGCTAGAAAATTTCAAAGTTCAACTCAAATTACGACTCTTGTTCGATTTTCTCGCAAACGGCGACTCCTACGATAAAAATGTAGAGGAAAAGAAATACCCTGCTTTATTAGTTGCACAAGTTTTACTTGATAAATATTTTGATATGACCGATACTTTACGAGATATGAGGGAAAGTTCATATTTTATCACCAGTAAAGTGGTACCCCTGATTGGCTTACGTGACTCATTTATGTGATTTTCTTATTATCTTTGACCGTAAGTCCTTAATATCAAATTTCATGAAAATCTGCTTGGTAGAAGCAGATAACGAACATGCGGACAGACCAGATGGAGACTAATACTAATAGGCGCTTATGCTGGAAGCGAAACGCACCTGACAAATAACCTTGCATGTAATTACATTTACAGATACACATACATTACTAAAAATTGTCTTTAATGACAAGAATGATATGTTACTTATTTGTTCAATATACAAGTAGAAGGTACTTGCATTCTGTAAGCATTTCAAGTCATTATTTATGGCTTTTGCAAAGTAAAAATTATAAACTAGTTAAATAAATAAAACAACTTCAAGTACTCATTAGAATAAACTTCATTAGACCACTGATTCCCAATGAAAAGACAAAACTGATAATGGTTTGATTCCGATGCAAATGAATTGGAATATTTCGAGGCGGTGCTTACTGTAAAAGAGAGACTGACTGATATTATTCACTTCTTTCGGTAAATTGTGATGAGATTAGCCATGAGGAAGTGTATCATCCGAAACAAAAGTACCACGAAGCCAATGAAAAGGAAGAAATCCACAGTACATTGAACCCTCTGCATACTGGACCTTGATGGAACGTACTTAGGATATAACGGACAGAATGTCCGGCGATGCAAAACAGTTAAATGACACCACTACTACATTGTGTCTCATGCAGACCTATCACATGTGCGTTATTTGGAAGGCCTAATGAATACATCGCAACATTATAACTAACGTATATCACGGCGTATAAGTCGACCTTTGAAGCTTAAAAAAATTTTCCTAAAACTTAAAGTCGACTTATACGACAAATATAAAATTGTGAACCTTAAATTACAGATGAATAACATCGATATTTACCAACAAGGGGAGGCCATAACATTAATATTGAAATTCGTAATACCCTTTTAGGAGGTGAAACTAGAACTAAAACATCACCTATATCTCTCTGCGTTTTTGCCAATGGGCCCTTGTTTAAAAGATCTTAACAATTTAAATTCAGGTGTAAGCACGGATGCAACATATACCATTAACCTTAAGGTTACAAACAGAAGCAGCGATAGCTGAATGGGTAGAATGAATGTCTAGTATCGGATGGGCTGGGGTTCGCTCCCAGCAGCCAGCATTTTTTTCTTTCAGAAGTGGTCTGTACATATATTTTAACTAGTAAAATTGTATTATTATTATGTCTTTTTTGTATTTTTGTTTTTTTCCTCAATTTTTTGTGATTATTTTTTTTGTCTTTTTCACGTACCTTTTTGTACTTAATTTATTTGCACCTTCCACATATAATTATGATATTATAATTATAAATAAATAATAAAATTTAGAATGTTATAATCATTACTTGATTGTTTATTAAAATATCAATTCTTTAATACGACATTTATGAAATGTTTATTACGGACAATTACCTTGTTTTTTTAATTGTATCATCCAAAGTATTGTAATGCTGTAGAAGTAAGTGAGATAGAAGAGGTACACTTCGATCGGAATTAACCATACTAATTGCAAGTTATAATTATATGTGGAATATGCAAATAAATCAAGTACAAAAAAGTACATGAAAGAAGACAAAAAAAAATAATCAAAAAATATGCGGAAAAAACATTTCCTTTTTTGAAAAGGGGAATAATGTAATTATCAGAACCATCCTCACGCCTGCCAACATGCGATACTTTATTGAATTTCACCACCGTAGATATTGATTGCGATAACTAGGTGCAGTTAATTTTGATAGCATCATTAACAGCCGACATCAATCAAATCATAGGAACCATTATTTAGTTGGTCAAGCTCTCTGAGAATAGCAGTTTCTTATTGGTTGAAATTAAAACACCTGTCAAATGGAAGGCTCAAGAAGAATAGCACGGACTCGAAAAAATATTCCTATATTTTTTTATTACTATGTTTATTTCTGTATCTTGTTAAAACTTGGATCGTACAGGACCTTGATTTTGCCTGGCAACGATTTCATGAGAAGTATTTTTAAGGGAAACAAAGGGGGTCGACTTATACTGCGAACATATACCTAATCTAGTATTTTCAAGTTGAAAATTCAAGGTCGACTTATACATCGCAATATATGGATATATATATACATATTATAATGTATATAATTACTGTATATACTCGTGTATGATGCGTCCCAGTGTATAACTGCCGTGTATAATGCGCACTCGTACTTTATTCCAAAAAATCCCGACTTTTTCTGATACCACGTGTATGACACACATCCTTGATTTTTGGGAGGTATATGAATTTTAAAACGTTTGGACTTGTCCATAAGTGTATTACGTTCAATAAGCTCCATATTATGTCTAAGAGAGACATCGTCAATAATTAAAGCGACTGAGTTGAGATGGCAGCAACCTCACATGGTAAGTTGGGCAAAGTGATGCTGTGTAGAAAACTGCAGCGCCACTGTTGCCAATCCTTTTAAATCAGACAAAAAGGGATCTATAAATTAGTTTTGATTTAAAGTGGACGTTGGTTCTCTCTTTCCTATCTCATTCTAAAACTGTTTAAGAGAAGGAATAACGTAAAAATTTAACAAACAAATCTGGAAACAGGAAACGCGACAGGTATGATTAAGTTCACACACGAGATTCTATGGGTTTTAAATTACTTACGTTGTCAATCGTAGACACTAGAATCATTTACTAAATAAAATTATTTCAATTTGCTTATTCTATGTTTTTTTTGTTTTTGATGTGTGTTTTGCGGGAAGACTATCTTGTGATTTTGCAAAAATTACAGCAATCAGCTGATGAGCTAGTGAAATGCGGAATAATTAGAGAGGATGGAATTATAAATGTATAGAAGTAATTAGGTGTTCTATACATATAATTATGTATGTATAACCTGGAGTATCAATAATTATTGTGCTTTTCCCATTAATTAACCCAAAAAGCGTGAATCTGGTGCGAGGTAGGTTCCCATTTTAAGTGCAGAGAAGTGTTACCTGTGTATAACGTGCACCCTACTTTATGACCTGAAAATTTGGTCTTCAAACAGCGCGTTATACACGAGTATATATGGTAGATACAATGTATAATTTATTGGTGTAGCAAATCCGCAAAAATTAATTGTTCCTCCGTTTGACCTTTGTGACTGGTTGAAATTGACTGACTTGCATTACTTGTGGGGTTTGTTTGTCTTAAAACATTCTTTGTATTCATTGTTACTTTCTGCCAATTTCCACCAGGGTCCGGAAAAATCTAAAATCTCGAAAAAGTATCCCAAGTTCCATTCCTAAGAATAATTCCGTTTCAAATAAGAACGCAAGGGAAAATCAATTTTTCTTATGGTCACTATAATTTATTTCATTCTTAATTATGTTCTTATAAAAGTATGCTCCTGCTAGCACACTGCAAGCACCTTTTACTAGTAAAATATAAAAATTAATACGATTCCTATTTTCCTAAATTAATTAGAAAATTCTGTGCTATTATTTCATGCGCTCTTAACAATTTGTATAAATATATAGCAGAGTAAAACACTGTCTTTCATAACATGCGCATTTTAACAATTTAAGGCAACACATACGTTTCCTTCGGATGTTTCGGATATAACAGACAGGCCTTCCCCTCCTTTTAGTCCAATATATCGAGGCTTCACTGTACGTATGTAAAGAATGCGATGTCGGACTGTGTACAATACCACGTTTTGGAATATACCATACACGAAAACGTATCAAGTATATAATCGCAAGCTCTGGAATAATAAAAATTAAAATAGTTATAACGAATCCAATGTATATTTTCAATCCTTTCAAACTTTTACAAACCTATGCCAACAGGTGCTTATAATGGAATCTTAACTTAGTACTTAAAAAGAGTTAAAAATGAAACAATCTTTTGTTATTCTAAAAGCTCCCAATTGCAAGCGCTATCTGAGTTTATATAAACATTTGAAATACAGTTGGACCTCTATAAACATCACCATTGATAATCGTTGTTTTGATCAACCCTCATTTGTCGCCAAATGGTACAAAAAAATTAAAAAGTTCCGATGCCAGTTTTGAATGAAGCAGACAAATGAATGATGATTGCACTGTGACCGAGAGAGAAAGATTCCTGGCATTGCCTCCAATTCAATTAGTGCCAATTAAACCTTCAAATAAGTGAAAGAATAGTGTTATTCGCTTCACACTTTAAGCATCGAAATTAATGCTGTAGCAATGTCAAACTTTATAGATAGCAACACAAATATTTACGGATAATTATCCAGTTAATAACTGTGTATGGGAAGCATTTCTAGCAATTTAATCAAAGCAATTGATCTTATTTAAAATCATTCGGATGCTGGAATCTTACTTTTTCAGTAAGTAAAACTATTAAACATCTATAATGCTTATTAAGGCAAATTGTCTCATGCGTAAATTTAAAATCAGATGAGAATAGGGACGTACATTATTTTTTAACAAATTGAAAGTTATATGGTTATGTCACCTTCGTAGATAATCTAAATGACAAAGAATGTTAGGCGACGGGCTACGTTTATTCAGGAGCAGTATGAAAACATTTCTTTTAGATTGATAACCTAGAACTCGCCGAAACTTATCTTCTCTTCATTGTTAATCTAAATAAACGGTTGCATTGATTGATATATGAAAAAAAGGACGTATACTTCAATAAAAAGAAACAAAGAAAATTAAAAACATAAAAGTTTGCAATCAATTACTGTGTAGCATTAATTTCCTCTCTAATTTGACTTTTAAAATACAGATTTCTTACTGACTTTGCATAATTAATTGTCAATATGCACACACAGCCTCGCCCTCAGCGAGATTTCTACCCGCTAACCTTACCTATACTGGGGAAATGCATTATCAGAGTTAAATGCGAATTACTGAGTTAAACGTGAAATATTGAGATCAACTTATTCTACACAATTCTTAATTTTTTATAAATTAATTGAAAAAACAGTGAAAACACTGTGTGGGTACAGCTAGTACTCCGTTAATTCATCAAATAGAACTTATAATTTTGTTTGTTTAGTTTACATAACAACGCTTTTACTCATTATTACCTCTGACGGTAAAGCACTATCAATTGCAATTTCCCAGGTTGTTGTTACTATCAGCATTTTAATTACTACAAATATAACTTTTAATTAAAGTTTAAGGCAATAATAGCCCATTAATTCATCAAATGGAAGAAAGAAGAAGATAACGAGGCCTTTGAATCTGTGTAATTTTTACTTATGTACCAATGACGTGAATCTAAATTGATTCTTTCGAAAATTTTAATGTAAATCTGATTCAAACGTACTTTATTGTGTCATTTTATGTTACTTGTCGCCACCTGGCACATCCAGCCACCATGTGACTAAATGAATAAATAAATAAATATTATAGAGACAGAAGAAGATAAAGAAGAACGACGTAGAAGAGAAAGAGTGAGAAGATAAAATACGGACAGATGAGCAAAGGCAAACAGCGAGAGAGACCATAAACGAAATTGGGTAACAAAGAAGAAACGAACAAACTGAAGAAGGGAGTAATATAAGAAGAAGCCAAAACAGAATCGATGCAGCCAACGGCGGAAGACGAAGAAACGACACAAATTTAAACTCAGCAATAGGAAACGGATTAGCTACTCGACGAGATGATTCACATTTAGGAAAAATTAATAAAGAATGTCAATATCGTAGAGCTTTGTTTTTTAATAACTGAGAAAAGCATAACAGATGCTGGTACGAGAAGAGCACTTCCGCAGCTTCCAGATATATTAACACTGCCGTAGAGAGAAAATACCCCTATGTGTAAAAATACGTAAGACTAATGTAGTTTCTGCACATGCCAGGACATGAAATATATATTTAAAGCGGGAAGCTCATTAGTTCTAATTTGAAATGCAAAATCAATCACACTCACCCATCTTCTTTCTTGACATCGCAAAGCAGAGCTGGCCTGTGGAAGATCTACCATGCTGGTTGCGTTTTCAGACTTCATTCTTCGGAGGCTCGCATCTGAAACAACGACAGAACCAACTCAGAAATCTCGCACCCAAAGGATAAAAATTCTACAAAACCTTAACAATAACTTTTGATTTGAAGTTTATAAAGTAATGGAAACCGGCTAATAATGTATTATTCATACGTTTTTAAAAACACAGATTCTCATTTTATGAGGTAAACTATAATTTTTACGTTCGAAACACAATATATATTGATAACAAACCCTTAATTAATCCTACGTTAAGAGTGTAACGCCATATCTTGGCTATATTTGCCCATAAACAAATCCGTCCTTGCAAAAAATTTTACCAACTCTTCACAGAAAATGATACTTTACAACGATAAAATCACTCATTAAACATGTTATGCAGTAACAAAATGTTATACATAAGGACTAATTTATAAAAATAATTACTCCATTATACATAAATATGATAAATATAACATTTCCTATATACATATATATACGGTAAAGATATTTCAACTATAAATCAAAGATGAACAGAGAAGTTATTTAAGATTTCCTTACCTTTGTAGATATAAACCCTCGAGGAGATTGACCAGGGCAGCTGTATCACACAATAATAACAGTACATTTATTTTCCAGAAGATCAAAGTTACATGGCAAATCAATAAGACAAACTCAATCACAAAAGAAAATACAAAGTAAAACAATATAACAGCACGAGTGGACTAACGAAAAACAATAATACATCAAAACATCACCATAAATTACAATTAAGTGGCAAAGCAGGGCATACTGAATAATTACATATACAAATTCACATATCATTGTATTATAAAATAAGAAATAGTACTATTAAGAGAAGTTAATTAATGTCCAGTAAGCAATGTGAAGATTACACACATTGAAACTATAAAAAACTTTAGATAATACTTCACTTCGCTTAAAGTGTCTTAAAACGTACACAAATCAAACTAAAAGTACATAATTAAAAACTGCTGTCAAAATGCGTCACATGCACCACTGTTTTCGAAGAATAAACGGCCAAAATTTTGTCGAGATCAAAACTATCGACATTAAATTTCGAATACAATAAAAAGGATTAGTTTTTTACTTGTAAAAAGTTCTGGTGTAAACACATAAAATAACCAAAAGTATTAAAACTCTGCTGTCAAAATGATTATCACGTGGACCAGTTTTCGAAGAACACACGGCCAAACATATATCACGATCATAACTATCAACATTAAATTTCGAATACAATAAAAAGGTCTAGTTTTTTCCTTCTAAAAAGGTCTGATGGAAACAAAATAAATTTCGAACTGTATTACGCACATAACAGACAACCCCGTCAGCCATTTTAAGATTTCTACGAAGTAACCAGAAGTAACGCGCAGGCGCGCAGGCTAACCAACATTTCCCCTTATAAACCTGGATATTTACAATTTCGACAAAAAAACCACAAAAAATAAACAATTCCTTTTTATATCTTGATTTCTCATTTTAGTAGGAACACAATTATAACTTATTGTAGCATCGATAAAATTTGCTTAAATGTTATAAATTACTTTCAGTAAATCAAATTTATTGGCATTAAACTTTTGCTTTGCAAACCTAAATTTGGATTCGTCATGGAGAGGGGTAAAAATAAGGCATTAAAATATATTTTCAGATTGCTTAATAACCGACAATGTAATTAATTAATTAATAACGAATTTTTGGTCCAAATACGTATGCGTTTTTTTGTAACATTTATTTTTCTGTAGGACGTCTTCATAAACAATTACATGGGTAGTTTCGGCGGCATTTACAAATTATGCGGAAACAATTATTAGTTATTAAAAACTATTCACGAGTGTAATTATAAGAATAGCAATTATACTCCGGAAAATACTTTCAGGTTTTTATCTTATCCATGTACTTTGGAAACCTGTGGTATATTCAATTGATACCGATAAAATATTCGTATAAATTTGAAATGTAGGTACCTACCGTAGGAACCTACTGATTTACAAACACAGATGTCCGGAACAGGTAGAAAAATACACTTGTAATTGTCCTAACTAAGATACTCTATTTAGTAAGTGAATTAGCCTTCATAAGAACTTAAGAACCATAAAAAACTCGGGTGATTCCTTCTTCACGGTAAACTTCCACCTCATTTCCTATTTGAAATCCAAAAACTCACGTAATATATTTTCAAAAAAAGCATTCGTGCGTCAATTTCCAACAAATCCTTTATCTAATTTTACAATTGTCCGACCGTCTTTCTCCATTTGTATCTCCCATTATTACAGCTAATACCTGTCACATAAGTATATTCGAATCATCCTTTGCATCAATTTATAGAAATTTATAAAATTTTATTATTGTAATATTATCGTATATTTTATAAAGGTAAACTCCTCTCTATTATGAATTTTACACTGATAATAATAATACTCTATTTACGGGACAAGGCCTTTTCCTAAAAATACAATCAGAAATGTATTAAAAATAAGCCAAAATATTTAAACGTGCGTTCTAATACAATATAAACCATTAAAGCACAAGAGTAAGAAAAATTATACTATCGCACATAAAAATCACAAATCCTATAAAAATTATACTCAAAATCCATCTGACAATATAACAATATCGTACAAACCTTTGTATGAACTCAACATTAACGAGGATATGTGCTAGTTATAATAAGTACTTCTCTAATCTAGACATTTTTATCAGAAAGTCTGAGTATATAACATAATTATCGGCTTTATTGGGGTACTCAATAAAAGATATGTATGAATTTATAATTTCACCATTGTTTGAAATTATGTACATATCTTGAAAATGAAGGAATATATGATTGTTATCTGCCTCACTTCTTTTATAAATATATTTCATTCGTTGTTATTGGTAATACATAACTACAATTGTATAACTACCATTGTTACTTGCCTTATTTATAAATAGTTCATAGGTCGTGTATGGTAATATATATATATCATTGTATTGAATAATGAATATTTTATGCTTGTGAATGTATATGCTTTTGTATTGCTTTTTCGTTACATATATAATTTGCCATCTTGATATCAAGATAATTAGAATCAAGTGTATTTATTAAAATGTAAACCAGTTTATCCTGTAATTATTTTGTTGGGTAAACTTTAAAAATGATAAATAAATAAATATTCTAAGGCATAAAGTAAAATTATATCAGATTCATGGTACTTAATAAAAATTTACCTGAATTAAAATAGACATAAGTTGGCATAAATTTCTACCACATTTAAGTTAGGCATTGCAGCTTAGTTTTAAAGGATTGCAGTGATTCATTGAATATATCAACTTTATGACTTATAAGGTTGTAGTCTCTCATCATCAGTATACAAAGGTAAAATGCACATATAATTTGTCCATATATGGTATATGAAAAGTCATATCTAACCTTGTATACATTAAAGGCACTCTGAGGTTTATTAAATTAAGTAATTCTGGGCTTTTAATATGGTTATTTAACAATTTATATAAAAACATAAGGCCACTATTCCTCCTTTGAATGTAAAGGAGTAGCATATCAAGTAGTATTGTCACTCCTAACATAGTAAAAAAGCAAAAAGTGTCAAAAGACTTATGTCCTTAACAACGCTTTCAATCTATTATCAGAACGTAAGGGGATTAAGGACAAAATTAGAGCAACTTAAACTAGCTATTTCTACCGCTGACTATGACGTTATCGTACTCACTGAGACTAGGCTCAGTGAAGACATAACTCTGAATTGGACTTACCTCATTTAGACATTTATAGACATGATCGCAGTGTAATTACTTCTAATAAAGTTCGTAGTGGTGGGGTTTTAATTGCTATTAAAACAAAATTGCAATCTGTAAAGGTTATAAGCCAAATTATTAATGTAGAACATTTTTGTAAACATTTGTAGTCAAGAGGCAAAGGTTTTAATTGGGGCAGTGTATATCCCCCCAGCCTCTGCCATTGATAAGTACTTATCTCATTGTGAAGTGGTTGAAGATATTGTGAATAATAACAATTTTTTGATATTATTGTACTGGGGACTACAATTTACTTGATCCCTGTTGGAACACTGACTGTGATAGCATGTCTTTCACCACTCAAGCAAGAATTATAAATGAAAGTTTTACATTACTGGGTCTTAAGCAGATGAGTACTATTTGTACAATTTAATATTAGATCTAGCTTTTTCTAATTCAGGGCAAGTAACTTCCGAAAAGGATCCATATCCTATTTAAAAATGTGTTAATCATCACCTTGATATTCATTACAGTGTAAAGTTGGCCAAAGAACTAGATTATAACAATTATCAATTTACTATTTATGATTATAGAAACTGTCATTATACTACATTGACTAACTACTTAGATACTTTAAACTGGCTAGGAATATTGTGCAATTTGGAGATTAATAATGCTCTATCAATTTTCTACTCTATTCTTTATGAAGCTATAGAACTGTGTACTCCTACCTTAACAATCAAAACATCATCTTATCCTAAATGGTTTAGTGTTGAATTAAAGGAATGTATCAAACTCAAGAAACATTACCATAAAATTTTCAAAATTACTGGGAGTAATGATGATTATCATAATTTTTCTAAAATCCGAGGTGAATGCAAAAAACATTCTGGTTCATGTTGCAAAAACAATATAAATAACATGGAAACAAATATTCCCTATAACTTAAAGTATTTCTGGAGACATGTTAAAAATCATCAAAAATTGGATAGAATACCAAGCATAATGTATTATTATGAAGAACATGTTGCAAATAATGACCACGATATTTCAAACTTCTTTGTAAGGAACTTTTCTAAGGTCCACAGTACTGTGATACCTGACACAAAGCCTGCCTTTGACATAAATTACACGTTTTCCTTTGGCAAAATGACAGTTTCAACTGAGGATGTACTATGGAAATTATTGTCTACAAATGTTACAAAGTGTACTGGCCCAGATGAACTCTCTCCCTTTTTTATTTAAAAAGTGCAGTCAATCACTGGTTTACCCACTGTTTATACTATTTAAAAATCTTTTAGCAGTGGCGTTTTTTCTGACCTCTTTAAAATTGCTTACATTACACCGATTCACAAAGATGGTGACAAAAGCAATACTTGTAAAATCAATATATGTAGTGGAAAAGGGAAAATTAGGTTTGGAGTAGCATTTAAATTCAGCCAAGCATATGAGAAACAGTAATTCTGGCACTACATGAGGAAAAATTACAAATGATGCTATTACTAAAAATAGAAAGTAGGCTGAAATTGTTTCTGCTTGTAACTTTAGGCTTTCATTCAGTTTGACATCACTTTGAGTTATCGATCAGTGATTTGCACAAATAAGATTATTTGCGGATTCAAAGATGGCTACTAAAATTTCACCAGCCACAGCTAAGACATAAGCAATAGTTGACAAGGTATTAGCTCCACATTCTCTACCTTTAATAAAAATTAAACTTGAATATGTACATCAGGATCTCCACTGATGGTAGCAATAATTTATCACGAAAAATTTTTCGAATACTCGTACAGTATTTTGATCGTCATGTTTAAGGACTCACACAAGCTAGTTGAATTGAAATGTTTAAAATGAATCAGAGGGGACTATAAGTCACCTTGTTTTAAAAACATATGATTGGCCAGAAGAGTGTATCGCATTTGGAGGGGATAACTGCAACTCCAATTTTGGTTATGTTGATGGAAATGGACAGAGCAATGTTTATGTACTCTTGTCTGCGGAAGTTGGGGAATTACTTGGAATAAAATGCCCTGCCCGTATATCTTACATAATTGTGTTCAGCATGCAAGGGATTCCTGGCTAATTGATATTGAATCAAATTTGGTTACAATTTATAATCGTTTTTCTGTATTCACGGCCAGAACAGAAACCTTGAAAGAACTTTGTGACTTTGTATCTGTAGGTTATAATCGTAAAAACAAAGCAGGTCTGAGCGTGGCCATTATGTCAGAGAGTGGCAACAAAGATAAAATGTCAAAAGATTTTAAAGTGAGAAGGAAGGTGTGTTCTGTGAGTGGGTGTGAGGGACGCAGCGATGGGACAAGAAAAATTTTAATTTCCCGAGGACGGTAAAAGTGTAAGTTAATTTATATTAATGAATATTTTTCTTGTGAATGCTGAAGTGTTTCTGCAAGTTATAAGTGTAGTTTATAAATAGATACAACAGTTGTTTTCAGAGCGAAGATTGTCATTTATAAGCGAAATTTAGAATTTTATTTATTCACTCCGCTTTGAGGAAGTACGTTTAACTAAATGAAGGGATTTGTAAGGCGAACATATATGTGTCATTGGTCTCTCCATTTGTTAAATATGTATAGGTGGTTTGTTTGAAATATACATGAGTTTCGTCAATTAAATCTAGTGGAAAAGTTGCTGCCTAAATTATTACGTTTTGTAAATTATAAATTACATGATTTCAGCTTCAATGTGAATTATTGTATGCTTTTGGAGATTCGTTCCTTACATACTCTTTAGGACGTAGGAATTAAATCATTCTTTCCGTATTTGTTTTTAAAAAACTATGTCGATTCTTCTAGTCTTTTTGCACTTACTATTAACCTCTCAAACTGTGAGAAACTATCTTTAATTTAATAGAAACTCTTACAGCATATGATAGAATACAAAGGGCAGGTAATGTGTATATTGACATTTGCAACATTCTTATATGAGATAAAAGGAAACTGAAAATTTCATGTACAAACAAATGTGGTATGTTTCAAAGCATTAATTTAACTCCAAATATGACAGCAATTCCTAAAATGCATTTATTCCTGCTAATTGTCGTAATGTGATTAATTTGCATTTATAATTTCCAGTGTGAAATATTTTTGTATTATTATTCCTTGACCTTTTATAAAGAAATTAATAAAATGTTCGTGATTACCTTTTATATAAAACCGAGTGCACCTTTGCAATTATGTTAAGAATAACTAACTTAATGTGGGGGTATAATGGCACTATTTGTTCGATGGTACAATTTCCAATGCTTCTTAAATGAGACGGTTTTCCAATTCTTTAAGAAATTTTGTGAACCTTGCAGGTTTTTTTATCTTTCTGGTAATCTATGATTATTGATACCGATTAATGTCTTTATGTGCAGGTGCTTGGAATGGCTTTCATTTTGCCAAAACTGGCAGGTTCGTGACATGTATGAGCGTGGGGGTGTGCGAGCGGTGGTCCACAAGATGGTTTAAAATTTTGTAATTTTTTTATTTTAGGGTATAATTTTCACGTCTTAGTAAATATATTTTATTTTAGTGTATAGGTTTCACATTTCTTTGTCACTGTTTTATTTTAGGGTATAGGTTTTACATTTCTTTGTCAATGTTTTATTTTAGGGTATAGGTTTTACATTTCTTTGTTAATATATGTTATTTTAGGGTATAGGCTTTAAATTTTGTAAATATATATATATGTACATATTCATTATTCAATCTTTTAATTTCTATATGCTTTTTGTTGGGGAAATTAACATAATTCAGATATTGTGCGACCTTTTATGTTGCAGTATGTACACATTTTCACTTCTTATGATTTAAAATTATCTGCCTAATATCATTGCCCTCATTAGGTTTGGGAACAGGTATTACATCATGCCTCTTAATGTTAGAGTACATATTTGGATGGTTTCTGTGTGTTGTATGCACTGCTTAGTGTATATATGTTCATTTTTATACTGTTTATTTGGTTACCTTGATATGATATTATGAACTTGTATATATGTCATGTGAAGGGTGTCACTGTTTATATGCTTGCATGAATTAACACATTTGAGATGTTGCAGTATGTACATACTTTTACCTTCCTGTGATTTCAAATTATCTAATATCAATGCTCTCATTTGCTTTGAGAGAAAGTATTATTTTATATGCATTTTGTGGCATGAACTAGCGCAATGCAGATAATTTGCAACCTTTTATTATTTAGTATGTACCTGCATACATCTTTTTTGTTAATTCATTGTTCATTATGTTCATATTACATTTTTTGTCTATGTTCAATTGCATATTTTCATGGTTTACAGTATTGTCTATAGTACTTCGTGTATGTTAAGATTTTCTTATACTTAGTCTCACTTTTTTCTGTTTGTGTAATACCAGTTGAGGATACATTTCCACATATTTTGTACTTTTCCATGTGTGATCTCTGTTGAATTGCTAATGTTTGAATTGAGATTTGGCAACTGTTTGTTTTATCTGGTACTACTTTGTAATGTAACTGTGCCATCTTTCTGAGTGTATATCGCAAATAATTTGTGATGTTTGCAAAAACCTTTTTGCAATCTCAGCTGAAATGCTACAGAATTGTTTCTCACTTAAAATACGGCATTTACTTGTTATGTGTACATCTAACGAAGCTTAAATAAAGCAATATCAATAACGTACAATAATTTTGTTGTTTTTTCAATTTTATATTTCTATTTAAAATTTTGCGATCATATATATTAAGCATTTTACGAGGAATAAATAACCTGATATTTTAAACGCGCGCGCTTGGTGCGACGGTGGTGCCATCTATGAACAAATGTAGTCGTAACTTGAACCTATTTCCCACAAGAGTAAGATGCACAGGGCTGCTCGGGGGTCAACCGAGCAACCAAGGAGAGTGGAGGAGGAGGAGAGTCAGTCGGGTGACGGGCACGGTGGCGAAAGTTACGAGGAGCATCGGAGTCGACCCCGATTTTCCATTCCGAGTGCGGGCGGAATTTCCGTTCTCTTCCCCAGTTGTTTTTTTTCCCCTTTTACCCGCACTGGCGCCCAACTCCCGATTCCTTCGTTGGTCCCGCGACCGAGCTACCTGGGGACGCGTTACAATACCAGCAATGTCACTGATAGTTCGGCCATCCTTCAAATGTCAATTTTACCTCTCTTAAGCAGCCATTTAAGGGCGGGAGGACTCAAATTAATAACATTTTGAAAAATAGGGAAGGAATTTTGAAGGACTGGGAGGACTGTAAAAATGGTGGACTGAAATGAAAGAGAGAATAAAAATTTACTGAAGTGAATGATTTAGTGTTTGAGTGGTTCAAACGGTGCAGGGCTAAGTGCTTACCTGTCAGTGGACCAATTATTCAAAGAAAAGCTCTGGATTTTGCCAAAGAACTTAAAATTGAAGGGTTTGTTGTTAGTAATGGATGGTTGGACCGATTTCGAACAAGGAATAACATTGTTTTTCGCGCATTAAACGGTGAAAGTGGCGACGTTCTCGATGAAAATGTAGAAGACTGGAAGTCGCGAGTGCCAATACCTATAGAGGGCTATGAGCACTGTGATATTTTCAACATGGACGAATCTGGACTATTGTTCAAATCTATACAAATCAAAACGCTGGCAACGAGGAATGGGGAATGTAAGGGTGGTAAGACTTTTAAAAATCGGATAACCATAATGCTTTGCTGTAATTCTACTGGTGAAAAAGAACCCCCGGTGGTAACTGGGAGATCACTGAAGCCTCGATGCTTTGAAAATGCAAAAGTTGAAAGACTGGTGTAGAATATTTTGCCAATAAGACAGTGTGGATGATGTCTGCTATTTTCGAGAGCTGGATCAGAAATTTTAACGAAAAAATGAGATAAGGAAGAAAAGTCATTTTATGTTTGGATAACGCCCCCCGTCATCCCAAAGTGGAACTGTCAAATGTCAAACTGCTCTTTCTTCCTCCGAACACAACTTCGCATTTACAGCCACTTGACCAAGGCATCATTCAAAACTCCTTATCGATGAAAAGTTTTATGTTTGTTAATTGTGAAAATGGTCGACGCTACTTCCTCTTCGGTTCTCACTAAAAAAATCAATTTGCTAGATGCAGTGTCCTGGGTCAGGTCAGCCTGGAATGAGGTAAAAATTGAGACAAGAAATGCTTCATGAAGAGTGGAATGTTGGGATGTGAAATTATAGAAAACCCCGTCGTAAGTGATGACGAAGGCTCAACCTTGGAAGAGGTCCAGGAGCTAGCAAGAGTTGCATACAACCCATTGACTGAGGAGAACTGTGACTGCTATAATGACCTAGAAGGAAACGTAATCACGCCTTATGGAAGAATTTCAGAGTAAGTTAATCTTAATTAATTTTAATTTGTACTTTTTTAATTATTGAATTTGATGCGTCCCCAGTATAGAACATCAGACATTAGGCTATTCATTCCTGTTGACAGGTGCAACAACATCTGTACAAGGAGAAAGTGATTCTGATGAGGAGACACCTGAGGAACCTCTTCTCTCTCTGGAGGAAGGACTGACATCATTACTAAGAATGAGGTTGTTAATAAATTCAATTGACAGAGAGTATGAGGAAAAGTGCAGTGAATCTTTGGACAGAATTCATAGGACAATTGAAAACATACTTGTTAAGAAAAAATGTCAAAACTTTAAGCAGACGATTATCAAAATGTATACCATAAAACCATAAGCCAAGTAATTAACATTGATATTACATTTAAATATTAGAGTATTAAAATTATTATTGTAATGCACTTCCAAACAATTATTTACATTATTCTTTTTTATCATTTTATTCATTAATTATGCACTATATCTGTAATTTTGCTAATAAATAGTGCAATATAGTCGATTCTAATGACTTATGTATTTATTTCTGTACTCCGAACTGCCACCTCTATTCAGCGGTCACCCCTCCAAACGGTCATTTTTTTCCAGTCCCGTGAGTGACCGCTTTAGTGAGGTTTAACTGTGTGTGTATATATATATATATATAGGGCAACTAGGTGTTGAAGGAAACCCAGTGAACACTTACCGGAAGTGTGTCTCTCTTGTGCTGATGAAGGGATCATCCCGAAAGCTCTAACCTCTACAAATGTGTCTCTCCAACACCCCAGCGGCTCTACTTCCGGTAAGTGTTCACTGGGTTTCCTTCAAAACCTAGTTGCCCTAAATATCCTTACTTACCTTTCCTCTTCCGTAGTATATATATATATATATATGTATGTATGTATATACAGTAAAACCCCCAAATTTGCGGCTGCGAAAGGTGTGACCTCTAATACCTTTTTTGCATCTCCTTGTGAATTTTCACCAGTAGGACCATCTCCAGTATCTAGATGTGTCCTTCTAGTACAGGTTAGATCCCGTAGATGGTGTTTACTTCCTTTTGCTGAGAAAAAATACGCTTCGTACGAAAACCCTGTATGTGTAATGTGGGGATGGCTATACATGCCCCTGTGGTAGTCAAAGCGGAGGTGTGACTTTCCTCTAACTGTATAGGATATTTCTAGACAACTGGAGCAATAAAATCCTCCTCTCCATTGCAGTGAATGTTTCATATGCAAAACATTCTCAGAAGATTGAGAGGGATATTTGTGATATTATGGATAAAAGAGAAGCGTAAGTGAGAAAATTGAGTTGTGAAATAAACATGCTAGTGGCCAGAGTGCGGCATCAGTGGGCAGGCAATATGCGATAAACTGTACGGCTACAGCAGATTTAAATGCTACATTGTATTGCTTCAAAATCACTTTTAGCCTACCTTTTCATCATTTATTGTCGTCAAAATAATGGAGAGCTGTGAACCTAACCCCCATTTTCTCATAAGGCCTTTGCTTCTATTTTAGCAGATTTCACGGTGTTTTCAGGAACGTAACCCCTGCGAATTTGGGGGTTCTACTGAATATATATATATATATATATATATCAGAGCTGCAAACCTAACCAAACTGCAGTAATTTTGCTGGACCGCGAACCGAACCAAAACCACTGATTAATTTTTCAATGAACCGAAAACCGAACCGTAATTTTTTCCAAAAGTGGTTTCGGTTCGATCTCAATCCACAAGGTACAGACCAACGAAAAGACCAGGGATTTTCATTAGAAAAACCAGCGGGTTTGCTTCAAAGGAAAGAGTGCCTATCTCTTTTCTCTCTGCTACTATTGTTATCCACAGACGACATTTATGGTGAGGGTTATGGGGACACCAGATCGCAGAAGATACAACTTGCCGACAGTTGATATTCTGATCAAGCGACGGTGAGCCACCAATCGAAAGGGACTTCAGAGTGTATCCCAGAAATGCTGAAGACCCTTGATCTCTTCAAATATACCAAATCCTCACTTGGAACTGATGGTATACGTAAAATTTTTCCCATTTGGTGAACCAGGTTGGCAACCCGACATGCTAATTAATATGGAAAATCGGCCAAATAGAAAAATAACATGCATTAACATGTTCCAATGAAAAGTGGCTCATATTGTAGTGAGAGTAGACACATTCAATCCCACCTTAAATGGAGGCAAACTATACCAACAGTGGGCAGTTGACTCATTTCTGCAAGTTGAAGCGAATAATCTGAATTTTGTGAGGAACCAACAAGGACGACTGAGAGTCGAACAATATAGAGGACTCATGGACCATCTGGCAGATGTGGCGAATCAACAAGGTGGAAGAGTTGGTCGAACGGTGATACTGCCAAGTTCTTTTCAAGGTTCTCCACAAAATATGCACGAAATGTATCACGACGTGATGGCGATAGTGGCAAAGTTTGGGAAACCAGACTTATTCATCATGATGACATGCAATCCCAATTGGCCAAAGATCAGAGAAAATTTGTTTGATGGACAGCAACCATATGACTGCCCAGATCTGGTGTCTCGGGTCTTTAGCATCAAGCTGAAGGCTCTGATGGATGGTATTACGTTCAGAAAGAATTCCCATTAAAAGCTTATCCATATGAAAGCCTTAAGTCTGTTGCATAGGAAGCCTATTGTTAGACCCTGAAAAATTATCACTTTTTTGCGATAAAAAAATAAATTTATGCAAATTCTACTTGGATATGAATTCTGTCTTAAAAAATAAGAAACTACAATTTATATCCAATCCGATAGTTGAAGTCTCGAATTCGTATCTTGTCAGGAAGTAATTTTAAAATGCAAATACAAAAACCTCTACACCAATTTACGTTTTCTTATGGGCCAAAAATGGGGCAAAAAACCCTTCAAAATAGGAATTTTGCCAGTTTCGGATTTTTTCCTTTGCTTGTGACTGAAAACCTATATTCCTAACAAACCAAATTTTCAGGATCGTTAGTACATCGGACTACCTTCGCAAAATGAGCAAGGGTTTCCCTCTCCGGCGCCCCCCCGCCCCAACAGCTCCGATGCAACTTTGCCCCCGTGCGCTTTGTCGACCTCCGAGAAATTTACTCGTGTCGCCCTATAGTCCATCGCACAGAGATAAATTTGATGTCATTTCATTCAGTAAGGATTCCACTACAAGTGCATATATAGGTTTGGGGGTCTGAGACGTAAAGAAACACCACTTAGCCACCTAAGGAATTCACGATTTCTCTATTTTTCCGGCCTCACAGACGGGCAGGGAAATTTTTGAAAGGGCCAACACACATATCGCCGAAAACTAGGGCCGGAGCACTGTTATCTCGTGCAGTACAAATATTCTAAGGCATCTCACGTGGAAGAAAATCGACTCTGAACATCGTACACTGAAAAAATGCCAAAAGTGCCACATTTGCGTCCAAAAAAGCAATGTTATGAGGCACTTCCAAAGGCGCTAGAAACTTGAAATTTCGTAGGAATATAGGTTTTTGGTCATAACCGAAGGAAAAAATCCGAAACTGGCAAAATTCCTATTTTGAGGGGTTTTTTGCCCCATTTTTGACCCATTAGAAAACGTAAATTGGTGTAGAGGTTTTTGTATTTGCATTTTAAAATTACTTCCCGTCAAGATACGAACTCGAGACTTAAACTATCATATAGGATATAAATTGTAGTTTCTTATTTTTGAAGACAGAATTCAAATCCGAGTAGAATTAGCATAAATTTATTTTTTTATCGCAAAAAAGTGGTAATTTTTCTGGGTCTAACAATAGGCTTCCTAGGCAAAAGACTTAATGCTTTCATATGGGTAAGCTTTTAATGGGAATCAGAGGCAGAACCCAGACTTTGGAGTGGTTCTCACGGTTCAAACGTGGGCAAACGTCGGTTGAGGGTTCTGAACGTTCTGGTCGGCCTTCAACCAGCAGAACCGAAGAAAATGTTGAAAAAGTGCACGGGCCATCCACGAGGACCGTCTGCGAACAATTAGCAACATCTGCAGCATTGTTGGCCTATCGTTCGGTACATGCCAATGCATTCTCGCGGAGGAACTCAACATGAGGCCGATCGTTGCCAAATTAGTGCCCCACTTGCTGACCTAGGACCAGAGGCAACACCGGCTCACTGTGTGCGGGACCACCAGGAACAGGTCAAGAACCACCGAAACTTCCTTTCCAAGGTCATCACTGGTAATGAAAGCTGGGTTTATGGATACGACCGAGAAACCGAACAGCAGTGCAGTGCTGCTCCTTCAAGTCTGCAATTTCTCTTCTCGCAAAAATCGCAGAACACCACTAACCCACAGAAACACTCGTGGAAAAAAACGCGTGTATCAATGTGACACTCGGCACACTGCTTCACAATGAAGCTCTTTAGCGCTACCTAGCAGCCCATGTCCATACTACGTCCAGTTAGAGCTCCACACGGCCAGTCTGGGAACTTCTTGATCGCACCTCGTAAATCGGTGTAGAGGTTTTTATATATGCATTTGAGTTATTTTGTCAAGATTCGAACTCGAGACTTAAACTGTCGAATAGGATATACATTGTAGTTACTTATTTTTGAAGACAGAATTGAAATCCAAATGGAATTAACATAAATTTATAGTTTTTATCGACAAAAATTGGTAATTTTTCTGGGTGGCAACAATCGGCTGCCTAGGCACCGAGCTTATGGCTTTCATATGGGTAAGCTTTTAATGGGAATCAGAGGCTTATATTTTAATGCCATTAATGTTAAACTACGACTAATGAAGAAAATCCGATATTGATATAATCCCTGTTTTTGGGGGTTTTGCCCCAGTATTAATCCATACGAGAACAAAAAAGATGAGGCAGCTCCATATGACCTAGAGACTTCAAATTTGGCACGATTACAAAAATTTCGTTGTAACTGAAGATAAAATAAAATATTGCAAAAATTCCAATTTTTAGGGGCGCTTTTGCCCCATTTCTGGCCCATACGAGTGTGAAAATTATAAGGCACTTCTTAATGATACAAACTTGAAATTTGGCAGAATTATAGGTTTTTAGTTACAACAGAAGGAAGAAATCTGGTATTGTAAAAATTCAAAATCTTAGGGACTGTTTTGCCCCATACGATAACCTTATTGGCCGTCCTCCCTCCCCGCCTCCTTGTATCCCCAAACTCCTCATTTCCCCCCCCCCCTCCCCCATATCCTCCCATGTGTCACTTTAAACAGTATGTCTCTCCATCACTGAAGGAGGTCGTCAACCCGAAAGCTCTATTTGTGTCGTTTTGTGTTTTTCGTGTCTTCAGCACCCCCAGTGGCCACTGGACTTCCTCCAACCCCTTGTTGCTACCTTTCTTATTACTAACTCCATTTATTTTATGCTACCAGGATAAGTAAAATATAAATGAATAAAGGAAACAATTTATTTAAGTAATAGTTTTTTTTAATGTTTACAATTAACATTTTAATTTAATTTTTTCTTATCAAAGACAATTTTCTGTATTTTTTGGGTGATAAGATGCATCGAGCTATAAGACACACCCCAATTTCAAAGGACATTTTTCAGGAAAAAAAAGTTACAATATTACAATCTATGAATTGAAGTCGTTTTTACAATTATAAAAATTGCCGGCACGACACTGTTTCTCGGTGCAAACCTTGGCCACCGAGCGACCGCTCTTGAAGATCATTTTCCCTGCTGCGGGATCTGTCTCCCGGCAGGGCTGAAGGGAACCAGTGATGCTGAGTCATCCATGCACGAGCTTTCTAGTGTACTCTGCATTTTCCTCCTGTTATCGTTGTTATTGTTATTTGGATTTAAATAAACCATTATAGGTTTTATGCGCAATCCTCCCGCCAGACTCATGGCGCCAGCCTACCAGTCAGAATGAGAACTATTGCCTGTGGCAACATTTACCCAATGGGTACTACTGTTTTATTCCAGGCCCTTTTTGAAAAATAATTTTTTGCGATAACCCTTTCCAGGAAAAAACACTAAAACAAAAAAATAAAATGAGAAATTGTCAAAAAAAAACTTTATTTACAAGTAACCAAGGATACTGGCAAGCTTTCAGTTTGCTTTCTTTTTAGATTATAATGCCTTTTATATTATGTAGCTGTCTCCGGGTGCTGTCGTGCCCTACATCTTTCTGGAATGAAACTATCCGTCCCCATTGTCTGGTGATCAGGTGGGTAAATGTGACCACATGCACCTCCTTCACAAGTTGGGCTATGTAGGCGTTGGGTAAATGTCGCCACAGGCAGTTCTCATTCTGACCGGTAGGCCGGCACCATAAGTCTGGCGGGAGGATTGTACATAAGAACTCTGTTATGAAACCCAGCTCCATTATTCGTAAACCCACTGTAGGATAGAAAAACCTTGGCTTATATTCCGGTAAATACAGTATTTTGTTTTAATAATTTAAAAAATCTGTGCAATATACATTGTACAAACTTTCTCATATACTACTGCATCATTTAGTTATCTTTTGAACAACATTAACTATGTAGAATCATTATGAACATAATCTTCAATAACTATACCAAATTTGATGAAAATCGTATGAGTCGTTTTTTAGAAAATCCAATTGTTATGAAAGTGCCCAAGAATAAACTAGTCTTATATTCATTTATTGAGAAATATGAATTATGTAGTATTATTGTAGACATAAACTCAAGAAACTACAAAATTTGATCAAAATCCTTGGATCCGTTTTTAAGAAAATCAAATTCTTGTTAAAGTTGCCTAAATTAAACTGCCCTTAATTATTGTGCAATGTTAATCATTTCTTCATAGCTTCTATTCTGTATGATAAAATGCCTAAGTATGACATTTTATTCATTTTTGCTCTACCATTAAGGCTCTAGACCTGCGAATAGACAGACAGCATGGCAAATACCACTTTTTTGTACTCTACACCTGAAATGTATATAGGTAAGTCCCACTTACCGCAGGGAATGCGTTTCTGAGGTCTCTGCGTTAAGTGAAAATCCTCGTTCGCTGGGGCACCATAACGTTTAGGCGCCCAGAGGGAAATAACTTCCCAAATAGTATTTTTGGACCCACATTCAATATAAAACATATTCCTACCGGACTTTTAGAACGTAATTTATTAAACAAACTATAAAATTACCTAGTAAACAGTAAGACAAAAAAGCTTTTTAGGTAGTTAAATTTACATTATGGTCAAATATGTTAGTCCTCTCCTTTTAATGCTACCCTATCTTGAAATACTGATTTATCAAGTGTTCTGCTTTCCGTTAACTGCATTTGTGACTTATCACTATAACAGGGTTTTTATTGCGAGTGTATTCTTAAATGGTTTCTTAGGCTAGATCTATCACTAAAGCACTTGTTGCATATATTGCAGGGATATGGTTTTTCACCACTATGGGCTTGCTTGTGTCTCATAAGACCACTTCTATGAGCAAATGGCTTACCACAAATTTCACACTTGTATGGTTTTTCACCTGTATGGACCCGCCTATGTTTTATAAGATAACTTTTATGAGTAAATGGCTTACCACACACTTCACATATAAATCTCTTCTCGCCAGTGTGGGTGAGCGTATGTCTTCCCAGATTGGATTTATCACTAAACCTTTTGCCACAAATAGTGCAGGCAAAAGGTTTCTCTCCGCTGTGTACTCTGAAATGTATTTTCAGATTACCTATCCTATTGAAACCTTTACCACAAAAATCACAAACATATTTCCTAGTTCCTTTATCCCTCTTTACTTTAACTGACCTTTTCCTCTTCAGTCCTTTCTTACTCGTTATTATACGTTTAGATTCATTGGCTTGAAATTCTCTTTTTTCACTGCTACTCTCCCCATTCACCTCATATCCATGTACTCCCAAATGTCTTATTAGTGCTTCCTTTTTTTCAAAGTTCTTTCCACAGTCATTGCACCTAAAACGTTCCGTCTTTCCATCCCTCTCATTCACTCCACCAAGAGGAGCTTCTTCTCCTCTTTCCCTCTCACTTCCTGTCTCTTTTTCACCTTTTTCTGTCTTTGATTTCAACGTTTCTTCATTTCCTAGTGTGGCATCCACACTTGCGTCAACAGAGTTCTCTTCCTCCCGTCTCTTCATCCCCTCACTCTTCAACTCTTCAACACTTAATTCCACTCTTTTGACAACACTTTTCTCAACTGGGAGCATGTATATCCTCTCACTTGGATATTTCATATCTTTCCTAACTTTAATATCAATTTTGCCAACTTTAACTTTTGCAGAACCTGATGACTTGTCATTTTTACCTGGGTTAACATCAACTGCTATCTTTCTCCTCCTCTTTAACAATGGTTTTCCACCATCGTCAACACTGTTTTTCGTGTTCACATATGGTCCATAAGATTCACAGTGAGTTCTCCTCTGATAGGGCTCTAAATATCCCAGCGATGTGAAAGCAGCGCTGCATTTCCTTATCTGTAAAAAATAACGGAGAATGATTTCATGAATTTTTAAAGAATAAGCTTAATGTCTGAAAAACATCCTATTATGATGCAGTTTAATGTACAAAATGGAATTAAGTAATATAAGCTTTGTCTAATTAAACAATGCTGAACTTAAACAATATTACTGAGAAGGATAATAATTTCAGAACTTTATCAGGATTATACATATTATCCTTATTCTGTTGGTCCGTCCGTTGGAACGCTCTACCACAACTAACGTCTAATAACTGGAGAATGGCTGCATGTATTTTAGCCACTCTTTCAATTTTAAAGAGTGCCACACATAAAGACTGTATAATCACCCTGCAAAATAACGACCTGAGTTTGAATCCAGGGACATTTAATCCCCTTAAATGGATAACATGAGTGGGGGAGAGTGTTCCCACCTCTCCCGGAATTCCAGGAGTCTCCCAGATTCAAGTGTATGTAGATACGTTTCTCCCATCACCTGACAGACCTTGCCAGAGAGGCCAAAATCTCCCAGAAATTAGTAATCTGCAGATTCATTCCTCTATTTACGTAGTTAAGAGTATTGAAATTTTGGTCTAGTCAATATATTTGATTGAAATTAATCAAAACATAATGTTGCATGTATACAGGTGACTCCCAAGATTCATCAGGGATGCGTTCCTGATAAAATGGTCGAATCTTGAACTGTTATAAGGCCAGCGAGAAGAATTCCGTTTAAAATAAGAGACAAGTTAAAGGCCACATTCATCAATCTGGAATTAAAAAATATTATTTGTAAAGTAGAAAAGCCAACCCAGTGGGTAAACAATTTGGTTATTGCTGAAAAAAAAGGTAGGTCATTGAGAATTTGTTTAGACCCAAAATTTTCCTGTTAATGTTTATTTATCTTTTATGTATTTACTTATGAGAAGTTATTCCCTGTTAACGGGAATACCTTAAAAAATGAACATGTATTGTTATGATTGTTTGACAGGATATAACATTGAAAGGATATTTTGACGTATTGTTGGATTTACGATATTTTATTTTAAAAACAACATTAACAGAAACTGATTGGCCGGTCTCGACATTTACTGACCAAATCTCTGGACAACGTGGAGGGTTTCTTTGGTTCCGGGTGAGGCGAAGGGCATGGTAGCGCCCGGAAACGACTACCCATTACAACAAAGCGAGCCGAAGGCTCGTCAATATATCCTTTCAATGTTATATTCTCTTGACTGTTGCGCCACAAATTGCCGCATACTCTGAAGTCTAGCTGTTGTTTGATGTAATTCCCTGTTATAAATAGTGATCAACAGTTTATTATCGATAAAAACCTGTACTTTATAACCATACACATACATATGAAATCGTTTGCAAGCAAAGTATACTGCTAATAGCTCCTTTTCAAGCATATTTCTTTTCTGTATCTGCTAAACTTATTGAGCCATATGCAATAGTATGTCCATTCTGTAGCATTACACAACCGACTTGGTATCATTTTCCCGAATATCACTTTCCCAAATGATCATTTTCCCGAAAATCACTTTCCCGAATGATCAGTTTCCCGAATCATCATGGATTACTCTCCCTGTGTATTTGCCTAATAACCAAGGATATTGACGAGCCTTTGGCTCGCTTTGTTTTAATGGGTAGTCGTCTCCGGGCGCTACCGCGCCCTTCGCCTCGCCCGGAACCAAAGAAACCCTCCCTGCTATCCGTTGATTGGGTTCGTAAATGTCGAGACCGGCCAATCAGTTATGGGTTTGTTTAGTTTTGCGGGTAAATGTATCGTAAGGCCCAAGAGTCATGGGCTAGCAAGGTTTAGTTTGATGGCAAACCAAATCCTTTTCTCAAACTCTGCCTGTGTATTTGCCTAATAACCGAGGATATTGACGAGCCTTCGGCTCACTTTGTTTTAATGGGTAGTCGTCTCCGGGCGCTACCGCACCCTTCGCCTCGCCCGGGACCAAAGAAACCCTCCCCGCTGTCCGGTGATTGTGTTCGTAAATGTCGAGACCGGGCAATCAGTAATGGGTTTGTTTAGTTTTGCGGGTACAAAACAGTCTTTCGTTGTATATGTAAATGAAATTATCATTCAAGAAAGTTTCCATTGTAAATTGGCTGCTGTACTTTTTTGTAATTATGTCATATAAATCAATTTTCAATAACATTAGTTAATTGTTAAATGTGAACAAAATCAGTCTTTCGTTGTATATGTACATAAAATTAATGTAAATTGGTTGATTCGGAAAAATGAGGATTCGGGAAAATGACGTATTTGGGAAAATGAGGATTCGGGAAAATGACGTATTCGGGAAAATGAGGATTCGGGAAATTGAACGTTCAGGAAAATGAAATTTGGGAAAGTGATATTCGGGAAAGTGAATGACACCTACACAACCTTGCCCATGGGAACTTGCATCAACATGCATATAAATATCTTTTGCTGGATTGAATAATGCTAAAACTGGTGATTCTATGATATAATGGCTTCTTTCAATTTCTGAAAAGCCTTTATCTGATCATCGCCCCAAACCCAAGGACTCTCTTTCTTAATTAATATTCTCAAAGGTGCTGTCAGATCAGCCAGATTAGGAATAATGCTGCAAATATAGGGGATTAACATTTACCCATAAGATATCACGTATGAATCCATTTCTTGACTTGCAAGGTATTCTTCCTTCAAGCATCAAAATACATAAATATGGACTGATTTTTTTGTTTTTGCTTTATTCAATGAATAAAACTATACTATCTTATTCCAGCAAAGTTTACATGTTACACGGTGAAAGTTTTTAGAAATACGCTATTTGTTTCGAAATTTTGTGGATTTTTCGTACTCTTTCCGGGCGTTGCCAAGGCGGCCATCATTGTTACCTCCGATTCAGCTAGCTTCAATGAAGCTTACAAATAGACAAAAGTTTAGCGTTATTCGATTCACACTTTTGTTTAAGTAACGAAACGATCGATGTTTATGGATAGCAACGTAAATAGATACTGAATATTATTCAGGAAGCATTTATAACGATTGATGAAAGTAACTGAACCTTCTTTCGTCTATTGAATACTGGAATCTTGCATTTTTTGTAAGTAAAATCATTATATTCTACATTATAATGTTTATTAACATAAATAAGCTAACGTATCTGGTGTACATTTACCAGTCAGTGTTTAATCATGGACAACTGTACGATGCTTTTTCAAGACATAAAAGTAAATATTTCATCGAGGCATAATTACACCAGAAATGAAGCTGGATTTGGCAAAAGTAAGGTGATAGGAAATAAAATTATCGTTATATTTGAATGCAATAGGCTCAGAAACGGATTGTTACAAGCAAATATGATTGTTAAGAAAAGCTAATTGTAAAGTATCTACTATATATTTTAAAGAGTTTGTATGTTGTGCTGTAGTAGCTTCACTAAATCCGTTGAAATTCAACGGGAAATTCTGCTAGTGTGTATATACGTGTGTGTATATATATAAAAGTTGTAGATATTATTTTTTCTACAACTTTTGTTTGAACTGAATTTTCATGAGAAATATTTCAAGAGATATTGAATTTTCTTTGAAACTGATGGTTAGTGGGTAGCTCACGTCTGTGGTAGTGACAACAATTGAATCGTTAGCGCTGAAGTGTGTAAGTTGAACTGTTCCTATCGCCGTATTTATTTGATTTTAGTTGACAACTTATGTATGGAGAAAGTAATGTGTTGGACACATCAATTTATTTAGATGAAAATTAGAAAGAATTAACCTACGATCTTAGAGTATGAACCATTTTAAAGAAAAAATTATAAAGTTCCTTATTCTGTTCATATTTTTCCACCTACAGTTTGAAATCGCTCATGTTAAACATTTAATTCACATACTTTGGAGAAACCTTGCCATTTTAACAGGATGTTGCCTTGCCTACCAATTACATTGTTAGACCTCGAAATCTTCTTGTGATTTCAATTCTTATGGGAGTAAGTGTGCTTTGAATGCTTTTAATATGAGTGAGAGGGAGAGAATGAGAGACAGAGAGACAGACAAATGACTTTATTGCGGGCAAAATTTACACTATATAGCCACTTCTTACATTGAACCCTACGTTAATAATTATAATACAAAGGAGAATAAAAAATAATATTGATTATATATACATACAAACATTTGCAGAAAAACAAAAACCTGAAACTAAACAAAAGAAAAAAAGAACAAGTAAGATATCCTAATACAAATTCGGAAACTTCTAAACAAAGGACGAAGTATTTGTGGTAAAAACCTAGGAAAGACCTGACAGGGTCAACCTAGTAAATAAACCACGCAGGAAAACACCCACGAAGGGAAGGGGGGTGCAAAAAACCTGCAAAAATCCTAGCAACATAAAAGAACAATAATAGAATTACAATAATACATACAAGTTTTCAAATATAAGAATCATAAAATATATTTTAAAGCAATGAAGATGAACATGAAAAATTAATAAAATTAAATGAAAGCATAAACATTTAAAATAAATAGAAATATGGAGATGACAATAATAAATATACACATATATGTTCATATATATAAAAGGGAAAAAAGCCTATTTACACAACAGTTTCGTCAACTTAGTGGCAAGTTTCTATAGGAATAACAATTGTTTTGGTAACTGTGAGTTGCTCTGTGCTTTATTGTGTGTCAGTGTTCTCGGACGGTTTGGGAGAAAAGCAGAGAATTAAAGGGCTGTTCTTTCAGTGTTGTGATTCCTTTGTAACAAAGGTAGATGTTTATGATAGGTTCATTTAATTGAATTTATAAAAAAATCTGCAAGTTCATTCCACAATCTGTGAGAGAGACAGAGGCGTAGAGATGGACAGGGAAAGAAGGTGGTGCAACGAAACATAAATGCTTGAAGCATACAAAACATAACTGACATGCTACTGGTACAGCATTGGAGCAAATAAGGCTACAAACCAATTTCAGTGTTCAGAAATTTCACAAAATTAGAGCTTTTAGCAAAGTACAATTACATTAAATGACACAGTATTTTCTTTCATGTCCAAAATCAAATTAAGTGCATAACATATACAGTTATAACACATTCTCATTCAAAGAGAAAAGTCCAACACTGTCATATGTAGAGTGATGGGTTTTCTCTCCAGTCCCTCGTGCGTCAGCTTACACCATCTTCTCTCATTGGTTCTGCCAACCTTCTACCGCGTGGAAAGGAAGAAGAATTTTTGGTCACACGACCGAGAGTAGGGGGAAATGCTCTTAGTAGGAGGGGAGAGGAGTGACGTCATGAGTGGGCCGTGCAGAAATCTTGAACAAATCTGCACATCCATCCACAAAATTATGAAAAAAAATTTCTTTCTGATGGGATGAGGGAGAGACACTGGAGCACTGTACTTGTTTTATATTCATCACCGTCAATCTCACTGTCACCCTTTTCACTGGGTTGTCCTCATAGTTTTAGCACCACTCTAAATGTTATACACCACACGCCACTATGGTATGTGAAGATTCAAATTACACTCAGTAGTTGCCTCTTGTAAATATAGCATAGTTTATTAGAAATAATATTGTAGTTACTGTGCATTTCATTAGTAGATTGAAGTACACATGGAAATCGTAGAGTTCTGATCATGGCCAAAGTTCATAGAAAGAAAATCCACCATTTCTTTTCACTGTCTATGTCCTTACAACTAGTCTTTGTGCACATGTTTTAGGAAGGTAGATGAAGAATAATCACATGGTGGTATTTTGGAAATTAACAACTTAGTAATCTTGTCTCACTTCTTGCTTAGACATAAAATCAACAAAACATTCCATTATGTGCTACATAATAATGATGATAACAACTCACCATAGCATTGGGCTCAAGAATAGTACACAGATTTAATGAGAAACCTTGCCTTAGGCCAGGGGTCAGCAACCTTTCAAAGTAAAAGAGCCATTTTTTCGTTTTTCTCCTCGTTCCAAAAAACTTGAGAGCTACACAGTAAAAATTTGATCTTTTTTTTAGAGAGATACAAGTGAGGATTTCTGATATATACGATATAAGATGAAAGAAATTTTGGGCAAGAGGGAGGGTACTGAAAGACGAGGGCAGATTGTAATAAGCTTGTTTTCATGACTGATACACATTAGGAAGTTTAACTAACTTCTAAGGAGCCAAAAATATGTACTCAAGGAGCCACATGTGGCTCCGGAACCGCAGGTTGCCAACCCCTGCCTTAGGCTAATGAATATAAAAACAAAACAGTCATAATACTTCCCTCTTGGAAATATCATACCCCTTAACATAAGTAACGATTGGAACTTAAGACATGAAATTGTATTAGACAGTGATCTTCCACCTTCCACAGGAACTTTTAGTGAAACATAATTATCTATTTTTAGGCAAGGTATTTAACAATTGTAAAATTAATAATCTTTTCAAGTTAATAGGTACTTATAAAAGCTTAGATCATCAATAAACATAAGTGAAATTTTTAAAGCAGTTCATACAATATTTTAGTTATTTATGGTATATTTCCCCCGTACTGAAGATGTACGTACCATAGCATGCAATATACAGGCAGACGCCGATTTATGAAAGAGTTACGTTATTCAAAATTTTGTAAACTGAGGTATAATTTCTCATTGACTCCCATTTTAGAGGTGAGTGAGTGAGAAATACAAGTTGAAACAGATTGCGAGCGAATTCAAAATGAACATTTTTGATATGACCCAGTACTTCGACCAGGCACCTTTATACATATAGACATATTGAAATGGAAGATGCCATCATTATAGATAGCATTTGTATATAAAAAGTCATTCTGAATAAGCACAATCAACCAGAAATTCACAGTAGGGATTTAATGTGAGGTCAGTATGCAGAGACGAACCGAAAATGAAAACTAAGCACCAATACTTCTCTGGCTCTGCCATGTCTGATGACATGAAAAACTATGTACATATATGTAATAAGATTGCAAAACTACTAAATTACTTATGTGTCCTTAGTTAAAATACGTCAAGATTGCATAAGTTAGACTTATGAAAAACAATTTTGGAAAAAATGAAAATATGTACCTCAAACCATGTATACTCAAGACCTCATACTGCATTTGGTAAAACTGTATACATTTCACAAAACGCATATACTCAAAACCACGGTTGGCAAGAGATTACTGTATTTCCACTGAGACTACTACACAAATGCCTAACAAAATCTATATAAATCCTTTCCAAGGGACAGTTAGGCAGTGAGGAAGACATCTCACCAGGAGGAAGGGTATTCTTAGGCTTACGTACAAGTTTAGCAGTCATGACAGCATTTAACCATTTGGACAATATCCCACATTTTTTCACAGGTTTTCTTAGCACTCATGTACCCTGCTGTACGTAAACAATGGAAATATTGGAATAACATTGGTTTTAAGGCATCTGGAATCACAACTCGCCCCTTCTTGTGTTGGGTTGAGTCATGATGTAACAAGTTATTTTGCAAAAAGAAATTTGGTCAAGAGTGTCCCCGTTTTATTTGTTCAATTAAGTATTTCAAATGTGGATCAGCAACTTGATGGTCACATATATTTATGAATGACAGGGGAATCTTCGGTAGAAGCATAGAACTATGAACCAGGGGCGAATCCAGAAACTTCTCAAGGGGGAGGGCGATCGCCCTTCCACCTATTGAATCCGCCCCTGCCAACTGCCCTATATTTTGAAAATCCCTACCCCTATCACAATCCTTCTTTCCCTTGCTATACAGACCTAATCTGCAGCGTATAATTGAGGATTTTTGCATGGAATGAATTTAAGAAAGCACCCAGTGGAGTGCAATGGGGTTATCAAAGGAGGGGGCAATCGCTCCCCCCTCCCCCCCCCCCCCCCCCCGGATCCGCCACTGCTATTAATGACAGTCTCATTTGCTTCATCAGACACTCTCAAAAGACTATCAGCCACCCTATTTCTAGAGCTAGGAACATTGTGGATTACAAAGCGGAAAGAAGACAATTTTAGAACCATTCTACCAATTTTCCCTAGCTGCTTAGGGTGTTTAAATAGCCACGTTATGGCTCCATTGTCTGTATAAAAGTAGAAGATTTTGGTTTGGATATAACTCCTAAACCTTTCAGTCACCCAACAACAGGCAAGGCACTACAGTTCGTATTATGGCAGCTTCCATTCATAGTTTTATGCAAAGTCCTACTCACATAGGCTACCAGCATAAATTTTCCATTAACCTGCACCAGGGGCAACTTGACTGGCATCAACGAACAGATGGAATTCTTCCTCAAAATTGGAGAGTTGAAGTACAGGGGGACAGGAGAGACATTGTTTAAGTTTGAGAAAGGATTCCTGGTGGGACCTGAACCATTGGAAAACAGCATTTTTTTTGAAGAGTGCATTCAGACGTGCAGCGATCTCCACGTAGTTGGGAATAAATTTAAAACAGATGCCGCACATACCAAGAAAGCGTGAAACTTCCTTAACCAACGTAGAGACAGGGAAACTGGAAAGCGCATGAGTTCTTTCTGGGTCAGTGGCGAGTTCCCCATTGGAGATTCGGTGTCCAAAGAAGGTAATGGATACCTGGGTTAATTTCATCTTCTCGGACGAACTCTAAGGCCAGCTACTCTTAATTTCTTTAACACCAACTTGACATGCTGGAGATGCTCCTGCAGACTCTTAGAATAAATACATAAATCATCAATGTAGGGATAGACGCAGGAATATTTTAGATCTCCAAGTACCTTATCGATCAACCTGGAGAATACTTGAGGTTGTTAGCCCAAAGGGAAGGCAATTATATTGGTAAAGGCCAAAAGCTGTCACAAAGGAGGTGTACTCCTTGGAAGTTGAAGTTAATGGAATCTGGTGGAATGGTGAATTTAAATCAAGAATGATAAAATATTTTGCTGAATCCAGGTATTGATCGATGGAAAGAGTAAGAAAATTATCAGCCTTTTACTTTTCTGTTTAATTTTCGATATTCCATCCCTAGTCTTTCTGTTCCATCCTTCTTGGGAATAAGGAAAGCTGGTGAACTCCAACTGGAAGAGGACGGCTCAATGATTCCTTCATTGAGCAATTTGTCGACATGGCATTTCATCATGGCAGTCTTCGGCGGCCAGTACAAATAAGGGTGAGATCTGACTGGGGTCGGGTTGAGCAATTCTATATCATATATCATTAGTTCAGTTTGGCCTAATTGCAAAGAGATTACATTGGGAAAATTCTTGACGAGGCCTCGTATTTTCCTTCAATTTTATGCTCCTCATTAAGACAAAGAGAGCTGAGGTGACATTCCGACATTTTACTCGGCAACATTGAAAACGTCCATGTCTGGGGATTTAACGCCAGGTATCAGCGTTAAGCAGCAAAAGAGAAGAGCTTATGCCCAGCAATGATTTAATTTTCACTGAATGTACTTCACAGCTAACAAAAAGCAATTCAAACTACTGATCGAGGTTGACAAAAGAAATTGCAGGGTGATTCGGTCGTGGCCTTGCTGAACGATCTTCGCAGGCAATTGTGCGAGGAATGTCCCTGCTTATTACAGGAGCAGATAATTTGAGGTGGAGATACAACATGCAATATGGAAGAATTGAGCGAATTTGGTGATGATGGCGGTGCATGAGCATTAGCATATTCCAGGTGATTCATGAGTACCTTGGCCATGTGAGTCATCAGGGATTCTGTGATAGCGTTTGAGGTCCGGTTGCAAATGTGAGAGCGGACTGAGTAATGGGACTAATACCTTCCAACATCAATTCAATCAACTCATCGGAGTACGATTTTCTCAAGACCTTAGTGGCACCTTACACGGAATAGAAAATATCCAGGGGAGATATGTGCAGAGTTTGGAATTGTTTCACCTTAGTGGTTTACAGTAGTTCGTATTCCATATTGGACATGAGGGTTTTCCATATTTTGTATTATTTGGTCCCAGGATAGTTTTTGATCATCTACACACAGCAAAAATTGACGACAATTAGATGGGAGCATGGACAATAGCAAAATAAGCAAGTAATTTCCCGGAATAAAAGACAACAACAATACATCAGACAGTGGATATAAATTTAAACCAATTCTCAGAGGTAGCTTTCAGAAAGGGAGGAATTTCCAGTAACAGCTGATTTACAACTTTCTGATGCTGTCAGCAAATTGCGGTGTCATTTCCATATTACTTGACTGGGTCTCTTCGGTGAGTAAAGTAATGCCTTTTTAACCCTTTCCTTGGACATCCTTAGGGAGCCAAGCAAATATTTTCAGAAGGAAAACCGGTGGCAAACGAGAAGTGGGTGGAACAAAATGAAACTGATGCAAGATGATTAGAAACAAGAGAAAAGAAATATACCACAAGCCAAGAACAATAGCCAATATTGGTTAGACAATTTAGAATCTAATATTTTCACTCCAGTGCCTCCATTTATACAACGAACGTAAATGCTTGAAGCATACAAAACATAACTGACATGCTACTGGTACAGCATTGGAGCAAATAAGGCTACAAACCAATTTCAGTGTTCAGAAATTTCACAAAATTAGAGCTTTTAGCAAAGTACAATTACATTAAATGACACAGTATTTTCTTTCATGTCCAAAATCAAATTAAGTGCATAACATATACAGTTATAACACATTCTCATTCAAAGAGAAAAGTCCAACACTGTCATATGTAGAGTGATGGGTTTTCTCTCCAGTCCCTCGTGCGTCAGCTTACACCATCTTCTCTCATTGGTTCTGCCAACCTTCTACCGCGTGGAAAGGAAGAAGAATTTTTGGTCACACGACCGAGAGTAGGGGGAAATGCTCTTAGTAGGAGGGGAGAGGAGTGACGTCATGAGTGGGCCGTGCAGAAATCTTGAACAAATCTGCACATCCATCCACAAAATTATGAAAAAAAATTTCTTTCTGATGGGATGAGGGAGAGACACTGGAGCACTGTACTTGTTTTATATTCATCACCGTCAATCTCACTGTCACCCTTTTCACTGGGTTGTCCTCATAGTTTTAGCACCACTCTAAATGTTATACACCACACGCCACTATGGTATGTGAAGATTCAAATTACACTCAGTAGTTGCCTCTTGTAAATATAGCATAGTTTATTAGAAATAATATTGTAGTTACTGTGCATTTCATTAGTAGATTGAAGTACACATGGAAATCGTAGAGTTCTGATCATGGCCAAAGTTCATAGAAAGAAAATCCACCATTTCTTTTCACTGTCTATGTCCTTACAACTAGTCTTTGTGCACATGTTTTAGGAAGGTAGATGAAGAATAATCACATGGTGGTATTTTGGAAATTAACAACTTAGTAATCTTGTCTGACTTCTTGCCCTTTCTCTCATTTTTTCCCCTCTCATTTCAGCCCATGTATATACACCTACCCCAACTCGTTAATCTTCATCTTGTTGATCGGCCTACTGACGATGGAATCAGTGATTACAAAATACATACGTATTTAGGCATTTTTTTGGAAAGGAAGTGCTCATGTGTGTTTGTTTGTTTTGTGTGTATTTGTGAATGTGTTTGTGTGAACAAAGGAAAGGAGGGTCCCTGGTGTTGAAGTAATTCCCCTAAACCCAGAGTCAGTGAGATTGCGAGTGTTTGGTCGCTGGCGTGGAGTAGATTCCCCCTAAACTGGAGTGCATGTACTTTACTCTTTTTAAAAATATTTGTATGGTTATTAGGAGGTCCTTCCTTGATATCTACCAATTTCATTTGAATGGGTGTCGCCTATTTTTTGAGCTACAATGACTCAAAAATAACTGGAAAATTATTCTTGATGCATTTCAATGTAATGCATGCAAGTACTTGTTTCTCATGATGAATGACTTGCACCCAAATTTTTCATATATATCGCATTTCTTTAGAGATATAGAAAACATCAATGAGAAGGTTGTAGTTCTAATCGTGAAAAAAGCTTGCAGCAACTTGTGGAGAAATTGGGAAAGTAAAGCCGTGGAATACGATTAGAATTATTTGAGCGAATCCTGCAAGTGGAAAATTTTGTTGAAAAAGATAATATATCATGGCGAAAGCACTGCACTTATAAAAGTGGTTAATACAGCAATGGATTCCAAAATCATCAATCCGGATGTACTCTTCCATTTAAGCAACCAAGAAAACATTTGAATCGGAGATGGAAAACTCCTGTATTCTCCCGAATATAACAAAGAAATCTACATCAAAAGAACCTTTGTAATGAAATCAGTTGAAGCAATTTTCAAAGACCATGGAAATTACCACTTCTTCATCACAGGTATAACCAAAGAAAATCTCCTGAACAGATGCATAGAGGAAAAAGAAGTTCAAATCATTGAGCGAGAGAATGATGACCTTAAAACAGACAAGAAAATCATAATATCAGCTAAGGTTGCTACAGCAAAAACAACTTTCAAAAACAATTGTGAGAAGAAGCAAAGTGTTTCTTTTCATTGGCTGTGCTTCTTAAATGGAGCATTCTGTTGGAGAAAGTCCAATGGTGGTGACAGTTTGATGAAGAAGTATCTAGAGGAAGAGGAAGTGGATTAAGAGAAACTGATAGAGACATCGCACAAGAGAAATGACAGAGTTATCCTTATTTCAGGTGATGCTGAATCAGAGAAATTCACTGTAATCTCGGATATAATAAGGAAAACGAAGGGACTGCATGTGTGGGTGGCCAGGATTGATTTCAACGAACATGCAGGTCTTCCAGACAAACCAAAATCCTTGGCAAACATCAAACACGGAGGAGAAACAAAATATTTAATGGATTACTTCTTTCGGATCCTCAGTATACAAAATCCACTCAAACTTAGTTTGGTGAAGAGTTTCTTGAGGCATGACTGTAGAGTTAAGATTTTCTTTGATGCATTTGACGAGATCACCCTGTTCTACAAAGATAAAGCCTTGACACTTTAGAGAACACTCAAGAATGATACAATATCATAATGGAAAAAGATATAAATGAAGATCAGGTTAAAGAGCAGCTTCAGGAGACGAAATCACTAATTCAAAACTTCAACTTCATATGTCCAAGTCTTTCTAGACAAAATGAGTTATTCCATCGCTGACAATGAATGGCTTTTCACTGGGATTCCACTTCACCTCAACATGTTAGCCGAAGTATCATACGATGAGAACTTGAAAATTGGACCACAATCTGACTTGTATCACCTTTATTCCAAGTTTGTGAACAAAAAAGTAGAAATTTACCCGGAAGAAAAAGGGAAAAGTATTCAAAGAAACTGTTGCAAATATGTATATCCAGGATGATCAAAAGAAGAGAATTCTTAAATGTCTCAGGGAAATATAAAAGTGCATAATTATGCCGTATAGATATCCATTAGATTCGATCAAGAAAAGCAATGTTTATGAATATATCCACAGAATTGGATTGGTGACAGAGATGGAGAAAGGCCATATTCAATTTTTACACCAGACATTTGCGAGTATATAGTGTAAAGCATCAGAAAGGATCGAGTAGAGAAAGGACTGTTACGGTCTGTTCTGCTTTCATTTGGTTTTATTGTGATTAGAAATTTCATCAATTCAAAGTTAAATTCCATGAAGCATGAAATCTCATTCTGTGAGAATTTTTACAAAGATTTCGTTTACTGTGATGCCTTCTACAAGTACTTTTAAGTATGCTAGTAAAGAGGTTATTAACCCTAGTATTACCAAGGAGAGGGCCTCCAGAGCCCACAAATTTTGTTTTCATCTGTATCTCTATTAAAAATAAAGGTGACGTCTTGATATTTAATTACATTGTGCAGAGACATAGATAACAATTACTTGAAGTTTCCCATCAATGTATGCATATTTCAATTTTCTGCAAATTATTTCGTCATTGGCTGCATGCCTTGACAAGCAGGTGGCCTAAATTATAGTGTGCCTTCTGATTGATCAATTTTATTCTTTCAACTCCCGCCTCCCAGTATTGCTATTTATAGTCAAATTATGTTGCATTTCATTCTTTTCCACACCCTCCTTATTAGTAGTTCATTTGTTTTCTCACAGAGCAATGTATCAGTGTGAAATACCTTACATGCAAGCAATGATGTGGGAGGATTTTCGTTTTGTTTCTTTCAATATGAATGTGACGTTAGTTTGGTCCATACTGATAAGCAATATGGCATTGTGGTCGTTTTATGACAGCAAAAAGAAGGGGCGGTCAAACCCGCAGTCTCGTAAAACCTCGGATTCAGGGAGCCAGGAAAAGAATGACCCTTCCCAAACGAGTAGTGGCCCAAGCCAGGGCACAGTCCTTTAGGGTGAGAATAGTGCATTTTACGACATGATAACATACTGCATTGTAATTTTTCCATTTCAAAAGAATTCGTCGCGAGCCAGAAGATGCCATATGATACTGAAAAATCCAAGATAAATATTTATTATAAATCCACGAAAGGAGGGGTCGATACTATAAATCAGATGGCAAGGAAGTACATATATTACAAAGACGGGCACGAGGAGATGGCTGCTTTTGATGTTCCATACTTTTATTGGCATAGTTGGGATCAATTCATATACTATTTTTATTCTTAACTTCCCAGACTGGTGTGAGAATAAAAATAAACAGTGCTGCATATTTCTAAAGGAATTGGGAATCAAACTGATAAAATCCCAAGTTGAGGAGTGAGCAAAAAATATGACGGTTCCAGAGACCAATTACAATAGCTATGGAGACTATTCTTGATAGAAAATTAGTACCAGATTTGCCATATCAACCACAACCCATTCGCAGGAGATGTTGTATGTCTTGCAATGAATGCCTTTCCAAAAAATATAAGTAGAGTAACTCTGGAAAATACATCATGACATGCTCACAGTGCAAACACCATGTGTGTGGAAAGCACAGTATGAAGCATGCTATTTGTTTAAATTGTTGTAGCAGATTGAATTGTTTTTCTAATAAATTTGTTATTATTTCTGTAAATACAATGTAAAAGAATTTTTTATGCAAACATTTCTATCTTTATAGTAGATAATATACATATAATTACAAATACTTTACTAAAATTACATAGCTTTATTCCTATGATATTTCTAATATACAAAATTGATTCAAAACATTACTATGGCTTCTCATAGCATTTTAGATTGTGGGCCTCTGAGGCAACCTCCCCTCCCCACCTTGGTAGTCCATGGTAGTGAAAATCACTTGGTAATTCTAGGGTTAAGAGTAGTAGGCATATTTCCATATTTCGAAAGGAATACTTAAGACCTTTGGAACAAAGTACATGAACAAGTTTACTAACAGAGCAGAAGAAGTAACTGAACAATTGAATGATAGAGTAAAAATGGAATTCATTTCTTTACTTTGTTCCAATTTCAGTAGCAGGAACTTTTTCAAATTTTTTTATTCTAGTGTAAAGTATTTTTTTCCAATATTTCAATATGAATCCGCTAAAGATTTGAGCAAAATGATCAAGGCAGCATCTCGTTGCAGATCATATCGGGAGCACGAAAACCTCTCATCCATCGCAGGTCAGCTTATGAACACAGCTGTGATTGAAAGAGATGAATTAATTAACGACCCAAAACCAATCAAATGGACAAAAAGGCTGTTTGAGGTGAGAGACAGGAATGGTGTCTGCATGTTTGTTCTACGCTCCTACTGAACGGATTTTCATGAAATTTTATATTAAGGACTTACAGTCTAAGATAATAAGAAAATCACATACATGAATCACGTAAACCAATCAGGGGTACCACTTTACTGGTGACAAAAAATGAATTTTCCATCATATCTCGTAAATTACTGGTCATATCAAAATAGTATTCAAATAAAACTTGTAAAACTATTAAAGTAGAGTATTTATTTCCCTATACTTTTTTATCATAGGAGTCGCCATTATCAAGAAAATCAAACAAGAATGTCTTAATTCGAGTTGAACTTAGAAAATTCTTGCATGGTTACTTCTTCGTTGTTGCTCACAAAAATACATTTAATTTCCTAACATGAGCATAAGTATTTTTAAATAGGAAGATAATAGATTATTTATGACAAAGAAAAGAACTTTTAAATGCTACGTATTTCCCTTGTGTATATGTATATCATCTCTTTGAAATACTCCATTGCACAAAACACGTCCATTTGTGATACAATGTACACTTTCCTAACTTGTTTTTAAACTGAGCTGTTTCTTTGAAAACAGCGAGAACATTCTCAATGCTTTTAGATCTAAAGTTTGCCAGTGCATGGTTTTGATCAAAGTTCGAAAGAGAATCGATTTGGCAAGCATTTATTCATTCGTTTCAATAGTATTTTGAAAAATGCTTGGACTGCAAAGTCAAACAGAAAAATAAGAAGGTGATTGTAATAGTGGATGAGCATAGCAAAGGCATTAAACGTGAGTGGAAGGAAAATCCTCTGAGCTTTGAATGGAAAGACTTGTCTAAGACATTCAAAGATTTGATAATGCAGAAAGAAGTTAAGTTCAACAAAACGAAAAAGAATCACAGATGTAGAAACTTTTAATACCATCACCTCCAGAGATTAACTGTGGCTGACGAATCAGGATGGCTTAGAATTTGATGATTTTATTGTGACAAAATCCAAAGGGTAAAATGCAAATTACTATATCGAAAGATATTTCGATGGGCATAGAATTGACAGCTCCTTTTTCAAAGAAGCAAGAAGTCAACATGGGATTATAATATCTGGATTAAGTGACAAGCATCTTCAAAGATTCAAACTGGAGGAAAGAAACTTCCAATGGATTAAAGAAAAAAATGATAGAGAGGGAAAATGCATTTTTTTATTCAATGACGAAGAAAGAGCAAAAGAGTTTTTCGCTGAATCCATCGCAAGTGAAGTTCACTGGCTGCATTATAATGAGAAAAATTTTTTCCGGAGAATGCCGAGGGAGTGAGAAGACATTCAAGAAATATTTCCAGAGGGAGATACTCAGCAAATCTCAACTGGCAAATGAAAATGACAAGGTCATCTTGACATATGAATACCCCGGCATGGGGAAAACAAGAGTGACCACCTATCTGATTGAAAAGGTATGATTCTCGGAAATGTAGAATCGATTTGAATGATTACGCGGATGACGAAAATAATCTGAGAGGTTTAGGCAACATCAAAGAAGAGAGCAGAAAAGAAGAAGAGTGAGAATCTCCCCAACAAAAAGAGGAAATCCTATCCCTCTTCATCAGGATGCTTGGGATTGAAACACCTCTACAGAAACAATGCTCAAATTCTTTCTAAATGGTGAACCAAAGAAGATGGTCTTTTTGGACGGTTTTGATGAGAACTGCCCTATGTTTTGAAACTCTTGCAAACTCTTAAGGACTTGAATAATGTATATCTTCGAAATTGCACTGGAAATCATGAAAAACTTGATTTAGAACTGAAAATGGATGTATGTTCCTACAGTATCTGGAGGGTGACACAGGATGAGCAGGAGATATTTCTAGATAAATATTGGAAACAGATTGACATCATCAAGCAACGAAGATTCTGAAGTATCAAGCAAGAAAGTGATTGAGATCAAAGATATTCTTGCAGAAATGGCAAAAACATCAGATAAGCAAGAATCCAAAGCAACCAACAATGCGAGCCATAAGATTTTTTTTAAATCTTCAGAGCAGCATCAAGATTCGAAGGCGTCGAAGGAAATGAATGGGAAAAAATGTTGTATGTTTCATTTCTGAAAGAACTTTGCTCAAAAATGAAGAAGTCTGCAAAATAGCATGTGCGATTCGCTCAAAGTACGAAGACGAATTCGCTGGATTGCCATTGCATCTCGTGATGACTGGGGATATAACCAAAAGAGAAATTTTGGAGAACAAACAAATTGAACACTTGTACCAAAATGGATAAATTCCACAAGAGAACGCCAAAAACAATGGATTTTATATAAAGAGAAACTTGAAATCGATCAATTTTCTAATATCTATGCACTTAACCAAGTTAATCACATGAAACTGGCAATTTTCTTCAGAGAAAAATGTAAAGACATGCAGCAGCATGTGTCCACGAAGGAGAGACAAGAGAAGGAAGAGGCAGAAATCGGAGAGTTTCACAGGAAGCTCACATATTGTGTCATTCAGCCAAACAAATTCCATAATGTAATGCAATTCTTCTCAGTGTAGTGTTAATTTCAAGCAAACAAATAGATGATAAGAAAAAAAATTATTGAGAATGATACAATGTAAATCCAAAAGTATTAATGACTAAATAAAGAGGATTGTGACCACCGATTGGAACACTGTCTCGACGGTGTTCATTTCTCTCTTCACTCACTTCTCTCGGAGTATCTCCTTACCTCCACTGTCTTTTCTTCAGGTGGTGTTTCACTTTTGAGTGTCCATTCTGGAGGGAACCTTGGTATCGACTGCTCGGAGTGACCCTTCTGGAGGGAACCTTGTTATCAACTGCCCTTTCACTCCCATCACTTCCCTTTTTTAACCTTCTTCTTTCACATGATTCAGTTGAAAAACACTATCATGGCTCTTTCTGCATGATTTTTTAAAGGTTCCTTCCTACCATGGGGCTTTATATGCCACATTGCCCCACCAGACAAATATCACCTGTGGCACAATGGAGCACACTGTGTAGGGAAGTTCCCATTCATAGATGAACAAATAGTACGTGAAGCTCTGCATTGGTGCATAATATTACGTCAAAAGCAATGAAGTGGGGATGAAGTTGCGTAATATTACAACAAAAACAGTTAAGGGGTTAACAAAAGAGGACTATCGATGAGGAGATTTCTGCTAGTATCATCATAAAGAGATCATCCAATAAATTGCATAAGGTGGGAGGGAGCAGTGAATCCGAACCAAACTAAAATTCCGTCTTTACACTATCTTTTCTAATTTGAGTGATTTTCCGACTTCCCATTTTCTGAAAAATATGAGATAATGACGTAACTTTGAAGCAAACCAACCATGTTTTTGCCTGTCCCTCTAACAGATAGAAAAACAAAGTAACTTTCTAGGGGGTAGACAGCCCAAATAGTACTCTGCCTTCTTCAAAAACTTAATTGGGTGTACATCTACTCTCCCTCAGACCATAGGTTTCATGATAATATGTGATGGAAGTGTGGCAGTTACTGTTGATTCTCCCAGTCTTAATCCTGTTTTATACAATTCCTTCAACTGAGTTTGTACTTCGCTCATTATGGTGCCCAAACTCTCTCTTGTCATGTCTAATACCTCACCCATGACACACGGTTTTTTTGTGAACTGCTATCTCCTATCGCGATTCCTTTGCTTTTTCGTCCAACTCTTAAATCTTATCCACAATGCACGCATGAGCATTCTTAATATCATTTATGTCCTTTTTAACCATTTCTATGTATATTTTAGTTTCCCAAAACATCGAGGTTATCTGCTCCATCAAACAGTGTTCCCTTTCCTCACTTTTTCTCTCTCGCTCCTCATTTTCTCTTCTTATTTGAACCATAAACGGAATATATCAGACAAGCTCCGCTCTTTCATCTCTACCTCTGTATCACAATCGACTAAAATCATTTTATCCTGTTCTTGCAGAGTCGAACTAAATAAGACTGAACTTGTGTTGAATGCAGGTGGTGTGGCGACATCTAAAAGTTTGTCTTCATTCTCTCAGTTCTATCAACCCTCGCTTACTCACCATTAAATAGCCTTTTTTTGTGTCCATGATTCTAACTCTATTTTTTATATTAAATCCTATACGGTGGGACTTAATAATAACTCACCTAACCTAATATAAAAGGAAAATGGGATAAAGGTACTACTTTCTTCCTGCCTCCGAGGTCCGTCGGAGACTTTTTACTACAGGAATGGGGTGGACCATGGGCAGGTGCACAAGGATTGAGAAGAATTTCCTAAAGCTTCCGATATGTTAACTCATCCACAAACCTCTGCCCCACCAATCGCCTAGGCACCCACTATCTGTGTCAATCCCAATTAGACTCTCTCCCTACTGCTCTCTTCATGTCAACTAACCTACCAGTCGCGTTCGACCTGTGTATGACCTCTCCTATTTTATTCTATTTTTTCCCTACATTTCTCCACCTAATTATTTATTTAATTTTCACTTTTAACTAAAGGACCTATCACTTTGGTTGGGTCCCTGTCCAGGCACCAATTGTAACGCAATTCCTCTCAGTGCAGCATTAACTTCAGGCAAACAAATGCATGATAAGAAAAAAACTATTTAGAATGATACAATGTAAATCCAAAAATGCCATTGACAAGCACAAATTAATGACTAAATAAAGAGGATTGTGACCACCGATTGGAACACTGTCTCGATGGCATTCATTTATCTCTCCACTCACTCCTCTCGGAGTATCTCCTTACCTCTAGTCTTTTCTTCAGGCGGTGTTTCGCTTTTGAGTGTCCATTCTGGAGGGAACCTTGGTATGGACTGCTCAGAGTGACCCTTCTGGAGGGAACCTTGTTATCAACTGCCCTTTCACTCCCCTTTTTCAACCTTCTTCTTTCACATGATTCATTTGAAAAACACTATCATGGCTCTTTCTGCATGATTTCTGAAAGGTACCTCCTACCATGGGGCTTTATATGCCACAATATCCAAACAATGCAAAACGAAAAGTTGTACCAAATAGCACAAAATATAGGCCTAGTAAATGAAGTGTGAGGTCACCTGAATTTCCTACACAGGACCTTTGCAGAATACAGTGTACTATCCATTATCCATGGGCAGAATATCCATTTTGGGGGTATCTGTGCATGATTTTTCAGTATTTCTCACGAATTTTTATTTATGAAAATTGCGCTTTGCTTTATTCATGCATTAATACATGCGGAGTTGCGTAATACTTTTTGCTCATTTAATTATGCAAAGAAGACATTTCATAAAAAGATCGTAGAAAGTTTTTATAAGCTAAAGCAACCGTAAAATGATATCATGCTATTTTACTGCCAATTATATTACATTGCATCTTTTACGGAGTATAGCAGACACACAAATTGTTTCATTGTGATTACATTTTCCCCACACATATGAAAATTTTCCTTCTCCTCTGTAGTCGTTTAGCAGTCCACTGTGCTGTAATTCACTTGGAAAGTCATACACACACTGGTACTCACTTGGAAGTGTATACTCCAGAAGAGATGGCAGAAAAATACAAGAAAATTGTGCTGAGAGCGAAGAGGAAAGAAAAACCGAGTGCATGACACTCCAGTATGTTGACAATTTGCTTGATTACATGGGGCAGTAGAATTATCAATACAGTGATATTATAGCTACAAGGAATATCCGGGCGATCATGAAGAGAAACCTTAATGAGTCAACAAAACAAGATTATGTACTATTTACTAAAAGAAAACTGTGTTAAGTGCAAAAACGGGTTGAATAGCATGTAATACAACAAATTGTGAAAAATAAAGCAAAATTTTTTCTGATTTTTTGTGCTTCTTCTCCCCATCATTAGCCCAGATAATCAAGAGTACACTGTACTTTTTTGCAGAATCCATTTTGGATGGGAAACTTGATAAGGATTTGTTTAGACAAGTCCTCCTCGAGTATGAAGTTTCGTTCAAGATCTTCTGTGAGAACTTTTAGAAAAATTTGCTTTGCTGCAATGCCTTCTGCAAGTTCTTTAATAATGCTAATAAGGACGATATTAAGACCAGTAGGCATATTTGGGAAAGAATACTTAGTTCTTTGTACCAACACAGCAGCCAAATGTACATGGATGACTTTATTAACAGAGCGGAACAAGTTGTCCAATGACTGAATGAAAGTATAATAATGGAATTCTGTGGTTTACTTCATTCCAGTCTCAGTAACAGAAACCTTTTAAGATTATTTTAATCTGCTAAAGATTTGGAGGAATTCATCAAGGCAGCATTTCGTTATGGATCGTATTGGGAGCATGAAAACTTCTCATCCATTGCAGGTCAGCTCATGAACACAGAAGGCATGACTGAATCAGAGGAAATAATGAAGGACCAAGAAGCAATCAAACTGACACAAAGGCTGTTTGAGGTGAGAGGCTATAATAGATGGGATATCTTTCACTACGCTTGTAATAACACGGATGAAGGTGTTCTCACTTTATTGATAAGATTCTTCAAAAGTATTTTAGGAGAGGATGTTGTCATGGAGCATATCACATATATAAATTGTAAGCAGGCCCATAACTAGATATTTTAGCGCTCAGGGCAAACTACTAAATATGCGCTCTCTCACCATGGAAGTAATTATTTTCTCTAGTTTATTTAGTTACTATTTGGATTTTTTGTGCCCCTTGCTTAGTTGTGCCCAGGACAGCTGCCCCACTTGCCCCGCCCTAGTTATGGCACTGATCGTAAGAATGATTCCATCTTGCATGTGTGTGCAATGCATAATAAAATCCAATCAACTGTAATTGATGTGAGACTACTGATAGAAAAGAAAGTGTTCAATAAACTAATTACTTGGATAAACATCGATGGTAGTAATTTCCTTCATTGCAAGGCTGAGTAGAGAATGGGTGATGAAATGACAAAAATTCTGTCATATCTGAGACAATACAACGAGCCTTGCCTAATGGATGAAATGCTTCTCAAAAGAGACAGAAATGGACAAACCTTTCTGCATCTTGCCTATCAAAACAAGGAAATTGGTGCATTCATTGAGGTTTTAAGAATGTTGCAGAGTTCCATGAGTGAAGATAATTTCACCCATCTTATTATGGGGGTGGATGACAGTAGGAAGTTCATTCATTACATGGCTGAATATAGAGGTGGTGATGAACTACTGCATATACTGAATTACCTGAAAGAATTTGACATTCGTCCAACAGATGAAATTCTCCTCCAAGGAGATGAATATTCTGCACTTTGCCTCTAAAAACAAGGGCATCCGTATGGTTGAAGAAATCTTGAAAACGGTGAGTGTTGCATGACTCACGGGAAAAGTTCACAATGAGCAGAGGAAAAGGTGGCTTGATGGTTTTCCACTGGAGAGCCAATTATAAGAAAAACCTTAGGGTTTAATTGTCTTGTAAATTCTTTAAAATGGTTTCGATTCACTTGATAGGGGTTTGGAAAATTAATCCCATACATATTTCTCTCTCCTCATGCATTAAGCTGCCTATTTTGTAACAGCTGTATTGACCTTCATCTTTGTAAGCGATAAGTTGATAGAAGACGAAGAAACCATGCATAAATTGAAATCTTTGCTGATAATTAATTAATTGTAATGCACTCTTAACGAAAGAAACAAGGATGAATGTTGAGACATAGTATTGTACACAAATTCTACTTCACTGTATTTATAAAGAATTGTCATTTTCGAATGACAAAGCAACATTGGTGTCTGAAAGTGGTCCGGAGAGGACTAGGCAACAAATAATATTGAGGATTTGACTGAAAATTGCTTACTTCATACTACACAATAAGGAGTATAATACTTATGCATTCTCTTCACAAAAGGTCTCAGAAAAGCTTAAGTTATATTAGTTGGTGTTTGTTTCTCATGGTGTAATCTTACTCCGACGGAGTCCCTAAACATGTAAATCTATCAAAATGTCAGCTCTAGGGGGGGGGGCATCACTCTGATCGTCTACCACCCTGGATCCGCCACTGTCATGAAGTGACTGTATTATAGTGTAATAGCAGAAATATCCAGCATGGCCCAGGGAAATTTGGTTCAAATCCAATTGGAATTCTAGATGACACATGGTATTTAAGAATTCAATTGATTGGCTTTTTAAATAAAATGGGCAGAGAGAAACAAAAACCACTTATGAATTATGCCTGGGAGTCCACAATCATACCAAATTTGATTCATATAGCACAACTCGGGGAAATATGCATAGTTTAATGTTTAAATTGGCCGCCATTTCCAATCAAACAAGCAGTCGGCAACGTAATCCTACGCTGACCTTCCTCTTGCTATCCCCTATAATCGTGCCAAATTTGGTAAGAATCGTTTGAGAAATGTGGGCGTGCATGAAGGAATAGACAGACAATTGGCTGCCATTTTGAATCAATCATACAATAGGACACGAAAACCCCGCGTTGACCTTCCACTTAGTGCCCCCTACAATCGTGCTAAATTTGGTCAGAATCAGTTGAGAAATGTGGGCACGCATAAAGGAAGAGACGGACTATTTGTCGCCATTTTGAATCAGGTAGATGGATACTATACACTATTCATCGAGAGAATACCAATTCTTGCGCAGCTAATGGGACTGAAGGGTGGAGTTGTCCCCGGCATTCCCCAAAAAAGGGAAAATATACCTCTTTCAAAAGCTTATGGCACCTTCACAGGAGACGATTTTCGGCATGGAAGAGTCCACTTTAGAAACGCGAACTCGGTAGGGGTGAGGGTGGTTACAAGGAGTTAATTTCACAAAATTTTAATTTTCGTGAAGACTTTTGGATAAACTATATACCGTCAACTGGGGCTACTTTGGACCAATGTAAAAAAAAAGTTTGACAATTTTTTATTTCCCATTAAGTGAAATGTTTCGGAGTAGTAGCTGCACCTTGCTGTAGGGTGAACCACTTATCAACCTATGCACCTAGGAAACTATTCTTTTATCTTACACCCATTAGGCAGCAGCAGTCTCATCAACGAGTCATTTGTTCAGTATCTATTTTTTCAAGTCTGACAACTTCTCTCTAGCGACAGAGCAGTATAAGTGCTAAAAATACGGTAAGTATCCCAAATTGTTTTTAAATATACAGACAAGATGCTGTAAGTCTGTTATTATCGTACGTGATGCCATATTGGTTTTATTTTATTTTATGTGAAGCAATGTCTGCTATGGTGTGGTTTTGGGGTAACTTTGGCCCAGGGCCTGCAATAAGCTTAATTTTAACTCCAAGTATATTGAACGAGTGATGGACTCCTCCATGACTTGCACATCCATCATGCTTTGCGGAAATGCCAAAGGAGAAATGTTACCTCCCTATGTCGTGTACAAGGCAGAACATTTGTAGACAACATGGACAGAAAATGGACCCTTAGGTTGCAGATATAACTGAACAAAGAGTGATTGGTTTGATATGGCTACATTTGAAGATTGAGGACAGAGGGTCCAATGTCAAAAAACAAATTAATACACCAAAAATGTTAAGTAAAAGAGGATTATTTTCTGTCCCAGAAATGAGTGATTTTGTTTAGCTTTTATTTCCATTTTGTATATTCGATTTTAGGATTCAACATGCCTTACATTTTCTAGTTTTAATTGTTGTTATCATATTTTTCTTATGTGGTTAAAAATTCACATGAAGTTGCATTAAAAACAACTTTTTTCTTATTTTTCTCAATAAAAAGGTAAAAAATATGAATTTCTTCTATATTTCACAGTGCCATATACATAACAAAGCACTCATTTGAGGTTAACATTACCCAATAATGATTTCAGGCAATGATTTCAAAGGGAATTTATAGGTGGGCCAAAGTAACCCCTTTTAAGGGTAACTTTGTCCCAAAACTTTAAACGTTTAAAAATCATACTTAAAGTACAGTAACATGTGTGGTATGGCTTACGGGGCTTAAATTGTTCCTTAAAAACCCTAAAAATAATACAACACAATCATTACTACTAATATAACAAAACTACAACAATTTCTTCCAATTACGGAGCAAAATTTGGGCCAAAGTAACCCCAGTTGACGTATAAAAAGGAATATTGTTTCAAAAAAAGTAAAATAAATTGTTTATAATATATTTTTTATACTTTTAAAATGTTGATCGGATTGATTCATCGTTTCTGACTCGCTTCTGCTACATGATGTCATGACCTGGTATATCTCGTGCTCCTTGTGTATGTCAAGAGGTTTTTATTCTGTACTTGTTTTGTGAATGCGGAGGGAATTTTGTGCCTTAGTGATATCTACATCGTAGATTTTTATATTTATCAAACAATTTACAGTATCTTTACGTAGTTTGTTATTAGAAGGTTAGAATGGACGCCAATTTCCTAGAAGCAAAATCAGACAATTTGCCTATTGTTGATTCTATAATGAAAGCTGAATGTCTGAGCAGAAAGAAATTTTCTCGAAAAGCAATAGGTAGTAAATACAGAATTATTTTTTCCTCTGGCCAGTGTACAAATTGTTTCACGTGTGATAAAATTGGTGGCAGAGTTCTCCTAGTTATTCTATTGCAGGTACCTAGTGAATTTTGAAATTCATGGGCCAGTACTTGCAAACAATCATTTAACTTATTCTTTTTAAGGCAATTATTATTGAGTTAATGTCACATTGGATGTTTTTCGATAATAGAAACAGAATAAAATAACTTTCTCTTGGTATACCTAAATATAGCTTTGAATTAGATTCAATACATATTAGGGTTGCATTAAGAATACATTTATCAGAAATATTATTTTCAGAGTCACACTTTCTGGTGATGACTTCAATGATGACTCTTTGTGTTGAAATAGGGGATTCAGATGAAGATGCAAAAGTAGAGCTATCTTGATCAATTATCGACTTCTTGGGCAAATTAGCTTCCATCTTTAGAGGGGAAAGTTGCAGCATCTCTTGCACAAAAGATTGATTGCCTATTGGTTTGGGTCCTCTTACTTTTCGTAGTAACATTAACATGAACACTTTCACTTAATTTATCTTCATCATTGTTTACAGAGTCTTCTAGGATGATATTAAGTTTCTGGTTGGTATTCTCAAATTCTGAATTACCTTCATTCATTTCTTCATTGGTCATAGTGGAAATTAATGCCTCTTCAACTATACCCATTTGTTGCCGCTTCAAAAAAGCTGCTCTGATTTCTTGTCCAACTCTTTTGCCCTTTTCACCTCCAGCTTGGCAAGAAAAAATGTGAGGAACAACATGTTCTTTCAAGTGAATGCGACATTCCTCCATCAGCTTAAATTTCATGAAATTTTTCATATCTTCTTCTAACTAAAAATAAAAAATGAGAGATTTCAATGGTATGGGTTAAAATACTAAAATAATGAATTAAATGAAATCCATATTGAATAATTTCAGCAAGGTGATCAAAAGTAAAAGGTAAGCCAATTATCATGAAATGTACAGGCACTACAGAAAGTTAATACAAATTCCCAATTGTACAGCATGCCATTATTTATTTTTTCTTGAAAAAATGTATAAGTATGTAACATTTAAAACACTAAGATATTTAAAATTTTCATAAAATTGTAGTCACTTACTTTAATATGATCTTCACAGCAATGCAATGTAATTGTTTGAGAAAGGGGAGACTTCTTAGAATATCTTCTAGTTGCCTTAATCAAATTAGTTTGTTTTTTTCCTTTAGGGACATTTATAAACAGTTTATCAGTTTTTATACTCGTATTTGTGCACAACAGAACAAAGCAACACTTGTATTTTTTATCCTGTTTCCTTAAATCCTCCATATTTTAAAGATATAAAATCAGTAAAAACCGTCCTAAAAATAATATTTCCATCAAAGATGAAAAATGTATGTAGTTTTGCAACGTAACTATCAGATGTGTTTACTTTATGCGTACTATCAGAAATTCCTTCTGCTGCTGTCTATCAGCTATAGTGCGTTTCCCGAAGTCGTACGGGTCAGATTCGCAGTATTCCGTCCGCATTCGGGTTATTTCGCTTAGGCTACGACCCAATGTTGCCACATTTCGAATTTTGCTCATTTGAACAGCAGCTGTGGACGAGTGAAGTTCTGAGAGCAATCGTGTCAACAGCGCTCGTCAAGAATTTTTGAAAGGCGTGGGAAATTTAAGACCTCTTATTGGCTGACACTTTCTCTCCCTCACCCTACAAGTCTAACCGTAGACACGCCTCACCCGTACGATCTCTGGAAATGCAGTATAGTGACATCACGAACTATCGACTTTCGATTATATCACTTTGGTAGTTCAATATAAATATTTAATTTTAACACTTTTTTCTCAAAAAGTAATAATCGTATAACAATTCTGATTTCAGATTCGTAATGAGGGTAAAAAAATGCTTCAGAGGATATTTTTTTTAAATGTGAAAGTACCTCATTGTGAGAGAGCAGTCATTCTCTACTGAGACTGCTAACTTGTGCCTTCGTTGCCAACCGTGCCACTGTGCTATAAGATTCATCTTTTTATTATTGCTGTTCTGTTTGTTGTTTGGTTATCGAAATAAATGGGAAAAGCAAAAAATAAAAGAAATATAAATGCAATTATTGAAGAAAGACGTGGCTATGTATTTATTAACACATGATAATAATTTGTAATTATTCATTGTCAGTTTCCATGCTGTCGGAGTCTGTTTTGCCAGTTACACTTATAACCAATTGTGGAATGTTATTGATTACTCTATCAACGGTTTGATCGAGTTCCCAAAGCTTTAGTTCTTCCTTTAGCACATGACTGACGAGTTGGCCCAAAGCTGTGGTGTAACACATTTGACTGCTTCCACAAGTAACTTTTTTACATCTCCTATCTTAAACGTGGAATTATTTTTTCTCACATGACTTTTCACCATTAACCATACCATCTCAATAGGATTTAACTCGCAGTGGTATGGAGGCACCCTGAGAACGGTGTTATTTGGGCATAGTGCGGTCTCATCCACGATGTATTTGTCACCATCTGCCTTATAACTTGAGACGATGTTCATCAGTTCAACTTTTACCATAGTCTCGTCAACCTCTTGCCCTTCTTTCTGTAGCCATTCAATAATCTGTTGTTTTCTCCACAACTTATTTGGAATTTTTTCAAGTTTCACCGAGTGATAAGGAGCATTGTCCATTACTATGACTGAGTTGTCATTGAGCGATGGCAAAATATCCTGGAACCGTTCCAGAAACATATCTCTATTCATTTCATCATGGTAATCTGCTGCGTTCTTTTTTGATTTGAAACACAGCAGCCCACCGGGAACGAAACCCTTGTCGCTGCCGATATGCAGCACAATCAATCATTTACCTTTTCCTGTGGGATTTGCAGGTCTCGTTGATAATCCTTTGAGGAAGGCATCCTTCAGAGATTTAACAGTTGTGCCATTCCAGGCTTTATTAGTGACATCTCCTGCATTTATCCATGTCTTGTCCAAGTAGTAAATTGTTTTTCCTTCCTCTCGGCACTTTCTAATGGTTCTCAAATAATTCCTCCTCCATAACACCAATCGTCTCTATTTATCAGAGCACTGTTCCTTTTGCGGGTTGCATATGTGAAGTTGAGTTCCTTCAACAGGTTATAAAATGTCGTCCGCTTAAAATCAGGAAGGTCCTCATCATCACTGACTGCTCGTAAAGCTTTATCCAATGTTAGAAGTGTCTAGTTAAAATAAAACAAATGAGCGTTCCTTCTTATAGCGTTCTTCTCAAAGTCACCAATGACTTGGCTCATTTTCTGGCGTTGCTTCGTTTTATTTGAGGATGATATTTTACCGCTCCTTTCATATTCACATATGGTATTCCGTATAGTTTTTCTCCTATTCCTGTTCCACATGATATAATATTGATGGCAAATGTTTTCCCAATATCAGCCTTCTCTTCTTTCATCGACTTGTACATGTTGACTATCATCTTCCTCTGATTTTTGTGAACCATCTAAGAGAAAAATAACGGTATAATGAAATAACTGTATAAATGAAAATGGGAAAAACTTCAGATACTCGCTTTCCAATGTTCTTTGTTATAGGGAACTATATTATATAAAATCCGACATTATTCTCCTATTTATATTGATGAACACATTATTGTGTTTCCTGAAAAATCACTTTCCTAACTTATGAGGTGTTTTGCATCACTAACGACATATGCATAGAAAAAAGTCCCATTTTCAGTTATTATAAAAATTAGTATTCTGCTTAGAACGCTATTAATTCGGGATATAATATTGACTAGCTTATTCAAACGGAGCACACTGGAAGCGAGACAAAATACTGTTGTGTTAGTATTGCAATAATATTTACCCGGTCCCTTTTGTTCCTTTTTAAAGGTGATAAAGGATCTCCTACCATTCCCAAAATTATTTCAGCAAATGGAAAACATTGCAAATAAGTAACAATCTGGTGAAGCTCACGTAACGGTAGTTGAAACACGTCTGGACTAGACAGGCTGTTTAGGTGCATGGAGTAGGTGTAGGCATGGCTTAGAGTATAGTGGGGTAGGGGGCAGGGGAGCTATTAGACCAATTTTGGTTTTCTGCGCATGGTATTCTCTCGCTGAACTGAGTACAAAACCCCGCTTTGACCTTCCACTTAGTGCCAAATTTGGTCGGAATCGGTCGAGAAATGTGGACGTGCATAAAGGAAGAGAGACTATTTGTTGCCATTTTGAATCAGATGGACAGACGGATACTAAAACCCTGCGATGACCTTTCACTTAGTGCCCCCTACAATCGTGTCAAATTTGGTCAGAATTGGTTGAGAAATGTGGGCGTGAATAAAGGAACAGACAGAGAGACTTACTAAAATATAGTAGTGGAGATTCCCCACATTCCCCTTTATTACTTAGGATAAAGTATTGTATTTGCGAAAAAAATTAAATTCGATATTTCAATGGAAATACACGTTTTGAGGTTCCTTGAGAGTACATTTTTACTATTTTTGCGATGATGTCTCTCTCTCTCGATCTGTCATAGAATTTTTGTTAACACTTTATGTAAGAAAACTAATAACTAGATCAGCAAAAAACTTTATATTTAAAACTTTTATTAGTAAATGAAGATCCTAAAACATTTTTTCTAAAACTGGTAAACCAGAAGTGGATGTTTATTCTTGTAGTATATCCGTTTTTCCAAAAACTCCTTTAAAGCTCAATGTATAGTAAAAGTTCATTTTAATGGCACCCAGTCTACCGGCAAACTCGCTCTAACGGCATCTTCAATGAAATTACAAGATGTTGTCACAGTCATGACTGATCTTCCATAACTTTAACCATATATTGTAGTAATTCCTCTTCTGTTTCAAGGTGTCAACATTCGTGATGTAATGCATAATAATAATAATAATCATTTCAAGTTATTTTATAAACATTTTAAGATACCCTAAAGAACATGAGTAGTAGCAGCAGTAGTAGAAAACACAGGAAGTGAATGGTGGTGACTTTACAACAGAAAATTGACATTGACAACGTCTGGATAATGGGATATTAATGAATGAGTACAAAATAAGCTCATCTACAATATATGACAGTAAAGCAGGAAAACAGCAACTTCTAAAAAAAAATTGCTGACTCTGAGACAAATGAAAATATCCAAAAACGTAAAAATTTAAGAAAGCCAAAGCTAGAACAGTTGGATGCAGTATTATACGAGTGGTTTAAGATGCATTTTTAAGGTTTCCCAATCACAGGTACACCATTAATTGAAAAGGCAAAATACTTTTATCAGCAAATGGGCTACGCTTGCTAATTTCCTGGCCAACTTCCGATGTGATTACTGATCTTCTATTGTTTATTTGCTACGCATGCTTCAAAAAAATTTATTTTTCAAACTATCCCATGCAAATTTGGATATAGATACACAAAAGGAAATCAACAAATTGTTCCCGCTATACCATTTCAAATCCTAGCAATAAACAACAAAAGGAGATCAGAAATCGCATCAGGGATGTGGGCAGGGTAATTCGCAAGATGTTCCAACAAATGAAATCCGAAATTCGTGAATTTACGAGCTGTTGATATTTACTTTCAATCGTTTAATTGTGAATAATGTGATGGTTGTAATAGTTATGTTATTTTTGATGAACCCTTATCTGGTTCACAGAATGAGCATTACAAAAATTATAAGTTACACCGTGATAAGTCCGACAAAAAATAGTGCATCAGATACTGAAGAACAGCATGTACAATATCATATAGGGAAGAAGATCCTTGAAAGATAGGATATATGCCCTCAATGTAATTGGAAAGGTGTTTTGTGGCACCATTTGTTATAGCGGCATATTCACTTTAGTGGCACGACCTTGGTCCCATGGGTGCCATTAGAATGGGCTTTTACTGTATGTAAATAACTGTCATTAACAAAGTTGTAGGAATTGTAGTTCTCCATGGGTTTTGTTTGAAACACTTTTTCATATATCCAATTGTTTAATAAATATTTTGATTTTATTCTGAATTTATTTTGTTAAATGATACTTTTTCCTTTGCTATGATAAAAAATTTTAATTGTTGATATCGATGCCTACATTGCTAAGGGCAATTCACCACTTTTGCATCAATATTTTTTTAACCATTGTAACAACTAACACTTTTGTTTACTTATGTCTTTCGATGTAAAAATAATTCAGTGCTTAATAATTATTCGCAAGTGTAATTACCTATAATTATGAAGAAAAGTCAGTAAGTCACAAATGAAAGCAGAACAAATGTAACAGAAGTAACAGGCTTTCAATATGCATCACTAGGTAGCAGCACAGTCTAGGATTACTTGTGACACTAGCCAGATGAGCATGTGCATGATACACGGCTGCTTCCAGTAGTTTAAGATCGCATCTATGCTCGAGGAGTGTACAACGATAGAGCAGCGTGCTGTAGTGTGTTTTTTGTGGGCAAAAGGACTTCCTGCAAAGCATATTCATACAGAAATGATTCCCGTTTACGGTCAGAAGTGTTTGTCGCGTAAAGCGGTTTACAACTGGGTTCAGAAATTCTCGCAAGGACGCTCAACATTTGAAGATGACGACCGACCTGGTCGCCCTGTGGAGATTGCGACAGAAGCAACTGTGAAACAGGTGGAAGAAATGATCCGAGCTGATAGGAGGATAACGATAGACAGTGTAGCGTCCACGATTGGGTGTTCTCACGGTTTAGCCTACAGCATAATGCATGATCGTCTGAATTTTCGGAAAGTGTGAGTACGGTGGGTGCCCAGAGAACTGAACCCAGGAGACAATTCAGGAACTCAAGTGGGAACTTCATGATCATCCCCCCTACAGCCCTGAGCTTGCCCCAAGCGACTTTCACCTGTTCAGTCAGCTAAAACAACACCTTGGTGGCAAACGTTTCTCTGATGATGAAGAGGTTGAAAATGAGGTGCAGCGGTGGCTGAGACAATAGACGAAAGAATTTTATGCTGTGGGTTTTGAGGGACTGGTAAAGCGATGAGACAAGTATATTAATGTTGCAGGGGATTATGTTGAGAAATAATTGTTTTTTCCAGGTTAGTATCTCACTTATTTTACTTTTTATAACCATTTGTGACTTACTTACTGACTTTCCCTCGTATTATTGAGGATGCTGATGTCGAGAGCAATCATATTCATTACTTTGTATGGAGGAGGTCATGTACTGGATGCATTAGATTTATCATACACATTTTTATCTTCTATGGCTAAAATTACAAACAGGTTCACTTATTCCCATCCTTACATCCCATTCCCTACTTATATGTGATCATTTCTCCCCTCTTGTATTCCTCTATTCACTTTCACTCCTCCTAACCTTCTTCATCGCTCCGTTTTCACCCTCTATCTTGTCTCATCCCTAACCCTTTCTCCATCCAACTACCTCTCTCCCTTCTTTCTCCCCACCAACTCTCCTCCCCTCTCTCTCCCTCTCCTCTTCCACCTCCCTCCCTTCCTATCTTACTCCACAGAGAATTCTATTCTCCCACCCAATCTCTCTCTCTTATCTCACACTCTCCCTCCTGAAGTTATTATGCTCTCACAGTCTTGACTTCATTACTCTTCTTCTATGTAATCTCACACCACACCAGATCGCCTCCCCTCTCTTAATTCCTATTCCCACTCACGCCCACCTCTATCCCTCATTATGCAGTGACACTGTCAGTTACACATTAAAAGAAGCCGATGACATTAAGAGTTCATGTATATGATGTGATACATTTATCCAATTAGGAAAACATTTGACCTCAGAAGTAATAAATATGTCAAATCAAACATCTCACAAAGGTCTTGATGACGGATAACCTATTATCATGATTAAATAAATTCGCTCAAATAGATATTCTTCGAGGAAACGTGACATCATATCAAGGCTTTGCTTGATAGGAATAATATGCAGTTTTGACAGTCAAATATAATGAAGTGGCTCATCCTATTATTAGCAGTTTCTCTACTCAAATTCGCGGTGCAGGAATTGATGCCACATCTGGCATGCAGCACCGATCCAAGCGCCAGCCGAGGAAGTAAACTCTCAGTGAACAGCAGAAGGAACCAAACGGGTGATTGGATGAACCTCTTTACCATCAGAGCTGAAAATAGCAATTCATCAGATCAAACGAATTTGGATGTGATGCATAAAGTGATTGAGTGTCAAGGAAAGTGGATGATTTACATCCAAGGGGTGACGCAATGTAATTTTTAGTTAATCGTTGACAACATTATGCCCTCAATACGCTTAAATTTATGTCCAGTTAACTCGGGGCTGAGCTGTAAGCTACTGAGTGCATCCACTGGGTTGCAGATGGTGAAAAGCCCTTCATATATGAAGGTTAGCTGTGAGATAAGTGGAGATCTCCCAAAGAATAAGCAGTCGTGGACAAGGAGTGGCAGTGTTAGCAGGATGCAGTGGGTGGTCCTTTGGTAAGGCCACCTCAAGAAATGCTACAATATCCAAAGATGACACTGTGCGAATCATGCCACCTTTTCAAATAAGCACTTACCCTTAACAGGGGCAGCAGCCCTGTTAATAATCTACACTGGCAGAAATTGCAAAAATGGAACGGCAGCATAGATGCCCAGCTACAGGCGTGGTCAGGATGACTTTAACGGCTGTAGTACTGTGATGCGGAGAGCAATGGAAAACTACTGCATTATCATTCCGAGGAAGAGCAGCAAATTCAAACTAAATGGTATGATGCATTCCTCACAAGTAAAAGATTCCAGAGGTAAAATACTCCCGTTTGGATCTCCGAGAGGGGAGTACCCGGGAGGGATCATCAACCGAAAGATGAATTGGTACATGGAATGTTAGATCTTTGCTAACATGCGAACATTTGGAGAATTTGAAACTGGAGAGGAACAGAATGTTTGGATATTCTGGGGATAAGCGAGATGAGATACCCCAAACAAAGAGACTTTTGGAGCAGAGATTACAGGATTAGCCACACCAGAGCAGTTAATGGAAATGCAGGCGTAGGAATAATACTGAGTGGAGCTATTGGAAGAAGTGTGAAAGGATATATACAGCATAGCGAGAGGATTATAATGGTGAGAATAGGATCAGAGCTGAAGCATACCGTTTTCATTCAAATTTACATGCCAACAACAAACCACGAGGATGAAGAAATCGAGAAGATATATGAAGAGATTCTCCTCAGCTAATCTTGTGGAATTTTTCCATGAAAAAGGAGAAATAAAAGATAAGCTGACTTTTCATCCAAGGTGTGGAAAAAATGCTGCAATCCTGGAAAATAGCCTCACTGTACAAAAAATAAAGTGAGTGTTAAAAAAGTATTGACTTGTCTCTTTATTATAGCGCTTCTATAATTAAGTCCTATGATGAGCTTTTCTTATATCTTTAATAGTCCTTTTATTTTTCACTCATTTTAGCTTGGAGGATGCATTTAACACATTGGTGTTCACGAATAGACCACTGAAGGATAATGAAATATTTGAAGTAAAGTTGGAAAGGAAGATTTCGAAATTTGGCACCTGCCTTGGCATCGCCATCATCAGACTCAATCCTACCGATATCGCACCTTTAAACCAGCACCATCGGGATATGGGCTAAGCCGGATCATGGATTTTTCCAGACCTTGGGTGCTACAAGGTAACTTTTGTTTTTTTTAGATTCATTGGTATTTTCAATAACAAATTTTAATAACAAATTTTATTAAGTTATCCAATTATTACACATGGATATCAGAAATAATGAAGGATATTATGTTTAGGAATTTGCAAACACAGGCGACCCTCAGTTACCGACAGCGATCCGTTCTTGCGAGTGGTCGTTAACCGAATTTGGTTCGTTAACTGAATCTTACATCCCTAGCGGTCGTTACGTACGGTTTAACACACATTTGGTCCTTACAGTGCCTATTAAATACCAAAAATAGTATAGTAAAATAAAATATAGAGAGATGCTTTTCACCAAAATGTTTTAATGAAATACAGACTTTACCTACATTGGCCTAAAACAATATACAGGCAGTCCTTGACATCCGTATATTCGACATCCGTACAATTCACTCTTTCGTACATTGTAAATTCTTGCCACTAAACCACCTTTTGTACGCCGAATTTGGACTTTCGTTCGTCAGCTGACGATCAAACATTTCGAGATATCGCATAATGGTGCTATCTGTCAGCCAACCCAACACTTTTAATAAATTAAAGTATGCTACGTAATAATATACGTATTATATGTAATGTTTTTAAATATTGTACTGAAATTTGACAATATTAATACCACTGTAAACTCAGTTAATAATCAATAAATAATTATTATTATTCAGTCTCGGCAACATTACCATCTTTGTTTGTAGGTACAGCAGTGTTTCTTTGTTTGTGCATTTTACACGTATTATTTTATAAACATGAGTGATAAACGGAAAACTGAAAGTGCTAATACAAGTGGAAAGAAACATAGGACTCATAAAGTGAACACGATTGGGACAAAGATGGAAATAATTAGGCGTGTCGAAAGCGGTGAATCTTTAGCTTCAATCGGACGCTCATTGGACTTAAGCCGGTCGAGTATGTTTAATTGTGAAGGGGAAGAACAAAATTAAAGAATATGTACGAAATGCTGGAACTATAACAATTTGAGACATAATGATTGTGCAGTTGCTTGGCTTTCTCGTGAATGACAATTGAACTCAGCAGGACTTTCTTGTGAGTAATAAAAATTTCATGAGAAAGAAGAATAATAAAAAACGATAAATTATAATAAAAAAGATAATAATCAATTACACTATGTGTGTGATAACCTTAGGATAATACCAACTTCAGAGTTTGAATCCAATTCATTGCTAGAGATATGTTTTATTGAGCTGTGAAAGAAACATGTTAGAATTGGAAGCATTAATCGCTCTTCTAGCTGCAGCTTTAATCGCTTTAATACAGAAAAACGTAAAAAGGGACAGATGTGAATACATCCCAATGTGAGTGCTAGACTGACACACGGCACCTTTTCTCTTCTATATAAAGATTTTTGTCGAAAGTTTTTTGCGTGTTCTTTATACATTTCGACACTGTTTGAGAAAATGCAACTAAATTTGGCATGACATAACTTTTCACAGCACCAGCTTCAGACGCTCAGCAAGTGAGGCAATCACCTCAGGGTGCACTCTCAAGGGGGGCGGCCTGATGCCGTTTGTGGTCACAATGACGCCCCTCCCTCTCCCAACTTCGGTCTTACAGCAGGAGCAGCCACCCAGCTCATAGAGACATATTTGCAAAAAATGGAGGGAAGTATAAAGCAATACAAAGGCAACATGTGCGGGTCGGATCTGCGAGGTTGTTTTTACAAGCTTTCCGTCTCCTTTGTCTCCGAGGGCGAAGGAAAAAAGGGATGTTTTCAAGAAAGTAAGGGAGGGGGGGATTATCCACATTGGTCCCATCGGCATATTTGACCTAAAAGGACATAGGGCATCCCTGATTCCAGCGATTATGTTTCCCTCTTATTTATATTATGAAGACAGAATTTTCCCCTTTCCACTCTCTGAGAATCCGGGAAACGGCACGATTTGCACGTGAGTTGAGAAAATATTTTAAAGCACTCTTTCGAATGTTTCTAAAGGAAAAGAATAATTGGAGGACAGGAACCGCTGTACCATCTTTGACAGCTATTTCTGTATGGAAATTCCATGAACATCGGCATATGCCTTTCATCTGAATGGGAGGACACATATGCGAAGATCATAAATGCTACTGCTGGCAGTTTTTCTTTCTTTTTGAAGGTTTTAGATTTTATGACCTTACGGGTGGCTAGAAAGAAATCTTACCGACGCGTCGGCAAATGTCGCGACATTCCCAAGAAAACTTTCTGACACGTGTTTTACACATTGGTCTCTTCACCCTCTCTCCTTTTTCTCTTAAAATTTCTCAAAAAAGAAATTACTTCAAGACCCTCAGATTTTCTTAGTTTGTAGAAGAAGTAACATCGCAGAGAGAGCGAGTCGTGTCGTATTTTTGCAGTAACAGTGTGCATTTTGCGTAAAAATTAATAGGACTGGTTAGTATTTTAACTTGTGAAATATTTTAATTATTTGTTTTTAATTTCTTTGGTTTCGCTTTTGGAGTTTTTGTGAGAGAAACTGTTTTAATTTTGGTAGAAGGATATCCTAACGATCCAGATCTTCTCATCACTACGTGGGACATCTTCACTCACAACTTTGTCAGTACATCGTCTTCCATTGGAGAGGTTAGTTTGAATTTAATGAATTGTTACGGTTTATATTAAACTTCTTTTAGTAACATGATTTATTTCGAGAGATTTACTTCAATTATTTCTCGGTGTATTGTGACATTTCTCGGAATAATTAGTATTATTAATATTAGCCAATGTCGGCATTTTTGCCTTGTCATAATGACCCTTATGTTATTGATGATTCCTATAATAACTTGCAAGTCCAAATCAGTCATTCAAGTAAAAATCTCAAAAGTTGAAAAACTAAACCCTAATATTTAGGATGATCGTTTTTCGGATAAATTTCCCACCCCACTATTCGCTAAACCCTTTGTTGTGAGGAAACCCAACCGGCATCTATAACTGGAAAGACCTTACTGAATATAAATATCGCTGCTCTCAGCTTCAGAGCAACTCCCATGAATTCTCCTCCATACTACCCCTACTAAATTACACCTTTTCATTGCTTTACTTTTTGGTTTGCCAAAACAAAGGGGGAAGGTGTGAGTCTAATTTTTATATAATTCGTATATCGAAAGTGAATTCTTATAGTTGCGTAGTTATGTTATAGTCGGAATTAATAATGTTACTATTTCTTGATTCTTCGAATTAAGTACGGTTGATAGTAAAATTAAAATTTTTAACTTATTATAATTTTCTTGTTGGATTTAGATAATAATCATTACTTGTATTTAGTATCTTTCCATTATTGTACGATAAATTCTATAAATCTTTTCCCCAGTACTCACAGTAGCTACTTCTTTTCTCCTGTAAGGATTTTCACGAAGATAGGTATAATTAAATAAGTGAGAAAATTTCAAATTTTCAGATCAATCTAAATATCAAAATAGTGAATAACATTTTGTTTTTGTGGATATTACTATTAGTTGCTGTGCCTATGACGATAACTTAAGAATTCTCGATGAGTAAATTGTTTCTCTTTAACTTTGTTAAAATGATAGAAATGACAAACGTGCGATGCACATTTCCTACAGAAACTTCAATCAAGTGCCTTATTCCTAGCGTCTCTAATTCGGAATGGCTTAAATCTGACATCTATAGTAGTTTTTTGTTTCATCTCATTTTAACGTGATGTCCCCACTGCGATTTGCATTGTTGGATTGTACTGTCGCACTTGATTCAAATCGACTCGAAAAAACACCTAAATTGCATTTCACATTTAAACACTAGCGGATATTTTCTTATGAGAAATAGTTCAACATAGTGCTTACATTTCATTCCATTTAATTAAGCAATTAGTTTTCTATGTATGTCTTCATTAAAACGAGTTTTACATATTCCGACCTAATTATGTGGCTCGATGTATTAACCTTTTCTGTAAGAGTACGCAATTTTGTAATTTGATATATTTTTTCTACTGGATATTAAATATGTTCATAGCATCATTAACTTACACGAGATTTATATTCAATTTTTCACTGGCAAAATAAGATTATATTTTCTTCCCTCTGTCTGTCTGTTCTTTCTTATTCAGTTTTGATCCAATGGGTGAATACGAATCTACTGTAAATTTAAATATGGGGTAGCCTTACAAATATTGTTGTTTAATGGACGCTCGTACAATAATGGATTTTGTTTAATATAAAATTAGTATTATTATGATTTTTATATTATAAACTTGCAGAATTGCCTGTTGAATTTCAACAGATTTCGTGAAGCTACTACAGCACAACATACAAAGTCTTTAAAATACCTATATATTTTGTGATAATTTTAGATATTAATGGTTCAAAAAAGTGTGAATTGTTGATCATTATGGGACATGAGGGTGGGAGGGGAGCGGCCAAAAACTTCCCGCCTCAGGACGGCCAAAAGTCTGAAGCCGGCCCTGACTTTTCATCTCGAGGAAGGTCGTAAGTTATGTACTTTTAGAACCAAAATTTTATCACGTTTTAAGAGAAACGTGAAATAAACATTGTCATGCAAAAGAACATTGTTAAAATTCCACTTATCTATTCGTAGATGTTTACTATTTTATGTAATTTATTTTAGCATATCTAGTATATCGTACTTCTTTTTGTTGCTTTCAGTTTTCGTTGAATAATAATTGTTTCTTAAATATTCGTCATTCCTCACTGTTTATTCTCCAGAAATGTAATTCATTTCGATGAAGTGATTCAAGCTTGGATTGTAATATTCCGTTTGAAATAAAAGTCACATTAGAAAAGCTTCGAGCTAAAATTACAATTATTAATTTGCTCAATTTTTGTCATTTCTGACTGCCTTATTTAACATTCATAGATAATTTTTAGATTTTGATAGATAATTCTTTTTGTATTCTTAATCTTAATTTAATGATGGATCTTTGCTACATATTGTATTACATTTTTATTGGTTGTAAGTAACGACTGTGACGTTGTAAGGCGATTTTGAAAAATAATTTATTGGTCTTGGTTAGGTCGTAACGTCGAATCGTCGGTAACTAAGGGCGTCGTTAACCGGGGGTAGCCTGTATTTCAGAAAGGCGATGTGGACTTTTTCAGAACGTATTTTTCGTTACATTCGTAGCATAGAAACGAAGACGATTGGTGGTGAAATGTGAAATTTGGAACCCTTTGAAATCCACATGTGATTTCGTCATCATGAAACCTTAAAGCAGGCCATAACTTAAACTATGCATTTCCTAAAGCAGATTTTGGAATGCTTCCCCATGCACGAGTAAGTTCTTTCATTATTTCCTTGACTGATTTCCCTGAATTTAAACCAATGAGAAACTGCATCATGTAATTAGACTGATACTGACACTTCAGCGATCTTAATATGCCTTGATCTTGAGGCTGTATTAGAGAAGTGCAGTTTGGAGGCAGAAAAATTACAGCACATTGTCTTTGATCATAAGTTCTGGTTTAGGGTGAAATGAACAATTATCCAATATGAGTAATATTTTGCATTTAGGGTCTAAACCTATACTGTTACAGTGACATTGAGATTCGATTACAAAATGATTTTTGAACCAATCCATTGTAATTTTACTCGTCATCAAACATGTGCACAACTTAAGCGGATAATTTCTTAAAATTGGGTAATATGTATCAATTCATTAATACTCTCAATTGTTTTCATTAAATACGTCAAAATTTTACCGATTTCCAGCTGGAGAGGGTATAATTCACCTCAGGAGTGGTATGCAGTACCAAGAGGTTTAAGAACCACTGACATGCACAATTTTTTTAGATTTCCCAAATTAGTCAGTTTTGCAAATATTGCTGGACCATGCGTGTTCCTGGATTATGGACTTCCTGACTATGGATGCTAGACTGTATCTTTATTATTTTCTTATGATTATCTTCATTATTTTACAGGTCTTATATATACAGATGTATCACCGTACAAAAATATATACAAACAATGTGTCAATACATGCAAATTATGGGGAAAAAACTATGACCTTTAGGTATGCATTTTGCTGACTCTTTCTTCATTTTTGTGTATATTTCTTGTATATTAAATCAAAATAGTATGCAATATATGCACAGTCAATGAAAAATTTCAATGCATGCATTCGCATATAAATTAGAAACATCATTTATAATATTTTGAAAAAATAGGTTAAAATCCAAAGTGAATTGTGTTAAGGAATTAATAAATACTTGTGCTTAATGCAGAATAGCTGCATTTCATAATGTGTTAAAAGTTAAAATTTAATTGTTAGCTCTATCACTCCTGTGGCATAAAAACAAATGATACCCCATACTATGCTACTTTCCTCTATATACAGGCAGCATCTGTTTAAGGTACAGGTTATGCCCTAAAAACCCATATGTTAAGCAGATGTACATTAAGCAGATGGTCATTTTCCATTGAAACTAACGTTATAAATGGAGATGCATTCCTGTAATGTAAATGCCCCTATTTTCATTCAAAATCAAGTTGGAATATTGCGCAATTGCAATTATAAATTAACTAACACTAAATTTAAGCATAAATACAGTATATCAAAACAAATATAATAATAATAATAATAATTTAAAGACCTGACAGGACAGTATTATTCTTCTTTGATACTTTTCACCAGAGCCCTAGGAAATTCATTTGCTGCATAAACATCTGCGAGGATGTCTTAAGAAGTGTTGAAGCCCCTGGCAGATTTTGAAAGGTGGCCCCTATTTCTCACTGATAAAAAGGGAATTTTTTTATTTGTGTGTATACCACAATGTTGTATCACCTTGTATAAAAATTCTTAAATAAAATTAAGTTTGATATATTTATCGAAATATTTAGTAAAATATTTAACACCAGCAGAAATATCTGGCATTGCCTGAGGAAATTTGGTTCAAATCCGATTGGAATTCTAGATGATACTTGGTATTTAAGATTTCACTCGGCCGCCGTTTTGAATAAAACGGTCACAGAGAAACAAAAACAACGTATGAATTATTTCTGGGAATCCTCCACAATCGTACCAAATTTGATTCAAATCAATAGTATGGCTTGGGAAAATACACATAGTTTAATCAGTCCCCGCCGTCCAATTACGGATAAGGAAGTAGTGGTTTCCCACCTTTCTCACTGTGTATAAGATGTAGAGTTACCTGTTTTTGAGAACAGAAAGTTTGTGAGAACAGTTATTTTATTAAACAGTTTAGGCATCAGAACAGTTCGAAAAGAACTGTTCCATTCTTTCTGACCTATCTCTAGCATTTAGCATTAGCATACAAAGTTATTTTGCTTTTTGTACAAGTAATATAAAATATTTGGGATTAAAAAGTAGCCTACGGCCTTCCTATTTGTAAAGAAAGTATCTGCTGAAAGTTTGCTTACTCTAGCTATAACGGTGTAGAAATGTATAGATGCACAAATAAACAAACTTTCATAAATATATAGGAGATATATCACAGTAAAACCTGTTACTTCGATCCCGTATAATTCAAAGTGTAATTCAAAGCTAAGATCAGTCCCTGGCCAACACCATAGGATTTTGCATACTTTGTGGTACAGATTATTCAAAATATGCCGACAATGCAGTTTGAAGTCATCATCTGGTCCGGTGACTGAGAACAGTTCCTTTAATTCAAAATCTCTGTCCTGTGTAAGTGGGTGGTTTGTGCGTGTGCCATCATATCACGTTTTTGTTCCCCATTTCTCGCACATGAAATACATACAGCACCCCAAACAGGTGACTCCCTTTTACTTATTTAATAGTACGATGACCAAACGTCCCATTTTCGCTGGGACAGGCCCATTTTTTTTATCAAAAAAACATTTTGTACCGTTTTGAACCCATCGCAAATAAAATTTAGATTAACTGATAGTATAGCTGATATTCCTAGTGGAAATGTAGAATTCTTGGAAACATGGAGATTATCAAACAAACAACAAATGTTAATTACAGTCACAATTGTCAGGTTAGGAAACCTGTGTCATTGATAAATTTGAGGTGGGAAACCTGGTCTCCACGTATAACATCCTGCCCAGGTTTAACTTTACTTATTCCCTTCGAGTTTCGACAACAACTGCGCTAGTCGGATTCTTTTGATTGTGAGCTTTGTCCTAGTCTGGCATGCTCCAGACTGTAAGGAAAGTTCGTATTTGCCTTTTTCGCTATAGATTGTGATAGTGACAGATCCACCATTAAAAAAATCGGTACAACATAGATTGTACAAACTTTCTCATATATGGGCACTAATGCGTCGTTTAGTTATCTTTGGAAAATGAAAATCGTATGAGCCTGTTTTTAGAAAATCCAATTTTTGTTAAAGTTGCCCAAGAATAAACTAGCCTTATATTCATTCACTGAGAAAAATGAAATACGTAGTATTATTGTAGATGTATACTCAAGTAACTGTACGAAATTTGATCAAAATCGTTACAGCCGTTTTTAAGAAAATCGAATTGTTGTTCAAGTTGTCTAAAATAAACTGGCCTTATATTCATTTTTTGGGAAAAATGAACTATACAGTATTATTGTAGACGTAAACTCAAGTAACTGTACAAAATTTGATCAAAATCGTTAGAGCCGTTTTTGAGAAAATCAGATTGTTGTTAAAAATGCATATAATAAACTATTCTTAATTATTGATCAATGTCATCCATTTCAATGTATACTCTGCTCAGTATGATAAAATGCCTAAGTACGAGATTTCATTCATTTTTGCTCTACCATCTAGACTCCAGCACCAGTAACAGACAGACAGACGGCATTACGAAAACCACTTTTTCGGTTTCAGTGACACCTAAAAGTATATTTCCGTAAAAATCTCGAGGTCGAATTTTTTCGCGAAAACAATACTTTCTCGATACTTCGTATGAGAAAGTAAAAATCATGCAAAAATTTTGTCGTTTTTTTCTTACGACAGGAAATGTCCGTTTGCACCTCGTTGGAATAATCAAATAAATGAATCAGTTCATCCTTGCATCACTGTGAATCCTCACATTTTAAATCAGATAAAATTCGAGAACTGCTGAACAAGCTGAAATGAACAGAAGTTGCAAGAACCCCTATTATCTCAATCCTAATGCTCTCTCAAACCTGGGCAAGGTTTTTCTCAGGTGAAGTGATATGCTCCAGAAAAGACGGTCTAATATTGATTTCTGTTACTGAGCCAATGTTTAAATAACGTTGCAGATGTTATACCGAATGTCGTCTCTAAAACGATCATGCCTTTGTTTTACCCGAGAATAAGTGATGAGCCAAAATCAAAAACCTAGTGGTTTTACCTAGTGATGAGCTGGAAAAATATTTATGAACCGGCTCTCAAAAAAGTTATAAGGAAATTTGGATAAGGGTGGCAGGATGCCTATATTAGGGATTAACGTTTCCCGGGTTTTTCTCAATACCGGGATCCCGGGACTCAAATGGTCGAATCCCAGAATCCTGGGAATTTCCCAGGATTCAGTTTTCGTAAACATAATAGCAAGATAGTAAGTAATAAATAAAGTATTCGTAAACATTTATATTTATTATTGATAAACTGGATATAACACCACAAACAGAGTGAAAAATGCTTACAGGATGTAAATATTAAAATGATGTTTACCGCCCTTACAAGGGGATGTTGTCAAGTCGATCCGGTTGAAGCTTCTTGAGGTGAAACTAGAGACAAAATAAGTGGTAAAAAGAGGTGGTCTAGTCACTATTCACCATTCAACTGAATATTTTTAAGGCGAAGACTTGGATGGTATTTATTGTAAAAACAAGGAAAGCACAAATATTCCTTGCACCACCCGCATCTTACCAAACATATTGCGAAACATTTGTACTTCCGTTTGCGTAGGTCTTGGGAAAAACAAACCTCCCGAACGTTCAAGAAAACACTTCTTGTGTCCGCTAATTTCAATGTATACCATGTTTTCTGGAGCATTTCTCGGAATGCGGGTGAAGACAGCCACAAGATGACATATTAATGTAAATTGCTTACCCATAAAAAATGAACAGCCCCCATTATATCTTGTTTATCGTGATTATCTGATAAAAATGAAGCACTGACGAGGTATTCATCGTCCGGTGCAAAGCTACTTCCGCAGGGTCCGGCAACTGGATCGATCTCCATCGATAAAGCAAAATCAGGAAGGTAATCAAGAATCGTAAAATATTACGATAATCGTAAAAAAACAAAAAATCGCAATACTGAAAGATCAAACAGCTAAATCATAATCCAAAAAGAGCACAGAGGTCGTTGATGGGAGAGTAACTGATCCAGGAGAACAGAGGACGATATCAAAAAAGCAAATCAAAGGAGTAAAGTGAGAGAAGCACCTAGCAAAAGCAGCGAACGGCAATAACTGAACTGGTGATGATCTGCTGCCTTTAATTGTTAGGAGCGATCCACAATAGCATGTGTATTGCAACATTGTCGCGGGGAAATATGTAGAGTTTTAGCATGCGCGTCACCGCGCTTGGCACAGTGAGAAATGCTCATTTAATGGCGTGGTGTGGCTATCTTTGCGTTGCACATTGTTTTTTCGTCATAGAGAAGCAAGGTCAGCTTCGTTTTTCAAGCTTCGACGATTCGTTGCTTCTAATTTTGGTAAACCCGAAGAATAGTTCATAGTTTCCCAAAAGTTATTTTATTTAACTCGTAAATACTATAAAAAAACATTTAATCACAAATAATGAAGTTGAGAAACGTACCCAGCTTGGTATTTGAAAAAATAGATGGAAATAAAAACGAAAATAGGTTCGCAGGTATTGGGAATCGAACCACCGACCTTATGCTGACAATGCTAACGCCTTAGCGACCGCAGCCACGGCACTCGATGAAATGGCCGAGTTAAATTCTGGTATACGTTGTGCGTGTAAATCTATTTTGCCCATTTCTTCTCGAACCCGGGCCTATGGGGAAGAAAGCCAGGACACGTATCCACTTATTTTGTCTCTAGTTTCACCTCAAGAAGTTTCAACCGGATTCTTGACATCGGCTTGACAACTTCCCCTTGTTAGTGAAAACATTTTAAACAGGGACGTACAATATGTCTAAAATTCAAGCGCTCAACAGGATAATTTCGATCTCGAATGAATAATGATGTTGATAACAGATGGAAAGTAATGTAGTCTATTTAAATATTATGTATAATTCCCATACAACACAGGATGTGTATGAAGTCCATGTGCACTTTTAAAAATTAATAATGCATGGATGATATAGACATGGTGTAAATGGAACATTAAAGCTTAGTTACTTGAGTTTTATTTATTATAAATCCTCCAAATGACAGATCATAAGATCATTAATAATTTTGTCTTTTTTTCATGCCTTGCGAATTATTGAAAATGGCGACAGTGGAGGAAAAGATAAATTTTGTGATATGGCTAGCAGAATTCAGATGCTTTACAGCCATGAGAAGAAGATACACTGCTCAATCCGGAGAATTTGCACGAACAGGAACTGTCACGCACTTGAATTCTGGAAGACATAGAAAGGAGTCGCCATCTTAAATTAATTGCAAGATCTGTAAAAGAGACAATATTATTAATGGCCCTTTCATTTAAAGTTTGCAGGACCCAAATTTTTCGTACCCCTCACGGGCGTTGCCAAGGCGGCCGTCATTGTTACCTCCGATTCAGTTAGCTTCAATGAAGCTTATAAATAGACAAAAGTTTAGCGTTATTCGATTTTCACTTTTGTTTAAGCAGTGAAACGATCGTTGTTTATGGATAGCAACATAAATGGATACTGATTATTATTCAGGAAGCGTTTATAACGATTGATGAAAGTAATTGAACCTTCTTTTGTCTATTGAATACTGGAATCGTACAATAAGTTAAATAATTATATTCTACATTATAATGTTTATTAACATAAATAAGCTCACGTATCTGGTGTACATTTACCGGAGTCAGTGTTCAATCATGGACAACTGTATTTTGCTTTTTCACGGGTTGCTTACAAGTCATAAAAATAAATATTTCAGCGAGGCATAATTACACAAGAAATGAAGCTGGATTTGGCAAAAGTAAGGTGATAGGAAATAAAATTATCATTATATTTGAATGCAATAGGTTTGGAAATGGATTGTTACAAGCAAATATGATTAATTGTTAAGAAATCTAATTGTATTTTTAAAAGTATCTACTATATATTTTAAAGAGTTTGTATGTTGTGTTGTTGTAGCTTCACTAAATCCGTTGAAATTCAACGGGAAATTCTGCTAGTAATCAAATAACGTTGCACGAAGTTATATCGAATGTCGTCTCTAAAACGATCATGCCTTTATTTTACCCGAGAATAAGTGAAGAGCCAAAATCAAAAACCTAGTGATGAGCTGGAAAAAATTTTAAGAACCGGCTCTCAAAAAGTCGTAAGGAAATTTGGATAAGGGTGGCAGGATGCCTACATGTCAGTGGCACCAGATTGCTGTAGTTTAATAATAGCGTTCCACTAGCTTTAGAAGTCTTCGGTTCGCAATATATTCTGCTGTCGGTAATTGTCTTTTAGATAGGGCAAAATGTACTTGAAAGGACAAAATCAGTAAATTTTCATATTTTCTAATAATTTAACAACCGGCTCGCATGAGTCAGCGGGAGCCAGCTTCAGCTCAACACTGGTTTTACCATAATGTCATACAAGAAGAGCACAATGTAATACATATGCAGCAGTATGGAGTATAGATGAGTGATAATCTTTCGGCATCAAGGAGTAACTTGAAATGTACTGGGAAATTCGGGATATTTGCTGGAGCCTTTTTTCACACGTTGTGCCCTTTGTGAATTGCAAACTAAGCGTTCACTTCAGCTCGGTTACAATTCGCAATGTATACTAACTTGTAAGGGCAATTCATTTGTAGAACGGATAGATAAGACTCTGTATTGCAGGTCTGCTGCCCAAGTAGCTGATCGTAAAAAGTTTGATTTTTATGAAAGTTCGTTTATGTCGAACCCAGATATTTCAAAGTCGTAATTTTTTGGTCCCTGGAACTTCAAATTAACGAGGTTTTACTGTATATTACAACATAATATAGAATACAATAATGGATAATTAACATATATAATTTCCTTGGTGTGTGTGTGTGTGTGTGTGCAGACGGTGTAACGCTTGGTTGCTATATGGTGTTAGATGGGAGAAAAGGAAAACCGCTCATAACTAAAAAGCTTTCCAACCTTTTTCGATCAAACTTTCAGAAATCACTTGACTATTCAACTTTTCATTTCGAAACTGCTTGTCGTGTATAAGTAATCCTGGGTTTGACTCCAGGAGCATATCTTTTCTCCATTTGAATAACATGGGCAGAGCTTAAATGAAGCGAGAAAGCCTTTTTCTTTAGCATTTTAAAATATCTTAAAAGGGAGATATCAATGTGGGATTTTCATAGTTAGGGCGAGAAAATTATGGAAATGAATTTACCTATCTTAAAAATTCAATCTCATTCAACAAAAGCCGAAAATTAAGTTTAATAACTACGTTTTTGTGATTTTTATGCATTTATTCAATTCATCACCATGGCAACTGCAGTTTTTAAAGTCTATTGTTGGCTCAATTCTAATGCATAAGAAATGTACAAAAATTGTGATAAAATTGTGTTAAAACATCATTTTATATGTCCATGACTATTATTACTTTCTGGAACATTCGATCATGTGGATTTTGTATTAATTTTTTACTTTTTAGTGCACATAAAAGTTGGTGTCATTAATTTTTATTTTATTTTAACGTAATACTTAATTCACCCTTACCTGTCATATTTGAAGGGCAATTACCCTAGTATATTATATACTAGCTGAAAGTACCTGGCGATGCCCAGGTTATGCCAGACATCTTTGGCGAATAAAATTATGTATTACAGTAGAACCTCGTAAATCCGGCACTCGAAAATCCGGAATTATCAAAAATCCGGCACTTTTTGAAAAGTGCACGTTTTATAATTTTTGCCGCGGGTAGCCTAATCCACTATGAAATGATAAACGCACCGCTTCGCATCAAAATTCGCGAATTACAGAACCAATTAGATGGCAGCAGTTACTTGTGTGTGTGAGTGAGTCCAATTGTCAGCTGACCAATACATGTTGGTACGTGTTAGGGAATAGTTTCCATAGTCACATTGTATAACTTGTATACAGTCGCATGTTCAGATTCGTAGCGATCGCATGTGTTTTTCATTAGTGTGATATTGCTCAAGTTCATATTGGAATGTCTTCAAAAAAGCTGAAAACCCCTCCAGTAGTATTATGAAGCGTAAACATAAATCTCTTTCTTTGGAACAAAAAGTAGATTTATTGAGAAAACTAGAAAAAGATGCTTCAGTTAAGAGACTTTGTGAAGAATATAGCGTAGGCAGTTCTACTGTGTATGACTTGAAGAAACAAAAAAGTGAGTTGCTGACATTTTATGCAGACAGTGACATTCCTAAGGCTATGAGTAGCCGAAAAACATTACACACTTCCAGGGTCAATGATGTCGATAGAGTATTGTTTGAATGGTTTCGATAAAGAAGAAGTGAAGGTGTACCGGTATCAGGCCAATTGCTAATACAGCAAGCAAAGAAATTCCACGATGATTTGAAAATCAATAAAGCTTGTGATTATTCGCAAGCTTAGCCTCATTGCTTCAAGCTTTGGCATGGAATACGAAAATTAGCAGTGTCTGGCGAAAAACTTAGTGCCGATTCGGATGCTGCCGAAACATTTGTAGAGGAGTTTACGAAGTTAATTTTGGATGAAAATCTTACTGCAGAGCAAATATATAACGCAGACGAGACAGGATTATTTTGGAGATGTCTTCCTCGGAGCACACTTGCAGCCGCCGATGAGGATATGGCATTTGGAGTGAAGGAGTCGAAGGAGAGGCTGACGATTCTTGCGTGCGCAAATGCAGCAGGTACGCACAAACTAAAGCTAACTGTAATTGGTAAAAGTGCACACCCTCGTGCTTTAAAGGGTGTAAAGAATTTTCCTGTCAACTACCGTGCTAATAAACGTGCATGGATAACTACTCAATTAATGTTGGATTGGTTTGTGAATTATTTTGCAACGGAGGCATGTGCTCATTGTAAATCTAAGGGACTAGGTGATGATTGTAAAATAATTCTGACATTAGATAAATGTCCTGCCCATCCTGATGCATCACTTTTGGTATTGGGTAACGTGCGTGTGGTTTATTTATCTCCAAATTGTATATCTATTATTCAACCTATGGATCAGGGAATATTATGCTCACTAAAATGCTATTACAGACAGCAATTTTTGCAGAAATTGCTTGTTGCTTGCAATAGAGGCCAAGGTCATTGCGGTCGTACTCCATCTCACTCACTAGAAAGTGGTAGAAGGACTGGCAATTAAGTCAGTGCGTTCTGTCTTTGGAGAGCACAGTGTACCTACTAGTGTGACTGTTAAATGGGCTAACGTTAAATTGATCAAGGGCAAACATGATGACATCTAATATTTCTCCATTTATTCCATGATTAATGAGCATTTCTTTCTTGTTTTATTATTTATCAATTGAAGCAATTGGCAAAAGATAAAGGCCTGCAAGTCAAAAAATCGATTTTTACATGTTATCTTATGGGAAATGTAGTACAATCTGGGTTTTTTACGGAGTTTTTTTCATCATTGCCTTGTAATATCTGAATCAAGCATTCCAAGCAAATTTCAATCTTGTACTTAATCGGGAAATTTGTCAAAACACATTAAAAGATCGTGACAGTTGAGCATTAAACACGTTAAAAAGTTTGCGATCAAGCTTCAGATTTCAATCATATATATAAATAAGTATTAACTAGCAGCCTGCAGCAGCTACACTTGCAAATAATCTAAATAGTTCGGCCCTAGGTTAGATCTTCTTTGTTCCCTATTCACTTGACGTGTTTCCCTATTTCTTTGTCATTCTTGTACTCTCCACTCCTCGTTTACACGGGCAATCCTATGGGCTTCCGCATCTCTTTCTCTCTCTTTCCTACAATACTCTTCGTTTGATCTCTGGCTCCTCTTCCTTTCTCTGACAGCTGTAGCTGGGCTAATAGCTGTCCTTTTCATTGGCTACAGCAATACATTAGAGCAATTACATGATCACAATGTCACAGTTACTCAATGCTTGTTTAATATCGAGGTATATTCAAAGGGGAAAAATTTTTTATTCTACCTAACCTTAGTTCCAATGATTATCATTGCACCCTTACAGATGAACTCGCAAACAGTTGCTTTCCTTCAAGTGTCTATCAACGACTGCTTTTAACTTCTTACAGGACCTACTATAAAGGCAGTGTCAATGCAAGCGTTTATTTAGATTATCAATGAAGAGAAGATAACAATAACATTTTCTTTCATCTATTTGATGGTTTAATTGGCCTTAAATGAATCGGAGGCAACAATGAGAGTCTCCTTGGCAACGCCCGGAATGAGTATGAAAAATCAGCAAAATTTCGAAAAAGGTGTATTTCTGAAAAATTCGACCGCGTAACGTGTAAGCATTGCAAGAATAAGATATTTACGTATTTTAATGAATGAAGGAAAAAACCTTGTACTCTGAAAAATCGAAAATCCCGTGTAAACTTATGGGAAAATATAACTGTCTCCTGGATTCGAACCAGGGACACTTCAGCAAACAAAAATATTTTTCCAGGGACCTCATAGTCAGTAGAAACAAAACGCCATTTAACGCATATCTTTACGACGAACGGTTCTCGAGAAATACACCGATATAATTACGCGAGGCTTCATAAACACTGACTGACGGATGGATGCAGCATCACTACGCGCGTAATACATAGGATGATTTGGATCGCTTTAATGATTGTAAAGGTAAACTTGGCTTATATTTCTGCAATTACAGAACATATCACGATTTTTTATCACAGCTTATCACAACAGGAAAGTAAAAAATTTCACATTAAGGAAAATATTTTCTAAAAATACTGCCAATTGTATAAGCAAAGAACATACATAATTTCTAATCACAACATATCATAATAGGAAATAAAAAATTGAAATAAAGCAAAATTATCTAAGAATACTGTTAAGTATACAATAAAGGTACATAATGAAATTTGTTAAATGTTAATGCCAATTTTACAATCAAGGTACACAAAATTTCTAAACACAAGAGGAAATACAAAAATAATTTCAAATGAAAAACTAAAATCATCTTCTAAAAATAAATATGTAATAAATAAATAAAATAAATACCATAATTTTCCGATTACAATAAACATTTTTTTTCACAAAAATTGACAAAACGTTAGGGTGCGTATTATATATGGTAACAAGCACATACAACTTTTTTTAATAAGGAAATAATTTATATTTTCGGACATAATTTTACCAATAAATCATACATTTCAATGCATTTTGATAACATTCCTTTAAATATTGTTTTTCAAAACAAAAATAAGAATAATTATTTATTTACTTTTAGCTGTCCATATCTTAGTCTCTGAATTCATTACTGCTGTTCTGAAATAGTTCGTCGGTGATTTTGTGTTCTCTCTCATCGTCTACCTAAATGGTGTCGCCGAGAACATCATCTTCATCCTCACTATCCACTTCAACAAAATCATCATCCCATATGATGTCGTCTTCAGAACCATCCATGGCATTTGTGAGGCAACACTTAAGCCATGCTTTTTAAGAAAAAATCAATGCAAGTTGCGACCAACAAATATTATTTTACATACCTTGACCGACTTGTATGAAGACAGAGTCAGAACTAGACGTGATATTCACGTAAACTATCTCACATGGCGGCAAGGCGAGAACTGTTATTTCAACTGACCAGGTTATTGCACAGTGCGACATGGAGACGTTTTTATACAATGTATTGATCTTTAAAGTGAGCATCAAAACTATATAGAAATAAAGTTTTCGTAAACACTCTAGCACATATCCTCCTTGGTGGCAAGGCAAGAACTGTCTTGCTACTGCTAATAACCAAGTGAAAAATTACAGTGATCTTTTTACAAAAAACGAGTTGCGTATTATACATGGTTATAAGACAATTTTCACATTTCACTCATAAAAACATGGTGCATATTATATAGGGTGCATATTATAATCGGAAAATTACTGTAGTTTTCTAAAAGCAAATCATTTCTTAAAAAAACTGTCTAGTGTTGTTTGTTTTATATTCTTCTCAAACAGATTTAAAGTATAGTTCTCCAGTACCCTCAAGCTTTGCATAACAGCACTTGGAACATCAGGAATGCTGCAAAATTTTTTGTGGCTGTCTAAATGCCGCATCGCTTCAGCACTAGTTGGTACTGACTGGCATGGCTCTAAATTCTCATCTTCTTCACCTTCAGAATCTTCCTGATCACAAAGATCCTCAATACTTTGAACAAGATTGGCATCTGCATCAATGTAGTCAGTCATCAAAGGATGCACTCAAGTCAAACTTTTGCTGAAGACCTCTCCAGATGTCATCACTCACTTTTTCCTTCTCTTCTTCTTCCCCTTCGATAATTGTCTCCCCCATTTCCTGCCTTCCTAAAGCAATTTTTAATAATTGTTGGGGGCATTGCGTCCCAAGAGGCTGCAAGCAAAGACTGCTTCGAGTGGAGACAATTTGTGACTTGACTCGTCACTTAAATTGCACAACAATCTATACACCAAGCGCTTGCAAAACCTTTAACCCCTCAAGGGCAGAGGAGATTTATAAAAATTTGCAAAAATATGCGATTTCAATTCCTGAAAATTGAAAAATTTGTAACTTTTTAAATTTTTATTGGATTTGTGTAAAATGTTTTCAGGATTTTAGGAGAACATAACATTTATAAACAATTTATTTTACTTTATCTTATATTAAGCACACTCTTTACAGGATAGAAGAGAAATACAAAATACGTAAATCATCCCCATCACCAACCAGTTAGCGTGCACTCGTGCTTTCATATATCTTTCAGTATTGTGAAAACTATAAATGGCATTGATATGCAGTCTTTTTTAAAATAATATTTCATTTATTAACATTCCATTCGCTAAATGTACCTACCTACCAAATAGGAAAAAAGTTTCTTGCAGGTCAACTTATTCATGTTTTGACTAAAATAAATTTTACGTTTCATATATTTTTAAAAGACATTTCATAAAACTAATCAAGTTTTGAGTTGTACAGTAGTCATTCATAGTCATTATAGAAGTTACAAGGTGAAATTTGTCCTATTTTGGTCAGTAGATACAGAGATATGACGTTGTATGTATCAAAATGTACGCATAATAACAAAATTAGAAAAGTTAAAAGTTTTTTTTAAAGGCATTTCCTTTATCCCATTTATCATGAAATTTACAAGAAAATATAACTTCAATGAATCATCTATATTGAATTTTTTTTACTAGCATTCACTTCAGACTAACTTCTTGAGAGCGACACGAGAATATTTCTCCTGCGAAGACCCGAGCGTAAGTGCATGATGCAAGCACTCACTCCGAAACTTTCACTTAGTATGCATCATCAGTGATTTATGTTTATAAACAGACCTTAGGCACAAGAACAGACACTTCTTCCTCTCTCTCATACTATAATGGTCTCAATAAATGCCGAGGCAAGCACATGGTCCGCCTAGAACCAAACAATGGTTTTCGTTGTTCGGCTCTCCTCGTCTTATATCTCTCAACCTCTGACTCATAAGAAAAGCCAAAGACAAAGAGAAGTTTGTGGGCAGATAAGCAGTATAGCTCTTGTTTCACTTTGAAGTAGCATTGTGTCAAGATACGGTTCCTCTTAGCATGGGAATGGGGATTTTAGAAGACACGATTCCCCAATTCGTGAAACAAAATTTAATGCACATAAAGTGTAATAAAAAAGAAAAAAATCACAGAGTGACGATAAATAGGTAGGTCAAAGGTTCCTCTTTTCAAATATATAAAGGTTACCCAGATTTAAGAAAATCTACTGTGTCAAAAAAATAAAGAAAGCTAGTGATTTCCGCGATGTATGGGATACACAGGACGATGCTGAGGGGTTAATGCCCTTATAATGCCTTGGTCCAATGGTTGCAGCACAGATGTGATGTTTGGTGATAAAAATTCTAGGTGCACATTTTTTTAGATGTTTGACATCCTTTGGATGAGCACTGGTCAATGAATAACAGAATTTTTCTATTTTTAGATGCCATTTTTCTCTCTAAACATATTAAAAATTCCTCAAAAATTTTGAGTCATCCATGCAGATTTGTTGCTTCAATATTTGCATGGTAGAGACCTCACATTTTTTAAACACCTTGGCTTCTTGGACTTGCAAATTACCATCAATGGCAGATTCTCAGTTCCATCCATCTTTGTACATATCAGGACAGTAATTCTCTCTTTACTGCGTTTCTCCCGTTTGCAATTTTCGCCTTTGAAAGCAAAGGTCTTATCTGGAAGAAAATTAAAAAATATGCCACATTCACCGCACTGAATACGTCCTTAGGGTCATATGCCTTTAAGAGTCCCTGGAGTACATTTGTCTTTCAAGAATCAGCTTCTCCGACATTTACACTTTTAGCTTCACCACTAATTACTTTATATACAAGACCTGATCGTCTTTTGAAATGGTCGACCCAACCATTTGAAGCCATAAATTCTAAGTTCATTGTAAGGGCCAAACCTTTCTTAAAGGGATACCCCCTGCTTCCAGCTTAGGTCGTGTCCACTTAACAAATACGTTTGAGAAAGAATTGATGTAGGTTGTTTCTTTCAAGAACATGTTTACATAAACTCAAGAGAATCCTAACCTCCATGGGAGTCCAGAAACTTCTCAAGTAGGAGAGAGAGAGAGAGAGGTTGCACCTATCGTCCTCTCAGACTTCTGTAGATCAAAGAATCTTCTATCAGTGTAACTCTTATTCTGCAAGATATTACTTGCTTAGAACTAACCTGCAGCACAAATATGAGATATAATTGTACCAAATGCCTCTAGGAACACATTTTGTTTAGCATGTAGGACAAGGTTTAGGGTTAATTTTTTTAGTGTTCAGAAATCTTCGGAGGAGGGGATGATGGGTTGTCCCACAAGAGGGAGGTTGAAATGTACAGACAGCCTTTAAATTCTTGTAACTTAAAAGGAGAGTTAGACAACTCCTCTCCTGATTTCTGGATGAAACCACTGCTACATGAAAGAACCTAAAAATTAATTGGACACCTATTTTTTTTCTAGTCACCAAAGGCCATTCCTTCACAAGTTATTAACATTTAAAGATCATGAAAAACCTGTCGGCTATTTAAATTCCTTCGATAGCAGCACTCCTTCACATTATCCGTTATCGAGTTCCCTCCATTCATGATGCATCCTCTTCTCATATTCTTCACATTCTCGGAATAATGCCACTGTCAGATCGCAGAAAGTCAATTGACTTGAAATTCTTAAGAAATATTATTAACGGCAAATATAGAACTCCTGAACTCCTCTCTAGTCTTTCCCTTCGGATTCCTTCTCGATGTACGAGACTACAACTTTTCTTTTGCCGCACGCCTCGACTTTCAGCGACATATCGTTCACTAATTTTTCAGTTTCCAAATCTGTATAATAAAGCGCTGAAGCAAACTCCAATCACCGATATATTCTTTTGAGAACTATACCATTTTTTACAAGACTTTGTTAAACATATTATTTTTATTCCTACTTGTTTTTATTCCTATTTGTACTATTTTTCTGTTGTTGTTTGTGTTCAATGTAATTGGTCTGAGTGCTGTTTTTGAACTATGAAACTAAATAAATAAAAGTAAGCGGTGTAGTCGTGGCGGTAAAGGTGCTGGTGGTTCATTTTGAACCTGAGGACCCTGGTTCAATCTCCACACGCGGCATTTTTTCGTCACCTACGAACATTATCTTAACTTAAATTTTTGTCTTTACATTATATTAGTGTGCATCTCTCTCAGTAGATTTTTATTCCTATTTTAAAATAATATTTACAGGTTTTTCTTCTCTTGCGATTCTCTCTCTATGTTACGCACATTAAAAAGCAACTTACTTCCCAACATGTCATGATTTTTTTTATACTTACAATTAAAAATATGATTACTCAATGATAGAGCTCAGCCTTTTAAGTAGGAACTGTCTTTGTGCCTTCCAACAGTGACTCTCTGTTTGTCACTTTCACTGCCAGGGTCAGGGACATGAACCGTTAGACGCATTCTTCCATCTGCACTCACAACTTCACCTGTCACTTTGATGCTATGTAGCCTAGCACAGATCTTAACCACTTCCCTTAAGGGGTTTTTTTTTAAATAAATAAAATGTATTTAGCTCTTAATATAAATTAGTAGGGCAGCCCCGGATCTCCGATCCTCAATGCGATTTAAATAAACTGAAGGTTTAGTGAAATAATTTTGATTGAATAATTAATGAAATAAATGAAATGCAAATAATCTAAATAGGTCGGCCCTAGGTTAGATCTTCTTTGTTCCCTATTCATTTGACGTGTTTCCCTATTTCTTTGTCTTTCTTGTACTCTCCGCTCCTCATCTTCACGGACAATCCTATGAGCTTCCGCATCTCTTTCTCTCTCTTTCTTACAATACTCTTGCATTGATCTCTGGCTCCTCTTCCTTTCTCTGGCAGCTGTAGCTGGGCTAATAGCCTCTACCTTACCTTAGTTCCAATGATTATCGTTGCACCCTTATAGACGAACTCACAAACAATTGCTTTACTTCAAGTGTCTATGAACGACTGCTTTTAACTTCTTACAGGACCTACTATAAAGGCAGTGTCAATGCAAGTGTTTATTTAGATTATCAACAAAGAGAAGATAACCATATAATGTGTTTACAAATTAACGTGCGTCCCTATTCTCATTTTATTTTTAATTGATACGTGAGCCTATTTGCGTTAATATGGATTACAGATGTGTAATATAACAAAAAACAAATTAATTGCACAATTTAAAATAAAACTCAATGCGCCGGGAGCTTGTTTGTTATACACGTTATTGACACAGCTAGAAACGCTTCCCATACGCAGTCAACAGAATAATTATCCGTAAATATTTACGTTGCTATGCTTCATTAATTTTGATGCATAAACAAAAGTGTGAAGCGAATAATGCTATTCTTTCACCTATTTGAAGGTATAATTGATAGTAATCGGAGGCAACAATGACGGTCTCCTTGGCAACGCCCGGAAAGAATACGAAATATCTGTAAAAATTCGAAAACAATTGTATTTCTAAAAATTTCAACAGTGTAACATGTAAACATCGCAAGAATAAGATAGTATAGAGTTTTAGCCGTCCAATAAAATAAAAACGAAAATCGGTCGATATTTACGTATTTTGGCGATTGAAGGAAAAAAACCTTGCACTCTGAAAAATCGAAAATCCTGTGTAAACTTATGGGAAAATATAACTGTCTCCTGGATTCGAACCAGGGACACTTCAGCAAACAAAAATATTTTTCCAGGAACCTCATAGTCAGTAGAAACAAAACGCCATTTAACGCATATCTTTACGACGAACGGTTCTCGAGAAATACACCGATATAAATTGTACACAAATGTCTACAGACGTTAATGTAAAATTAATATATAGTTAGATGTCAAGAATATGGCTATATAATAATTTAACGTATTTTCAATTTTCATAAATATACGGGCAAAATCAGTCAAGTGGCTAGAATTGGAAACGGAGGAATTGCCCAAGCTAACTCGGGTGCATCAGAATTTTAACGACTTTGTTGCCTAAGATAACTTGGGGGAGTCAGGAAAGTGGTTAAATCTGCAGAACCACCCCCAGCTTCTATTAAATGGTTCACTATCACGTGCACTAGAACTTCCTCCCATACTGTTTTCTAAATCTTTGTGAAGTCTCATTGTTTTTTTTTGAAGCCACGTTTATAATGCTTATTTTCTCCTTAAAGCTTATGGTATGCCTTTTTTGGATGTTTTGCACTCATGTTTCTCTTAACATGATTTTGACTAAAATTTTCACTAAAATTGTTTAGATTTAAAAGCACTCGTAAAGCTCAAGAAGTCAGTAACGTTTTATGTGTTGGCGCATAAGATACTACTCAGGAGAGTCAGCAGCAAGATTCTTGGTATGCTTAAAACATTAACCCATAGACGCCGTCATACATACGTCCTCCGAAAACTGTCCCATTTGTCATCATACGTACTATTAAGTCCTCCGTCAGCACTACATTTAATTGTCTTTTGGCGCGAGAGATATTCTTATATCTAAATAAACTTTATATATTTTCAAAGAGGAAGCTTTGGCCTTTCTAGTAGTGCATGTTTTGTAATTTTAATAATGTTTTTGTATCTTATATACTACGTTAAATTTTTCGACGAAATTTTCATTTTTGCCACAAAATTAAAGTGCATCAGCAATAATTTCAATTGTCTTTTGACGCAAGGGACATATTTAAATCTGAATAATCTTTATATATTTTGAAAGAGGAAGCTTTGGCCTTTCTAGTAATGCATGACTTTATATTTTACTAGCAGAAACTCCCGGCGTTGCCCGGGGAAATTTGGTTCAAATCCGATCGGAATTCTAGATGATACTTGGTATTTAAGATTTCACTCGGCCGCCGTTTTGAATAAAACGGTCACAGAGAAACAAAAACAACGTATGAATTATTTCTGGGAATCCTCCACAATCGTACCAAATTTGATTCAAATCAATAGTAGGGTTTGGGAAAATACACATAGTTTAATCAGTCCCCGCCGTCCAATTACGGATAAGGAAGTAGTGGTTTCCCACCTTTCTCACTGTGTATAAGATGTAGAGTTACCTGTTTTTGAGAACAGAAAGTTTGTGAGAACAGTTATTTTATTAAACAGTTTAGGCATCAGAACAGTTCGAAAAGAACTGTTCCATTCTTTCTGACCTATCTCTAGCATTTAGCATTAGCATACAAAGTTATTTTGCTTTTTGTACAATTAATATAAAACACTTGGGACTAAAACGTAGCCTACGACCTTCCTATTTGTGAAGAAAGTATTTGCTGAATGTTTGATTATTCTAGCTTTAACGGTGTGGAAATATATAGATGCACAAACAAACAAACTTTCATAAATATATAGGAGATTGATCTTATACTTGTATTGCAAGTGACAAATAACAAATTTGAACTTCCTAAGTTAATTTACTCGAGAGTTATCATCGAAAAACCAAATCGACACCCCCAAACCCCCACTTAAAATTTGTTTTGAGATACACCACATCTTATAAATATTTTAGTGTGTGTATGTTCTTTTTACATTTTTACACCGTTAAAGCTATCGAATTAAAAAGTTTCATGGGCCATCCCATGGACCAAAGGAAGAACTTGGTCTAGGTTTGCAGACCGTGGAGACTCTTATATCCCATGGGGAAAACAAAATACTATTTCCATAAGAATGCATGGGAAATTCTGTAGAGGAACCCCAAAATGCCATGCAGCCCTTCACTGATGTGGATATAAATATACCTAAATATTAACTTACGATCATGGGTAATGGCTTATTTTATGCACGAAAGACTGAATATTTTAATTCTGTTCATGTTTTGTTGTTTTACATGCTAAATCGCTTGAAATTTACCTTTAGGCGCAAAATTTATTGATTTAGATTTAGGCGGCAACAAAGCTAAATTTCTTAATTGTTGTCCTCTTCAAAGTTAGAGATATCTACGCCGTGGCACACCGTAGATGAAGAATAGCTAACTCCAAGATAAAGGGTACAAATGGATTCATGCCTAAATATAGTCTATGAATACTTTTAAAGTGAGTCAAATGATTTTTAAGGAATATTAGAACATTGTTATCTTTTACCATTAACATTGACAGATTTATCGCAACATAAATCGATACATCTATTTACATTTGTTCGGTAACCAAGATGTTGTTTATTGTTTACGTTTTGGCTAATAGTATTGAGATAATCCATATAATTTTATTGCTGCTTTAAAGGCTTTTCAATACAATACATAAAATAGTAAATGTTAATGTAAGCATCGCTTGCGTAATTAAGGAATGGAAAACGTTTGCCTCGAACAATAAAAATCGTTTGCTACTTAAAAGAAAACTTTCCCGAGTGAAGCTGGTCATTTCAGCTAGTATATAATATAGGAGGAGAATGTATTAAGAATTAAACTACACGATTAGGAGGGAAACCACAAAAGAGAAAGAGTTGAGTTGCCCCGAGCAATAAAAATCGTTTGCTACTTAAAAGAAAACTTTCCCGAGCAAGGCCGAGCGTTTCTGCTAGTAGCCTATATTTTAAGCTGGACCTGTCTAAAGATATGCTGCAAGTTTCATAAAAATTCGACCAGCCGTTTTTGCGTGATGCGGTAACAAACAAACAGACAGAGAGACTTTTTCCTAAAATATTTACCCAAATTGTTTTCCTAAAATATTTCTTATTTATACTTCTTCGATGTAATCAATGGTAGGCTTGAAATCAGCGATTTCTCTTACGGATGCCCAACCACAACCCCCCCTCCCCTTGGTCTGATTTTGCTCATCTACAAACTTGATCTTATACTTGTATTGAAAGTGACAAATATCAAATTTGAACTTCCTAATTTAGTTTATTCGAGAGTTATCGTCAAAAAACCAAATCGATGCCTCCCAAAACCCACACTTAAAATTTTTTTTGAGATACATCACATAGCCTATATTTTAAGCTGGACCAGTCTAAAGATACGCTGCAAGTTTCATAAAAATTCGACCAGCCGTTTTTGGGTGATGTGGTAACAAACAAACAGACAGACAGATAACAATTCTGCAAACCGGTACAAACGTCTTCTTGTGATGCAAAACACACAAAAAAAGTAAATCCCCGACAAAAAACAAATGTACAGACAGAGGTTACAATTTTATTTATATAGATAATCTACGTTAAAGTTTGAGCTGGATTTTTCATTTTTGCCACAAAATTACGGAGTGCCAGCACTAATTTTAATTGTCTTTCAATGCAAGGGACATACTTAAATCTGAATAATCTTTATATATTTTGAAAGAGGAAGCTTTGGCCTTTCTAGTAATGCATGTCTTGTATTTTTTTGTTTTTTTATAATTTATAATGTACGATAAAGTTTGCGCTCAATTTTTCACAAAAGTACTGTGCGCCTGCACCTTTCATCGCCTTTTGGCATAACGGAGTTTCCTAAGTATAAATAGGCTTTATATATTTCGAAAGAGGAAGCTTTGGCCTTTGTAGTGATGCATATCTTGTATTTTTCATTGTGGTTTAGGATTTTATAATGTACGATAAAGTTTGCGCTCCATTTTTCATTTTTGCCACGCATATATGATGGTTCTTGTACGAAAAATTGCTTTTCAATGCACTGGGAATTCTTCCCTGGGCATTTGAAGAGGCAAAGGGAATTTTCTCAAACATCTGTTTCTTTCTTGGTAGAGCTTTTCAAGGAAAACGTCCTGTAAATATTTACCTACAGCCTACTAGAGACCACGGACCTACGCACTTTCAATTTCTCAACTTGACCCATATAGAGCAAATGGCCTCAACTCTGCATTCAGAACAAAGGATCCTTTGTGTGAGTTATCTGCGGAAGTGCTTTTCACAGAGAAGATTACTAGATATTTTTAGTGTTTTATAAGGTAAATTTCATGCTGAATTCAATTACGCATGTGTACATTTTCTAAAACAATCGGGAAGGGACTTGTGAGCTAATATATATTTTAAAAGTTTTCCCTATTCTGTGTCTAAAATCATTCATGATAAATTCAACTTCATATCTCAGCTTCTAATGAACGAAATGTAACCATTTTTTCTATGTGACTTCTGTAATGATTAAGAATAATGACTGCATAACTAAAACGTTTATATTATTTATAAAACGTCTTTTAAAAAATCATAAATACAACACTTAGTTAAAAATTTCCAGTCAAGACATGGAAAAGTTGACATTTGACAAACTTTTTACCTAATTGCTTTAGACAGGTACATTCAGCGAATAAATGTTCAGTAATGTTTAAATGTTTTTTTGAATAAGATTTCATGTCAATACATTTCATAGTTCTCGCGATTCTGAAAGTTAATATAAACCGTGAGCGCGCACCGGAAAATTAAGCAATTGATGTTTATTCGCTTCTACTGCAGTAATGTTTGTGTGCGACATATGATATTTTAAATGATACTGTTTAAAAATTTCATCTTTTATGTATATTCACAAAAAATTTCATCAAAATAACAGTAAAACATCAAAAGTTATGAATTTTTTAAAATTTTCGCAAATTTTCTCACCTTTACCTGTATTTAAAAAAAACCTCATTCGGCGAATAAGGTAGGTTTTCATAAATCTCATCCAGGCTTGAGGGGTTAAACACATCTCCCATTCGCATTCCTTAAGAGCAATAACATTTTTCGTGAGTCTATGCCTTTAAGATGACATGCTACATCAACTGTAAAATAAAATGAGTTAGTTGATACTAGATGAGTTCTGTTCATAAACATTTCAAGAGGCAAGCCTTCTCCAAGCTGTTTATATGAGGGAGGCAGAACCAGTGACCATGAGAGTCACAGGTTGGGCTGCAATCCACCTAAGCTCTCTCAACCCCATCTGTTTAACTGTGTCTGCGAGAATTAATGTACATATCAACAGACAGTACGTACATATGTGCAGATATATGGTGGCAATATGTAATGTATGTATCAGCAGATGTATGCAAAGTGGACACTGCCTGTATATAGATGACTTTAAGGACAGGTCAGCTTATAATTGGATTATAATAAATTATTATAAATGGATAACAAAATATCGATGCGAGATTATATTTACCCTTGGTAACAAATGCTATCACCATTTACAAGACTTTATCATTGCAATGGAAACAATAATATCACTTAGCAATGTACTTAACAAATTCAGAAGAAAAACCAAATATCTCTTAAAAATAGACTTTTTGGAAAAATTTTTAAAACTAAACTTGTAGAAAATAGCATCATGATAATGTGTATTTCTGTTGAGATCTTGAATTTTATTTGTATTCACAAACACAATACTTTCTCCTATAATACTAAATATAGGAATAGTAAATATACATTACCTCCTGCTGTGCTTCTTCCTGAGTATCCAAAGGATCTTCAGGCTCCAACTTCACAGGCCTTATTTCCATCTAGATTAAGGTCAGACAGAGATTTTCAATAGAATAAAAAGAATTGCAGATTAACATCATTATCAGTAATTAGAACTTCAAGGGACCCAAAAAATTACAACTTCGAAATATCTGGGTTCGACATAAATGAACTTTTTTACGATCAGCTACTTGAGCAGCAGACCTGCAATACAGAATCTTATCTATCCGTTCTACAAATGAATTGGTCCTTACAAGTTAGTATACATTGCGAATTGGAACCAAACTGAAGTGAACGCTTAGTTTGCAATTCACAAAGGGCACAACGTGTGAAAAAAGGCTCCAGCAAATATCCCGAATTTCCCAGTACATTTCAAGTTACTCCTTGATGCCGAAAGATTATCGCTCATCTATACTCCATACTGCTGCATATGTATTACATTGTGCTCTTCTTGTATGACATTATGGTAAAACCAGTGTTGAGCTGAAGCTGGCTCCCGCTGACTCATGCGAGCCGGTTGTTAAATTATTAGAAAATATGAAAATTTACTGATTTTGTCCTTTCAAGTACATTTTGCCCTATCTAAAAGACAATTACCGACAGCAGAATATATTGCGAACCGAAGACTTCTAAAGCTAGTGAAACGCTATTATTAAACTACAGCAATCTGGTGCCACTGACATGTAGGCATCCTGCCACCCTTATCCAAATTTCCTTACGACTTTTTGAGAGCCGGTTCTTAAAATTTTTTCCAGCTCATCACTAGGTTTTTGATTTTGGCTCTTCACTTATTCTCGGGTAAAATAAAGGCATGATCGTTTTAGAGACGACATTCGATATAACTTCGTGCAACGTTATTTAAAGTTTGGCTCAGTAACAGAAATCAATATTAGACCGTCTTTTCTGGAGCATATCACTTTCACCTGAGAAAAACCTTGCCCAGGTTTGAGAGAGCATTAGGATTGAGATAATAGGGGTTCTTGCAACTTCTGTTCATTTCAGCTTGTTCAGCAGTTCTCGAATTTTATCTGATTTAAAATGTGAGGATTCACAGTGATGCAAGGATGAGCTGATTCATTTATTTGATTACTAGCAGAATTTCCCGTTGAATTTCAACGGATTTAGTGAAGCTACAACAACACAACATACAAACTCTTTAAAATATATAGTAGATACTTTTAAAAATACAATTAGATTTCTTAACAATTAATCATATTTGCTTGTAACAATCCATTTCCAAACCTATTGCATTCAAATATAATGATAATTTTATTTCCTATCACCTTACTTTTGCCAAATCCAGCTTCATTTCTTGTGTAATTATGCCTCGCTGAAATATTTATTTTTATGACTTGTAAGCAACCCGTGAAAAAGCAAAATACAGTTGTCCATGATTGAACACTGACTCCGGTAAATGTACACCAGATACGTGAGCTTATTTATGTTAATAAACATTATAATGTAGAATATAATTATTTAACTTATTGTACGATTCCAGTATTCAATAGACAAAAGAAGGTTCAATTACTTTCATCAATCGTTATAAACGCTTCCTGAATAATAATCAGTATCCATTTATGTTGCTATCCATAAACAACGATCATTTCACTGCTTAAACAAAAGTGAAAATCGAATAACGCTAAACTTTTATCTATTTATAAGCTTCATTGAAGCTAACTGAATCGGAGGTAACAATGACGGCTGCCTTGGCAACGCCCGTGAGGGGTACGAAAAATACACAAAATTTCAAAACAAATAGTGTATTTCTGAAAACATCGACCGTGTTACATGTAAACTTCGCAGGAATAAGATAGTATCGAGTTTTATTCGTCGAATAAAGCAAAAACGACAAAAATCGGTCCATATTTACGTATTTTAATGCTTGAAGGAAGAATACCTTGCAAGTCAAGAAATGGATTCATACGTGTTATCTTATGCAAAAATGTTAATCCCCTATATTGGCATCACTGATTAATGCCGGTTGACCAAACCTTGACCATTCACTAAGTTAGGATGTAAGGAAGAATCGTACCAAATTTGGTTATTCAAGCTTTTATCGTTTAGGAGGAGTTCCATGAGCAAACACACAAAAACACGCTCCAAAATATATTATAGTAGATTAAATAGGGTGACCTTATTCCAACAAGGTGAAAACGGGACATTTCCCATCGTTGTAAGAAAAAGCGAGGCAAAATTTTTGCATGATTTTTACTTTCTCATATACAAAGTATATTGAGAAAGTATTGTTATCACAAAAAAATTCAACCTCGAGATTTTTTACGTAAATATACATTTTAGGTGTCACTGAATCCGAAAAAGTGATTTTTGCAATGCCGTGTCTGTTTGTTACTGGCTCTAGCACTTAAACGGTAGAGCGAAAATGAATGAAATCTCGTACTTAGGCATTTTATCATACAGAGCAGAGTATATGAAGAAATGGTTGACATTGCTCAATAACTAAGGGAAGTTTATTCTACCCATTTTAAAAAACAATTTGATTTTCTAAAAAACGATTTTGATCAAATTTCGTACAGTTACTTGAGTTTACGTCTTCAATAATACTGTATAGTTCATTTTTCCCAAAAAATGAATATAAGGCGTTTATTCTAGGCAACTTGAACAACAATTCGATTTTCTTAAAAACGGCTGTAACGATTTTGATCAAATTTCGCACAGTTACTTGAGTATACATCTACAATAACACTACGTATTTCATTTTTCTCAGTGAATGAATATAAGGCTAGTTTATTCTTGAGCAACTTTAACAAAAATTGGATTTTCTAAAAACAGGCTCATACGATTTTCATTTTCCAAAGATAACTAAACGACGCATTAGTGCCCATATATGAGAAAGTTTGTACAATCTATGTTGTACCGATTTTTTTAATGGTGGATCTGTCACTATCACAATCTATAGCGAAAAAGGCAAATACGAACTTTCCTTACAGTCTGGAGCATGCCAGACTAGGACAAAGCTCACAATCAAAAGAATCCGACTAGCGCAGTTGTTGTCGAAACTCGAAGGGAATAAGTAAAGTTAAACCTGGGCAGGATGTTATACGTGGAGACCAGGTTTCCCACCTCAAATTTATCAATGACACAGGTTTCCTAACCTGACAATTGTGACTGTAATTAACATTTGTTGTTTGTTTGATAATCTCCATGTTTCCAAGAATTCTACATTTCCACTAGGAATATCAGCTATACTATCAGTTAATCTAAATTTTATTTGCGATGGGTTCAAAACGGTACAAAATGTTTTTTTGATAAAAAAAATGGGCCTGTCCTAGCGAAAATGGGACGTTTGGTCATCGTACTATTAAATAAGTAAAAGGGAGTCACCTGTTTGGGATGCTGTATGTATTTCATGTGCGAGAAATGGGGAACAAAAACGTGATATGATGGCACACGCACAAACCACCCACTTACACAGGACAGAGATTTTGAATTAAAGGAACTGTTCTCAGTCACCGGACCAGATGATGACTTCAAACTGCATTGTCGGCATATTTTGAATAATCTGTACCAAAAAGTATGCAAAATCCTATGGTGTTGGCCAGGGACTGATCTTAGCTTCGAATTACACTGTACTTTGAATTATCCGCGATCGAAATAACGGGGTTTTACTGTAATAAGTTACTTAAAAATTAGAAGTTCGTGAGGCAATGCCTCAGATCAAGGTTACGGGTAAGGCTACGCTGAGAAATATGTTCAAAACAAGAGATGATTTCACTGTTTCAAGAACATACCTCGTCTAATTTTCGATCCCCTAATTTTTGGCTATAAAATAGGTCTCAAAAAGTCGAAAATTGCGCGAGTATGTATGGTAATTATGTAAATACATTTTCAGGCCTATGTAATTTTGCTTCTGTTTCAAAAAATTAATTATCTAATCTCATAGCAATGTATTTTACCACAAAATGTTAAGCAGCATATCACGTAAGAATTTCTTTAAAAACAATTGGCATTAAATAAAAACGACAAAATATTTCATAGAATAGAATTTCAGAACTGTGTAATTTCACTTACTTTCAATAGCATAATTGTTTATTTATATTTGCTGCTGTGAATATGGCCAACAATACAAAATCCGTAATGGATCTGAATAGATAGTTCATAAGGGGTTTTCTAATATACTGTTAAAAGATAAATGGACAGACAGACGGACTCCAAAGTTTTTCCATATCTAGTCCAAATGTAGAATTCTATACCCTGAAAATTTGGGGTTTGCAGCTTAAGCAATTTTTGAGTTATTTTGTATACGGACAGACAAACAGTCAGATGGATGAACCTAATATAGTATAAGCTCTTTTTTATTTAAAAAAGTGCTAAAAACAGAAAAACAACAAGAATAAACCTCGACTTCCAGCTGAATAATTTCAACCAAAACCTTTTCAGACCGTAGTTTGCTAATAAAAATCTTAAATATCAAGTTTTGCACTGATCCGAATATTATTTTTTGAGTTATAGCACCCACAAATATCCTATCATACACACATGCACACACACACACACACACAGAAAGACATCATTGAGAAAAGTATATATAACAATGTGAACAAATTTACCTGCGGAGGAATGTCATCAGTTATAGTTTCTTCCTCTTCTGAATTTGCAGGGTCGAGGTCCTCCTAGAACGACATAATTGATGTGAAAACACGTGCATTCAACATATATGGCAACAAGCTCAATCCCTTTAAATATGGGTAAGCTTTTAATGGGAAACAGAGCTATATTATAATGCCAATAAAGATATACTATGACCATTGGAAGAAATCTGAAATAATCAAAATTTTAATTTTTGGTTTTTTTAACCCCATTATTGCCCCATACAGGTACAAAAATCAAGGCATTTCTAGATGAGCTAGAGAGTAGAAATTTGGCACAATTATAGGTTTTTGGTCACAACTGAAGGAAAAAATCCATAATTATTGAAGTTCCAATTTTTAGGGGTGTCTTTGCTCCATTACTGCCCCATATGAGAATACAAATCATGAGGCACTTCCAGATGAGCTAGAGACTTGAAATTTGGTAGGATTATAGGTTTTTGTCACAACCAATTGGAAAAATACAAAATCATTGAAATTCCAATTTTTAAGGGCATGTGAATCGGTGCAGATGTTTAAATATTTACTTTTAAAAATTATTTTTTGTCAAGATTCAAATTCATGACTTGAACTATAGGAAAGTATAGAAATTGCAGTTTCTTATTTTTGAAGATGGAACTCAGATCCCTGTAGGTTTAACATAAATTTTGTTTTTATCAGAAAAAAGTGGAGATTTTCCTGGGTCCCAACAATTAACTTCCATGACAAATAGCTACCATAATTTTCCAATTATAATACGCATTTTTTTTATCAAAATAGTTGACGGAAAGTTAGGGTGCATATTATATATGGTTATAAATGCATACAACTTTTTTCAGTATGGAAATAATTTATATTTTCGAACGTTTTTACCAATAAATTGTATATTTCAATGCATTTCGATAACGAACATGTTTTTACAAATAAATTGTACATTCCAACGCATTTCAATAACATTCTTTTAAATATTGTTTTTCAAAACAAAAATAAGAAGATTTATTTATTTACTTTAGTTGTAAGAATTACTAAAGCCTAGGAATTCGTTAACACTCCCCGCATTGTCTTCAAACAGTTCCTCGGCGATCTTGTGTTCTCTCTCATCATCTAAGTAAATTACATCGCCGAGAATATTTTACTCACCTCGATTGGCTTGTATGAACAATGTCGCTGGGCAGCAAATGACGAACTGTTATTCCAACCAACCAGGTTAATACAAAAGTCAACATTAAGACTGAGGTTTTTATACATTGTATTGATCTTTAATGGGAAATGTGACATTTTTGTAAACTCTCTCACACATATCTAGTTTGGCAGAAAAGCGCAAACTCGTATTCCAACCGACCAGATTAATACAAAAGGCAACATTGAGACTGAGGTTTTTATACATTGTATCGATCTTTAACGGGAGTCAGAACGTAACGTGATATTTTCATAAAATTTCTCACAAATATCTAGTTTGGCAGCAAAGCGACATTGAGACAAAATGTTTTTTATACAGCATAGCGATCTTTAATGGGAGAGTCAGAATGTAACGTGATTCTTGTAAACTCTCTCACACGTACCTCATTTGCCGGCAAGGCGAGAACTGTCCCGATACTACACATAGTCAAGTAAAATTACATTGATCTTTTACAAAAAAATAGGTGTATTATAATTAGTGATAAGAGAATTTTCACATTTCACCCGTGAAAACATGGGTGGGTATTATATAGGTTGCGTATTATAATCAGAAAATTACAGTAAATGCTTTTACACGGTTAAACTTTTAATAGGATTCAGAAGGCTATATTTTAATGCTAATAATATTAAACTATGGCCAATGAGAAAAATCTAAAATTCTTAGAATTCCAACTTTTAGGCGTTGTTTTTAACCCATTATTCAGATAAGGCTGAAATGATTGCAGAATACATGTACTATCTACTAATATTCATAAAACCTCACACAAATTTACCACAAAATTTTCGATGACATCAACCATTCAATTACCATATTTTGTATGAGAAACAATTTTTCACTTATCGCAAATTCATTTATCACAAGGATTCCGAGGAACACAACCCCTTTGATAAACGAAGACTATCTATATTGCTAGGCTCACCTGAGTGGTAGCATCAGCATCATCTGTTCCCTCTTCCAGTTCTGTTTTTAAAAATTCTGAAGGCACCTGAAATTTCACAAGGATTTGCATTATTGTTAATGGCCAAAAATGAAAGAGACAATCTACCTATAATATATAGCTGCTTCATACATAGGAGGATTATTATAAGGCTCTTCCAGATGAGCTAGAGACTTGAAATTGGTCAAAACCGATAGAAAAAATCTGAAATTGTTGAAGTTCCAATTTTTAGGGGCTGTTTTGCCCCATTATTGCACTATAAAAGGATAAAACTCATAAAGCACTTCTAGATGAGACAGAGACTTGAAATTTGGCACAATTATAGGTTTTTGATCACAATTAATTGCAAGAATCCAAAATTGTAAATATTCCAATGTTTTGTGGTTGTTTTTACTCCATTATTATTGCCGCATAAGAAAAGCATGGGAATCACATACGGGCCCTTCCACGGCATTTAGGACAAAAAGAGGTGAAAATTGACCTCGTAATTTTTAAAAATTCTAAAATTTTGCATATTTGTTAACACCCTCGAGAATCAAAAATCTGTGAAATTACAGCCTCCCGCTATTTTTTGTTTTCGAGTTATTAATTTTTAAATTTTGAACAGTTTCGTGAAAATCGGTGTACACGCGACTCTTTGAACGAAACAAGATAAAAAGCTTGGTGACCACACATTTTAAATTTAATGAAGTGTATTGCACAGTGATGTACAACAAAGACTACCTTTGGTTGAAAAAAGTTAAGAAATTTGCATTTAAATGTTTTGAACTTTGACCCTCTTCCCAGAAATTGACCGAAATTTGATACACACCACGAGTTTTTGTACACTTTCCACTGCAGGAGATAAATGGGATGATAACGGAAACATAATAAAATAATAGAAAATTCAGCATGCTGCGCCACTCGCAACGCAATACAGTGACTGTGTCGTCACATGGTCATTCTTTATAGACATGACTAACACCGACACTGTGAGGGCGGTGTGTTCGAAAAATACAGTGCGAGACTAATGGGTTACTAAATACATCCTATATATATATGTATGCAAAATTTAACGTAACATTTTATTCATTGACAGTACATTTTGGTTTTTCAAATATTACCCTATTTTAATTATTACATACTATCGCTGATTGATAGTCAGATGCAAAGGAATATGTTTTGTAATAAAGTTTAATTCTGGAAAGTGGGATGCATGCGTGCAGAGATAATGTTCCTCAAACTATACGTGCTCAGACAAATCGTTCTTCTAAAAGTTCTTCTTCTCTTTTGTGATCAGCATTCCTAAAAAAAGAAAACGCAATTGACGGAATATTACATTTCGCTCAGTTAAGTAAATCCGCTGGAGTTATATGACCCTCAAGCAAGTTTTGAAGGCTCTCTCTGGCCGCAAGCTGTTTTATCATCCCTCCAATGCCGTCACAAGGACCTTTTCCGTGGGCTGTTGCAAAATAATGCCATTCGACTTTAAGTTTGAAATCTTCTTAGTGATGACAGATTTTAATAAAATTCTTTTTATTTTTATATTGGCCAGATGCACCGTCACTAAAGTAATAAATTTTAGTCATTATTTCAAAGGTATTGATAAGAAATTCAATTAATGATTTTTCGAATAAATGCACGGCAACTGTGTCATGTTTTACGCATTCTGAAATTGAGACAAAGGATTTGCAGGTAATTGTGCCTTCATGAACGTAATAAATAACAAAGGGGTGTATTGTTGCCTGCTTGTTGTTCCAATGAAAACCAGGAGCTTCATCTTGTACAACAAAGGTGCAATTTTCTGAAAAATCGCAGATGACAACATATTCACCTTTCTGTAAATTGCTTTTCATTTCATTATAGAATGCATTCTATTGTTGAACGATGAATGCATGTTTTTTCAAAGTAAACACTTCTGAGATTAATTCATCTACGAATTCCGGAACATCTTTCGGAATAGTTTCAAGAGTCCACGAAAACCCACTGTTTGTACAATACGGTGACGATGACTGCTTTGTCGAAGGCCTTTTGCAATTGAAGTCATACTTTGGAAGCCCAGGGGCACATGCTACGCGTGTCAAAGTAACATGACGGCATTGGAGGGTTGCAAATAACTCTGGCGATACAATCACGGTACGTTTTTATAGGTAGTGGATCTTCTGCTGTTAGTACTGGTATTCTGGTAAAGTCAATCATTAATTTTACATTTTGGTGAATTGTGCAAACGCAAACACTATGATTACCTGAAGAATCTGGTAATACACAATGTACTGGTCTGAGTTGTGCAAACTTTGAAAAGTATACTTTAATTTCAGGATATTGGTATTTGAAATGTATATACAATTCTTTGAGATTGCTTAATATTAATTTCTTTTGCACGTGCTCCTTAAAACCATTTAGCCTTACTGTTACAAAATCTTTTTCTCAAGGTATAAAGCGAGATACATAATCCCTTTCATATAATGCCTTCACGAGATTAAATGTGTCTTTCGAAAGAGATTGATACTTCTTCCTGTCCAGTCGTGATAATATATATCCTTCTCTTGCGAATTCTTTAGCTGTAGTAATCATATGCTTCGTGGCATTAAAATGTTGTTTGATTTTCATACAGGACCACTTAATGGGAAGCACAGTCAAAATTTCAATTTTCTTATCCCTATCATCAGTTTCACTAAACGACCTTTTTAAATTGTCTAATATTGTACTTTCACAATCTTCATTACTTTCGCTTGACTCTGACAACGAATGGGCATTAAAAAATATACATTTTACACTTTTCTCTACTTTCCTCATTTTCTCTTTAGCATACTTCTGTTGATTTAGCTTCCTTTTTACTATGGGAGTTTCACCAATATGTGACAAGGTTCCGTTTTAAGTGTAAATACGATATCTCTTGCATCATCACAGTATCAGTAACACTATTACTTCCATTGTTGAGCAACAGTAGAGCTTTCTTGCTGTACATTTTCTTCGTTTGTGCTACTACTTGAAGCCACGCTTGGTGACGACAGTGTTACCCGTTTCACTACTTTCATCTTCTTTCGGCAACAGTCGCAAATTTGCATATCTTTCTGGTATTCAATCTGTAGTCTCCACTTTTGCAGCATTGTAGGTGACAGTTTCCTTAACTGCACTACTGACATCTTCCTATGAGGACATTGTAGCGATATCACGTTGCGAGTGGCACAGCACGCTGATTTTTCTATTATTTTCTTATGTTTCCATTATCATCCCATTTATCTGAAAATGGTTTCCTGCAGTGGAAAGTGTACAGAAACTCGTGGTGTATCAAATTTCGGTCAATTTCTGGGAAGAGGGTCAAAGTTCAAGTTAAACATTTAAATGCAAATTTCTTAACTTTTTTCAACCAAAAGTAGCCTTTGTTGTACATCACTGTACAATACACTTCATTTAATTTAAAACGCGTGGTCACCGAGCTTTTTATCTTGTTTCGTTCAACGGTTATGATCTTTCAAAGAATCGCGTGTAAGCCAATTTTCACAAAACTGTTCAAAATTTAAAAATAAATAACTCGAAAACAAAAATAGTGGGAGGCTGTTATGTCACAGAATTTTGTTTCTCGAGGGTGTTAAAAAGTATGTAAAATTTTAGAATATTTAAAAAATATGATGTTAGTCACTCTCCAAAATGCCGTGAAATGGCCCATACAGGGGTTTATATATTTGCTTTTTTAAATTATTTCATGTCACAATTCGATCTTGAGATATTAACTATCAGTAAGATAAATGATTGTAGTTTCTTATATTTGAAGACAGAAGTAAAATCCATGTGTATTTAACATAAATTTTTAGTTTTTACTGGAAAAAAGGAATTTTTTGGTTTTAAACAATGCATATCCTACTATCAGCCAAAAACCTTTTCTGGTCTTGAATTACTTATAATAATTGGTAATTTCCTGTTTTGGCCATGCAAATATTTTTCTTTGTTAAATTATTTCAGTACCATTGACAACTTTTTATTGTTATATTTTTTGGCGAACCTTTGACTCACTTTGTCTTTAGTCGGGTGTATGCCAGCTGAAGCACCCTTCGCTACCCTGGAATGAAAGAAACCCTCACCATATGGGTGGTGATTGGGTAAGTAAATGTCAAAAAAGGAAACAGTAGACCGCATATGACAATTCTATTTTCTTCTTGATGTCGGCTGGGTAATTCGTATGCTCAACAAAAAAACAAAAGGAGATCGGAAATCGCATCGGGGAAGTTGGCTGGTTTATTCACCGTGAGTGGCCTACACCTGATTAAAGACAATGTGAGCTGAAGGCTCGGCATGGCGATACCATTTCATACATGACATTGAAAATTGAGATGTCGTGATTTCTATTGCAACAGGACAACAATAAAATTTTGTGGGGGTCATAATGGGAAAGTACCACCAGAGGCAATAGGCTGGATCAAAATATTTATGGGGCAAAAACAAGATAGTACAGGTACTCCTCCATTTATGCGACAGTTGTGGTCTAAAAAACGTTGCAAAAAGTCACATAAATCAAGCATAATTTCCCAATAAGAATCAATGAAAATATGTGAGATCTGCTACAAAAAGCATTAGAATATTCATGCTGTTACTTAAACTGACTGTTTAATACAGGGGTGAGTAAATTTTTTACGAGGCGGGCCACATTAGCAGTTGTGGGTGACATAGGAAGTTATTTGAGAGAATGCAAAGGGCCTATTCATGAAAATCAATTATTAATACATTTTTAATGCAATAGCTTTGCTATATAAGGTTTTCCGGCCGTAATTTTAACCACCAAATGTGAAATTTAATGTTTCACGGTTCTCTTTTATAAAGGCATTGCGGGCCACATAAGGTGCTCTCGCAGGCCAGGTATGGCCCGCAGTCTATAGTTTGCCCACCCCTGGTCTCAGGGGTGGATCCACCGGGGGGAGGTTGATCGCCCCCTCCTTGGATAACCCCAGTGCACTCCATTGGGTGCTTTCTTAAATTCATTCCACGCAAAAATCCTCAATTATACGCAGCAGATTAGGTCTGTATAGCAAGGGAAAGAAGGATTCTGATAGGAGTAGGGATTTTCAAAATATAGGGCAGTTGGCAGGGGCGGATTCGATGGGTGGATGCCTCGTCTAGTACAGTGCATCTTTTTTCCTATTTCAATAATTACTGTCATTTTAGTATGAATAAATTGTGTTCATAATTATTTAGTTTGAAAAGGAATGCTGGACACTGCTAAGAATTTTTGAGTAAAACATGGTGTTGACTGTCAGCAAAGTCTGCGCTTGAAGCTGAGAGAATACGTTTTCTCTCACTAGAAAGGAAAGAAAACAGTGGATTCCAATGACTGGGGGGTGGGGATACCTCACACCAAAAGTAAACAAAATAGGGTAAAAGTGTTGGCCCAGCTCCTCTCCAACTCTCTGACTCCGACCACTCCACAGCCTGAGATTAATCACTGTACTTGAAAGAGGATGAAAAAGCTATTTTTCCATCTTCACAACACCACAGTGCATAATAGCTATTTTGCCTTGCTCTCGTGTGGCATTATATCTTATTCCTGTTGGAACTTCTCTGAGGGGAAGACCAAGTGAGTGAAAGTGGGATGCAATAGTGTCGATTATAGGCGAAATAAAACAAACATTGGCCCCTAAAGGGAAATCGGCTTCGATGCTGTGTGTGTTCGGAGAAGGAAAATACACAATGACAGTGGCAAAGTGCAAAATATGTGATGTAGGTCCTCCCTGCCTCTCTCGATCGCCCAGCAAGCAATTTGCATTAATCCTTAAGAGGTCGCACACAGTCTAAAAGACTGGGTGGTTTACATTATTTTAAATTAAAACCCTCTCAGTAACATTTCATCTCTGGCCTTCTCAGTACCTTATCTCGAGCTCATTATGTATGATATAATGGGTTTTCAGAGCTCTCGGAGTAAGCGTTATTTGTTTACAATGTGTTTTTCTTTACTACCCATCTGTTTTTGCTAGTCGGTCACTGAAGAGGGCGAGCACGGTCTAAAAGACCAGGATCTCTTTCAGTAATATCTAATGCTTGGCCTCCTTATCTTACCTCAAGTTCACTAGCTATATTTTTATCGCAATCTTCTTTATTTCTGTGCAGTAATAATAAAAATGTCATATTCTGTGAAGAAATTATTGACTCTGCCTGTGAAAAAGTGCCCTGCGTGCCAGGTGTTGAATGTTTGAGATCGATAATTATAGCATCTGTCCATATAAATTATGTCTGCTAATAATTAGTTTCAAGCCTTTTTTTACAAATTACTGTAGTAATAACCCATCGCCATGAGTTCATTAGATGCAAGGGAACTAGAAACAATCAAGCATGTAAGCATAATTTATGTATGTGGTCTTTGTGAGCATTGATTTCTGCAAGCATGCAGCGATAGCGAGGATAGGCGCTATCTTCCAATAACATATACACACAACGTGTATCACCTTACAATGGAACAATTGATTGTGCTTGCCTAGGAGTCAGTTGGCCTTTATGTCTGGTTGAGAAGGAACCTTGGCGACTACACAGTTTTTTTCAAGTGAATGTGTTTGATTTTTTATCACAATCTTCTATATTTCTGTGCGGTAATAATACAATGTAACTTTTTTCGAATAGATCATCGACACTTGATTGTTTGAGACTGCTAATTATTGTATTTATCTATACCATTTATTTGTGCTAATAGTTATTTGCAAAGACGTTTTTTTACTAATGTATATTAGCAATCATTGGTCCCTTACTGTATTTTTTGCACTAATGAATATAGCTGGAATCAATGGCTTTATTATACTAGAGAATAGCACACAAAGTAAAATACACCGTAGGGAGATTTTGAAAACACTTTCAAAAGAACTCTGCACAGACTACTTGAAAATTCGTGCCCAGAAGCATAAAAGTAAAGATTAGGCAATTCGTAGAAATTTCCGAAGAAGAAAGACAAGAACAGAAGAGCAATGGACCAGAAAACACGCTTTTTGCTCTTGGAAACAATACAGGAAGACCCGACGTAGTGTGTAATATGCTCAAGATATATATGCAGAGAGCATTCCGTTACTACGTGTCGGTTGTTCCAAATTTAAAGATGAGGATTAATGACTACAAAACATAACAATAATTTTGATTCACAAGTTTTAGAGTCCATGTTTTATTTTTACATAAAATTTATTTGCATTTTAATTAAAATGCTGTACTCTGCCTCGTATAAATTTTTCTAAAAATATTTTTCAGTTTACTAATATAATACTTTGTTATCAATGTAAAATTATTGTATACACAAAAATAGATTTTAAAATAAAGAAAAGTTGCATAGCAACATTCATTTTAGTGTATTTAGCCTGTTTATCCAAAACTGTCAAAAAGACCGTGCGCGACCTGATACGTCACAAACGTCCGCGCGACCTCTTAAGGATTAGGGCAAGTGCTATTAATTGAATTCGGTCCCAATTAGTTGAGCACATTAAAATGAAATCACATTTTTCAAACTCGCATGTAATGAGGAGTACCTCTACCTAAAAATCTTAAAGTTTTGTACTTATCTGAGTATTAGTTTTTTAGTTCGAGCGCTTACAATATATTTTTATGTACATAAACATCCACATATATGACAAAAATAGTGAAAACATACTCAGGGGACATCAAAACAAATATTTCCATTGAAATCTTGAATTCAATTTACAGAATCTAGAACAAACTAAAAAACATAAAGATGCTTACAATATCTGCTGGATGTTCAGCATGACTTTCATCAGACCCGAACACGTTATTGTAGGTGTCCCTAGAATTCTGACACTGCTCCTTAAATTGTTTGAAGTCCATCAGCTTTCCCAAGCAAATGGAGCATACCACGTGAGGATAACCGTCCATCTCGGAAACCTACGGAGAAAATATGGGATAATATTGACCATAACTATTTTAAACAAACTTCATATATACATACACACACAAACACTAGTGTACGGACCCATTGAATTTCAATGGATTTAGTGAATCTACTACAGCACAATATGAAACACTGGTTAGTTTTATTCCATATCATATCACTCACGTATGATCCAGCTCTGCCAACAATGCACAGCCCTAACTGAAGGGGAACCATTAAATAAAAGGTAATATTGAAAATATGAACTGAGCAATGTCAACATTTAATGAATCTCACAAAAACTGCTATTTATATTATTATCATTATATTTTTATTATATTGAAAGTTGATTTAAGCCACATGTCTAGTTTGCCAGACGGTAAGTATGCTTTAATAAATGTTGCAATCGCATTCATTTTAACAAATGACAAAATACATCAATTAATATGTTAAAATATTATGAGCTTGGTTTGTATGACATGTCTGTTTTCGTTGCTACAACAAATCTATTTTTCATTAGCTACAGCTACATACATATAAATCTTCCGCGGAACATGGTAACCTGGATATACAGATTTTGAACTTCTAATGTAATGCGAAAACCCATTCACGTTCAGAAAACATGAGAAATAAATGAATTAAGTAAATTTCACATTATTCGTCGATTTGTTTAAAATCACATTGAAATCGAGTGATATATTCAAAAGCCAACAATTAAGGTTGCCATGGAGATTTCACATTATGTCAATAAAATCGGCTAAAATCCGAAAATAAACTATTTTTGAACAATTTCAAACTCAAGCGAAATTCTACCATATTAATAACAAACTTTAGCTTAACTTCACTATGCAACCCTAGCGACAAAAGCACCCGTGTACAGAATCACAAAGTATGGAGTGTGTTTAGGCCTCAGTTGTTATGGATTCGTGGTAAAGTACGTATTTGTTTTATGGAAAAGCATGAAACCGAACTCCTGATGGCGGTAATGCCGAGATTACCTAGTTATAACTAGAGATGGGTTGCAAATTTGCAAACTGCTAATTTTTCGCTGCTAACAGATTTTAGCCAGGGCCAGCGCCAGGGGTGAACCAGCCACCTCAGGTGGCACATAGTTTGGGGCGGCACATAGCTTGGGGCAGCATTTTCAGGCGCATAATGAGACAAAAATCAACCGCCATTGTGGATTTGCAAAAAAGAAAAGGGTGCTCATAGACAAAGGCAACCATGGACAGATTAAGGTATATTCCTGTGTAGCTATTCTTTTCTTTTCCCACACACCAGCGTGCGTGACAGCTTTCCTTTGCAATATTTTCTTATCGGTGCATATACGAAGATTCGGCTATGTTTGTAATATGCCGCTAAGAGAGTTGTTTATTCCACTACAGTACTAGCACTAGCAATGCCTGTATTCAGTCGATCTCAGCGCCACTGACAGCGGTTGGGCTTAAACTGGCTGAACGTCACTGATTGAGATAAGCTCACCATGCGCAGGCATTGATGCAGACTGGATAATTTAGGTTTATTAGATCAAACGCCTTGCATTAATATTTTGTGGAAGTCCTAGTACTCGCTGTTGCTATAATAATAAATAATGTGTAACTAGTGTAAATTTCAATTTTGCTAAGGAAAAAGCACGCAAAGTACAGTTAAGTTAATTTTTATTGTTTTTAATTATATTGTTATTTAAAGAAGTTTAATTTAATTTTGTTTGTATAATAAAAGAAATTAATATTTTAATTTATGTCATTTCATTGCTGTATATCCACAATGTTTTCTTGCTCTACCCATACCCCCTGTTATCGTACAAAAGGGCGGCATAAAATGCGCTTGCCTCAGGCGGCAATTTTTTACATGCCGGCCCTGATTTTAGGGATACGCAACTGCTAATGGGAAGTTAAAATAGCAGCTAACTCTTAACCTCTCAACCTGCTAACCTGCTGCGTGTGCAGATTGCTGCCTGCTTTGCCCCACTACCGAGCCTTTCCCCTCTCTTTCTTTTAGCAGCGAAAAATTAGCAGTTCACGTAACCATCTGCTGTAGCACTGGCAGCACCATTGCTAGCACTTCTAACCCTGCTAATTGTTAGTGTTAACGATTAACCGTGGCTGACTGCTACCTGGTAACTGCTTAACAGTGGAATTGTATGCTAACTGCTGCTTTTCTTAACCCGTAGTGTTAATGCCTTTAGAACTTTTTAGTCATTTTATTCGGATTGTTTGTGACAATATTTTATATTTATAATCAAGGGCGTATGAACTTTTGCCGATTAGTCTTTGATAAAAATCGGTTAGCAGGAAAATCATGTTTTCTGCTATTGGTTTTTCGTTTTACTCTAATAATGGTTCGGCTAATTCAAATAGAGTTAACTATTAAATTTGTCGAAAACATCATTTGCAACAGTTTTTTTCTTTTCATAATTTTATGCACAAAGCATTGCATGCCAGATTTGGTATCCTTAATCAACCCCTATTAGGATGGAATTATGTATTAGTCTTTTTGGACTACTAGTGAAATTATTACCGCAGTCTTTAAGGTATTTTATGAATCAGTTTATAGAGTACTTAGAAAGTCTAAAATTAAATTATTTCTTGTACTCTTCTTTCTTCTTAAATGATCCATTATATTAGATGAAAAAAATTGTAAAGGCTAAATGCTGCTATACCTATTAAGTAAATCACTTCGTACTTATCCACAGGGCAGGCTCTACCATACATGCGAACTGTATGCAGAGGTGAATATCTGTGAAAATGTGGCTGCAAAAGAATGTTCAGAGGTCAACCCCTTAAAGCAGGGCGCTCGCTAGTTCCGATCCTAAGGGATCGGGTCGGACTGAATGTCCGCACATCAAAATGGATCGGAACAAAACATCCGTCCGTTCGGACTAAAATTCATAATTTTTTTCATTTTTATTGTATTTGTATGAAATTTTTTGAGGATTTTAGTAGTACATAACATTTATAAACAATACTTTTTACATTATCTTATGTGAAGCACTCTCTTTATAGGAGAGAAGAGAAATACGTAAATCATCCCGATCGCCAAGCAGTTAGCGTGCACCCATGCTTTCATATATCTTTCAGTATTGTAAAAACTATAAATGGCATTGATATGCAGTCTTCCTTAAAAAAATATTTCAGCTTTTATAAGCATTTCATTCGCTGGATGTATGTACCTACCCAGAGCCATCTCTAGGATCCACGGGGCCCCGAGTGCGTGGGTTTCCGCAGGCCCCCTACTTTTCCCACAGAAAAATCAAATTTCTCATTTACTTATAATTTTATTTTTGTTTTCAAGTTTACATTAGTATTATTCAGTATTATTATTAGTATATTCAGTATAATTATTAGTATTACGCAGAAATACATAAACAAATTTTAAGAACCAGTAATTGTTAAGGGTTACACAAATTAACAAAATAATAACCAGCCCACTACAATTTTAAAAGTTTACTTTTCTAGCTTTAATATCTGCAAATCTGTCGATTATTGTTGATTTCTCAATCTTATCAACTTGTGTTCAATTGACGAGATAATCCAGTCAGTCTCTCTTGTGACATGGTCGATCGTAATTTTTTATTAATTTTAATTTTGAAAATGACCTTTCAGCTGAAGCAACTGTCACTGGCATTGTAAGAATTATCCTACAAAGTATTTCTATGTTTGGATATATTTCCTGCAATCTATTTTTTATGTAAGAACTTCAAAATATCAATTATGCTATGATCTTCTGGCACAACCATTGATAACATTCTTAACCCTTAAGTAGGCGCACGGGGTCTTTAAAGACCCCATGCCTTTTAAAAACGCTGTATTTTTCTTGCAATTACTTGTATGAGGTAGATTTTTTCAGTACCTTCCTAGAATAATTATCTCCTTTTGTTCATGTAGAAATATTGGCAATATGTGCTATGGCCTTCTCGTAAAAATTCATTTTTTAACGTTGGGGTCATGTACCATTTCACAAAGCATATTTGTGATACGGTTCTTGATTTCGCGTCCCATGCCTTGAGAACGGATGGAAATTGAAGCACTGACACTATCTGTGAGCAGTTCTTTCTCTCGCAGCAGTCGTATACAATATTCTATCGCATCCGTCAGTTCTTGTTTTTGTGTAACACACAAAACAGGCACATTTTCGTGAGATTCCGAACTACCAGCTACAGTCTCCATGCTTCCACCATTCGCTTTGATTGTGAATATTCTCCACCGACTGACCACTCCAGCACCGTTGAAATCTTTCACAAGCAAATGTAATGAACTTTGGACTACACGAGTCTATTCTCGGAGCGTTTCATTGTTATTATATCTATTGTTATTATATCATTGTTATTATATCTATCTCGTATTAATAATATACACAAAATTAAATATAGATAAAACAGGTTAACGTAAATAATTTCACAATCGCGGAAAATGCGAACTTTTCGCAGGAAATACCGATAAAATATAAATGATGCATTATTGTGTCATGAAAGAAGAAATAAAAAACGAAAAAAATAATTCGCGATAACGGGTCTCGAACGCGCGAAAATAAGTTTCGGCGGCCGCGTCTCTATCCACTAGACCACCGTTTCGCTTAGCAACTAATGGCTTATTATTGTATTCATTTGAGCTTCAGTTGCCTTAAATTTTTAATCGCTAATTTCTCAATAACGACTGCCTATCTACACCTAGCGTTTTGCACATGTACACTAGGGGAGTGAAGTTACCTACTCGCAAAGTATGACAGGAATCCGTGGATTTCACCTCAAGTCCTCTCCTTGTAAGTTCAATTCCATCTATGTCGCTCTCTGAACTTCCTTCATCCTTCAAAACTTTCTCTAAATCGCAGCAGACTCTGTAAATTAGATAAATCCCAATTTTTAATTTGGCTGATGAAATCATGGTTCATGAAATCAAATCTCGAAATGTACTCACTGTACTGATCAAAATGCCACGACAGAGAGGTTAGTGCCATGTCTATCACTCGCAAAAAGAAATCTGTTCTAAACCTCTTCTTCGAGTTTTCCTGTGCATCGTCCTCTCTTGCGCAATCAGAATGTCTCCTTTTTACATTTTTAGAAAACCCTATATCAATTGACATATCATTGGCGACTCTTTCGGCTTGATTAAACCCTTCATTACTGCATATATTTAATGATGACTTCAAAGCATCCAGATGTTTAACTGTAATATCCAATGAAATTTGAGCAGATTGTAGAACCTTACTTTATTTACAGTTAGTAATATGTCATACCAAACAATAACACATAAGATAAATTCAAATCTGTTTAATTCATGGGAAAGGAGTGAATTTGCCTCACTTTTTGTCTTTGGATCTTTACAAACTTCAGCTACCTCAAGTAAAGCATTTTTTATTTTTGGTAAATGAAAGCGTACAGCTTTTATGCTTTCAAGTCGGGACTCCCACCTAGTGCTAGACAAAGGTTTTAGAGATATATCTGTATAATTCTTTAAGATATTCCATCTTGCCGGTGAAGCTGCGAATAAAGTATACAGTCTTTGAATTATACCAAAAAATGACACCGCTCGTGGACAGGAATGAGTCATATCACTAAGAACCAAATGGCATGGCATGAAAAAAGCTTTAGAATTTAAACTTAAAATTCGTGCTTGAACTCCTTGTTCATGACCTTTCATATTCGCACCGTTATCATACCCTTGCCCTCTGCAATATTTCAATGAAATTCCCATATCATCTAATTCTTTCAGTAGAGCTTGGCTAAGTCCTTTTCCTGTAATATCTGTGACTTCAAGAAAGTTTATGAAGTGTTCAACTACTTCTACATTTCTGTTTTCAATATGAACTATTATTAGAATTACTGACATTTGCTCTTTGTGGCTCACATCTGGAGTACAATCCAGAATAATAGAATAGTACTTGGCATTTAAAACTTTTTGAATGATTGAATTTCTAACTTCAGAAGCCAAAATTTGTATTATTTCATTTTGTATTAATGGTCCCATATAGTGATCTTTAATTTCACTTTGCTGGTATCGTCGTAAATGATCTTGGATGATCGGATCAAATTTAGCTAACAGCTCTATCTGACCTAACAAATGCCCATTATTTGGAGAGTATAACGAACTACTACTACCTGCGAAAAGGCAAGTTATGGCCAGCTAGATAAAGTATTATCTCAATAATTCTTTCCAAAACATTACGCCAATGATGTTTTTCTTTTTGGTATAAATCTTGGTTTATGCTATCAATAAAAGTCCCTTTCTGTTTTCTCTGTGCATATTCCTGCCATTCTTGCAAGCTTCTCATATGTGATAAAGATTTATCATGCTCACTTAGCTTATTTCCTACATTCTTCCATTGACTAAATCCCTCAGACGACTCACTCGCCGACTGGGTTAGACTGGTAGGCAGTGCGCCTGTCTTCTAACCCAAAGGTCATGGGTTCGAATCCCACTTCAGGCATGGATGTTGTGATGTATGTTGATTTTCTCTAAGAGAATTGGAAGGTGCAAAATAACCTTAGCTGTTGATGCACCTAAAAACTTAATTACTACGACTTTGACTCTGATGATGGAAACAGTTTACAGCAGAAACAAAAGACGACATATTTTTCTTCAGAATAAACCAACCATGTCCTTCTCACCTTCTCCCCATTTTTCAAAATCCTATAAAAATGGTAGTCAGAAAAGCATCTGTGCTCTGAGTTGCGTGGATAATTCCTCATTTTTTCTTCAGTGTACTTTGGACCCATTTCTATTAAAAGATCCCTATGAGAAGGAGTAATAAATGTAGGCCATGTACTGGGGTCTGACATAAAATTGAGCTTACAGCAAGGTGACCGTGACTAATATTTATGGAAACGTTATTCACATTTTTATTGTGTGACATATATATATATTAGTGTTTATTCCTTTATAATATAAAATGAAGATATACATAAATGAATGCACTAACCTTCTATGTTAATGTCAAATTCTTCATGAAAATGTCTAATAAATCCAGCTGCCCTTTTGTTTGCAGATAAGATTCACACACCACAAGAAAACGTTCTCACAGTTGATGTTCTTTCTACCATAGTTTTAGGAGAACTGAGGAGATGCGTTTCACTTTTTTCCTAAGTTCCAAAATGCCACTGGAGCTGTAAGCAATAAACTGAACCAAATGTGGCTGAAAAATTGTGCCCTCACCCTTGGTTTTTTGCATATCCCTTCTGAATTCTACTATCCGGGATAAAGTGCCACTATGCACATTCTGCACTATTTTTCGGTGGACAATCCCGTTAGGGAAAGGGAAATGAGTCTGCAGGGGTTCCTGGTGGGTGCCTCAAAGCTCAGGCGGCACTTCTTATTTTGTAAGTGGCATTGACCTTGTTGAAGGCAAGATAAAAATTTTATTGTGGCGAAGCATGTCATCCATTTCTCGAAATAAATTAGGTTATGGAAAAGCAGGTAAGATCTCCAAAAGAGTGCCTGATGTTTTCAAAGGCCGAATTTTGCGAAATGAAGCCCTCATGTCTGTCTTGGAGGCAGGGACTGCTTTCTCCTAATTCTTGGACGAAGTGGTCCCATTGCCGACTCCTCTATCCCCAAGTTCATGCATTGTATCAACTTTTTGCATGGTTTCCCAAGAGGAGATGTTTCTTGAGATTCTCCATTGAGAAGCAATATTACCGAATTATTTTTTTTAAATTGGTTTTATTGATAATCAAGAATATGAAATAAATTTTAACAAGAATTTTCGAGGCAGAATTTATCGAGCATAATCTCTACTAGAGTTCCTCGTAGGCACGGGGCCTTCATAGGTGCGGGGCCTGAAGCGACTGCCTACCCAGCCATCCCCTTCAGATGGGCCTGTACCTACCTAAACCAAATAGGAAAAAATCTGATGTGGCCAACACGACTTTCTCCATATTTGGGGTATAGATATTTAAATTATTATGAATAGCATTATGAGGCAAAATTATTTCTTCGTATCGTAAAAGAATACAGTCCTCCTTACTGCCGTAAATTACGTATATTTTGAATATGTATACAGAATTCACCGCTACATGGTGTTGGCGCTGTATACTGGTATTAAGAAAAAGCAAAATATCTCGGAAATGGATGGTTCTACGAAAATTTGTTTCAAACAAAACTTGGAAGAAATATTATTCTCTACAACTTTGGTCCTCACAAAGATTACCAATAACGATGTTTTTAAGGAGATATTTGACGGAAACCGAAAAAACAATTATTTATAAATAATTCCTAAACAATAATTGCTATGGAAAATTGTTTCAAATGAAAGTTGTAGGAAATTACATTCTCTACAACCTTTGTATAGAATTGCATATACAATAATGATGTTTTAACGGAGAAATATCGCAAAAACCGAATCGGGTTTCGAATAAACCTCGACTTCTGGTTAACCGTTATTGTCCAAAAACTAATCAGTTCTTTGTGCTCGTGTTAAATTGTTATATATGAAGTTTGGTAATGATATGTGACGTACTTTTTGAGTTAGAGCGCCCACAATCACATACATCCATACAGACACACACACAGACATTCCGAAAATAGTCTAAACGTGTTCTAGGGACCTCAAAACATGTATTTCCGTTAGTCGATTTTTTTGTGATCACAATACTTTCCCATTACTACGTATGGAGAAAGTAAAAGGTTTCTCACAGGTCAACTTTTTCATGTCTTGACTAAAAAATCTGATGTGGCCAACATGACTTTCTCCATATTTGGGGTATAGATATTTAAATTATTATGAATAATATTACGAGGCAAAATTATTATTTTGTATCGTAAAAGAAGACACGTCCTTGTTGCCGTAAATTACGTATATTTTGAATGTTTACAGAATTCTCCGCTACATGGTGTTGGCGCTGTATACTGGTATTAAGATAAAGTGAAATATATCCGAAATGGATGGTTCTACGAAAATTAGTTTCAAACAAAACTTGGAAGAAATAATATTCTCTACAACTTTGGTCCTTACGAAGATTACCAATAACGATGTTTTTAAGGAGATATTTAACGGAAACCGAAAAACCGGTTATTTATAAATAACTCCTAAACAATAACACCTTATGGAAAATTGTTTCAAATGAAAACTGTAGGAAATTACATTCTCTATAAACTTTGTATAGAATTGTATATACAATAATGATGTTTTAACGAAGAAATATCGCAAAAACCGAATCGGGTTTCGAATAAACCTCGACTTCTGGTTAACCCTTATTGTCCAAAAACTAATCAGTTCTTTGTGCTCATGTTAAAGTGTTATATATGAAGTTTGGTAACGATATGGCACGTACGTTTTGAGTTAGAGTGCCCACACTAACACACACACAGACATCATTCCGAAAATAGTCTAAACGTGTTCTAGGGACCTCAAAACATGTATTTCCGTTGAAATCTCGAAGTCGATTTTTTTCATGAATACAATACTTTCCCATTACTACGTATGGAGAAAGTAAAAATTGAAATAAATTTTGTTTAGTATATTTTTAAAAGGCATTTCATAAAGCTTATAAAGTTTTCCCCCATTTTCAGAAAATATTTATACACCGCTATTTACGTATTTTATTCCCAACTTACACCCTCAAAACTCCCGTGAATTTATTATTGTAAGTTTTAATCATTTTTCCTGCGTGAAGAAGATTATTGCGAGAGCTAAAGATAAAGAATATATTTGCAGATAATAATAAAGTAACCCATCTTATTAGTTATTATTGGTACAGGCATATAGCATCGGAAGGTATGACCACGAAGAATAATTTCTGCAAGCTCCTCGCTCTGCATCTGCCCGTCGCTGGGTAGACACCCTCCACCTTTCAAAATTAGTATGAATACCCAGCACATTCCTTTGGATGATAATCGTCGAAGAAATACAGAAAACATAAATATTCATGGCACTAGGAGCAACATATAAATGAACGCTTGCCACAGTTGCAGCGATTTATTTTAATTTCGTCTGTGAACGAAATTTCATTTACATTAAGAAATAATTCGCGCCGCTCGCAGCTATTTATATGCTGCTCCTATTGCCATGAATATTTATATTATCGTTTTTTTCGTACGATTACCATCCAAAGGAATGCGCGGGAAACGCAAACTATATATAAAGGGTGGAAGTGCAATTACGGCGGAATATCACAGCTTAAAGAATACGCCAATGTCTACGGAGAGTGTCAATGCAGTGATGGACAGACGCGACTAATTTTCTTGAGGGAGTAGGTTGGGAATAAAATACGTAAATAGCGGTGTATAAATATTTTCTGAAAATGGAGGAAAATGGTGGTCTAGTGATAAAAAATAATTATCCTGGGTGAAAAAAATAAAAATTATTTTCCGAAAAATTGAAGGAAAACTAGCACGAAAATGAAATCTTACACGAGAAAAAAAGTTGAACAACGCCGGTCTCAAACCCCGAGACCATGCATCGAAAGCCCTATTCGTTATCCCATAGGCTACGGTTGCCTATGAACGTAAGAGCGAAGTTACTAGTATTTATTGAGATTGGCCCATTTTTGTACTTTTTAATTAATTATTTCTCTTAAACTAAGAGGCGTTGGCACCTAATTCCGAAATGGTATTTTTTTTTGACCTAAACTTTCCACTGGTAGAAGATGAATCAAATCTGAGAGTTACACTCCGTAGCCTCTCCTTGTTAGTTTTACTACTACATCCATGGTTTTTTGTCAAAATGATTGTATCACTCATACCACTTTAGAAAAATCTATGGTTGTAGCTGGTTTATGTGTTTTTAGCACGTCACCTGTCACAATCCGCAAAGCACCTGCAAAGTTTTATAGTCACAAGTTTCGGAAAGTAAGTAAAGTAATTGGAAAATTGAATGAATTTATGTAACGGTTAATTTCATGATTTGTTCCAATTTTATTTTGTATTTGTTTGTTTTTAGAAAAATAACATCAAACGCACCACAAGGAGGGTATGATTTTGGAGAATTAATAAAAAAATTGGATTTTATTGTCTTCATTAAAATTGTTTTTACTAAATCAATAGATGTATTATCGATATGTTTTCATTTTGTTAAAAATACGGATTCAAAAATACGTATTGTATTTTAAATTTTGTATAGAATTGAGCTTTTGGAAATCTGGTCACTTTAGTCAAGGCCACTATCACCATTTGGTACAGGCGATGAGGTTGAACGACTTTCCATGGCAGCCCAGTAGATGGCCACACTGCTATCTAGCATTTGCCGCCTGAACGCGTGAAAAAGTTGAGATCTTTCCATCTCTCAATGCCTGACACGTGAATGCGCGCGGTAAAGATATGTTTTCACTGGGACGGTCGGCTGCCGCTGCCGACTGCCGCAGCTGTAGACGGCAGTTGGCAGTCGCAGACTATTGTTTTCACTGGTGCTGCTGACTGCCGCGTCTGAACAACGCCGATGAGCATTTGGCAGGAGATGTTCCTCTGATTCCTTCTATCGAAAAGTAGTAGCGCTCCATAACGTGTGAAAGTAACATCATAAGTTATGGATGACGATCTTATTTTGCAAACTATATTGGTAGACGAAGAAGAAGATGAAATGCTACTGAGTCTACTAAGGGTAAGGGCTGATAAAAACCAGATATGCAAAACACGGAATGACAAAGGATACTACAGTACTCTAATAAACAGCCATTTGAAGGAGGACGGTGAAAAATTTCGTGAATTCCTCAGAATTAATCAGATGCAATTTAATTTTGTGCCGAGTCTTGTATATACAGATGTGAAGAAAAGAGGTTCTAACATTGTTAAATATCCTATCCAACCGGAAGAAGAGTTGGCATGGACTTTAAGGTTAAACCGAGTACAAGTGATAACCTAATCATTACTGCTTGTTTGCATAATTTACTCAGGGAGGGCTATATAGAAAATAATGGGCGACCATACTATGAATGTGACCCAAATACAGATCTACCCACAAATATGGTTTCTCTATTAAGAGGAGGATATGCTCATGCAGATGGCTTTGAAGTTAGAAAAGATTTCACTGATTTTTTTGTAAAGAGGAAGCTTTACAGTGGCCAGACAAATGCATTTTCAGGCTTAATAGCAACAACTCTTAATTTTTTTTATACTGTTGCACCTACTACATAAAACTGGTATTCTAATGAATGAATGGCCATGGAGAAAATATGAGAATGCCACTGTAATGAAAAAATACAATCAGAAAACGTCAAACTCTGCCGACTGCCGGACTCAACTGCCACGTTCAGACTGTTTTCGGAGCAGTCGAAACGCAGCCGTCAGTCAGTCGCAGTCGAATGGCATCAGTCAACCTGCCCTCATAGGAAATGCATTGTAGCAGTCACGGCGGGACTGCCAGTCGTCAACTGCAGCAGACGGCAGCGACAGCCGACTGCTCCAGTGAAAACGTACCTTAAGACAGCTCAATGGTGGACGCGTGAACAGCTCGCTGCTTCAACGCGTACATGTAAACGCACCTTTATAGTGTAGGCGTTTTGCTGAATAAATAGCTTTCACCTCTGTTAATAATGCTAATGTTTTAACAAATTTAATGTGGACAGTTAACGTTTTCATGAATTCAATCCATTTGCTGATCTTTACAATGAAGTTAAATATTGAATATTAAGAATGTCAAAAGAACACGAAAAATATGCCGCGCTTTCCCGTTATCCAAATATAAATTTGCATATCTCGAGAACAAAGGAAGATACCGGAATGAATCCTTCAGTTCCTGTCGATGTAATCCTTCGTCTTCATTTCGTTGGAGACACTTTGAGTGTATTGTAATAGAACGTAAATTCGATAGAGACTCATTTTTCCATTACACTGACGTAAATTTTTTCGTCGGGTAAGGATACATAATTTTTTATTTCACTATCGGCTGAAGTTATTCACATTCTGTTAAGTTATTCAGCGAGTGGAGATATGGAGCAATATGCCGTAATTTTCTCAACAATGTGAGTACAGCCATGTGTTCGGTATCGTCATTGACATTTTAAGAAAAAATCAGATGTGGCCAACACGACTTTCTCCATATTTGGGGTATAGATATTTAAATTATTATGAATAGCATTAAGAGGCAAAATTATTATTTCGTACCATAAAATAATAAAGTCGTCCTTATTGCCGTAAATTACGTATATTTTGAATATGTTTACAGAATTCACCGCTACATGGTGTTGGCGCTGTATACTGGTATTAACCACTCAACTGGGTAGTTTTTTTTATCAAGTCCCACCCACAGTGGGTAATTAAATTGATAAAGTTAAATATCATCCAGTTTCCGCAAATATAAAACAGAGTAACTGATAAAAATGCTTCTCTTAGAAACGAAACGTCTCTTTCAATTCTCAGAAGCAAACTGAGCCTTCCATATACATTTGTTTTTCACATATACCATTAGGATTACTATGGCTATTATAGTTTAAAGAAAGAACTTTATTTATTCACTTTACAGAATGAATTAATTTTAGGCTAGCATTGCCTATTATAAAAGGAGTTACTTTGGAGTTTACAGTATGTAAAGTGGAAGTTGTACTGAATTGACTCAAGTATATTTCAAAGCAAAAATCAATTTAAAACTATTGAAAGTTGTTGTTTCGGAAACTGAGAAGTCCAGAGTGGTGAGCAGACGCTAAACGATATTAAGGTACATTTTATTTCAAAATCTATTTAAAGCATTATCAGAGGTAATTGAAGATTGAACAATTTTTTTGTTACTGGAATTCTACTTATTTCATGAAATTGAAATGGTAATGCATTAATCCATTAAAATCTGTTAAGAGTGGCTATTTTAGTTGAAAGAAATATATGTACCTACATGGTACTTTTATTCACTTTTCAGAATGAATGAATTCTAGGTTAACATTGCATATTATAAAAGGATTTTCTTTGAAATATGAAGTTTGTTATGTGCTTATTTTAACTGAATTGAATCAAGTTCTCTTCTAAGTTTGAAATCCATTTAAAACTGGTGAAAGTGGTTGTTTCGGAAAATGAGAAGGCAAGAGTGCTGAGCAGACGATAAACGATATTGAGGTACATTATATTCGAAAATCTACTTAAAGTATTATCAGAGGCAACTGAAGATTGAACCAATTTTTTGGAACCGGAATTCTGCTTATTTAATGAAATTGAAATCCTAATGCTATAATCAATATAAAACTAATAACAATGGCTATTTTAGTAGAAAGAAAGGTACTATTTTATTCACAGGGAATTTCTGTGAGATTTTAGTTAATTAATTAAAACAGACTTATAATATAGAAATATTCGATGGTTAAAACAGTGCACAATTTTATTCTTGCTATTTTTACATGTTGCATTGACGAAAATTTAGATTCATTAAACCCGTGGAAATTCAATGGGCACTTATGCTAGTTTAAAATATAACACAATTCGCTGGGAACTTGTCTGTTATACACATGTTATTGACACAGCTAGAAACGCTTCCCATACTGTCCCATACGCAGTCAACAGAGACAAATTATTCGTAAATATTTACGTTGCTATGCTTCATTAATTTCGATCCTTATGTTAAACAAAAGTGCGAAGCGAATAATGCTATTCTTTCACCTATTTAAGGTATAATTGATAGTAATTGAATCGGAGGCGACAATGAGAGTCTCCTTGGCAACGCACGGAATGAGTACAAAAAATCTACAAAATTTCGAAAAAGAATGCGTATTTCTGAAAACATCGACCGTGTACACATCGCAAGAATGAGATAGTGTAGAGCTTTATCCGCCGAATAAAGCAAAATATAAGAAAATCGGTACATATTTACGTATTTTAACGAATGAAGGAAAAAATCCTGCACTCTGAAAAATCGAAAATCCCGTGTAAACTTATGGGAAAATATAATGGTCTCCTGGATTCGAACCCGGGACACTTTAGCAAACGAAAATATTTTTCCAGGGACCTCATAGCCAGCAGAAACAAAACGCCGTTTACCGAATATCTTTACAACGAACGGTTCTCGAGAAATATGCCGATATAAATTGTACACAAATGTCTAAAGACGTCAACGTAAAATTAATATATAGTTAGATATAGAGGTCTAACAATGGAATTGGTAGCCAAGGCAACATTCCGTTAAAATGGCAATATTTCCACAAAATATGTGAATTAAATATATATCATGAGTGATTTAGAATTGTATGCGGAAAAAGGTAAACAGAATAAGAAACTAATTTTTTCTTCAAAATGGTTCAGATCCGAAGATTGTAGGTTAATTCCTTCTAATTTTAATTTCCAAAACAATAAAAGCCCGCACATCAAAAAATGGATTTTTACGTGTTACCTTACAGAAAATTGAAATGTCTTCCTTGGAGTCGAACCCAGGACTTTTTTGGAGATTTATTTTCGTCATTACCTTAAAATATGTTAATCAAGCATCCTTGCCAAATTTCAATCCTCTACCTATTAGGGAAGTTTGTTGAAACGCTCTATATCGGCCATCGTGACCAACCAACCAACAGACCTGGGCTATTATAGTATAAAATAACGTTTCCTTAACAGCAGCAAGATATATTATGCCGTAAACCGTCTAAAAATTAAAAATATATTTTTTCCAAACAAAAATTTCATTTGAAAGGCTATTGAAATCATAAATAAAAATTTTAATAGTACATATATACTTACCTGTATTTTTAAAAAATGCATAGTTTACTTTGTAAATAATAAATTAGCGTTGTAGTTGCCATTTGCATTTTTATGCATAACTCGATAAATATTTCGTTTAGAGAAAGATGTATAGAATAAAAGTTGTAGGGCGTTTTAAAATATCCATTTTATGTTCTAAGCTAATTCGCGAAAAAAGCACCCAAACAATGTAAATTGGTACTTAACAAAATTGTAGCATAGTTAATTTGATAAATGCGAGTTCTGAGGTACACTGTGTTCACATCTTATTTTTGGATTAACTTCCTCGCATATACTAAGATTAGATGTAATGTGATCTGAGGAAAATAGTAAAGCATGTTTGTACGAGAATAATTGTTCACAAAATCCCTAAGTAAAAACAAGAACTGGATTATTTTATGCTGATCACAATACACAACGGAAATTAAGTTGCAATTGAGAAAATGTTTTACCTGCCAGACATTGCATTGCATTGAGGCAGCTACTAAGAACATTTAATATTGTTTGTTTTTTCTTACTCCTGATTCTTTCACCTTGTTTTCTTTTCCTCGTTGAGACTTCCATCTTCTCACAAAAACCACCACAATACACAGTAATTTTTAACTAGGGGACACTATAAACTTCAAACACAACGTATCTCTACACTTGAACCGTATTACACAATTCAGTTTGAAAACATTTTGAAGAATTGTTAAAACAACTAATTTGCAATACACAATAAAACTGGCAAAATTTGTAAGTACTTTCCCGCAAACTTATGAGCAGATAAAACGACGAAAGCACAAGATATTTCAACTGCTGAGTCGTAACTGAGAGAAGAACGGGCGAGGGTGAACTGCCTGCCTACCTTTGTCCAGACAGCAATAACACTTTCGCATTGTTCACCCTCCCTTTAGCGACCCAACCCCGCATCTGGGTGCACCAAAAATAACTTCAAACATTTACCTACCACTTTCTCACTTAGTTAGACCATGAATGTATCTTTATAAATAAAAAAGTTTCCCGCAGACAAACTTTTTCAAGTCAGGCTGGAACATGCAAAAGGAACTTTTATAATTAAATGCAGAAAACAAATATTTAAAATCAATTTATTAAACTTTCAGTAGCACCATTACGATCCTTAAAAATTCCTGAATCTAATGCAAAAAACTGCATTATATTATTTTAAAACAGAACGTATATATCATCGACTGAAACAAACGTGACCGTAAAATGTCCATTTCAGGTCAAATATTGTTTATCGCATTTTGTATAGAATATAATTTTTAGTTTTCATTTAAAAGTATATCACCAGATTCTGCGTTAAAAATAGCGCAATTAGAAATTTTGAATTTTTATTTGAATGCAACTTTAAATTATTAGTGAGATGGCAATCCCGGTGTCGTAGAGGAGGAGGGGGCGATTGGTTTTTTAAGTCTGCAGGAGAGGGGAGAACCGATGCCGTTTGAGACCGTATTGCCTCTCTAAGATGGAACGCTCTATAGTTCTCGGAAATTGTTCAAAAATAGATTGGAGTTGTTCATTAAATGCTTATTGGATCCTATTCATTTCTTAAAATAAAACGATATTAACCAACCCAACCGTCTGTCGCCCTATTATTCCTTCCTAGGTTTGCTCCACTTCGGGCACCCCATCTCCAGCACGGGGATGTATATACGGTTCCAAAAAGGACGCCCAAGGCACCCAGCATGACTCGATCTCCTGTTAGTTCGTGATTCCGTACACAGAGGCGCTTCCGTCGCTAGGGTGGTATAGTGAAGCTGTTCCAACAGTTACATAATAGTTAAAAAAGATTTGTAATCGCGGCGAAACGGATTTAAATTTTCCAATGTTACTTTTAATGCGTAAGCAGATCGAGAGGAAGCTGAAGTTCCTGGCTATAAACGGAGTAAGGAAAGAATAACGGCTCTTCCGTGCAGACTCCATTTTGGGAACCCTAGAGCAGTGATGGCGAACCTACGGCACGCGAGCTATATATGGCACGAAAGGCGAAAACCAATCCAAGCATTTATCGTACTGATTTAGTGCCGCTGAAACATTTGTATTTTGTTAACTATTGTAAACCTTAGTTTGACGGTTACAAATTTCAATCTCTTATGCCTTGATCACGAATTTAATTTAGTTGGCACGCAAAATAAATCAAGGCCTTTTTTGTGGCACGCGAGGCGGAAAAGATTCAACAATTTCAATAATATTGGCACGCGGGCAATAGAAGGCTCGCCATCACTGCAATAGTACTTATAAACTTGGAACATTCTAATACTGCCAACACTTCGATTAACGAAATGTAAATATTATAAACTATAGCGCATAACAGAATGTATTAAGGTAAAATACAACGAGTGCTAATTTTTACACACCTGGAATTGAAGAAGATCTCTTATAACTTCGGCTGCAACGTAACCAAACCATTCGTTCACTTGGAAAATATCAATGAAACACTCACTCTCGCTGAGGCAAAGCCTGCACATAGTAAACGCGTGTCTACATTCCATGGTGTTAGTTTTTATAAACTCGATAATAAGAATTTCTCTTTCCTAACCAAAAATACGTCACTCATCTAACAGCGCCCAGAACCAACAATTCTCACGTCAATAACACCAGGATCGAATGGTTTCGATGTATCGTTCCATCGATTCGTTCAATCGACATTTTTTTAATATTCAAGGTCCAAGTGCCGATGAGTGTTAGTCCCGATTTACACGTTCCTGTTTTCGTTCCTGTAAGCAGGCGCCTGACCGACTTGCCAGGAACGAAAATATGCCCGTCCTTTTACACGTTCTCGCTTGGAAACAGGCGCCTGGCTGACTAGCATAGTCCGACTGCGGTTGCGCGCGGTTTGAATGTTCACGTAACAAAGATGGATTCGAGAAAGAAAGCCGCAATAAAGAGTATTTAATGAAAGAAAGACGAATTGCGGTCTTACCGATTGGATTTAAGTCAATTAAATGTAATTATGTAACAATGATATTAGCTGCGCTGTATTACCTTAATTAATTAACATTGTATTACGTCTTTGTCAGAAAATTTTTCATTTTTGACAAAAAGAAGTACATTGTGATACTTTGAAAATTATTGAAAAGAAGTACATGTCAAACAAGGCAATAGAAAATCATTACTTTACTTCCTAAATCAGTACAACTGGCAAGCCTACCTACTCAGGCGTCTTCAGAGATTGCAGAGTGTAATATTTTGTTCGAAGAAATATACGCCCAAGTGCCTTGTGGGTTATTTGGAAGTGAGCCTTATTCGGGAGAGTATACTTCGGAACCCGTCTTCCTCTTCATCGTTTTAAATTATCAAGTAATTACCCTATATCAAAAGGATGTAATATTTTTTACTTAAATCTTAACGAAACGCTTATTTCTTCGTTTTCCATCACTGTTAAAAATGTGACAAATAGGTACTGTAATATTTTTTATCATTTTAAATAGACTCATTAAGATGTCATCGGTCGAGATTATTAAATCCAGGAAAGCAAAGCCGGAATATTTTATCGATGGCTATATCTACCAATATAATGCAAAAGGTCAGAAGGAATCTAATTTTTACAACAATTCGGCACGGATTCAAATTTTCTCTTCAAAAATAAGATACTTCATTCTTTTAGCTTTTTACTGTTTTTGTTTGGTGTTTCTATCTTAATTCTAACTAATTTAAAAATTCAATTTTATATAGCCCTGCATGTATTTCGACGCTTATTTATGGAGATTGGGTATGAAAAATAGGATTTAAAAAGGAATATTAAAATAAAATAGGAATTAAAATATTTTCCGTATGGTTTTGTTGATTACCTGTAGTGGAGCACGGCACCTTAAAAATTTGAAACAAAAATGCTTTTTATGGAAATGGTCGTCCATTTCATACGTACTTTTTTAAAATTGTAGTGGTCTATAATAACAAAACTTATTATAATATAAAATTTGTATAATCACTATTTAATTTTTTTGACGATTTTTACCTCCATAGAAAGCCTCATCACCGTTCCTCAATCTGAAATATATGAACTATAAAATACGTTTAAATTTTATTAATGTTTAACGGCAATAATATTTAACATTTTTCAGATTTTCCTATTAGGTTTTACTATATCACTACACAATCCATCTTTTGCGAGACTTAAAAGAAAATAGCTCTTTAAAACATCCCTTCGCGTCAGTAGTGGAAGCGGTTAGGAAACCTCTTTGACGTCACTCATGTCACGTGAGAGTATCATCCAATCGACGTGTTCCCGACTTGCTTAAAATCGGGAGTCGCGCCCGTTCCTTTCCTTTCCCGACGACTTTTTTCGGAGGAACTCGCTAGTGCGCATGCGCAGAACGACAGGCGCCTGCTTTCAGGAACGAAAACAGGAACGGGTAGAGAATTTAGACTTGGCATACAAATCGTATATACTAGCGCCAAAAAAGCGATGTGGTAAAAGAATCAACTACTACGTGAAGGTTTTGGCATTGGGTCATTTCCTGTGCTGGCGTGCTTGGAGAGTGATACTTCTAGTTCCGGTGTTCATTCACCATTTCTCTAGTGTTGTAGGTGAGTTATATTGTAATTGTTTGAATATATTGCATTCTGGTTGTTCATATTGCAATTATTTAAGTATTGCATTCTTACTATGTCTAATGATAATTATTGGTAACGTTACAGTGTTCTGGTTGTGGTCTCTTCATCTGTGCTGCAGCCCCACGAACACGCGGTATCGCTTAGTTTTTTGTAGTCTTGTAGGTGAGTTATATTGTAATTGTTTAAATATATTGCATTCTTCTGAGCTGCAGCCCGCTAACACGCGATATCGTTCAGGTTTTTCAGGATATCTTGATTAAAACAAATCAGTTCATCTTACTATTAATTATGTTATTAATAGCAGAATTTCCCGTTGAATTTCAACGCATTTAGTGAAGCTACTGCAGCACAACATACGATACAAACTCTTTAAAATATATAGTAGATACTTTTTATATTACAATTAGCTTTTCTTAACAATTAATCATATTTGCTTGTAACAATCCATTTCCGAGCCTATTGCATTCAAATATAACGATAATTTTATTTCCTATCATATTACTTTGCCAAATCCAGCTTCATTTCTGGTGTAATTATGCCTCGATGAAATATTTACTTTTATGTCTTGAAAAAGCAACGTACAGTTGTCCATGATTGAACACTGACCAGGGTCCTGGCTCTTACATAGCAGAGTCTGAGGAGCCAATGAAAAGTACCCCGAAAGATACTGAGCCAATAGGGGGACTTTGACGTCACGTCACGTGGTTCGTTGACGTTGCGGCTTTGTTGATTCAAATCAGTTGAAGCCGGTTGAAGCAGAGGAAGCAGTTTTACTCGTTCGAGAAAGTCTAACGTGTTAAAAAGTTTTGTTGAAGCAGTTTTATTTTTAAATTAGAAGTGAAAGTATGGTTGGCACGAAGTGCTGTGACCCCTATTGCCGCGAAAAACTGGTTACTCGAGTTAGGTAAGTTTTTTGACAAATATCAAACATTCTTTTGGCAAAATTAATATTTTCGAAGTTTTCATCCAGCAAGCCTAATATTGGAAAGAACACCAATAATCATGTGTTTCTGATAAATTACGTCTAAATTTAATTAAACGATTTCATTGCCTCAAAAGTATTCGTATACGTTGATTGTTGTCCGACATAATCGTTACGGTATACAATGTATATTCATGTTCTATACAATTTGCAATGAAAGTAAAACTCAAAGTATGCAATAAATATGGGAAAGAACTTCAATAATCGTGTGTTTCTGATAAATTACGTCTAAATTTAATGAATTTTAACGATTTCATTGCCACAAAAGTATTCGTTTACATTGTCCATTTCGATGTTGTCCGACAATCTTTACAAACGAAAGTAAGTTCAACATTTTTAGATCCAATGTGATGGTTATAGTGTGGAGTAAAGGAAATACTGAGTGAAATGTTTGAAATTTGCATGCCACAATGAAGTATGGGGGTGGTTCTGTAATGGCTTGGAGTAGTATATCAGCGAATGGAGTTTAATATTTTGATGAGGCAGATTCAAGTATGTAGACATTTAAAAAAAGAATTTGATAGAGAGGGCTACAAAAATGGGTATTGCTAATATGTTTAAATTTTATGAAGACAGTGACACAAAATATGTCTTTATATTTTATAAATGATCCAGATACCCTCATCTCACTTCCGACTCAAATCGGCGATTTGATGTTTGGGTAAAGCTGGTTGGGGATTCTAACCTACTCTACATGGACCAATCATTTATTGTTCTATATGGAGGCAGCGGCTGTATACGCTAAAAGGCCGACCCTGCCTTTGAATGTATGCACTTTTATAATACCAGTAATGTTTTAGCATTTATTGTTTCTGCTTATGATGTGCAAATAGAGAAGCTCTTATGATATAGCCATTCATGTTTATATTATGTCAACCTTGACTTGTCTTATATCTGTTTATACAGATCGAAAGACTAATAAATACAATTGTTATTATTATTGTGAATGCTATTATTATAATTATTTTTTTAAATTTGCCTTAATTTATTTTCAGTAAATCTGTGAAGGAATATACGATCTTTTCCTTCAGAAGTGTTTACCAATTCCCCACGTCCTTATAAAGGTGCAGGAAGTTTTCAGGTAACCCAAATGATTTCATTTTTTCATAAATTTGACGTTATAATTTCTTAATTTTTCTTTTTGAATAATTCCCGCTCAAACATTTGATGGGGTAAATTATTCTCAGAACAAAAAATGGAGGATCATGGCGTCGAATTTATGGAAAAATTAAACTACATTTAGTTTACGGAAAATTCCCGGTACCTACAAAAAGCGGTCCGCATGACTGGAGGGGAGGAGAAAGAGGGGGAGGGGAAAAAGGGGACTGTTTACGTAGTTGTTGACTATAGTGCGTTTCCCGAAGTCGTACGGGTCAGATTCGCAGTATTCCGTCCGCATTCGGCTTATTTCGCTTAGGCTACGACCCAATGTTGCCACTTTTCGAATTTCGCTCATTTCAACAGCAGTTGGGAAGTTCTGAGAGCAATCGTGTCAACAGCGCTCGTCAAGAATTTTTGAAAGGCGTGGGAAATTTATGACCTCTTATTGGCTGACACTCTCCCCCTCACCCTACAAGTCTAACCGTAGACACGCCTCACCCGTACGATCTCTGGAAACGCAGTATAGTAACGTAGGACCAATGAAAAGTACCCCGAAAGGCACCGAGGCGACGGAGTGTTTACTCGTGCCTTATTGTTAACGTTGAGTGTCGCCAGCCTGCTCGTACCCACTCGCGCGAGTCGGTTGTTAAATTTTCAAGAATTTTGCGAACAGGTTGTTAAACACGACAATGATTATTAAAAATAAAATTATAAAAACTTACACTTAAATAAATAATATTAAAAGCAAAGGTATTAAACACTCAAAACTCAGCACTTCCCAATTATTTTACTACAATTTACTATTATCTATGTTGTTGAGATTATTTGCGTCTGTTGTATCTTTAAATTGTAACCCGACAATCGCCATCATTGCTATGAACTGTTGATCGGCATTTGAGCGATAAGCTTGTATATCGCTTGACTGCGATAGTAATATCGAGTATCGATATGTTCACCGTCAGAAAACATACAACATGTCAGATATAATCTATTTGAGGTGTATGAAACTTATTGAAATGAATAATTAACGCCTTACTATTACTCTGATGGATATGATCAGGTACAGTATTAATAAGTGAATTCTTCTCTACATTTTACATGATTGGAATGGACCATTAACACTTTCGACGGTGAGTTTAACTGAAAAACAGCCTTTTTAGAGAACGTTTCGCGGGAAATTCACATTTTCGCCCATAATTTCCCTTCCTTCAGTCGGAAATCCCTGAAAATTGCTGTAAGTGTTTACTCCCCACCCAGCACCCGATTCACTCGTCGCTGCCCCCTAGCTTATAGGGGAAAGGGGGAAAATGGCCATTTTTCGAACTTTGCCCAGCACCATTTTTATTTTTTTCTCCGTATCTAGGCTTGTTCGACACATTTCTCTCAAATCCGTATATGGAATCACCGTAGTAATCCACGTGAATTTTTTAAAGGAAATCGGAGGTGTGCGCGTATATTCATAATAAGCCTAACTGAAGTTATAGGTGTAAACTGAAAAATAAGGTATTTTAGCTTAAAATTTGTTATTTTAAAAATCATATAAAGAAATCATTAACAGAAGTTTTGACGTTAAAATGTTGAACAGTAGTAAAAATGTTGCTTATTCTTTAGAAATCATTTGTTAAAATTAACATAATTAAAATTAGGAATCGTGTTTTTAATTTACAAAATACTACTATATTAATCGCATCAAAAAATAAAAATTAGTCAAATAATTTTTCAGATTCTGATCCCAAAAATGTCAAAACGACAGCGATCTATTAAGTTTTTTAAATATGAATAACAGATATAATGATAGTAACGAAAATCATTGTGGAGCGTCGAAGCCAACGGAACCAAATTTCGAATCTGTTGAACGACCAATCAGTGAAGAAAAACCATCATGTTCGTCAATGAAAGAAATAGATAATCTTGCCCTCCCGGATTGTTGGAACGAAAAACAAGCAGAACAGTACAAATGGCTTGAAGTAAAAGAAGGTAAATTAGGATGTAAGAATTGTTCGACAGTTCAGCATTTAGGAGTGACAGCAGAAAAGCATGTCCATGTGTCCAAGGAATGGAGCGCATATTTAGTAACCCCAAATGGCAGTAATAAAACTACTAGGCAAGCTTTTCTACAAAAAAATTAAGGAACACGATGTTTCTAAAGCCCATATTAAAATTCAAGATTTGTTAAAAGAATCGGCTAATGACTCAATTTCCAATTTAGTACACGAACTTAATTATAAAAATATTGATGCTACCGTAAAAATTTTAATTTAATTTAATGACGATAAATTTCTTGGGAAAAGAGATAGTGGATTGGGATGCAACTCCATTTGTCAAATCATGGTTGAATCGCAACCATAGATTGGCTACGGATTCAAGAGTTCGGCAAAAATCAACAAAAGCATTCTGTGAGAATCATTTCGCTATATGGAATTTACAATAAAGATGAATATTTTATTATTGTTTGAAAATTTTATGCTCCACTTTGTTGTAAATCAGTAAAATTTATAATAAACTTATGTATGTATATGCATACGTTTTTTTTTCAGCGAGCCGGTTGTTAAAAATTTACCAGCACACCACTGGATAGGTGGGACTAGGGTATGTAATTGGAAAGAAGTTTGAATAACAAAGTGATCTGAAATGCCAAGATCGAAAACACTGGACTTTGTTGTGGATCATAGTTGGAGAATAAATTATCAGTTAGGGTTTGGGAGGATGATGTGACACATGTAGGTTTTGAAGCTGATGATTTCAGATCATATGAATCAAATACATTGGGCAATCCAATTTTCTGGGGTAAGTTGGACAGCATATCACAATTGAAATCACCAGTTACAATCAGGGTATAGTTCTTTTTAAATACAAGGTTTAAGAAGCTATCAAGTTTTTCAATAAACATGTTAAAATTACTTGACGGAGAGCGATATAAAACGGCTAAAATAAAAATGCGGTTTTTGACTTTAATAGAGCATGCAGAACACTCAAAAACCTTGTCATCACACAATGGGTGATTCACTAGTTGAATGTCATACTTTAACCTATTGTGTGCAGAAATTGAAACCACCATTTTTAAAAGATTTACAGGACAATGTAATAATTTTCCAGATAAAAAAAACATTTAATTCACTTTCACTCAGCCAGTGTTCACTAACACACAGAAAATCAGGTTCATTATCTAACAATGCTAACTCTAACTGAAGAGATTTATTTCTTAAACACTGAATATTAATATGAGAAACTACAATCTCTGATACATGGAGAATCAGAACTGGGGAGGGTCGTAGTCATAGGTTCTTGGACCTAACAATACCACTCTGTGCTCAAGTAGTAGGCCTATCGTTGGATTAAGAAGCCGCATTATGTACTGCAGCAGCTTTAGGTAACGGTGCAGCTTTAAGATCTGGAACATTATTGGGAGCTGGGATGGCCTTAGGCACTGGAGAGGCAAGGAGGGCCGGGACAACATCATCGATGGGAGTGGCATCCCGGACGGGAAGTTCCTTCTCAAAAGCTGGAGACACTGAAGAGGAAATTTCTGAATTGTTGAGTTGTTTTTTGAAATCAAAGTGTCTCATTGATACTCCAAGCGACCAGTAGGAACTATAATAAAGTTTGGAAATCAGGGAGGTCAGCACCAATTTTAAATGAAGACATCACATAATTTGAATGAACTTTTTCAAACGTAAAATTATGCCCCTTAAATCTATTTATTAGGTAGTTGGTTACATCATTACATGTTGTATTAATTTTTACTCGACCTAGCTGAATCCACGCTTTTTGGGTATTCCAAAGTTTTCCTTTGAGGATTCGTCATTACTATTTCCGTATATTGTGCGTTGGAGTCTATGTTGTTTTCCTCTTTCTATCTACAGTTGTAAACCCCTCATTGGTATCCACAGATACCATTTTGTCTTGAACAGTATCTATTGTGTAGTGTGGGTGATGATATCTGTTTGTGGCTGATGAATATTTGGTTTCTGATGTTTTGCGATATCTGCGTAATTATCATTCTTTTGTTTTGTATTGATTTGATGTCATTTCATTTTGTGTATTTATTTTTTCCACACAATTTAGCTGTTTCAGCACTGTATCTTTGGCAGTAATGGTTGTGGATGGTATGCTACAAATAGTTCACACGTCACCGGAATTTTAGCACTGTATGGCGGTTTTGAGTTAACTTCACAGTTGTTTAAAGCACCTGTTGTTACTTTTTCTCACTGTATATCACCTGCATTATTCTTCAGTTGATGTTTTTCAAGTTCCCATAGATTGCTAGGTTCTGCGAGTTATCATTTTTGTCACTGCAGCGCTCACATCTACATGTAAATTACTTATTGTATGTGTGGTGGTATTCACCATTTTCAATAATTGCTTGAAATTCGCCAGGAAACTTTATAGCTGCATCTTTATTAGCGCTTGCTGATTCACCTATACAACAAATGCTATGTATATTTGCACGGCATTTAAAATCTTGGAACCAACCGGAACTGGCATGAAATGTTTCTGAAGAATCTCCACCCACTTCTTGCTTTACACATTCAAACAGGGAAGTGCTTTACTGCAAATGATTGCTTGACTAAGGGGCATGTGTTCATTAGAACGCTTAGAATCAATCCACAACACTAGCAGTTTCTTCATTTTTTCAAGAATATTACTAAAGTGATCATGTGAGTTTATTCGCAGTTACTGCACTGGCTGCTTCAATGGAACTTTTTATTTTGTCTTTATTTAACAAAATTGTACGAATTGTAGAAGTTGTAAAGTTAAACTTAGTGCAATGTTGCACTGAGCTCACATTGTTCAAAACACTGAATCACTTAAACTTTTTCCTCAAGATTTATGTTTTCCATGATAATTTAGGATTATTTTCTACACTTTGACTGTCTTTACTCAATTTTATCATTTCTGCCATGATTTACTGAAATTATTTCCCCCTATTTACTGTAAAAATGTTATTTTTCCATAGATATTTAAAAAACACTGCAAATATGTCATTGAAACTGATTATGTTAAACAGCTTTCCTTTATTTTTTTAAAGCAAACAGCCAGCAAAAATGCGCACGAAATTAGCATTTATATTGCCTTAAGAAATTGCATTTTTATAATTATGCGCGTTCCATGTAAAGTTTTACCGAAATTCAAACAGTTGAGCATTCAAAGCCGTCAACGCATTTTGCGTAACCGTCAATTTACGCAAGCAATCTCGCCAAGATATTTTTATATATATTCATCGTAGGTCAAATATTTACTTTACGAAAAATATAGTACTATCATTTGAACGCGAAGGCAATGAGAGACTTCGAGATTTAACCATAACCCAAATTTTCCTTGGACTCGCATTTAAGCCGAGGGGTGATTTTTTCATGATAGATTTCGACAAAAAACATCGTCTTGTATTCTGGCAGATACAGTACTAATTGTTCTTCTATTTTGTCTTTTAATAGAAAGAGAAAAATTATGTCAAACATCAGGTCAAAAAATGCGATATTTCCCTGTTCTTATACAGTGCATGTTGCAAAAATTTTTGCAGGCCCGAGGGACTTCCCGGCTCATTCTCTCTTAAAACAAGCTCTGACAGCAGTTAGATAGGAAAGTTTGAAAACAGAAGAAATAAAATTAATCCTATCTCAACATTTTGTCTTTATTTTTAAGGGATTTCATATTACTATATTTATAAGATGGTACTCATGGGGATATCCTCTTTTTCGACGTCATAACTACAAAATATATGGAAAGAGCAACTGTTGAAGGATAAGGGGTTGAAAGAAGGCAAAGAGGAACTGCGGGATTTTCTTGCCTCGGGAATGCAAGGGGAGTAGGGGTGAAAGGCTCAAGTTGGGGAAAACCGAGAAGAGGGAAAATAAAAGGTAATTGAAGAAGATTGAAAATAGGTGCATGTTTTGCCATCATATTCCTTGGAAACATAAATCGGCCAGTTGTATTTTCCTTGGAGGGGCATTGGCCCGGTGGACGGTGCCCCCCCCCCCCCTCCCCCCTTGGTACACCCATGCCATTCACAACTCTAGCAACTTCTCTTACGATTTCTTTCATCATAAAAGTCAAGACTAAAGTCAAAGTGAAATACACAAATTCAAAAATTAAATTACTTCATTTTTAAATGAATAGGAAATTCTGTATGACTTTTCACAATGAATTAACTAATTCCCAATATTGCAGAATAATTTAACAATGAAAACTACAATAATTGCTCAATATTTTAGAAGTGATACCTTGTAATTATTTTTCCGATTTATTTATTACTTTAGAATTAGGGAAGCCGTAACATCGTGGAACATATTTAATCATTTTCTTATTTACTCTCGATATTTTATATATTTTCTAATCAAAAGTATATTTCAGTTTGCAATGTATCATTATTCTTTCTATCATGTTGAAAAATTAAGGCACACTAATAGGAAATCATCTGGCTTGCAGGGACATTTTGTCCTATTTTGTGTTTGGGGACATTTAGTCTGGAAACATTATGTCTGGGTACGTTTTGTATGGGGACATTTTGTCCGAGTCCCAGTGTTTGGTGTATGAACATTTGGGACACTTAAGACCTCATCCAAATAATATTAATTTGCAAATATGAATGATGTACATTTTTGTATGCTCATCATTTATTAAATTAATATAGTGATTTCTTAAATTTATATACCCCCTACATTTTCAGTTTTTACTGCATATATGTAATTGTTATTAAATTCTTAGTCAGTTGATACCAATGTCCATTGTTTCTCCTTCGGATTTCTTCCACCCCCCCTTTTCACTTCCCCCACGTTTTACCCCCATCATTTCCATTTCTTCCCATCATATTCATAATTGTTATAAAATTCTTGGTCTGTTGATACCAATGTCTACTGTGTTTCCTTCAGATTTCTTCCGCCCCCCTTTTCCCTCCCCTCTGTTTTCATCCCTCCTCCATTTCCATTTCTTCACTTCATATTCGTAATTGGTATAAAATACTTAGTTGATTGATACCAATGTCCACTGTGTTTCCTTCGGATTTCTATATACCTCCCCCCCTTTTTCACTCCCCCCTCCTCCTACCCCCTCTCCGTTTCCCTTAACTGGACATAAAATCTGTCGACATGTTCACTGTGGGCATATATAAAAGTGGACAAAAAAAAGCAGTGGAAAAAAAGGTTGTGGACATCTATAATATATAGATGCTTCTTACACATGATATCTATAATATATAGATGCTTCTTACACATGATATATTATATATATATGAGGATACAAAATTATGAGGCACTTCCAGATGTGCCAGAAACTTGAAATTTGGTAGGATTATAGGTTTTTAGTCACAACCAAAGGAAAAAATCCGAAACTGGCAAAATTCCTATTTTGAGGGGTTATTTTGGCCCCTGTTTGCCCCATTTTTTGCCCATAAGAAAGCATGTAAATTGGTGCAGAGGTTTTTATATTTACATTTTAAAATTACTTCCCGTCAAGATACGAACTCGAGACTTAAACTGTCGGATAAGATATAAATTGTAGTCTCTTATTTTTGAAGACGGAATGCAAATCCGAGTAGAATTAACGTAAATTTATAGTTTTTATCTCAAAAAAGTAGTAATTTTTCTGGGTCTTACAATAGGTTTACTTGGTAACAAGCTCTATCCTTTCATATGGGTAAGCTTTTAATGGGAATCAGAGGCTTATATTTTAATGCTGTTAATGTTAAACTACACCTAATGAAGGAAATCCGATATTGATATAATCCTCATTTTTGGGGCTGTTTTGCCCCATTATTGCCCAATTCGAGAACAAAAAAGGCGGTGCCGCTGCGTAGGAACCAGAGACTTGAAATTTGGCACGGTTATAGAAATTTCATTGCAACCTAAGATAAAATTACAAAAATTCTATTTGTTGAGGGGCGGCTTTGCCGCTTTTCGGCCCCATGCGAGAACAAAAAATGCAAGGCAGCTGCATAGGACCTAGAGACTTGAAATTTGGCACGATTATAGAATTTTCATGGCAAAGTAAGATAAAATTGTAAAATTGGAGAAATTTCTATTTTTAATGTGTGGTTTTGCCCCTTTTCGGCCCCATACGAGTGTGATAATTATAAGGCACTTCTTAATGAGATACAAACTTGAAATTTGGCAGAATTATGGGTTTTTAGTTACAACAGATGGAAAAAATCTTAGAATGTAAAAATTCATAATGTTAGGGGCTGTTTTGTTCCATTATTGCCCTATACGAGGATTAAAATTATAAGGCATTTCTAAATGAGCTACAAACTCCAAATTTGACACGGTTATATGATTATGTACAACATTGATTGGGAATAATTTGAATTTGTAAAAATGCTAAAATTTGACAATGCTTGCAGAATGCAAGCACATAACAACTGGTATTATATATATATATATATGAGGATACAAAATTATGAGGCACTTCCAGATGTGCCAGAAACTTGAAATTTGGTAGGATTATAGGTTTTTGGTCACAACCAAAGGAAAAAATCCGAAACTGGCAAAATTCCTATTCTGAGGGGCTATTTTGGCCCCTTGTTGCCCCATTGTTAGCCCATAAGAAAACATGTAAATTGGTGTAGAGGTTTTTATATTTGCATTTTAATATTACTTCCCGTCAAGATACGAACTCGAGACTTAAACTGTCGGATAGGATATAAATTGTAGTTTCTTATTTTTGAAGTCAGAATTCAAATCCGAGTAGAATTAACGTAAATTTATAGTTTTTATCTCAAAAAAGTAGTAATTTTTCAGGTTCTTACAATAGGTTTCCTTGGTAACAAGCTCTATCCTTTCATATGGGTAAGCTTTTAATGGGAATCAGAGGCTTATATTTTAATGCTGTTAATGTTAAACTACACCTAATGAAGGAAATCCGATATTGATATAATCCTCATTTTTGGGGCTGTTTTGCCCCATTATTGCCCAATTCGAGAACAAAAAAGGCGATGCCGCTGCGTAGGAACCAGAGACTTGAAATTTGGCACGGTTATAGAAATTTCATTGCAACCTAAGATAAAATTACAAAAATTCTATTTGTTGAGGGGCGGCTTTGCCGCTTTTCGGCCCCATGCGAGAACAAAAAATGCAAGGCAGCTGCATAGGACCTAGAGACTTGAAATTTGGCACGATTATAGAATTTTCATGGCAAAGTAAGATAAAATTGTAAAATTGGAGAAATTTCTATTTTTAATGTGTGGTTTTGCCCCTTTTCGGCCCCATACGAGTGTGATAATTATAAGGCACTTCTTAATGAGATACAAACTTGAAATTTGGCAGAATTATGGGTTTTTAGTTACAACAGATGGAAAAAATCTTAGAATGTAAAAATTCATAATGTTAGGGGCTGTTTTGTTCCATTATTGCCCTATACGAGGATTAAAATTATAAGGCATTTCTAAATGAGCTACAAACTCCAAATTTGACACGGTTATATGATTATGTACAACATCGATTGGGAATAATTTGAATTTGTAAAAATGCTAAAATTTGACAATGCTTGCAGAATGCAAGCACATAACAACTAGTATTATATATATATATATATGAGGATACAAAATTATGAGGCACTTCCAGATGTGCCAGAAACTTGAAATTTGGTAGGATTATAGGTTTTTGGTCACAACCAAAGGAAAAAATCCGAAACTGGCAAAATTCCTATTCTGAGGGGCTATTTTGGCCCCTTGTTGCCCCATTGTTAGCCCATAAGAAAACATGTAAATTGGTGTAGAGGTTTTTATATTTGCATTTTAATATTACTTCCCGTCAAGATACGAACTCGAGACTTAAACTGTCGGTTAGGATATAAATTGTAGTTTCTTATTTTTGAAGTCAGAATGCAAATCCGAGTAGAATTAACGTAAATTTATAGTTTTTATCTCAAAAAAGTAGTAATTTTTCAGGTTCTTACAATAGGTTTCCTTGGTAACAAGCTCTATCCTTTCATATGGGTAAGCTTTTAATGGGAATCAGAGGCTTATATTTTAATGCTGTTAATGTTAAACTACACCTAATGAAGGAAATCCGATATTGATATAATCCTCATTTTTGGGGCTGTTTTGCCCCATTATTGCCCAATTCGAGAACAAAAAAGGCGATGCCGCTGCGTAGGAACCAGAGACTTGAAATTTGGCACGGTTATAGAAATTTCATTGCAACCTAAGATAAAATTACAAAAATTCTATTTGTTGAGGGGCGGCTTTGCCGCTTTTCGGCCCCATGCGAGAACAAAAAATGCAAGGCAGCTGCATAGGACCTAGAGACTTGAAATTTGGCACGATTATAGAATTTTCATGGCAAAGTAAGATAAAATTGTAAAATTGGAGAAATTTCTATTTTTAATGTGTGGTTTTGCCCCTTTTCGGCCCCATACGAGTGTGATAATTATAAGGCACTTCTTAATGAGATACAAACTTGAAATTTGGCAGAATTATGGGTTTTTAGTTACAACATATGGAAAAAATCTGAGAGTGTAATAACTCATAATGTTAGGGGCAGTTTTGCTCCATTATTGCCCCATACGAGGATTAAAATTATAAGGCACTTCTAAATGAGCAACTAACTCCAAATATGACATGGTTATATGATTATGTACAACATCGCTTGGGAATAATTTGAATTTGTAAAAATGCTAAAATTTGAAAATGCTTGCAGATTGCAAGTACATATTAACTAGTATCTATAATATATAGATGCTTCTTACACATGATATATCATATATATAGGAGGATACAAAATTATGAGGCACTTCCAGATGTGCCAGAAGCTTGAAATTTGGTAGGATTATAGGTTTTTGGTCACAACCGAAGGAAAAAATCCGAAACTGTCGAAATTACTATTTTGAAGGGCTATTTTGGCCCCTTTTTGCCCCATTTTTTGCCCATAAGAAAACGTAAATTGGTGTAGAGGTTTTTATATTTGCATTTTAAAATTACTTCCCGTCAAGATACAAACTCGAGACTTAAACTGTCGGATAGAATATAAGTTGTAGTTTCTTATTTTTGAATACGGAATGCAAATCCGAGTAGAATTAGCGTAATTTTATAGTTTTTATCGCAAAAAATTGCTAATTTTTCTGGGTCTAACAATAGGTTTCCTTGGTAACAAGCTCTATCCTTTCATATGGGTAAGCTTTTAATGGGAATCAGAGGCTTATATATTAATGTTGTTAATGTTAAACTACACCTAATGAAGGAAATCCGATATTGATATAATTCTCATTTTTGGGGCTGTTTTGCCCCATTATTGCCCCATTCGAGAACAAAAAAGGCGATGCAACTGCATAGGACCCAGAGACTTGAAATTTGGCATGGTTATAGAAATTTCATTGCAACCTAAGATAAAATTACAAAAATTCTCATTTTTAAAGGGCAGTTTTGCCCCTTTTCGGCCCCATGCGAGAACAAAAAATGCGAGGCAGCTGCATAGGACCTAGAGGCTTGAAATTTGGCAGGATTATAGAATTTTCATGGCAAACTAAGATAAAATTGTAAAATTGGAGAAATTTCTATTTTTAATGTGTGGTTTTGCTCTTTTTCGGCCCCTAACGAGTGTGATAATTATAAGGCACTTCTTAATGAGATACAAACTTGAAATTTGGCAGAATTATGGGTTCTTAGTTACAACAGATGAAAAAATCTGAGAGTATAATAATTCTTAATGTTAGGGGCTGTTTTGCTCCATTATTGCCCCATACGAGGATAAAATTATAAGGCACTTCTAAATGAGCAACAAACTCCAAATTTGATATGGTTATATGATTATGTAACACATCGCTTGGGAATAATTTGAATTTGTAAAAATGTTAAAATTTGAAAATGCTTGCAGAATGCCAGCACATATTAACTAGTAATATATATATCATGTGTAAGAAGCATCTATATATTATAGATATAGGAGGATACAAAATTATGAGGAACTTCCAGATGTGCCAGAAACTTGAAATTTGGTAGGATTATAGGTTTTTGGTCACAACCGAAGGAAAAAATCCGAAACTGTCGAAATAACTATTTTGAAGGGCCATTTTGGCCACTTGTTGCCCCATTTTCGCCCATAAGAAAACGTAAATTGGTGTAGAGGTTTTTATATTTGCATTTTAAAATTACTTCCCGTCAAGATACAAACACGAGACTTAAACTGTCGGATAGAATATAAATTGTAGGTTCTTATTTTTGAAGACGGAATGCAAATCCGAGTAGAATTAGCGTAATTTTATAGTTTTTATCGCAAAAAATTGCTAATTTTTCAGGGTCTAACAATAGGTTTCCTTGGTAACAAGCTCTATCCTTTCATATGGGTAAGCTTTTAATGGGAATCAGAGGCTTATATTTTAATGCTGTTAATGTTAAACTACACCTAATTGAAGGAAATCAGATATTGATATAATCCTCATTTTTGCGGCTGTTTTGTCCCATTATTGCCCAATTCGAGAACAAAAAAGACGATGCAGCTGCATAGGACCCAGAGACTTGAAATTTGGCACGGTTATAGAAATTTCATTGCAACCTAAGATGAAATTACAAAATTACAAAAATTCTCATTTTTAAAGGGCGGTTTTGCCCCTCTTCGGACCCATGCGAGAACAAAAAATGCGAGGCAGCTGCATAGGACCTAGAGACTTGAAATTTGGCACAATTATAGGATTGTCATAGCAAACTAAGATAAAATTGCAAAAATTCCAATTTTTAATGTGTGGTTTTGCTCTTTTTCGGCCCCATACGAGTGTGATAATTATAAGGCACTTCTTAATGAGATACAAACTTGAAATTTGGCAGAATTATGGGTTTTTAGTTACAACAGATGGAAAAAATCTGAGAGTGTAATAACTCATAATGTTAGTGGCTGTTTTGCTCCATTATTGCCCTATACGAGGATTAAAATTATAAGGCACTTCTAAATGAGCAACAAAATGCAAATTTGATATGGTTATATGATTATGTAAAACATCGCTTGGGAATAATTTGAATTTGTAAAAATGTTAAAATTTGAAAATGCTTGCAGAATGCAAGTACATATTAACTAGTATCTATAATATATAGATGCTTCTTACACATGATATATCATATATATAGGAGGATACAAAATTATGAGGCACTTCCAGATGTGCCAGAAGCTTGAAATTTGGTAGGATTATAGGTTTTTGGTCACAACCGAAGGAAAAAATCCGAAACTGTCGAAATAACTATTTTGAAGGGCTATTTTGGCCACTTGTTGCCCCATTTTCGCCCATAAGAAAACATGTAAATTGGTGTAGAGGTTTTAATATTTGCATTTTAAAATTACTTCCCGTCAAGATACAAACTCGAGACTTAAACTGTCGGATAGAATATAAATTGTAGGTTCTTATTTTTGAAGACGGAATGCAAATCCGAGTAGAATTAGCGTAAATTTATAGTTTTTATCGCAAAAAATTGCTAATTTTTCAGGGTCTAACAATAGGTTTCCTTGGTAACAAGCTCTATCCTTTCATATGGGTAAGCTTTTAATGGGAATCAGAGGCTTATATTTTAATGCTGTTAATGTTAAACTACACCTAATTGAAGGAAATCAGATATTGATATAATCCTCATTTTTGGGGCTGTTTTGCCCCATTATTGCCCAATTCGAGAACAAAAAAGACGATGCAGCTGCATAGGACCCAGAGACTTGAAATTTGGCACGATTATAGAATTTTCATGGCAAACTAAGATAAAATTGTAAAATTGCAAAAATTCCTATTTTTAATGTTTGGTTTTGCCCTTTCTCGGCCCCATACGAGTGTGATAATTATAAGGCACTTCTTAATGAGATACAAACTTGAAATTTGGCAGAATTATGGGTTTTTAGTTACAAAAGATGGAAAAAACTGAGATTGCAATAATTCTTAATGTTAGGGGCTGTTTTGCTCCATTATTGCCCCATACGAGGATTAAAATTATAAGGCACTTCTAAATGAGCAGCTAACTCCAAATTTGACAGGACCCAGAGACTTGAAATTTGGCACGGATATAGAAATTTCATTGCAACCTAAGAAAAAATTATTAAATTACAAAAATTCTCATTTTTAAGGGGCGGTTTTGCCCCTTTTCGGCCCTATGCGAGAACAAAAAATGCGAGGCAGCTGCATAGGACCTAGAGACTTGAAATTTGGCACGATTATAGAATTTTCATGGCAATCTAAGATAAAATTGTAGAAATGCAAAAATTCAAATTTTTAATGGTTGGTGTTGCCCCTTTTCGGCCCCATACGAGTGTGATAATTATAAGGCACTTCTTAATGAGATACAAACTTGAAATTTGGCAGAATTATGGTTTTTTAGTTTCAACAGATGGAAAAAATCTGAGAGTGTAATAATTCTTAATGTTAGGGGCTGTTTTGCTCCATTATTGCCCCATACGAGGATTGAAATTATAAGGCACTTCTAAATGAGCAACAAACTCCAAATTTGACATGGTTATATCATTATGTACAACATCGCTTGGGAATAATTTGAAATTGTAAAAATGCTAAAATTTGAAAATGCTTGCAGAATGCAAGCACATATTAACTAGTATATAAAAATAGACAAAAGGCTGTGGACATAAATAGAAGTGGACATGTAGGCAATGGACAAAAAGGCTGTGGACATAGATAATGGTGGAGGTAAAGACTGTTGACATAAGGGTAGAGGACATAAAGGCAGTGGACTTAAAGGATATGGCATATCGTCTGGGAGGCCATGGCAACTTGTTGTAGCAGTTATGAACTACAAAAAATTATCATTTGCATATCGCACTTTTTTGTAAAAAAAATAATAATAAAAATGAATTAACCCGAACATCTTGTCAACCCGAACTGAACACTGCACATGAGGTTCCTAAACTGAACTGTTTGGGTTATAACCGAAGACCTGGCAACCCTAATTATGGGTGAAGGCAATAAAGTCTTTTGGTGGTGTCAGGAAGATGCAGTAGCAGTTACTAAGTAAGTAATCTCTTTATATATTTTGGAATTCTCTGTGCGAAAAGGGGGGGCAGGAGCTGGTTGTAGATAATTCATTACAGTAAAATCTCGATACAACATATCTCTACGGAGCATGAATTTTTATACTTTATACTGAAAGTATGGTATATAGAATATACCCATAAGGAGTAAAGAATTTTCTCTGGAAGCATCTCAGTGGGGGATTGGCATTCTCGCAGGTCTGACGCAAACTGAAACTGGTGATAATGAGTCTAACAGAGATGAATTTCCTAGAACTTAAGATTTTATCTCAATGCTATTGTGAAAATAACGACAGGGATAACTGATCATTGGTTCTACATTTTTCAGCTCGGAAAATTCCTTCTTTTGTGATTTTGACAGAATTCCGCAGATATTTTTGTACTAAAGACAAAAGACGCCTTCAAAATTGGTGTAAACCACTTGAATGAACAAGAATTGATTATAGTTGAGTCATTTACGGATGAAAGCATACGTTAAAACCACAAAAATCTTTTTTCGGGACGTCTGAATTTCATACGTAGTATTGAAAAGTACGTTTAGTTGAAGTATGTTATTTTGAAGTATTTATACAGTATTTATACGGGAAAATTGACGGGAATTAAAAGAAAGTGCGTTAATTTGAAATATACTTAATTGTGAAGTACGTTGTAACGAGATTTCACTGTAACAAGAATTCTTATCTTTGTGTGTACATATATGGGGCCCTTCTGTTTCATTTTTTCGCAGTTGAAAATTAAATAAAGGCTCTTGAAGGTTATTTCTACTACTATGAGTTTTAAATAAACTATAATAGCATAATAAATACATGACTGATAAGCCATTAATTACTGAGAGCATTCCTCCCATGCTATTGTGTCTCCGCTTTTTAAACTAGAAGAGTTGCTAAATAAAGTGAAAAGATCCCAAAATTAGTATCAGTGCTCATGAGACTTCTTTCGTTTATATCAGTGGTGTCCAAATTTTTCTTCATGGCGGACCACATCAGTGCTTGTGAATCCTTTGGCAGGCCGCATTGGAAGTTGCCAATTATTTGGCAAGCTGGATTAAATTTTTAATCAGAAGTTATCTATACATTCTGATGTGTCATTTTAGTGAAAATAAAGTCAAAATGAGGTTTTATGGTAAACATTCCAATGTTAAAACTTTTATTTTCAAAATTTTCATGAAAATGTATGAATTTGTGTTTTAAAAATTTCAGATTGCATTTTCATCATGGTTTCACATAAAAATCCTTCACGAGCCAGATACAGCCCACGGGCCCAAGGTTGTGCACCACTGGTTTATACGATGAAAGTCGTGAGGGGTGAAACATAATAACATTAGGTAAACAACATGACTTTTTGGTTGTTCTAATTCCATTGGAGTTTCTGTTTTAGCTTGCAGTGGTTGGGTCTTATTCCTGATGTACTCTAGTTAAACCATGATGGTTTGCATTAATAGCCCAGCAAGTTAGACAGTCGTCATTAATTTTTTTGGATTCTGTCTCTGAATTTAAACCTTTTATTTTCTTTCACTTTCTTCACGAAGTCTTTATCTTGATTCTTTGACGTTCACTACCGTCTACTGTTCTGCAGTCGCCAATACAGCGAAAAGTAAATTGTGCTCGAGTCTATTCTTACTGGGATGGGAACCAAATTCTATACTTCCCATTAGTTTAATTACTTTCCATTTGTGAAGATGAAATATATTCTAAATAGATTACCAAATTGCTTCCCACTGTCACATCTTCAATCGTTTACGTTAATGTTGTGCGAGAAAGGCATACTCTGCAAAATAAACAAGCATGTCATTAACAAGTTAACATCAAAAAGCAACTATAAAAAATCCATAAGACAGTAAATACGGTAAAAGTAATCATTTCTGTGAAAGTAAATGCTAAATATGAAAATTGTTTAGAGTTTTATAACATAGTTTCGAAAGACAAAAGATTTCTTGAAAATTTTTTTATCCTTTCTACCTTAGGATTAATTCTTGTGTGTGTGAGTGAGTGTATGAGCAATTGCAAAGAGGTCTCTGGCGAGGAGTTATACCCCGTAAACCTGTAAGTGTACTTTCCTTTTTTGTTCCTTTGCCCACTTTTAACTTTTACTGTTTGTCTTGTCTCCAAACATTCACTTTGTATGGTTAAGGAGTTTTTTCTTAATTTTGAAACATCCATCTCGCTGTAGTCTCCAACCCTTTTTACTTCTATACTACATATATGAGAAAGTAAAAATTTCTCCCATTTGCATCTGGTGGGTGCCACTCATTGGTGAGCTCTTCTTTTGATTATACCTTCCTTAAAAGTTGTAAAAATAAAATACCTTAAACATGCTTACCATTTTCTAAAGCATAGGGACTGTCCGTAATGCCCAGGTGTCAAGAATTCTCTCCAGAGTAATCTTTTTGTAATACACTTTATGGCAAATGTATGTCACGAGAGGCTAATTTAATTGGCACGGCACGTGCAAAACTTCATTCGTGGTTGAACCATTTTCAAATTTTAAGTATAAAAAACTGCTGATTATACAGATTTGTTAAAACTTTCGTTAGATTGGATCCCAGTAACTAAATTCATATACAAATACTGCGTTCGTTACATTGATAATATCAAAATTATACATCGCTGAATATATATTTTTGTCGCACACAATGCACTGCCACCATGCTGAAATTCTTAAATAAGATTTTCTTAAGCAGAGCTATTGGCTGATTGCTTTAGTTTCTATTTTGCTCATTATAATCTGGATAAATGAATTAACTTATCACGTAAAAATATTTTGCTGCAATTTTTAAAAGCTGATATGGCATGCAAGCTGAAAAAGGTTTGCCATCCCTGCTCTATTGGCTCGCATGTGGTAATAGTTGACCGCTTCAAGAGGTAAACATTGGAAACCAAACCTGGGGATGTCCCTAATTACGTCATCACAAGTTTGAACCATGCACAGAGGACAGAGCCGAAAGTTTAATACATACACTACATCAGCAATTTGTTAAATTTTCACTGCAGTCGATGTTAATCATCCGTTTGTATAAAAGGGAGAGAGATAGCGCCTGAAAACATAGTTACATTTGGAGTATGTTTATCACGAATGGACCTGGAAATGTGAAATGTTGTTTTGGTGCATCGTTTATGTCTTATAAAGGTGGTTGGGTTGCAAATTTGCAGAGGCTTCTCAAGATAAAACATCCTGGTGCTCAGGTATCAAGAGCACAACCAAAATATACCAGGCCAACACAACAAGAAATCAGGTTGGAAAATCCTACTGAAAGTCAGCCTTCTGCATATCATCTGATCTTTCTTCTATCCTTCCGCAACCAAGATCTCCCCTCTCCCAATACAGTCTAGCATCCATAGTCTGGACATCTGTAATCCGGGAACAACCGTGGTCCGGCAGTATTTGCAAAAATGACTAATTTGGGAAATCTAAAAAAAATTATGCATGTCAGTGGTTCGTAAACCTCTTGGTACTGCATTCCACTCCTGAGGTGAATTATACCCTCTCCAGCTGGAAATCGGTAAAATTTTGACGTATTTAATGAAAATAATTGAGACTACTAAATGAATTGATACATATTATCCAATTTTAAGAAATTATCCGCTTAAGTTGTGCACATGTTTGATGACGAGTAAAATTACAATGGATTGGTTCGAAAATCATTTTGTAATCGAATCTCAATGTCACTGTAACAATATAGGTTTAGACCCTAAATGCAAAATATTACTCATATTGGATAATTGTTCAGCTCACTCTAAACCAGAACTTATGATCAAAGACAATGTGTCTGTGTTTTTTCTGCCTCCAAACTGCACTTCTCTAATACAGCCTCAAGATCAAGGCATATTAAGATCGCTGAAGTGTCAGTATCAGTCTAATTACATGATGCAGTTTCTCATTGGTTTAAATTCAGGGAAATCAGTCAAGGAAATAATGAAAGAACTTACTCGTGCATGGGGAAGTATTCCAAAATCTGCTTTAGGAAATGCATAGTTTAAGTTATGGCCTGCTTTAAGGTTTCATGATGACGAAATCACATGTGGATTTCAAAGGGTTCCAAATTTCAGAAGAAAAACAGATGGTGATGGAATTGCTTCACTATGCAAAAGGTTTGAATAACCCTGAGTTTAAGAAAATGGTAATTGAAAATGTAGAAGAATGGGTAGATATTGACCAAGACACTCCAGTTGTGCATCATTTTACAGACCAGGAGATAGTAGAAATGGTGAAAAACGACAAGAAAAGTGAAAGTGAAGCCGAAGCTGATGAAGCTGAAGTTATTCGAGAAAGAATATCCATTGACGATTGCATTTATCATGCGACTCGGCTCATAGCAGGATTAGAGCAGCATAGTTCTTTCAGTGAGCAAGAAATCACGAACATTTACGTGCTGCAAAATCAATTCGTCCATGAAAAAACAAAAAACATGAAGCAAGCACATTTAACGGATATGTTTTAAAAGTTATCAAAGGCTACTGACATGGAAAATTTAAAAGCTTCTACTTCAGCCTCCCATGACGTAATGCCAGACAACATGCCTAGAAGCCCTAGAAGTAACCGAGATGCATCAGCTGCTCACAAACCGAACGCTACAATTTAATGTACGTAATTCCCAGTTCTGTTTTCGTTTTCACTAAAATAGGATTATTTTTATTTTCACTTGCTACAAATGTATTTAACTGTATACTTTATATATGTGCAGCATCATATAACAGAGAAATTTATTGTTTTTCTAAGTTCATTTAATGTTCACTTCATGTGCAGTTTGCAATACCTATGTGAAATGTTTATATGTATTTGCAAATTCCCAAACATAATATTCTTCATTATTTCTGATATCCATGTGTAATAATTGGATGACTTAATAAAATTTGTTATTAAAACATCGACTGCTTGATTGAAAATGCCATTGAATCTAAAAATATACCGCATAGCATCCAAGGTCTGGAAATATCCGTGATCCGGCTTAGCCCATATCCCAATGGTGCTGGTTTAAAGGTGCTTTACTGTATTAGTATGTTTTCTAATTACTAAATGGTTTTTCAAGTATAGGAGATATTATGATCCATACTTTTCTATGTTTTTTTAAAAGTATTAGGGAGGCCAAATGCTCATAAGAACAATGTAAAATTTTATCCAATTTTACATTTCCTCAAATTTACATTTCCCCTGAATCTGCATCTTATCCTGACAATTGAAATTCACCCGATTTTACATTTTCAATTTTCTGTTTCATAAAATACGAAGAAGCACTGGCGGTGTTCTACTCATATTCAAGGTTAAAAATAGGCTTTACTCAGTAGTTTTAGTCGTAACTTTGTCAAAGTCATGTTTAAATAGGCATATGTTTACATAAGAAATGTTTGCAATCCCACGTGGCAATAGATTTATCGGGCAATCGAATAAACGAACACACTTCATGCTCACTGTTACGCTTGCGTGGTTGCAGCCATTTGTTTTTGTAGGAAGTTTATATCAACACGACGCTAGGCGTTGTATATACCGTATTTACTCATGTAAGCCGCAAACTCGTGTACCCCACACATTCCTATTTTTGGGCCGGTTTGGATGGAAAAAATTAATTTGAGCCAGAATAAGTCTTTTAAGTCGCCTATTCCCACTCCCTGAAACAAGTTCTGCTCAAGTTAAGCATCTTCTCCCTTCTATGTGACGCAATTTATTGGTTGATCTCTTTATGACGATACTAGCAGAAATCTCCTAACTGATAGTCCTCTTTTGTTAGCCTCTTAACTGTTTTTGTTGTAATATTACGCAACTTCATCCCCACTTCACTGTTTTTGACATATTATTATGCACCGATGCGGAGCTTCACGAACTATTTGTTCATCTATGAACGGGAACTTCCCTATGCGGATTGGGAGTTTTTTTTCGCTTATCTTCTTGTGAGTAAATATTAGAAGGTTAGGAACAAACAAGTCGAAACACTTGAGATGTGGATTTCCGTCTTCCTTTTGAATGATGAAATCTTTCATTCTCAAAATTTCACCACTCCGAATTCCTTGAAGTGGATGAGGGAAAAGGATCCAACTTGAACCTATCTATTCTCCAACCGGCAAACCCTCAGTAGTCATTGAACTATAGTTATCAGTTAGTCGGCATATTCTTTCTGCCTACTTTTGCGAGTTTATGCCTGCAGTGTGGGCATAACTCACACATTTGCTTGGTCGCATAAATACGCGCATACTTCATTGAATTCGATGTCTTTTACGAATATAAACATAGATGCAAGCATATTGCAGAGAATTTACTATTGATACAATTTATATAACCTGTTCAGAAATCCTCGTGTAAGACACGCACCCCCTTTTTTCCCCCAGCGTTTCGGGAAAAATGTGGGCAGGGTACACGAGTAAATATGGTTAACGCGGTAATACATTTATGTATCGATCATTTTAGTAGGAAGTCGACGACATCTATGCGACGCTTGGCATTGTTTATAAATGTGGCAATCTATTAATTAATTTTTGGCCTGAAATATGGATAATAAAGCAAAACAGAAAGTATTTACAATAAGTGATAAAATTAATATCTTAGCTCAACTTCATGTGCATGTTGTAACATGTATCCAACTTTCTGACTGGTTAAAGAAATAAAATGTTATGTAAGTTAGTTTATTTACAATTTCATTGTTATTGTGTTCAGATGTATATTTACCAAAGTTATGATATAAAGCAACCCACATTTTACTTTATGTTACATAATCTTAATTTCCCCGATTTTACACTTTCCTCGATTTTACGTTTATTTTAGGCGGTCCCTTGGTGTCAAATCGAGGTTTCACTGTATTTGTGGCAGTTATCCGGTGGAGATGTTCAAACTGAATTGAAGAAACAAGGGCTAATTCAAAGCAAGCCTCTTATACTCTCCATTGCAAAGTAAGTTTTAATCAATGTGATAATAGCAATGAAACACAGATATGCATTTTTTATCATCAAGCTTTTTTACCCTTTCAATGCTAATATTGTTCTATTATAAAACGGCATGTACATAGCCATTCACTATGTCCATCCCATTATATTCATTACTTGTTAACAGGCATATTTAATCTGTTGTGTACCAAGACAAAATAGTGAAATTTCTAACCTTCTGATTAAAGTCCATGGCATATTTTATGCTAATGCAATAAAATTTTAATCTAAAATATAAGATGTTCCGGTACTAAAATTCTATGACTCTGTCCTAAATTAGAATTAAGTACAGGCGACTCCTGAGTCTCGTTGGGGATGCGTTCCTGAAGACATGTTCGAATCTCGAATATTCTAGTGTTGAACGCCATTTTTCCATATACTTGCATGTTATAATCGGGGGATACGTTCCAGCATCTCGGGAAAAAGTCTCCCCTCACGTTCTATAAAGATAAAATAACATTACTAATATGTTAATACAACAATATTAAATTATGAATAAATTATATAATAAATATTTTAATGTATAACTTATTTTTTGCACTAAAAAGGAAAAAATAAATTTGTTACGAACTTCAAAGATAGATGTATGCAATATGCTTTACAGACAGCCCGATCCGGATCGCGTGAGTCGTTTGTAACAAACGACTCGTGCGAGCTGGATAACATACCTGCGTACATCTATCTATACATACAACTATTATCGCAGCGAAATTAATATAAAAGTTATTATAAAAACACAAAATAACTTGAGAATAAAGAAACAATAAAATTAAAAATATTTTCATACCTTAAATCTTTTTCAACTGTGCTTACTGGACTTGGTTTATTAATTGAGAAGTTGGAAGATTTTAGTTGGAAGAAGAGGAGCTATTGGGTGGGGAACCGTTTATTGTTGTTATCAAATTACCTGAATTTATCACGTTCTAGAATTTTCTCCTTCTGTTTCACATAAGTGCTAATAGTTGGACGACACACTCCCAACGATCGTGCGATTTCAGCTTGGCTTTCACCATTCTCAACATGCTTTAAAATTTCTAATTTCAATTCATAACTATGAATCTTATGCCCTCTTATTTGATTCCCTTACATTATCACTATTACATTTCCTTTTAGATCCCATGTCAAGTGATAAATTTATAAATACATCAATAAAATAAATAAATTTAAAAGATTAACAGAAAAAAGGGTGAAATCACCACAAATTCAAACAATTAGAGCAGATATAATTTTGTCTACACCAAAACTAAACCTCGCGTTTGGTCGGAATCAATTACTATGCGAAGTTTTACCGCGTATATTATTGATCGGCAGGATCGAAATCTCGAATTAATCGAGACTCGAACAATCGAGACTCGGGAGTCGCCTGTACTTGAATTATGCCATCATTCCTGTTTAAGAACCTGATTAAATCACAGGTAAAATTAAGATAATAACACAACTAGCAGATATTTTACAAAATTTTTCAGAATCACTATTCTGCTAATTGCTGGATTTTTATTTTATGGTTTACTGCCTTAGATGTTTTACAACTACTTGAGTTAGGTGTCTGTGGGCATTTATTTCAGAAATACTGAGTAAGTTTTCTATTATTAACAAAAAATAATGCGTTTGCATTGGTTGGGAAGTGGATAATTGAGATGTCGATTTCAATGCTTAATCACATTCATATTCATAGCCAAACTTTGATACATAAATGCCTATATAGTTGTTAAACAAAATAACTTGGAGACAGAATTATTTGAAAGAAATGTTTAAAAATGTATTCTTAATTGTTAATTTCTTTTAAAATAGCATTTTATAATATAAATTTTAAAGTGGAAAATGTTTTACACCCTCTTGCTTCTGTAAGGGACAGTTTTTGCCAGAAAAATGATTCCTCATGCTTTATAGACAACCAAGTGGTTCAACTTTCCTTGAATGGACTGCGACAACATCTTGCCCATTTGCTAGCAGCAGTGCTGCAAACCACTTCAAAATTTGGGAGTGGTTCGGTTCGCAATTCAGTTCTAAATTTTTGGAAGTAGTTCGGCTCATGGTTTGGTTCAGACGAGAATTTTGACAAGTGGTTTGGTTCGGTTTGCGGTTCGACAAAATTAATCATTTGAAATAATATTCAGAAATAATTTATCCAATATAAACATTACACATTCAGTATCAGTCTGTAAGTAAATCAATCAGCAGTCATTATTTTAAATGAAAGAAAAATTTATTTAAAGAAAGGAAAAATTTATATTTTAAATATATTACAATACCATCATCTTCATTTATTTATATTTAAAAAATGGTATTTTTGATCCTAACATGATTTTTATGTTTATTGATGTTTACTTATCAATTAAAAATTCTCTGAATGGATTCACATCAAATTCATTTACCTACATACACAATCATACATAATCAGAAAGAAAATGCGCCTCTAGCTTAAACCGCTTTTGAGATTATCCCTGGATGGACGGACAAACCGAAAACATAAAAGTGTTTTAAAGAAATAATTAAAAATCAAAGAAAATTAGTTCCTCAAGACATTTGATTTCTTTTTCTTACCTGTAATACACATTATTTAGAGTAAAAAAGATTTATAACAAGATCCTTACTGCCCATCTCCCAATATTTAACCTCTTTAGTTCTACCACCAGCACTTGCCTTTATTTTCCTTATTCCCACACACATACCCATTGCCGCATTGATAATTTCCTCCCTCCTCTCTCTGGGGTTCACCCTCTCTCCGTCTTCCACAAGTCCTTTCTTTTTAGTCCTTCCCCCGTCTTTCCCCAAACCCTCCCGAGATGGTCTCCCACCTCCAGCCTTTCCTTTCCCCTCCCCCTTTATCCATTTACAACCTACCCCCCGCAGTAACCCTCTGAGATAGGTCTCTCCTTTCCCTCCCCTCAATTCCTTTCAGTCTTACAAACTACCCTCCCTCCCCCCCTCTCTACCCATTTTTCTCCATATGTACTTTCTATTCTCACCATATCTGCACCTGACGATAGCACTGTAATGTCGAAACCCGGGTCGTAAGAGAAAACAATGGAAGTTACAAAGCGTTATTCTTTTGGTTCATTTATAACAAATAAAATAAAAAATGTTCGCTATATTTATCAAGGGTCTAGGAAAGTTCACCGACCAAAATTCACCGAAACACAATTCATCGACTAGGAAGATTCTTTTCCGCAAGCCCTTATTAAGATTTCCCTGATTGAATGATAGATTTAATTATTGAAGTAGACAGTTTCTTGCTTTCCAATGGCGATGATGCACGGCATCACAATTTTTCCAACTTTCAATAATAAATTTATGTAAATAAAATATTTTAAATTAGTTAATTGGTCAAAAATATGAAATAAAATATTACTCTGCATTATTATATAATAAATTCAAAGAGACACTTTTAGCTCTTCCAAACATATTACATATTGCTAATTTTTTTCTTTTGCCACCTTAGAAAAGTAATCAAAAAATCAATATGATAGTAAAATTACGTTATAATTTAAAATTAATCGACAGTTCGGGGCAGATTATTCAATATACGAAGTGCGGACACTTGTGGTTCAAAACAAACGATTATAAAATGTAGATTGACCCACTTTAAATAACACTAACATGTTAATTAATTTATTAGTCTTAAATAAAGTTTACTAAAATATTATTAAAAAAACACACTTTAGATAATTCAAGGAATTCTGCGGGAAATGAATGCCTCCGATCCAAGAGATCCTCCGAAGTCCTCGCCTGTTTTTGCTGGAATAAAAACCACCAAGTAATGGAAATATCATAGAAGAACACCACACGAGAGTTGGAAAAGGAATGATGTCGTTGAAAGCTCAAGCCGTTGAGAGCAACAATTTGAATTTTTCCGAAGAAAAAGATATGAGGAGAGTTGATGGTGTTCTAAGAAAGACACAGTGGGGCATATTTTCTCAAGTCTGCTAATTACAATGCTGAAGGGGGTGATGATAAGGCATGGATTTTTCTCTCGGCATGAAAGTAGATTACGGCTCCTTTCTAGGCCATTGTAAAACGAACATTTTGCCTGCGTTCAGATAAAGATCTTTCTATATTCTGTTGGTCGGTTTCTGCTTACAGTGGTTGATCCGGATATTGTCGCAGTTGGTGTCCCCATAACCCTCACCATAAATGTCGTCTTTGAATAACAATAGTAGCCGAGAGGAAAGAGATAGGCACTCTTTCCTTTGAAGCAAACCTGCAGGTTTTTCTAATGAAAAATTACGGTTCAATTTTCGGTTCATTGAAAAATTAATCACTGGTTTTGGTTCGGTTCACAGTTCAGCAAAATGACTGCGGTTCAGTTCAGTAGTTCGGTTCGGTTTGCAGCTCTGGCTACCAGATTCATTTTATCCATTAGTGGAAGATGGGTTTGTCATATGTTTTGTTATTTTGTCATTAGAGATTGAGATTTTTAATATGGTAAACCTTTTTGTTTATACAAGTGGTTATCTTTATGATATGTATTTTATTTTAGCTCACCAGAAAAGACCAGAGGTGATTGGTCAGAAGCAGCATTTCTGCCACTTATAATTAACCTTCGAGCAGGTGTGCTGGTGCAAATCTGCTACCAATGAAATTTGAAACAAAGTAAACACATTGTGCGTAGGCCGCTTGTTTACTCTGGCTCCTATATCTTCTAGTCTTCATACTGGTCATTCAGTGGCATTTATCCCGACGCTTGGTACAGATCTAAGTCCTTATAATATTTTATAATGTGTTGGTATCAAAAGTGCTACCACATGCCCGGTCATGTATTTTTTTACATAACATTTTAAACTGTAGTTGGTTAAGCATTACTTTCTTAACTTTATTGAATTGATTTATAAATTATATTACTTTAAATTGTTATTTGAACATCTGAAGTAGGTATTTCGTTCGAATAGGTCAGTTGGAATTTCTGTGTTTGAGTGTATCAGTCTGGTGTGTGTTTGTGTGTACATATATGGATGTGAAGGAAAGTTTTTACATTACAGGGAATCTGTAAAATATAAGTTGGATGAGAAAGTACGAGAAGAGGATTATCTAATGCATAGGTGTCCAAACTGTGGCCACTTTCATGATTTTGTGCGACTCGCTGAATGATTTTAATTTTTAATGTACTTGCAGCCATTTTCGAGAGAAGAAATTCCAAAATATTTTCAATTGTCGTTATTTTATTTGTTGTTTAAATATATATTCATATTTTGCCAAGTATTCATTGTGTATCGATGAAAGTAGTGACATCACCGATACCGCTCAATTAGCGATTTTTATTCGAGGTGTAACAGAGAGTTTTGAGGTTGTGGAGGAATTGCTGAATATAGTTGCTTTGAATGATTCCACAACTGGAAAGGACATTTTTGATGCAGTTCTACATGAAATGCAGCTCCACAAAATTGACTCATCGAATCTTATTCAAATTGTGACTGATGGATCACCGTCAATGCGAGGTTCTAAAAATGGTGCAGTATCGTTGCTGAAAAAAAATATTTTACAAAAATTCCCATGTACTGAAGTCAGCGATTTGCACTGTCTTATTCGCATACAAAATTTGTTCAAAGCGCATTAATATGGACAGTGGCATATTGAGGGTTTCTGGCGCCTGGGGGCAAAGAATAATTTTGCGCCCCCAGTAGCAGCGATTTTTGGAGGGGGGAGGGGAGGGGGTGCAAATTGCACCTCGACCCGACGGGTGCTAATTTGATATTTTTGCGCCCCCCTGAATGCGGCACCCAGGAAACTGCATTTTTGCATTTTTTAACCATAAAAATGGCACCCACCACTGAATATGGAGCATATCATGAATATTATCATCAAAACCGTTAATTACATCAGAGCCAGCGCTCTGAGACATCGAAGATATAAGGAAATGATTAAGGATATGGAGGAAGCCAAAGGAGCTGGTGTTCTTTATTTCACAAATGTTCGTTGGTTAAGCAGCAGTGCAAATATTTTTCGAGCTATGAGAGGAAATTAACTTTTTCATTAAATGAATTGGGTGAAGAAATTTTTCTCTTGGATCTTGCTTTTTACTTTCTCCATATACGTAGTATAGAGAAAGTATTGTTTTCATGAAAAAAATTGACTTCAAGATTTCAACGGAAATACACGTTTTGAAGCCCCTAGAACATGTTTAGATTATTTTTGAAATGATGCCTGTATGTGTATGTGATTGTGGGTGCTCTAACTCAAAAAGTACTTGCCATATCGTTACCAAATTTCATATGTAACACTTTGGCATGAGCACAAAGAGCTGATTAGTTTTTGGACAATACCGGTTAAGTGGGAGTCGAGGTTTATTCGAAACCCTATTCCGTTTTGGCGAAATATCTCCGTTAAAACATCATTATTGTATATACAACTTAATACAAATATTATAAAGAATATAATTTCCTACAACTTGTATTGAAACAATATTCCATATCAGTTATTGTTTAGGAATTATTTATTAACTAGTGTAATGCCCGTTGAAATATCAGCGGAAGAATTATAGATAGATAGATAGATTATTATTATTTTCATTTAAAATAATTAATATCACACTTTTACATATGAAATATTTTTCCATATACAACATTTCTAGTGAATATTCTGGTGTTGACGGGCTGTCTTTAGTTAAACTTAAACCTGGGCTATTATAGTATTAAATAATAGGTTTTTTCGGTTTCCGTCAAATATCTCCATAAAAATGTGGTTATTGCTAATATTTGTGAGGACCAAAGTTGTAGAGAATAATATTTCTTTCAAGTTCTGTTTGAAACAAATTTTCATAGAACCATCCATTTAGGATATATTTAACTTATTCTTAAATTATCAGTATACAGCGCCACCAACTAGCGGTGAATTCTGTAATATAATTTATGGCAATAAGGATGACTGTATTCTTTTACTATACGAAATAATAATTTTGCCTTATAATGCTATTCATAATAATTTAAATATCTATACACTAAATATGGAGAAAGTCATGTGTTGGCCACATCAGATTTTTTGTTGATATAATGTTCCATATCAATAATTTGAATGTGCAGCTGTAGTGAAAAGAGACAAATATATCTGAAATATATCGTTTGATCAACACATTTATAGGGAAGTTAAATTTGTTTCATAATCAGCTAAGGGAAAACAAATATGATCATTTTGAATCTATAAAGTCCATCATATTAGCCGAGAAGGATACTAAAAGATTTTCACGGGATATCGATATTTTAATTCAAGAGTTCAAGGAATGCTTTTCAGTATTTCTAAAAATGATATTGAAATCTTGTCAAACCCATTTATTGTGGACTATAATTCTTCACCAGATCATTTGCAACTTGAGCTTATTGAATTTCAATCTGATATTGAAGCCCATTCTGCTTTCAAAGAAAAACTAAAAAATTTTCATAATATTTATATCACACGAGAAAAAAATCCAGGTCTAAGAGACCATGCCTTAAAAAGGACATCACGTTTTGGAAGTACTTACCTTTGTGAACAACTTTTCACCCAAATGAAATTCACAAATAATCGATACCGGTATAATTTGACCGATGAAAATCTGACCCATCAGCTCAGATTATCATCTACAAAATTAAAGGATTTACAAATTGATGATCTTTTGAATTAAATAAATTTAAAATACTTTGTAAAAAGAGTAAACTCTATTAAAGAAATATGTATTATAAAAAAGATAATAAAAATTTGTAATTTGAATTAAATGAATTAAAAAAACTTTTAAATAAATATGCAATATAAAAAAATAACAGAAAAATTAATAATTGATTTAGCAAAAAATCCTACAGACACTCCCCTTCTAGTGTGGCCACACAAGATATTTTCTGGCCGCTATAAGGCTACCTGAGCTTCCATATCTGGACACCCATGACCTAAAGGCTTCGAAAGAACTTTCTGGGGATGAAAACGATTTTCTAGATAGCGAAGAGGAAGGGAGTTGTGCAGAAAACTTTATCACGTTAGAAAATCAGGAAAATGACAACACTGAATCTGAACAAGTACCAGATAGTGATACTACAGCTGAAGATTAGGAGGAAAGTGAAGATTATTTTATTGGACGTGACAAAATTACTAAATGGAAAAATCTGATGTGGCCAACACATGACTTTCTCCGTATTTGGGGTATAGATATTTAAATTATTATGAATAGTATTATGAGGCAAAATTATTATTTCGTATCGTAAAAGAATACAGTCGTCCTTATTGCCGTAAATTACGTATATTTTGAATATGTTTACAGAATTCACCGCTACATGGTGCTGGAGCTGTATACTGGTATTAAGAAAAAGTAAAATATCTCCGAAATGAATGGTTCCACAAAAAATTGTTTCAAACAAAAGTTGGAAAAAATGTTATTCTCTACAACTTCGGTCCTCACGAAGATTACCAATAACGATGCTTTTAAGGAGATATTTGACGGAAACCGATTATTTATAAATAATTCCTAAACAATAACTGCTTTGGAAAATTGTTTGAAATAAAACATGTAGGAAATTATATTTTCTACAATTTTACTTTCTCATACGAAGTATCTAGCAAGTATTGTTATCGCGAAAAAATTCGACATCGAGATTTTTACGGAAATATACGTTTTAGGTGTCGCTGAATCCGAAAAAGTGGTTTGTGGTTTTTGCAATGCCATCTGTCTGTCTGTTACTGGCTCTGGAGCCTAGATGGTAGAGGAAAAATGAATGATATCTCGTACTTACTCATTTTATCATACTTAGGGTTACCAGACTTCCGGTTTTTCCCGGACATGTCCTCTTTTTAAGGGCATCCAGGGACGTCCGGGCGGGATTTTGATTACTGTCCGGAATTTTCCGGACAATGAAAAATAATGTCCAAACAAGAAATAATTGCTGCACTTATGCTTCTCTACCACAGCAAAACAAGATGGCTTCCTTTATTTCCAGCCATTCATCGGGTGCTTCAATTATATGAGCCTTTAAAATCTTATTTTGTAAGACAAGATAGTATCCCAGTAATTCTCTCAAAGTTTTTTGAGGATGATTTTGGAGCATGTTATTTATGGGAAGTACGTTCCCTTATGTCACCCTTCCATAGTAGAAAAGGAACACAATTCTGTTTTAGAAGTAATAGATATTTTGGAGAAGTGCCGTTTTCTAGTATGGGAAGGAATTGAAAATAAATTTATTCCATTAAAAGTAAATGAAATTTTAAACAAAGCAAGGGGTAGGGGTTTTAACATTGAATCTGAACAGTTTCTTCGCAATATAAATGTCTTTTATGAGACTATTTCAAAATATTTGGAATCGTGGATAAAACTTTTCGATGAATTTTCCGTTTTTAAATGGATGCATTTAAAAAAATCTGATGTGGCCAACACATGACTTTCTCCATATTTGGGGTATAGATATTTAAATTCTTTTTATGAATAGCATTATATGGCAAAATTATTATTTCGTATCGTTAAAGTATACAGTCATCCTTATTGCCGTAAATTACGTAAATTTTGAATGTTTACATAATCCACCGCTACATGGTGGTGGCGCTGTATACTGCAAATTAAGAAAAAGCAAAGTATCTCCGAAATGGATGGTTCTACGAAAATTTGTCTCAAACAAAGCTTGGAAGAAATATTATTCTCTACAACTTTGGTCCTCACGAAGATTACCAATAACGATGTTTTTAAGGAGAAAACCGAAAAACCGGTTATTTATAAATAACTCCTAAACAATAACTACAATAGAAAATTGTTTCAAATGAAAGTTGTAGGAAATTACATTCTCTATGCTCATGTTAAAGTGTTATATGTAAAGTTTGGTAACGATATGGCATGTACTTTTTGAGTTAGAGCGCCCACACTAACATCTGCACAGACACACACACAGACATCATTCCGAAAATAGTCTAAACGTGTTCTAGGGACCTCAAAACATGTTTTTTCGTTGAAATCTCGAAGTCGATTTTTTTCATGAATACAATACTTTCCCATTACTACGTATGGAGAAAGTAGAAAGGATTGAGTTGGGACAAAATTTTGCCCTCGTTAACTTATTTAAGACAAAATGGTGTTGATATTGATGATTCAAAATTTTTTTATCAATGGTGCAATTTAAAATCTTTCATTGAAAGTAATGATAATTTCTATAATGATACTGAAAGATTGGCTCATGAAAAATGGAAATACTTTTTTAATGAATGTGAAAGTATTGAATTATTTTCAGAATTGTTAAAGGCTTCAATGTCCTTTTTTGCTTTAGCAGGACATAATGCTAATGTTGAGCGTATATTTTCATTCATCAGTGCACAGTGGACGAAGGAAAGAAATCGACTGAAGGTAGCTTTAGTTAAAGGAATACTATTAATGCAACATAATTTTTAAAATTTCAGTCATGAGCAGTTCCATAAATATCTTTTGACAAAGACAGATCTTCTAAATTTAATTGGGAAATCTGATAAATATTATACAATTGAATTGATATAAAATTTTTATTAACTCTGTATAATATAATTTTTTTATTCTATGTTTTAAAAGCTTGTTCCATTATCTATATTTTCATTGTTATACTCAAATATAAGATTTTCTGTAAACTGTAACTTACCAATATTAAAATAATGTATCATATATATATATAAAGCATCCTCTTTTTTGGACAAAATGTCCTACTTTTGTCATACATTTTCATCACCATTGTCCTACATTAACCTCAAAAGTTCTGGTAACCCTAATCATACTGAGCAGAGTATATGTAGAAATGGTTGACATTGCTCAATAATTAAGTGTAGTTTATTCTATGCACTTTTAACTACAATTCGTTTTTCTCAAAAACGGCTCCAAAGATTTTGGTCAACTTTCATAGAGATACATAAGTTTACGTCTTAAATAATACTGTATAGTTCATATTTCTCAAAAAATGAATATAAGGCGAGTTTATTCTAGGCAACTTTAACAATAATTCGATCTTCTCAAAAACGGGTCTAACGATTTTGATCAAATTTCGTACAGTTACTTGAGTATACATATACAATAATACAACCTATTTCATTTTTCTCAATGAATGAATATAAGGCTAGTTTATTCTTCGACAACTTGAACAAAAATAGTGTTCTGAAAACCTGCTGATACGATTTTCATTTTCTAAAGATAAATAAACGATGCATTAGTATATGAGAAAGTTTGTACAATGTATGTTGTACCGATTTTTTCTAATGCATAAGTACGAGATTTCATTCATTTTCGCTCTATCGTTTAGACTCCAGAGCAGACAGACAGACAGTCAGACTACATTGCAAAAACTACTTTTTCGGATTAAGGATACCTAAAATGTATATTTCCATAAGAATCTCGAGGTCGAATTTTTTCACGATAACAATACTTTCTCAATAATTCATGAGAAAGTAAAAATCTTTTGTCACGGTATCGGTCGTTTGACTGTATATATCGCGGGATTTTAAAAGTTCGATTTCTACTTTCTCTTTTTATTAAAACATTCTTATTTTACTTTCTCCATACATAGTTAGGGGAAAGTATTGTGATCACGATAAAAATCGACTTCGAGATACCAACGGAAATACATGTTTTGAGATCCCTAGAACATGTTTAGACTATTTTCGGAATGTCTGTGTGTATTTGTGTGTATGTGATTTTGGGTGCTCTAACTCAAAAAGTACTTGCCATATTCTTAGCAAACTTCATATATTACACTTTAACACGAGCACAAAGAACTGATTAGTTTTTGGACAATAATGGTTAACCGAAAGTCGACGTTTATTCGAAACAAGATTCGGTTTTTGCGACATTTCTACGTTAAAACATCATTGTTGTATATACAATACTATACAAATGTTATAGAGAATGGAATTTCCTACAACTTTCATTTGAAACAATTTTCCATAGCAGTTATTGTTTATGAATTATTTATAAGAAATAATTGGTTTTTTCGGTTTTCGTCAAATATCTTCTTAAAAACGTCGTTATTGGTCATCTTCGTAAGGACCAAAGTTGTAGAGAATAATATTTCTTGCCAGTTTTGTTTGAAACAAATTTTCGTAGAACTATCCATTTCGGAGATATTTTGCTTTTTCTAGTATACAGTGCCAGCACCATGTAGTGGTAAATTCTGTAAACATATTCAAAATATACATAATTTACGGCAATAAAGACGACTGTATTCTTTCAGGAAAGGAAATAATAATTTTGCCTTATAATGCTATTCATCCTATATATTATTTCTGAAGTGTCCATCCGTCTGTCTGTCTGTCCGTCCATCGTCCCTCCCCTCTATCTCGAAGACCGTTTGCCGTAGAGATTTGCAATAAACTGAGTTTTGTTTCTACAGGCCAGGAGGTCCCTAGAAGACTATTCTCAATTTCCTAAAGTGCCGGGTTCGATTCCAGGAGATAATTGTATGTTCCCATAAGTTTACACGGGATTTTCGAGTTTTCAGAGTGCAAGGTTTTTTTCCTTCATTCGTTAAAATACGTAAATATGGACCGATTTTCTCCGTTTTTGATTTATTCGACGGCTAAAACTCTAAATTACCTTATTCTTGCAAAGTTTACATGTTAGATTGTCAAGATTTTCATAAATACGCAATTGTTTTCGAATTTTTACGGATATTTCGTACTCTTTCCGGGCGTAGCTAAGGCGACCGTCATTGTTGCTTCTGATTCAATTGCCATCGATTAAACGTTCATATTGACGTAAAAATGGAATCCTTAAGTTAGGAAGATCATTATACGCTACATTTTTGCTGTAATTAAAGTTAAGACTCTGCCATTTCATTACGAAGGCTTTGGTGAGGAGGAATCTTCCTAAACCCCGGTAAGTTTATACTCCGCATTATTCTACAATCAATTGTTTCAGCGCTTACTTTTTTAATACTTTCGCCTGGCTTAAGTGGATAAATAATTATTTTTTGTGGCGTCGCTTTGACAAGGGTTATGTTTTGTGATTGATTAAGTGGATGACATTCCCTGTAAATTACAGAAAGTTCACATCTTTCTTTTCCCAATATTTGCTTTCTTTGAGGTGTTAAGACCCAGTTTGACTCCCGGTCTTAGCTATTCTATTCCTCTGTTTCCTCATTTCACATCACTACAGTTTATGCCTGTCGCATAAGAATCTTCCGATCACTAATCATTTCAATTTAATTACTGTGCCGCATCAATTTACTCTCTACCATAACTTATAAAATACAGATTTCTGATTACCTACGGATAACATTTTTACTTTCGCATACGAAGTATCGAGAAAGTATTGTTTTCGCAAAAAAATTCGACCTCGAGATTTTTACAGAAATATACGTTTTAGGTGTCGCTGAATCCGAAAAAGCAGTTTTCGCAATGCCGTCTGTCTGTTACTGGCTTTGGAGCCTAGACGGTTGAGCGAAAATGAAAGATATCTCGTACTTAGGCATTTCATCATACTGAGCAGAGTATACATAGAAATGGTTGACATTGATCAATAATTATACTCTTTTAAAAATGACATTGGGGGTGGCTCTTCGGAGATATTCGGAACACGTCGTCCGCTTTCACTTCGAGGAGGTGGGGAGACGTGCTTGCGCGGGAAAATTCGGCACCGATGTTGTCAGATCAATTTCACATTGGGCTCTCTCTCTTTCTCTCTCTAGGCTAAGGGTACGAGAAAGTTATAGACGCTGAGGCGTACAAACGCTTCATCGTACGCGGACACGAAATACAAAGAAAAATATAAATAACAAAATTCACCAAATATTAAATGTATTTATATATTTTATTATTTCCTATTACAATTGCACAAAATATTTTATTGCAACGGAGTGGCTAAATTTTCTTCTTCCTCATTATCACTATCGTCTTCATCATAGCTGGACTCATCATCGCTATCCATGAGATTAATCATGACAGGATCAATCATTTTGTCCCGATTTACGTATTTTTTGAAGTCCTCTTCTTGAAGATTTTCTGCATGACGAACGCACGCGGCCCAAGCCGCTTTCGTAATTCCATCGATAGCCTAAAAAAATGGTTATACCTTTGGGTAATTTAGTGAAATGTATTTTTAAATTATGGAACTACATTCTTACCTCATGAGTAATGACCTCTAGGTCTTTTAATTTAAATGTTCTGTTTTCCTCTGCTATTTTTCTTTTAACTTGTGACCAGACAAGCTCGATTGGATTGTATTGGCAGTGATACGGTGGCAATCTCACCACTGTGTGCCCTGCAACAGCTGCCTTTCTATCCAAATCGTAACTTTTTATTGCAGGCTTCATTACGTTGACCAGGGTTAATAATTCCGGTCTTGTCTGGTCAGGGGTACATGACACTCCTCTGGAATGGAGCCAGTCCAATATTTCGTGTTTCCTTGAATTGGATAAAGGTGGCTTATCGACCACCACCAAATGATAACTTGCGTTATCCATCACGATTATGGCGTTTTTAATTTCTCGTTCTCTCAGCGCATTGAGAAATTTTTCAAACCTATTAGCAATTAAGATGTATTAATAGAAATAGAATCAGACAAGAAAGCATTCCTTTCAAATGGGAAAATAAATTATATGAAAAATATCAAAAATTATGAAAAAATATATATTACCATTCCGTAAATACAGCCGCATTCATATCTGTATGGTAGTCTGTATTCTTCTTGCCTTTTGACTGGAATACTAGTTTACATTCTGGCAAAAACCCAGTTTCCGCCGATCCTACATGGCAGATAATCAGTCTTGATCCCTTTCCGATCGGAACCTTCAATCCGCCTTCTTCTTTCGGTCCTATCCACGCAGCATTGAGGGAATAACTTTGATTGACCCATGTCTCATCAAGATAGAACACGGATCTTCCCCCAGCACTGCGTAGATCTCTCATCTTTCGAAGAAACATTGTCCTCGCTCTGACAATATCATTTCTTTCCATAACGAATTTCTGTCCATCAACGGATCGCTTATATCTGAAACCAATCTCTTTGATCGAAGACCAAAGAGATACTATGCTTCCATTGAAGCACTCCTTCTCTATCATTCTTTGACGAATGTCCTTCAATTTCGGGAATTTACCTTCGTCATAGAATTCAAGGATAGTCCTCCTCAGTACGTCCTTCTTAAAACTGTCCATATTGGTGACTGTTCTGCATCGTGGTTTCCTCTCCTTAAACGGAGATCTAAACGAAGGTGAGCCTGATTCTTTACTAGTCTCCCTCCCTATTAATGTAAAAAGCAGTGATGACGTAGGAATGAATTTCTTACCATTATATTTGTTAAATCTATTGCTATAATAACAAATGTAGGAATGAATAATTAGAGTAACATCAATACCTTCACAAGCGATTGCCTGAATTTTCTTTATGGTAAGGCCACAAGCCTCAGCTGCCCTCTCTTGAACTTTCTCAAGCGAAATGAATGGCCTTCCTAATTCCTTCTCCTTTTGGAAGAACATTAATATGGAATGCACAACCCTTTTTGTTTGGCTATGCAGAACAGTGTACTGCCTCTTCCTTTCCATAGCTTGTTTAAATGTATAAAAAAGCTATACAAATAAGCAAGATGCCGAACGAAGAACGGGATGCAACACGAACGAAATGCTTAGCAACACGAATGAAACGCTTGGCAACACAGCACTCGCAGACATGATGTATGCACAACGGAGGTCTAAGAGACAATGAGCTCCGCCAAGTTAAGCCTCGCAAGAGCCGTCATCTATTGGTTCCCGGAAAATCACGTGAGCGAGAGCTCTTTACTTCGCTCTCTCTCTAAACCCCAATCTCATTTTTAAGGGAGTATAAGAGTAGTTTATTCTACGCATTTTTAACAACAATCCGATTTTCCGAAAATGGCTCTAACGATTTTGATCAAATTTCGTACAGTTACTTGAGTGTATGTCTTCAATAATAGTGTATAGTTCATAATTCTCAAAAAATGAATATAAGGCTAGTTTATTCTAGGCAACTTTAACAGTAATTCGATTTTCTCAATAACAGCTCTAACGATTTTGATCAAATTTCGTACAGTTACTTGAGTATACATCTACAATAATAGTACGTATTTTATTTTTCTCAATGAATGAATATAAGACTAGTTTATTCTTGGGCAACTTTAACAAAAATTGGATTTTCTAAAATTAGGCTCATACGATTTTCATTTTCTAAAGATAAATAAATGATGCATTAGTATATGAGAAAGTTTGTACAATGTATGTTGTACCGATTTTTTTTAGTATGCGCACACTGCCTTTCCCTCAGTGAGATTCTAACACGCAAACCTTACATTGGGAGTCAGATATCAAAGTATCCTATACTGTGTAAATTCATTGCTAGAGTAAAATATGAATTATTAACATCAACTTATTTTACAAACTTATTATTTTTTTATGAATCGATTTAAAATTAAACGCGCAAATTTTGCGCAGGCTCAGCTAGTAATAATTTAAATAACTACACCCCAAATATGTAGAAAGTCATGTGTCATCATATTTTATTCATTTTACTTTCTCATACGAAGTCTCGAGAAAGTATTGTTATCGCGAAAAAATTCGACCTCGAGATTTTTATGGAAATATACGTTTTAGGTGTCGCTGAATCCGAAAAAGTGGTTTTCGCAATGCCGTCTGTCTGCCTGTTATGGGCTCTGGAGGCTAGACGGTAGAGCGAAATGAATGAAATGTCGTACTTAGTCATTTTATCATACTGAGCAGAGTATACATATTATTCAGTCTCGGCAACGTTACCATCTTTGTTTGTAGGTACAGCAGTGTTTTTTTGTTTGTGCATTTTATACATATTATTTTTATAAACATGAGTGATAAACGGAAAACTGAAAGTGTTAATACAAGTGGAAAGAATCGTATGGCTCATAAAGTGAACATGATTGGGACAAAGATGGAAATAATTAGGCGTGCCGAAAGTGGCGAATCTTTAGCTTCAGTCGGACGCTCATTGGACTTAAGCCGGTCGAGTGTGTGTTTAATTGCGAAGGAGAAGAACAAAATTAAAGACTATGTACGAAATGCTGGAACATAATGATCGTGCAGTTGCTTGACTTGCTCGTGAATGACAATTGAACTCAGCGGGACTTTCCTGCGAGTAATAAAAATTTCTTGAGAAAAAAGAATAATAAAAACAACGATAAATTATAATAAAAAAGATAATAATCAATTACACTGTCTGTGTGATAACCTTAGGATAATACCAACTTCAGAGTTGGCATTACATAACTTTTCGTCTCGAGGAAGGTCGTAAGTTATGTACTTTTAGAACCAAAATTTTATCACGTTTTAAGAGAAACGTGAAATAAACATTGCCATGCAAAAGAACGTTGTTAAAATTCCACTTATCTATTAGTAGGTATTTACTATTTTATGTAATTTATTTTAGCAAGAGTTTTATCATTTATATCTAGTACTAGCTGAAAGTACCCGGCGATGCCCGGGTTATGCCAAATACGTAACCAAGTGACCAAGAGAAAGTCGCCTTTACACTGTAATCGATAAATCTTAAGAATTTTAACTTGTAAGAATATTCAAAATGGGGTCCAATCTTTAATAAAGCATACTTACCTTCTAATTACAGCAAATGCCCCATACAGGCCCGTCTGAAGGGGGTGGCTGGGTAGGCAGTCGCCTCGGGCCCCGCGCCTATGGAGGGCCCCACGCCTATGAGGAACTGTAGTAGAGATAATGCTCGATAAATTCTGCCTCGAAAATTCTCGTTAAAATTTATTATATCATATTCTCGATTATCAAGAAAACCATTTTTTAAAAATAATTCGGTAATATTGCTTCTCAATGAATTCTCTGGAGAATCTCAAGATACATCTCCTCTTAGGAAACCACGCAAAAAGTCGATACAATGCATGAACTTGGGGATAGAGGAGTCGGCAATGCGACCGCTTCGTCCAAGAATTAGGAGAAAGCAATGTTCCTGCCTCCAAGACAGACATGAGGGCGTCATTTCGCAAAATTCGGCCTTTGAAAACATCTGGCAGACATCGACATAAACCCCGACAACGCCGTTTCCCAGGCATTCTTTCTGAGATCTTGCCTGCTTTTCCATATCCTAATTCCTTTCGAGAAAGGGAAGACATGCTTCGCCACAATGAAATTCCTATCTTGCCTTCAACAAGGTCAGTGCTACTTGCAAAGTAAGAAGTGCCACCCAGCTTCGAGGCTCCCACCAGGAACCCCTGCAGACTCATTTCCCTTTACCTAACGGGATTGTCCACCGAAAAATAGTGCAGAACGCGCATAGCGGCACTTTATCCCGGATAGTAGAATTCAGAAAGGATATGCGAAAAACCGAGGGTGAGGGCACAGTTTTTCAGCCATATTCGGTTCAGTTTATTGCTTACAGCTCTAGTGGCATTTTGGAACTTAGGAAAACAGTGAAACGCATCTCCTCAGTTCTCCTAAAACTATGGTAGAAGGAACATCAACTGTGAGAACGTTTTCTTGTGGTGTGTGAATCTTATCTGCAAACAAAAGGGCAGCTGGATTTATTAGACATTTTCATGAAGAACTTGACATTAATGTAGAAGGTTAGTGCACTCATTTATATTATTTAATATTTCAGTATGCGTACTCATGGGCCATTTAAATTAATTTAGAATGCTATCTCTGTTAAATAGTGAACCTTTTATTCTTTGGTAGTTTTGGACGTAGTCTGGCAAATGAGTTTAGCATTTTAGTTTTAAAGGTTAGTACCGATATCTCTTCATTATTGTAATATAATAATACGATACTCTTTTTATACGACTTTTAAAATAAAATTCGCATATTTTATATTCATTAGTATCCCATCACGAAAAAATGAGTGCCTCCAGGGAGAGAGATATAGGAAGAAAATACAAGAGTGGATCACAAAAAAGAAAAAGGCTGAAAGAAGTACAAGAACAATTGAAGAAACAAAACGGAACATTACAAAAGTTCATCAAGACCTTTCCAGCGCTAAGTGATGTCATATCGGGTAAAAGTGAAAGTAAAGCATTGATTTCTTCAGACGTAGGAATCGAGGTGTCAACAAATAGTGACAGTGAACAGCAATTTGCCAAACAGGTTAATTTCATTGTGACTCCATCACCGAGTACGCCATCCTTTTCTTCCCATGATGTGAATAACGTTTCCATAAATATTAGTCACAGTCACCTTGCTCTAAGCTCTGAAAATTTTAATTTTACGTCAGACCCCCGTACATGGCCTACATTTATTACTCCTTCTCATAGGGATCTTTTAGTAGAAATGGGTCCGAAGTACACTGAAGAAAAAATGAGGAATTATCCACGGAACTCAGAGCACAGATGCTTTTCTGACTACCATTTTTATAGGATTTTGAAAAATGGGGAGAATGTGAGAAGGACGTGGTTGATTTATTCTGAAGAAAAAGATGTCGTCTTTTGCTTCTGCTGTAAACTGTTTCCATCATCAGAGTCAAAGTCTTCATTGGCGTCTGAGGGGTTTAGTCAATGGAAGAATGTAGGAAATAAGCTAAGTGAGCACGATAAATCTTTATCACATATGAGAATCTTCCAAGAATGGCAGGAATATGTGCAGAGAAAACAGAATGGGACTTTTATTGATAGCATAAACCAAGATTTATACTAAAAAGAAAAACAGCGTTGGCGTAATGTTTTGGAAAGAATTATTGAGATAATACTTTATCTAGCTGGCCATAACTTGCCTTTTCGCGGTAGTAGTAGTTCGTTATACTCTCCAAATAATGGGCATTTGTTAGGTCAGATAGAGCTGTTAGCTAAATTTGATCCGATCATCCAAGATCATTTACGACGATACCAGCAAAGTGAAATTAAAGATCACTATATGGGACCATTAATACAAAATGAAATAATACAAATTTTGGCTTCTGAAGTTAGAAATTCAATCATTCAAAAAGTTTTAAATGCCAAGTACTATTCTATTATTCTGGATTGTACTCCAGATGTGAGCCACAAAGAGCAAATGTCAGTAATTCTAATAATAGTTCATATTGAAAACAGAAATGTAGAAGTAGTTGAACACTTCATAAACTTTCTTGAAGTCACAGATATTACAGGAAAAGGACTTAGCCAAGCTCTACTGAAAGAATTAGATGATATGGGAATTTCATTGAAATATTGCAGAGGGCAAGGGTATGATAACGGTGCGAATATGAAAGGTCATGAACAAGGAGTTCAAGCACGAATTTTAAGTTTAAATTCTAAAGCTTTTTTCATGCCATGCGGAGCACACAACTTAAATTTGGTTCTTAGTGACATGGCTCATTCCTGTACGCGAGCGGTGTCATTTTTTGGTATAATTCAAAGATTGTATACTTTATTCGCAGCTTCACCGGCAAGATGGAGTGTCTTAAAGAATTACACAGATATATCTCTAAAACCCTTGTCTAGCACTAGGTGGGAGTCCCGACTCGAAAGCATAAAAGCTGTACTCTTTCATTTACCAAAAATAAAAAATGCTTTAGTTGAGGTAGCTGAAGTTTGTAAAGATCCGAAGACAAAAAGTGAGGCAAATTCACTCCTTTCCCATGAATTAATCAGATTTGAATTTATCTTATCTGTTGTTGTTTGGTATGACATATTACTAACTGTAAATAAAGTAAGTAAGGTTCTACAATCTGTTCAAATTCCGTTGGATATTACAGTTAAACATCTGGATGCTTTGAAGGCATCTTTAAATATATACAGAAATGAAGGGTTTAATCAAGCCGTATCAGTAGCCGAAAGAGTCGCCAATGATATGTTAATTGATATAGAGTTTTCTAAAAATGTAAAAAGGAGATATTCTGATTGCGCAAGAGAGGACGAGGCACAGGAAAGCTGGAAGAAGAGGTTTAGAACGGATTTCTTTCTGCGAGTGATAGACATGGCACTAACCTCTCTGTCGTGGCATTTTGATCAGTACAGTGAGTACATTTCTAGATTTGGTTTCATGAACAGCATAAGCCAAATTAAAAATTGGGATTTATCTAATTTACAGAGAGTCTGCTGCGATATAGAGAAAGTTTTGAAGGATGAAGGAAGTTCAGAGAGCGACATAGATGGAATTGAACTTAGTGAAGAGTTAAGAATGTTATCAACGGTTGTGCCAGAAGATCATAGTGTAATTGATATTTTGAAGTTCTTACACAAAAATAGATTGCAGGAAATATATCCAAACATAGAAATACTTTGTAGGATAATTCTTACAATGCCAGTGACAGTTGCTTCAGCTGAAAGGTCATTTTCAAAATTAAAATTAATAAAAAATTACGATCGACCATGTCACAAGAGAGACTGACTGGATTATCTCGTCAATTGAGCACAAGTTGATAAGATTGAGAAATCAACAATAATCGACAGATTTGCAGATATTAAAGCTAGAAAAGTAAACTTTTAAAATTGTAGTGGGCTGGTTATTATTTTGTTAATTTGTATAACCCTTAACAATTACTGGTTTTTAAAATTTGTTTATGTATTTCTGAATAATGCTAATAATTATACTGAAAAATACTAATAATAATACTGAATAATACTAATGTAAACTTGAAAACAAAAATAAAATTATAAGTAAATGAGAAATTTGATTTTTCTGTGAAAAGTAGGGGGCCCGCGGAAACCCTCTCGCTCGGGGCCCCGTGGTTCCTAGAGACGGCTCTGGCCCCATATATTTCTGTGCGGTATGTGTGTCATTTACGAACCAAAGAAGCATTTGTCACTTTCTGGGGAAATGTTGGCGTCCTAGAAAAACTTGTACAGATTAGACGTTTTATTCACAACCACAAACTGATGTCGAGTGACTTCTATGGAGAGTATTATAAATGTGCGTTAGTAAGCATTACAGATGTATAATATAAAGGTTTTACTTACTAAATGGTAGGATTCCAGCATACACACGATGAATTGTCGTTATAAACGTTTCCCATACGCAGTCAACAGAATAATTATCCTTAATTATGTACGTTGCTATACTTCATTAATTTCGATGCTTAAACAACAGTTCGAAGCGAAAACACTATTCTTTCACCTATTTGAAGGTTTAATTGGCATTAATTGAATCGGAGGCAACAATTACGGTCGCCTTGACAACGTCGGAAAGAGTACAAAATATCCGTAAAATTTCGAAAACAATTGAGTATTTCTGAATGATTCGACTGTGTAACATGTAAACATCGCAAGAATAAGATAGTATAGAGTGTTAGCCATCGAATAAAGCAAAAATGAAGAAAAACGGTCCATATTTACGTATTTTAACGAACGAAGGAAGAAAACCTTGCAATCTGAAAAATCTAAAATCCCGTGTAAACTTATGGGAAAATAAAATGTTCTCCTGGAATCGAACCCGGGTCGATTTTGGAAATCCCAGGTACCCTATGTTACTGGTAGAGTCATATGAAGTCAATTTGCAAAGTTTGGTCCCGATAGCTCAAAGGGCATGGAAATGTATAATGAACACACGGACACACATTCAATTTTGTTATATAAGAAGATATCGTATTCCTTTTTGTTGCTTTCAGTTTTCGTTGAAATATAATTGTTTCTTAAATATTCGTCGTTCCTCATTGTTTATTCTCCAGAAATGTAATTCATTTTGATGAAGTGATTCAAGCTTGGATTGTAATATTCCGTTCGAAATAAAAGCCTCATTAGAAAAGCTTCGAGTTAAAATTACAATTATTAATATGCTCGATTTTTGTCCTTTCTGACTGCCTTATTTAACATTCATACATAATTTTTAGATTTTGATAGATAATTCTTTTTGTATTCTTAATCTTAATTTAATGATCGATCTTTGCTACGTATTGTATTACATTTTTATTGGTCGTAAGTAACGACTGCGACATCGTAAGGCAATTTTGAAAAATAATTTATTGATCTTGGTTAGGTCGTAACGTCGAATCGTCGGTAACTAAGGGCGTCGTTAACCGGGGGTAGCCTGTATTTCAGAAAGGCGATGTGGACTTTTTCAGAACGTATTTTTCGTTACATTCGTAGCATAGAAACGAAGGCGATTGGTGGTGAAATGTCGGTGTCAGCGGTGTGTGGGTGTCATCTCGGAAAACATAGAGAATTCTTGACGGTAAGTTCATATCTATATTTCAGTAATCTTTAGTGCAGTAACTCGTGAATCCTCATCGAGTGAATGGAAACTAATTCGCACAGATTTGACTTCGCATGAGTGTACCCGATTGGTAGCACATACAGGTAGCAGAATCTTCCATTGAATGAAAATAGGCACAAATTACTTCTCAGCAGTTAGCATTGTGTGAAGTGTTCGTAGAGGCATTTTCAAACAATTTAGCCCCAATAGTAGTTTTCTGGTGTACCAATGTGGATACGATGGGACTACTCGTCACGGGACTTCGGCGGAAACGGTATTCGACACTGCAGTTCCAATATATTAAGGACGGAATAGCCTCCTGATAATATTCATATTACATCTATTAAGTTAACGTTGCTATCTTGATTTCAATGAACCAATACATTTAAAGTAAAAATGAATATATTTTGTAAAGAATTAACTTTCAAATTTACTTTCATGAGAAAATTTTCACAATACACAACTATTAAGTTAACGATTTGTAGAACAGTATGTCCCCGCGAACCAGAGAACCAGTTGATTTCGTACGAGTGTGCTACAATTTTTCATTATGTTCGAAAGAAAACTAAAATATAACTAACTGCAATATCCTTTTCATTAGAAACAATATAAAATACCGAGATAAAATTAGAAAATGATTAAATATTTCACGTTGTCACGGCTTCTCTAATTCAAAACAATTTGTGTTTTAAGCGGGAAAATGTATACAAATCCATATTATATTTTATTCTGAGGTGGATTCATGATTATATTGTAGAGTAATCTTGCGTGATAGCTTACAAAGGAAATGTAATGGATGCACATTTCCATAGCTATCGAAGCTATAAGAATCTCTTACTAAAGTAATTTTTAAATCCCATTTTTAGTGTTGATTTGGTAAATGAAATATCGAAATTATAAGGATCTAAAGAAAATATCGAGCAAAATCGGAAAAATATATACTAGGTATCAACTTCTAATATTGAGCAATTATATATTAATTATCATTGTTAAATTATTAGGCTGTATGTTGGGAATTAGTTAATTCAGTTTGAAAAAGTCAGCGTAAGTAAATATTTTTAAGAATGATCCTATCCACTTGCAAAATGAAGTAATTTAACTTGTGAATTAGTGTATTCTGCTTTAAGTTTATTCCTGACATTAATGATGAAAGAAATATTAAGTTACTGAAGTTGTGACTGGTAATTAATGTTAAAGTTTATTGATGGTATTTACATAATGCCCATCGTAACGGGGCACTTTTCTACAAGAATGTTTGCACCTTGATTTGCTGAAGAAGATTTACTTAAGGGATATAAATGAAATATATTACAGATCATATAAAACGGTTGTTAAAACATAAAACTTTTTTAAATATCTAGATGGATATTGAGGGGGGATGTTAGCCATTGCAATCAAAAGTTTAGTTATATTCTTTTCATTTGTAACGTTTTTATATTCGTTTTATTTGTATCCTAATAGGATTACCATAATACATTCCCAAAGGCTCAGCTATGTTATGTAATTGCTAAAACTACTTCACATGCAATGTAAAATAACTACATTAATTTTATAATATAAACGTCATCAAGGAATTTGTTGCTTTTGTGGATGCTTTTAAATCAAAGACATTTCTATTTGAATAAGAAAATAAGTCAATCAAAAGATGTATTGCATCTAAAACAAATGTGTAATGTTTACAATAGAAATTATGAGGGACAAATTAAGATTTTTTAAATTGATAAATTGCTTACTTAGCAGTTTTCTTTAACCAAGGAAAAATCCTTATATATTTAGACTGCCTCTGAAATCCTGCATCCGGAGGAGTGAATTTTGTTAGCAGAGGCAGATGTAGAAATTACGTGGTTATAAGATCATCTGTTGGGAAGTTTTTTTGATAAATTACATAATGTATATTCTTATATTCTTCCTTCACTTGACATTGTTGCATAAGTTATGTGAACCTCTCTTTCAGCGCACTTAATACTAAAACAACTTTTAAGTGCAATGACTGACATCCCCCTCAATACCCGATCCATACCGGAGCTGTCCTAAAACGCATAGATGGGGGTTTCCTCCGACACTTACTTAGTGTAGCTTATAAGTAGTAACGAAATTAACCAGATGGAGTTGAATGTGCGTTAGCTGAGGATATTTGTTTTCTATTGTGTGTCAGTGAACGCACCGAAATGTGTAATCCAGAGGTTGGCACCCTTTCATAATCGGCATGCGAAATACACGCCAATGTAAGGTCTCGCGTGTCATTAATAAAATTTAATTTAATTAGATGATAATTATTTATTCTAATACTATTCTATTAAAGACGTATTTTACTATATTCTTTCATTATAGAAACCTCTCCTCCCTCCATATCTCTAGTTTATTATGTGTGCTGGTAATAATACCACTATTACCATTATCGTTTTTGTGCACTATCCCCAATTGGGATAGTGTACCTTAAAATGTTTATAAACTGTGTGCCATATGTAACAATAGCCATGCTTTGCAAAACAGGGGGAAACATACTTAGAGTTAGAACTGTCTGAATTTAAATAATTATCTTTACTACCTTGAAATGTTAATCAATGTTATAATAATTATCTTTGCTACCTTGAAATGTTAATCAATGTTATAATAATTATCTTTATTACTTCACTACTTTGAGAAGGTTGTTAATGTTATAATAATTACATGCCTTGCCTTAGAAAATAATTGCTGCTAAGTTTTCAGCAGGAATACACCCTTCCCTCGCCAACCGCGGGGGTTACGTTCCTGAAAAGTACCGTGGTTGGTAAAACCGCGGCTGGTAAATACTTAAGTATATTGGAAATTGGGGGTTAGGTTCCACGGTTCATATTACTATACCATATATTATTGATCACTTACATTACTTGCTTATTTCTCACTTAAATAAAATATATAAATATTACAAATACAATAACATGCTGTTCTTTCCTTACGAGCTCTCTGGTTTGGCAAAGTCGAAACTCCCGTAGATGAAAAATGTGTGATGAAAAACAATCACCGCCATCTATGTGCTACTTGTGGTACTAAATGCGAGAAATAGCTTTCTGCTGCATTCCGCTGTTCGGAACTACATATTCCACCCCAGACTGAATTCTTTTTTTAAGAATTTCTTCAAACGTATCACACTATGCATAAGCCAAACTACTGAGTAAAACAATTACCGACTGAAGGATTACAAACGCTCCGTAGGTAACGGAGAAATTACGTGCATACTACGACGTACATCACATCATTTTATACAATTTACTCCAGTCTTCTAATCTTACCCGGCGTTTTTTGCATTTAAACAAATATTATTACGCACAAATTCAGAAAAATATTAAACCTTTAATTTATTTAGTATGCTGATATGAATAATACACAACTAAACACGTCGTGTGGACTTGCGGTGCGCAAAAAGCATGCGTATGCTGATGTGAATAATACACAACTGATCGCCTCGTGTGGAATGTAGAGACTTGTGGCAGGCGAAAAGCATAATCGTACATTACGGCAACAAAGTAATAGCAAGCAAGTTAGAACAAAACATAGCCTTTGTGAGTGAGTGCAGATGCCAACAAAGTCATACGATGCGTGGGATTATCGTGTTGAATGCAGTGACTTGTGGTGCGCGAAAAGGATATGTAATCGTGTCAGTACGGCAACAACGTAATAGCGAGCAAGTTAAAACGACAACAAAGTCTTTGTGAGTGAGTTAAGATGACAACAAAGTCATAATATGCGCGGTATTTAAAAGTTTTCTTGGTCTGAACCGTGGATACGCAAGGGAAATGTCCGCGGTTGGGAAGGGTGGGACTCAATATGTAGACCGCGTATAGTCGAGGGGCGCGGTTAATAAACCCGCGGTTGGAGAGGGAAGGGTGTACTGCTTAATTTTACTTAACGCATTAAATTCAAATTAATCCTTTCTTAAATTTCGGTACTTCCCAGATGGAAATACCATGAATTCTTTTCTTTGTTATAATATCCATTGTTGTGTAATCTGCCCTAAATGTAAACCTAAAGTAAGGTTGGGCATCGATCATTTCTGTATTCCATAGTCATTTCTGTATTCCTTAGTCATTTCTGTATTCGTTAGTCATTTCTGTATTCTTAAACCACATACCATTATATAATCCACTCAAGCAATTTACCAATACCAAATGGAGGAGTCGCCCGTTCAAACTACCCGCCGGACCACTCCTCATCCGCTGACGTCACGTGATCCCCGCCTTCACCGGAACGACATGGTTTTCGCCAGCAGAATATACCCCGAGAGAGCTGAACGAGTGTCAGTCTATGCTACGAGCTTGCTGTTTGTCGCAGAGAGAGAAGAGAGTTTACCTCGTAAACCGTGTGTGCTGAACTATTCCTGAGAACACCTTGTAACTATAAACCATACCCATGAAGTGATTTACGTTGTGAGACAAGTTTTACCTCTCAAGTCTGCTTGCCTTTTGTTCTGTCATGTATACTTAATTATAATATATTAGCATAATTGCCCGTCAATATGACAGGATATCTTCTGTTACCTTTAAAATAGTTGCCTCCCTCCCCCTCTCTCTTCCCCCTCCCACTCTCTCCTTTTTTCCCCTTCACTCCCTCTCCCTCTTAAATGTAAGAAGGGACTATATAGTCTCAATTTCACCCTCAATAAAGTCATTTTTCTGTCTGTCTCCCTCCCTCTCTTTCCCTCCCTTCTTCCCCTCACTCCCCCTCCCTCTCTACACCCCTTCCCCCTCATTTCCTCCTCCTCCCTCCTTCCCCCTCCCTTCCACCCTCTCCTTCCCTCTCTCTCCCTGCATTACCATCCCTCTCTCTCCCTCCCTATCTCGTATTAAAAGCATACAAAGTACGCTTATACACCCATAAGGATTGATACAACAATAGGATTTTGAGGTCTAACAATATAATTGGTAGCCAAGGCAACATTCCGTTAAAGTGGCAATATTTCCACAAAATATGTGAATTAAATGTATGACATTTAATGTGGAAAAAGATGAACAGAATAAGAAACTTTGTAATTTTTTCTTCAAAATGGTTCAGATCCGAAGATTGTAGGTTAATTCCTTCTAATTTTAATTTCCAAAACAATAAAAACCTGCACAGCAAGAAATTGATTTTTACATGTTACCTTACGGAAAATAGAAATGTCTTCCTTGGAGTCGAACCCAGGACTTTTTTGGAGATTTATTTTCGTCATTACTTTAAAATATGTTAATCAAGCATACTTGCCAAATTTCAATCTTCTACCTATTCAGGAAGTTTGTTAAAACGCTCTATATCAGCCATCGTGAAAACGTGACCAACCAACCAACCAACAGACCTGGGCTATTATAGTATAAAATACTATGTTATTCATGTAATTCAAACTACGAGACAAGTGTGCATCTCTAGTCTATTTGTTTTCCTGTTTGTTATAATTTGTCAGTGAAATATTGCAATTAGTTAGAGATTGATGTGGCATTCTAGTCGCCAGACTATTTGTACCACTCTGTTAATGGAGATGTACTATCTTTGTAAACTTACTTTCTTGAGTTTGTAAGCAGATATCTCAATTTATATTTAGAACTTCTATTTTTATCTTGTAAATACTTTAATTAACACTTTATGCGTGATTTTTAAAGATAATTGCACTAATTAGACACGTATTTTCTTTGTAATATCTGTATTTATAAAGGCACATGGCCGCCGGTCTGATTTGCATGCAAGTTTTAGTTATTTTATTACCATACAAATAAAGTGTATTGATGTTTTATTCTTATTTTACATTCTTCACTATTTTGGCTTGATGTAAATGTATTATATTCTGTTACTGGACTTAGCCCAAAGATAATATTAATCAACTAGCATAAATGCCCGTTGAATTTCAACGGGTTTAATGAATCTATATTTTCGTCAATGCAACATGTAAAAATTGCAATAAAATTGTACACTGTTTTAACCATCGAATATTTCTATATTATAAGTCTGTTTTAATTAATTAACTAAAATCTCACAGAAATTCCTTGTGAATAAAATAGTACCTTTCTCTCTACTAAAATAGCCGTTGTTATTAGTTTTAAATTGATTATAGCATTAGGATTTCAATTTCATTAAATAAGCGGAATTCCGGTTCCAAAAAATTGATTCAATCTTCAATTGCCTCTGATAATACTTTAAATAGATTTTGTAATATAATGTACCTCAATATCGTTTATCGTCTGCTCAGCACTCTTGCCTTCTCATTTTCCGAAACAACGACTTACACCAGTTTTAAATGGATTTCAAACTTAGAAGAGAACTTGATTTAATTCAGTTAAAATAACCACATAACAAACTTCTTATTCAATAGAAAATCCTTTTATAATATGCAATGTTAACCTAGAATTCATTCATTCTGAAAAGTGAATAAAAGAACCATGTAGGTACATATATTTCTTTCAACTAAAATAGCCATTCTTAACAGATTTTAATGGATTAATGCATTAGCATTTCAATTTCATGAAATAAGCAGAATTCCGGTAACAAAAAAATTTGTTCAATCTTCAATTACCTCTGATAATACTTTAAATAGATTTTGGAATAAAATATACCTTAATATCGTTTAGCGTCCGCTTACCACCCTGGACTTCTCAGTTTCCAAAACAACAACTTTCAATAGTTTTAAATTGATTTTTGCCTTGAATCAAAAAATAAACACGTATTGTTGTGATATTTTGTTTGTTAACAATGCATAACAAATCTCGTTAAGATATTTACCTTGATCCCTTAATGATGAATTTGTAGAGCTTGCCGAGGAGTGAAGAAGAAGCTGTATCTTTGCTTCAAGACCATGGTATTTTATCTAAAGGGCGAATGTGCAAGAAGGATCATATTATGAAACTTTACTTCTGCGACAGAATATTTTGGAAATGCAACGTGAAAGCCTGTCAGCAGAAGAATTCATGTGGCGACAACATAGCAAAGAAATCAACATATTTCCAGCTATTTTAAATGCCATAAAGACATATTGGTCCCCTAGTAACATAAATTTAGATTGTATTAGTAATTATGTTGCTTTTATTAATAAATAAATTTCAAAAAGTGTGATTTTTAAGTAATTCCCCCGTTGTTACGCATTGTTAACAAACAAATACGTCGTAACATATCACAACAATACGTGTTTATTTTTTGAGGTATTCCCGTTAACAGGAAAGTACCCATAATACTTGAGTCATTTCAGTACAACTTCCACTTTACATACTGTAAATTCCAAAGTAACTCCTTTTATAATAGGCAATGCTAGCCTAAAATTAATTCATTCTGTAAAGTAAATAAATAAAGTTCTTTCTTTAAACTACAATAGCCAATTTTATTAGATTTAAATGGATTGTAAGCCTTAGAACTTACTCTGTATGAAATAAGCACCAAAATTCCTTTTATAAAAACAAATCAATTCATTAAAAGATCCATTGTTGTTTCTTTGAAAATTGCCTGTTAACAGTTTTAAATGCCCTTTTAATTTTAATTGAATTTTAATTTATATTCGTTTCCAAACTTCGGCCACTGTTACGAAATTAATTCAAGGAATAACAATATAAATTCGTAAGCACGTATGGTTTACAAAGAATTTAATTTAAGAATGCTACTTATTTCCAATTTTTCTAAAATGACACTGTCGATACTTAAAATTTTTTATATTTACGTTAATATACTTATTTTCGACAAAACACGCCAATCTCTCCCCTTCCTTCCTCTCTCTCTCCCTCTCTCGTATTGAAGCTAACAATGATAATGGTCGACATAGCAACATCACGTTAAAATGGCGAGATTTCCACAAAATATGCAAATTAAACGTTTAACATGGAATATTTTGAACTGTGGGCGAAAAAAGACGAACGGAATAAGAAACTTTATGTTTTTCTTCAAAATGGTTCAAATCCGAAGGTCGTCTGTTAATTTCTTCTAATTTTAATTTCCAAATGAATAAGAGGCTGCATGTCGAAAAATCGAGTTTTACATGTTAAGTAATGGGTAAAGGAAATGCCTCTCTTGGAGACAAACCAAGAAATTTTTTCGCAATTTAAATTCCTCATCACCTGAAAAAGTGTTAATCAAGCATCTCTACCAAATTTGGAGTTTCTATCTTTATTATTTCTCGAGTTATTAGCGTTTGCATAGGGTGATCAACCAACCAACGAACCAACGGATGGCAGTTATTATTATATAAAATTACCATGCTATTGCATGGTATTTTTCACTACTTCATGGACTTTTTTTCTTTTCAGTAACATCTTATGGTTTCTGAGCAGATATATATGTATATATGTTTAAAAGCTTAGTTTTTCTCTCTTATTTTTATTATTGTTTTATACATATTTTAAAAAATTGCAGTAGTAAAATAGAAATTTAATTTTAATCTCAGTATATACAGTAGAAGCTGTGTTATCCGGCTATCTAGTAACTGGTCATCCTTATGCGCCGCCAATTACACAAATATAATTCTTTTTGTATTTTATTTCTTTTTTATTAATTTTTTATGAGTTTTTGTATGAATTGTATTAGTGTAATACCACAATTTCCACTTTAAAATTTCCTAAAATATTAGATATTTATTACGTATTTACTCCGCGTACTTCTGGGGCTTCCGAGTTACATATGGCGTGACGCACGGCGTTTTTGATTTTGTCAGTCATTTGCATTGTCTAGACCAGGGGTGGGGAACCTGTGGCCTTTTGTGGTACCCAGTGTGGCCTTATGCAATTCCATTCAATATGGAATTTACCACCGGAACATTATTTCCTAACTCTGTTAAAATTTTCAGCTTCCTTGATCAACAGAAAGTACATAAACATTAGTCAAATTGTTATACATTTAAGAATTTATTACGGTCGAACGAATAAAAATTTTCAAATTTCTATATTCCCGTTTTCATTATTTGGCAAATTCTACATGTGGAAAAAATTTCAGCCTCATAGCGCATATAGAAGTACCTAACCCATGAAATCATCGTAAAATGGTTTATAATTTTTACCGGCCAAGAATATAAATATCGTTGCAATTTTGAAATTTTTCCTCCAATTATTTTTTTCTATTCACCTGTGTATTAAATTTCAGCTCTCCAACTATAGTAGTTTGGGCCAGACATTAGTATCCTCCTATATCCTATATATATCCTATATATCATTCTATAAGCACTCTTCTTACAGAGGAGGATATACGATATAGGATACTAGTTAACTGTGCTTGCATTCTGCAAGCATTTTCTCTCACCTTAAAGTAAAAATAAAAGCTGAATAATAATTTTCAACGCTTAAGGTTGCATCTTGGCTCCAAATTACGTGTTTTTCTGTTTTGAAAATATTGGGGTAAAAACAACCCCTAAAATTAATAATTATAAAACATTTATAGGTTTTTATCATTTGTTACGAATACCTCACATTTATGCGAAATTTCATCAATGTAGCACCTCTAGAAGTGCATTTATATGAATTTCATTGTTCAAATTTTATTAATTTTTAACAGCCACAGCAATAAATATTTCTAAAATTTTCAATGTTATTTACCACCGGGACATTATTTCCTGCCTCTGTGAAAATTTTCAGCTTCCTGGATCTACAGAAAGTACATAAACATTAGTCAGTTTGTTAAACATTTGAGAATTAATTACGCCCGAACGAATAAAGATTTTCAAATTTCTATATTCCTGTTTTCATTATTTGGCAAATTCTACCTCTTGAAAAAATTTCAGCTTCATAGCCCACTTGGAAGTACCTAAACCATGAAATGTTAGTAAAATTGTTTATAATTTTTTACGGCCAAGAAAATAAACATTGTTGCAATTTAGCATTTATTCCTCCGATCATTTTTTTTATTTCACCTGTGTATTAAATTTCAACTCTCCACCTGTAGTAGCTTGGGCCAGTTATTAGTATCCTCCTATCTATACATATCTATAAAGTAAGGTGTTTGTATGTATGTTCTGCTAAGGCTCAGAAACTACAACACGCAGAAAAAAGAGGAAGGTGTCATATTAACCGTTATCATATGTACGGTGGTGTAGTAAGGTTTTTAAACCGATTCGGTCTACTATTTAATTATAATAAAATATTTTCTTTTATATGGGATTTCCATTTAAAATTTTTTCGTAAATTTCTCGAATTTTTTAACTCCTTACATATATATCGTAGACATATGCTCTCGCAGACTTTTTTGTGGTAAATTATCTCCTCTTTTGGAATAATGTTTTAAAAGAGGGGCTTACCGATCAAATAAGTCGAATTGAAGGGAAAATCTCATTTTTCATTATTGCTCAGCATTTGGATATATTTAGCAACCGATGTAAACAAATTACGTTTGAACTATAAACATATCGTAAACGTAGAAATAGTTGATGAAATACTCATTTAATATCTTCTGATTTGATTGTATGTTTTTCTTTCATTATCTGTGGTCTTCTATACACTGGTTAATTCTGCGAATAAACATTAGTGAACTGTTTCTTTTCTGTAATCGTGTCATTCGCATTATAGGTATGTTTGGATATAAGTTAAATTGTTTTTATATGCCTTTTGTCTTATTTTATTTCATATTTTGTTTAAGTGAAAATTACTGAAGATATATAATTCAATTACTACGTTAAAGTTTTTGTGTTTTGTTTTAACAGTTTATCAATAAAAACTGAATTGAGTATTTCATGCTAACAGGCAAGTTTTTTCCTATGCTCATCCATTTTGCGTTTCAATAATAATTAGATACTTTTTTGTAATATATAATATCGTCGTGAATTAAAAGAGAGTTTTATCAATTGGAAATAAGGTTCACTCTTGAATAATTGTTATTTTAATACAAGGACTAAATTAGATTAACATTTTGAACACGTAACGCAGTGAATTTCGAAAGATTTTATTTGAATAATACTTTTGTTGAACTTTATTATGTCTTCTGAACTAAAATTAAGAATTCGTGTCTGCGGTTCCATGGGTAAAATGTAAACACTACGGATACACTCACGTAATTAATTACGTTAGAAAAGTAAAACATTTTACTACATTATTTAAAATCGATTCGTTCGAATATCTCAATCTATTATTCAATTAGTTACTATGGAAAACACAATTAAGATCGGTAATTTTATATCTATTTAGAGTAATAATAGGTATTCTTATTTAATTTCTCCTGTTATTATGTTGACATCAGTTGACATACAAACTCATATTCCGTGTAATCAACATTTACCATCACTACGACACGCTATTTTGTGATTGTTGGTCGTTTATTTAGCATCTGAATAGAAAGCATCAGTCGTCATCATCAAATACATTGAGCTTTAGGAGATTATTCGTTGGTTGTTTCGGTTAGTTTGTTGTTTTCATTTGCTTTCGTTTCGTGTCCATTTTTTGTGTTCTTTGTTTTCGTTCTTAGTTGTTCATTTTGTATTCTTTGTTTATATTCTTTGGTCATGCTCTTGATTTTTGTTTCTTGATTACTTATTTGTCGGTTTACACCTTTTATGCCGGCTATTGGTTAGAGTTTAATTCATTTCTTTTTTCTTGGTGGTTTTTACATTGAACTTATATTCTTTGGTTGTACTCTTAATTTATGTTCCACGATTATTTATTTGTCGGTTTACATCCTTTTCTGCCGGCTATTGGTTAGCTTTAATTCATTTATTTTTTCTAGGTGATTTTTGTAGTTTTCATATTGGTTCGTTTCGTGTTCTTTCCACTTTATTTCAAGACTCCTAATGTAGTTTACAAAAAGGAGAGGAGAAGTTTTAGTATGTATCATTTTCTCAAGCTGTCTTCTAAGCGGGAAAAAGTGTAACTATTTGCAGTCTGAAATGCACCCGGGCGAAGCTGGGTACGAAAAGCTAGTATTCTATATATATCCTATCATTCTATAAGCACTCTTCTTACAGGGGAGGATGTACGATATATATAGGATATAGGAGGATACTAATGTCTGACCCAAACTACAATAGCTGGAGAGCTGAAATTTAATACATAGGTGAACTGAAAAAATTAATGGGAGGAATAATTGGAAAATTGTAACAATGTTTATTTTCTTGGCCGGTGTAAATTATCAACAATTTTACTAACATTTCATGGTTTAGGTATTTCTAAATGCGCTATCAAGCTGAAATTTTTTCTACCTGCAGAATTCGCCAAATAATGAAAACGGGAATATAGAAATTTGAAAATTTTTATTCGTTCAGACGTAATAAATTCCTAAATGTTTAACAAATTGACTAATGTTTATGTACTTTAATTAGAGCCAGGAAGCTGAAAATTTTAACCAAGATAGGAAATAATGTTCCGGTGGAAAATAACAATTGACATTTCATGAAAGTTTTATATTTTGGCTGTTAAAAATTCATAAATTTTCAACAATGAAATTCTTATAAATGCACTTCCAGAGGTGCTATATACATGAAATTTTGCATAAATGTGAGGTATCCATAACAAATTCAAAAAACCTATAAATGTTTTATAATTATAAATTTTAGGGTTTGTTTTTACCACCATATTGACAATAAGGAAAAACACGTAAACCGGCAAGATGATGCAAACTGTTGCGTTTAAAAGTTATATGTCGGCTCATACTCATTACTTTAGGGTGAGTGAAAATGCATGCACAATGCAAGCAGACCTTCACTAGTATCCTATCAATATTGTATATCCTTTGTAAGTAGAGTCGATATAGAATTCTATATAGGATATAGGAGGATACAAATGTCTGGCCCAAACTATAATATTTGGAAAGCTGAAATTTAATGCATTGGTAAAACGAAAGCAATAATCAGATGAATAATTGGAAAATTGCAACAATGTTCATTTTCTTGGCCGGTAAAAATTATAAACAATTTCACTAAGATTTCATGGTTTTGGTACTTCTAAATGTGCTATGAAGCTGAAATTTTTTCTACATGTAGAATTTTCTAAATAATGAAAGTGGGAATATAGAAATTTGAAATTTTTTTTTCGTTCGGACGTAATAAATTCTTAAATGTTAAGCAAATTGACAAATGTTTATGTAGTTTGTGGAGATCCAGGAAGCTGAAAATTTTATCAGAGTTAGGAAATAATGTTCCCCTGGTATATAACATTGAAAATTTCAAGAAAGTTTTATTTTAAACAATGAGATTCATATAAATGCACTTCTAGAGGTGCAACATTCATGACATTTTGCATAAATGTCAGGTATCCGTAACAAATGCTGAAAACCTATAAATGTTTTATAATTATAAATTATAGGGATTGTTTGTACCATAATATTCTAAAAACAGAAAAACACAAAATTTGGAGCTGAAATGCAAACTGATGGGTTGAAATTATTTTTCGCCTTTTATTTTTACTTTAAGGTGAGAGAAAATGTTTGCAGAATGCAAGCACACATTCGCTAGTATCCTATATATAAGCACTCTTCTTACAGAGGACGATATATGATACAAGTGAATGTGTGCTTGCATTCTGCAAGCATTTTTTCTCACATAAATGTAAAGAATAAAAAAATGTAAATAATAGTTAAACCCGAAATTTTGCACATCTGTGCCACATTGTTTTTATTTTTGGAAAATTATGGGGTAAAACAACCCCTAAACTCCTTTTATATAAATTTTATATAGGTTTTCGTCCTTCTTTTCGAATACCTCACATTTTTGCTAAATTTCATTGATCTAGCACCTCTAGAAGTGCATTTCTGTAAATTAAATTGTTTAAATTTTTTGAATTTTCTACAGCCACAATAATAAATATTTCTAAAATTTTCAATTTTATTTACTAACGGAACATCATTCCCTACCTTGTTTCAAATTTTCAGCTTCCTGTACCTTAAGAAAGTACATAAGCATTAGTCAATTTGTTTAACATTTGAGAATTTATTACTGCCGAACGAATAACAATTTTCAAATTTATATATTCCTGTTTTCATTATTTGGCAAATTCTAACTCTAGAAAAATTACAGCTTTATTGACAATTTAGAAGTACATACCTAAACCATGAAATGTTAGTAAAATAGTTTGTAATTTTTACCGGCCAAGGAAATAAACATTGTTGCAATTTTGCAATTATTCCTCCTGTTATCTTTTTCAGTTCACCTATGTATTAAATTTCAGCTCACCAACTATTGTAGTTTTGGCCAGACATTAGTGTCCTTGTATACATCATTCTAGATAGACTCTTCCTACAGAGGATATAGGATACTAGTTTATTGTGATTGCATTCTGCAAGCATTTTCTGTCGTCTTAAAGTAAAAATGAAAGCTGAAAAATAATTTTCAATGCATAAGTTTGATCTCTGCCCCGGATTACGTGTTTTTCTGTTTTGAAAATATACGGGTATAAACAACCCCAAAAATTTATAATTATAAAACATTTATAGATTTTTAGCATTTGTTACGAATCCCTCACACTTAAGTAAAATTTCATCAGTATAGCACCTCCAGAAGTGCATTTATATGAATTTCATTGTTTAAATTTTATGAATTTTTAATAGCCTCAATATAAAACTATTATAAAATTTTCAATGTAATTTAATACCAGAACATTATTTTCTAACGCTGTAAAAATTTTCAGCCACCTGGCTCTAACGAAAGTACTACATAAACATTAGTCAATTTTTTTAACATTTAAGAATTTATTACGGCCGAATGAATATAAATTCTCAAATTTCTATATTCCTGTTTTCATTATTTGGCTTCTTCTACTTCTAGAAAAAATTTCAGCTTCATAGCGCAATTAGAAGTACCTAAACCATGAAATGTTAGTAAAAGTTTATAATTTTTAGCTACCAAAATAATGCACATTGCTGCAATTTGGCAATTATTCCTCCGATTATTTTTTCTATTCCTAAGATAATTCTTTGTGTTTCACCTGCGTATTAAATTTCAGCTCTCCAACTATAGTAGTTTGGGCCAGACATTAGTATCCTCCTATATCCTATATATCATTCTATAAGCACTCTTTTTACAGAGGAGGATAACATTCTATAAGCACTCTTCTTACAGATGATGATATACGATATAGGATACTAGTAAATTGTGCTTGCATTTTGCAAGCATTTTCTCTCACCCTAAAAAAAGAGTATGAGCCGACAAATAATTTTTAAAAGCAACATTTTCACCTACTTGTCGATTTACGTTTTTTCCTTATGGTCAATATTGGGGTAAAAGCGACCCCTAAAATTTATGATTATTAAATATCTATAGGTTTTTAGCATTTTATAGGAATACCTTACCTTGTTGCAAAATTTCATGGATATAGCTCCTTTAGAAGTGCATTTATATGTATTTCATTTTTTTATTTCACTAATTTTTAACAGCCACAGCAATAAATATTTCTAAAATTTTCAATGTTATTTACCACCGGGACATTATTTGCTAGCTCTGTTAAAATTTTCACCTTCCTGAATCTAAAGAAAGTACATAAACATTAGTCAATTTGTTAAATATTTCAGAATTTATTACGGCCGAACGAATAAAAATTTTCAAATTTCTATATTCCCGTTTTCATTATTTGGCAAATTCTACCTCTCGAAAAAATTTCAGCTTCATAGCATATTTAGAAGTACCTAAAACATGAAATGTTAGTAAAATAGTTTATAATTTTTTACGGCCAAGAAAATAAATGTTCCTGATTTTTAAAATTTTTCCCTAGATTATTTTTTTTATTCACCTTGTTAATAAATTTCAGCTCTCCAGCTATTGTATTTTGGGCCAGACATTAGTATCCTCCTATATCCTATATATATCCTAGATATATATCCTATATATATCGTATAGCCTCCTCTGTAAGAAGAGTGCTTGTAGAATGATATATATAATGATATATATATTCTTACAGAGGATATCATTCTATAAGCACACTTCTTACAGAGGAGGATATAGGATATATATAGGATATAGGAGGATACTAATGTCTGGTCCAAACTACTATAGTTGGAGAGCTGAAATTTAATTCATAGGTAAAGAGAGAAAATGCTTGCAGAATGAAAGCACACATTTACTTGTATCCTATCATTCTATAAGCACTCTTCTTACAGAGGAGGATATATGATATAGGATATAGGAGGATACTAATACCTGGCCCAAACTATAATAGTTGGAGAGCTGAAATTTAATATACATAATATACTTGAAAAAGATGCTTCAGTTAAGAGACTTTGTGAAGAATATAGCGTAGGCAGTTCTAATGTGTATGACTTGAAGAAACAAAAAAGTGAGTTGCTGACATGTTATACACACACTGACTTCTAAGGCCGAAATCATTACACACTTCCAGGGTCAGCGATATCGATAGAGTATTGTTTGAATGGATTCGACAAAGAAGAAGTGAAGGTGTACCGGTAGCAGGCCTATTGCTAATACAGCAAGCAAAGAAATTCCACGACGATTTGAAAATCAATAAAGCTTGTGTTTATTCGCAAGGTTGGCTTCATCGCTTCAAGCTTCACCATGGAATACGAAAATTAGCAGTGTCTTGCGAAAAACTTAGTGCCGATATGGATGCTGCCGAAATATTTGTAGAGTTTACCAAGTGAATTTCGGATGAAAATCTTACTGCAGAGCAACTATATAACGCGGACGAGACAGGATTATTTTGGAGATGTCTTCCTCGGAGCACACTTGCAGCTGCCGATGGGGATATGGCATTTGGAGTGAAGGAGTCAAAGGAGAGGCTGACGGTTCTTGCGTGCGCAAATGCAGCAGGTACGCACAAACTAGATTTAACTGTAATTGGTAAAAGTGCACACCCTCTTGCTTTAAAGAGTGTAAAGAATTTTCCCGTCAACTACCGTGCTAAGAAACGTGCATGGATAACTTCTCAATTAATGTTGGATTGGTTTTTGAATTATTTTGCACCGGAGGCACGTGTTCATTGTAAATCTAAGGGACTAGGTGATGATTGTTAAATAATTCTGACATTAGATAACTGTCCTGCCCATCCTGATGCATCACTTTTGGTATTGGGTAACGTGCGTGTGGTTTATTTATCTCCAAATTGTACATCTATTATTCAACCTATGGATCAGGGAATATTACGCTCACTAAAATGTTATTACAGACAGCAATTTATGCAGAAATTGCTTTTTGCTTGCAATAGAGGCCAAGGTGTTGATGGATTTAACATTAAGGACTCGATTTGGGCTCTAGCTAAAGCTTGGACTGATGTAACGGCCGCAACAGTGAAAAATGCCTGGTATAATTTGTGGCCAGCAAGCATGTTTGAAGGATGTGTTGAATCACCACCAGATTTTCTAGGTTTCAATGTTAGTGACAAAAAGAGACTGGTGTCTGAAATTATGGAATTTGCTAAGGGATCGACGAATAACCCTTTCACGAAGGGTCTGGAAGAAGACGTTGAAAACTGGATGGAATTCAGCTATGAAGTGCCTCTAGTGAATCAGCTAACTGACAGAGAAATAGTTAAAATGGTTTTAGAACCCGAACGTGAGAATTATGAAAAAAGTGAGTGACGATGATGACAATGCAGCTGCAAACAAGCCTTCAATTGACTGTTGCATGGAATTAGTCACTGATACAATATCGGCTTTAGAGCAGCAGTCATGCATCGAATTACAGGATATGATGAATTTGTACCTAATTAAAGATAAACTTATTAAGGAAAGATCACAATGTATGAAGCAATCTGTGTGTATGTTCAAGACAATTTCGCAGAAAAACCTTCAAAATGCTTACAACACTGAAATTTATGAACCTTGCATTCCCGCAACTAAAGACGCTGTCTCGACCTTATCGTCTAGCCATCGAGAGTAGAAACGAGACGTGTAAATTGGTAAGTGTGCATTAAATTTGCTATGACCTTATTCAAAATTCGTCCACTTGTTAATGATTCTTTCTTTTATAAGTTTTGGCATAAATTTTGGATTTTAATGTTATGTATTTTATTTTTTTACATGTAGGCCGTGATATGGTATAAAGGTGCAGTGCCGTAGCCAAGGGTGGCAAGAGGGCAAGGCGTCTATTATGATTTATTTAATATTCTGCATGTTTATTTACATACATTTTTTGTATGTATTTCATATTTTAAAATATTCTGGTGTTATTTCTGATTAAATTTTGAAGTACAATGATAGATTACAAAAAGCTTTCTTTTGTTTTATCCCGCAATAGGCGGATTTGCCCCTGTATACTTAGACAATGTGCAACATTTTCAAAAAACCGGAATTTTCTAAAAATCCGGCTCACGCTAGGTCCCGAGGGTGCCGGATTTATAAGGTTCTACTGTATATATAATAGGAGGATGCTAATGTCTGGCCCAAACTACAATATTTGGAGATCTGAAATTTAATACAGAGGAGAATCGAAAAAAATAATCGTAGAAAAAATTGCGTTTAATTTCTTGGTCGTTAAAAATTATAAATAATTTTACTAACATTTCATGGTTTAGGTACTTCTTGATGTGCTATGAATCTGAAATGTTTTCCACTGGTAGAATTTGCAAAATAATGAATAGGGGATTATAGAAATTTGAAAATATTTCTTCGTTCGGCCGTAATAAATTCTCAGATGTTAAACAAATTGACTAATGGTTATGTACATTCTGAATATTCAGGATTCTGAAAATATTAACATAGTTCGGAAATAATGTTCCGCTGGTTAATAACATTGAAAATTTTAGAAATATTTATTGTTTTGGCTGTTAAGAATTCATAAAATTTAAACACCTAGCCGTAGACGCGCTGAGAACCGGTTCGCCCCTTTAAAACTTAAACGACGATAACTCGCAGTGTATTCCCGGGTATCACGTGAAATTTTTTCTGCAGCTTATACAAACATTCCACACGCTGACAAACTCATTAAGTAATAGATATAACTTATACCGTTGTTGTTAAAAATAGTTTTCCGGAAGGTTGCATCGTAAAAACATCCCGAAAATAAATTCTGACTAACTTACGTTCTGTTATAGATAGAAGAAAAGTGTATCCTGTGAAATGTAGAAGAAGGATTGAGTTTTAATTATTTAAAAGATTCATTCCGATATCCTGCTTCGTTTTCGAGATACTAAGATATTTGAAGAGCGCCGAAATTGTTGATGTTTCGCGACCCTCTTTGCGCCTTTCAATGCTACTTGGAAGTTTCGCGGCAGTCTTTTTATTCTGCTATGCATTATCTTACTTTGATTAATAAATGTGCTTGCAGTATGTAAGCAATTTTTATTCGTATCATATATCCTCTGTAAGAAGAGTGCTTATAGAATGATATATATCCTATATCCTCCTCTGTAAGAAGAGTGCTTATAGAATGATATATAGGATATATCCTCCTCTGTAAGAAGAGCGCTTATAGAATGATATATAGGATATATCCTCCTCTGTAAGAAGAGCGCTTATAGAATGATATATAGGATATATCCTCCTCTGTAAGAAGAGCGCTTATAGAATGATATATAGGATATATCCTCCTCTGTAAGAAGAGCGCTTATAGAATGATATATAGGATATATCCTCCTCTGTAAGAAGAGCGCTTATAGAATGATATATAGGATATATCCTCCTCTGTAAGAAGAGCGCTTATAGAATGATATCCACTGAATTGGGCATAAATATATAATGAGAAGAACGGAAGTGAAAGGTTGATTTTTCACCAGTTGGACCTCACCCCATCCCAATTCCTCTGCTTTTCCACCTCTCCATTTTTCCACCATCACCTATTTCTCCTCTTCTCTCTCTCTCTCACTCATCTTCCTCCTCCTCCCCCTTCGCATCCTCCTTTTCCCTTCCCTTTCTCATGCTTTCTCCTCATACTCCATTACGCTATTACCATTCCCATCTGCTTTCCCTTGAAACAAAATTTTCCTCAAACTCCTTCACCCGTGAAGAGCCTTCTTTCCGAGGGTGTCGTCCACTCCGGAGTAATAAACGGATTTAATTGAGCGGAGGTTGGCAACGTGCGGGCGGAGGACGCTCAGATCGGATGGAATGCCCGCGGGACCCTATTTTAATTACCGAATGTTTACGCGACGGGAGGGCCCCCTCTTCGGGGATGATCGCTGCTGTATAGCCAATCCTCCTCGGTCGGGCGGCGTAATTCAACCTCCTAGTTAGTGTTTTTGGGACCCTTTCTTGTTATTTTTTTGGAAAACAAGCGGTCGGAGGTGGGTGATGAGGTTATCCAACAGCCGATCCAATTTCATTTTCAGCGACAGACGTGTTTATTTATCGTCGGGGGCCACAGTTATCGTGCTTCCGCACACTTCGGTCGGAGGAGCAGCGATTGAGTTATAGGACGCACTCAATTCGCCATCTACAGTGTATCCTACTTGCAGGTAAAATTTTTCAGAAGGCACTGCCTGTAATATGGAATATCGTACGGTTGGTTCTTTAAACTTTAACTGCCCGCTAAGACTTAATGGATACGCCAACGAGTTTTAAACTGGTGGGATTTTGCACGTGTCTCTAAATTCCACGTTCCATTTTTCTAACCTTCGGTTACATCTCGCGTATTTTAGCAGCAGGTTAGTTGACGGGCTAATCTTTTTCCTGGTAGTAAATAAATTTTTATGCGTTTCCATTTTAAACAATACTCATATTACGATATATAATGTAAGAGTAAAGTTACATGTATAGTTATTTATATTGTCGAAATTAAAAATATCGCAATTTGAAATCTTAACAAATAACGTATTTATGGGCTAAATGTACGCATCGGTATCCCGTATATTTTTTAGGTATGATATAAATTTAAAAAGTGATAATGAAACGGTGTCGAATCCAATATGTATCATCAAGCGCTATATAACTTTGAAAAAAATGCAGTAAAGCGTATCGAATCTAATTTTTTTTAAATCTCCGAACCAAAAAAATTGATATAACGTGAAGCTGTAGCTAAAAATTGTATACCGCATTTTCCGAGCTATGTGGCGGACTTAATTTCCCCGAAAACGCCAGTAAAAATTTACCTGCGTCTTATAGGCCGAAAGTGACCTGGTTGGTTCTGTGTATGCTTTTTGCTGCGCAAAGTAATTACTGTGTTGTAAAATACATTGGAATTAATAGGCTGAGTAAGATGAGTGCAAAAGAGATTATAATTACGCTAACCATGAGAAGATCAGGTGAACCAAAGTTCTCATTCACGCGGCCCGCAGGACTCACGCGGCCTCCATAAAGCATCTACGTGGTCCGCGCGGTAATATACTTTATAATACGGTGCGGCCGAAAACAAACTATATTTATTGCAAAATATTTTTGAGCAATTGTAAGGAACGTATTAAATCGACACTTGTAAAATATCATTTTATTTTTATTCCCATTTAAAAATCTGTAAACAGTTTGGATATCGAAGAATATTCTTAACATGGAATGCGCCTCTCGAGGATTTGGTTCTGCCCGCGGATTCAGCGTAGCGCTATAATTTCATTTGAATTTGAGAACTCTGGACTGCACCATCGTTTAAGCATGTCGTGCCATTGGCCTATGTTATCCACATTGAGAGGCGGCCTTAGGGGCGGGCGGTCCCCTCGGGCGACGAAGAGACACCGAACGTGGTACATATAGGTATAACATACAAGGGGGAGCCAAAAATATACTTCGCCCGGCATCGCATTTGTCCTAAAGCCGGCTCTGGCCACATTACTGACATTTAAAAGAAAAACATCGCCAAAATGTGAAATTCTACTTGGGAATAATTTCGTTAGTGTTAATCACGAGGGATGAATGGATGAAAAATGCATCAATCGGTAGTATTCACCCGTTTCTGAACTTTGTAGTTCTTTATCCGTCCGGTTAGTGGGAAATCCGGACTCGATTCAAAATTTCCAGCATATGCCTGTCTACGCAGGATCGATTTAATCCATCAATGTCAACATGTACGCCAATGGCATTCTTAATACCATTTTAATTTAAAAATTAATTTTTAAAAAAATAATAATATAATCTTATACAGTAATAGACAAGTGTTTGTTCGTTGGTTGGTGATCATATAAAAATGCGAATAAGTCGATAAAGAAAAGATGTAGAAACTCTAAATTAGGCAGGAATGCTCGATTCGCATATTTTAATCATATTTAAATCTCTAAACAAGTCTTGGGCTCGAGTCCAAGGATGCCATTTACATTTTCCATAACGTAACACCTAAAAATGGACATTTCGACGCGCAGGTTTTCATTCTTTTTCAGGTTAAAATTAGAAAAAATTGACCTACAATCTTCGGATATGAACCGTTTTGAAGAAAACATTATAAAGTATCGCTCAATTTAAACGTTTACTTCACATAGTTTGAGGAAGTCAAGCCATTTTATGGGGATGTTGCTTTATTTATGTATTAGGACACCAATAACAGCAACAGAGGCCTTTTACATTGCGTGTAGTAACAAATAAATTATTTTAAAAAAATAACAAGATAACAGAAAAAATAATAATAACAATAACAAGGATATAACCAGCATGATCTTAGTTGTTTATGCGATGTTTGATGAAAGAGATGAAAATATTAGGAGAGGTGAAGAGGTCCAAAGACGGATATTTTGCAGTAAGGGTGTTGAAGAGGGAGGGGATTCGGTGGAATAGGGATTGCTGGGAAATAGATAAACGGAAGTGAGGGACGTGCAATAAGCTCACATTACAGGTGGGGCGAGGAGGAATGCGAAAGGAAAAGAAAGAGAGGAGGTCACCAGAGCGAAAATGTCCGTTCAGTACACCATGAAATAATTTTAGGTCAGGTGTTAAGCGGCGGTGGAAGAGGTGGGAAAGCCCTAGGGATGACAAGGCGACTTCTCGTTAGTGTAAAGGAAGGAACGCGATATCGGACAATGGCAAGGAAGAAATATACCGGGCGGTTGAGAAGTTTGAGAGTGGTGGGGCTGGCAGTAGACCAGATGGGTGAGCAGTATTCCAGAATGGGGAGTACACAGCCGAGGAACACTGCTTTCAATGCAAGGGGGTCAGTAATTTCGGAGAAACGGTAAATTAAGCCAACTATGGACATTGCTCTCCCGGAATTGCTCTTAATGTGTTCTATGAAGAGTAGTTTGTCGTCAAAAATTACGCCCAAATCAGTTTGTGTTTTCACAGAAGGGATAGGATGATGGGAGAGGGCGTAGGAAAATGAAGTAGGATTGTGCTTGAGGGAAAAGGACATTACAGCCGACTTAGTGGGGTTAATACGTAGGTGCCATTTGGAACACCAAGCGTCGACAGATTTAAGAGCATATTCAATTGATAAAGAATCGGCTAGAGAGTCAACTCTTTTAAAGATTTTACAATCGTCTGCGTAAAGAGGTATATAGCAGCCCAATGAGAGGACGCATTCTGCGATGTCATCCACGTAGAGAGCAAAGAGAAGGGGGCCGAAAACGTTACCCTGAGGAACATCGGAAGAGACAGGCAATAGAGGAGAAGAAAAGCCATCGATTAAAACTCTCCGATTGCGAGAATTCAGGAAATTAGAAATTACTGATAGGAGGCGGCCATGGATACGGTAAAGAGTCTCAAGTTTGTGGAGGAGGAGGGTGTGGCTCACTGAATCTAAAGCTTTAGAAAAGTCGATGTAGCAGACATCGAGTTGAGATTTTAATTCAAAGGAGGAAATAATATGATGTTGTAAGACAGAAAGATTGGTGAGACAGGAGCTACCAGGAAGAAAACCATGCTGAAAGGGTGAGATGTATGGAAGAGTGAAATGTAGGATACGGTTGTGGATTATACATTCAGAGATGATAGAAAGTACTGGCAAGATGGAAATAGGGTGATAATTTTCAACGTTGTCTTTTGATCCTGACTTTAAAATGGGGGGTGTGGGTTGGAATTCTTCCGAAGAGACGGGAAAGTTCCTGACGAAAAGAATTTATTGAATAAGAGGGAGATGGGAACGTGGAGAACGGCGGATGTGAGTTGGAGAAAGAGAGAACCAATATTGTCTGATCCAGTAGATTTCGAGGGAGGTAGGGAGGAAAGATGAGCTAGGACCTCCTATCGTGAAGTTGTTATGAACGCAAGGGGCTGAAGCGGTGGGAGAGGAATGCTGGGGGAGGCGGGTGTGAAATTGGAGCACAAATACTCATTGAAGGCTGAAGGCCTAGCACCCCCTTGGAACGATGTGCTGTTGGCAGAGATGGATATTGGGATACGATGTGTTTTCCTTTTGGAGTTTATCAGGGTCCAATATCTCTTCGAATTGTTTTTAATTTCGTCCGTTATCCTTTCCACAAAATTCGAGTAATCTCGGCGAAGAAGATAACGGGCGTGCCGACGTAAGGTAACAAAGGAAGCACGAGTGTGGGGATTGGGGCGAGACTTCCACAATCTCCACGCCGAAAGTTTATTCTTTAGAGCGAGGGTCGTCTCAGGCGATACCTAAAGACGCTTTTTCTTCGACATTCGTCGTGAAGGGACGAAGTCCTCGATGGCTGCGTAGAGAAGGTCGTACAAGAGGTCAAGCCCATCCTTGGGATTACCGCTCTCGAGGAGGTCCCAGGGAAGGAGGGAAAGAGCGTGGTTAATAGCGGGCCAGTCTGCTTTGTTCCAGGTTCTGAGGGACCTGGGCGGGATTGGAAGGGTCGGTGCAGCTCGCCGGGGGGTAGGGAGTGGGAGGGATAGGGAACACTCGAGGGATCCGTGGTCAGTTTCGAAAATGTTACGGCCCGCGGCTACGGAAGACACTGGGACGGAGGACAGAATTAGATCCAGCGTTGCCATATTTCTAGTAGGAAAAGGATTACACTGAAGAAGGCCTAAGCCGTTCATGAAATGATCGGTAAAATAATGATCAACGTTATTAGATGAACTGCCACTGGTGGATGAGGTCCAATTGATGGATCGGTTGAAGTCTCCGAATAAAATTAGGTCACCTAATGCACGAACGCGAAGAACTAAATCAAAACAAGCCTCCAAACGATAAATCATTGTTAGGTGGGCGATAAAAACAACCAACAAATAATTTAACTGAGTGATCACTGTTGGCACTACATTTCCTCGTAATTCGGTCCACAAAATTTCACAATTGGTTTCTAAATCCGCCGTCGGGTAGCAGGGAAGTCAAAATCAATGTCAAGGAGACCACCGCCACCTCGGGAAGTTCGATCATGACGAAAAATTTGGTGGGCAGCCGCAAACGCAAGTTCACCGTCCAAAAAGTTGCTGTTAAGCCATGACTACGTGAGTGCAATAATGTTGAAAGCCGAAAGTTCACTAATGTGTGAAGGGCTTGTGTCGATTAAGTGGGACCACATCCAAAACTGACCGCGACGCAGACCCCTCGACCGTCATTAACTCGGGTTAGAGGTCCATACCTCTAGGCCCATCCTCAAATCCGAGCTCAGGTGTCTATACCCTGTCAGCAGGGGGGCACTAGCCGACCGCGTCTTTGGCAATAAAATTTAAACTATTTTATGTTTTTAACTTACAATTAGTGCGATTGTGACTCAAGCAACACATTCGGGTGAATCTTTTCTCTAATCCGACCCCTAGTGGAATACTGTTGCGACGTCTGGGACCCTTTCGAGGAGGGCCTAACTAGGGAGCTCGAAATGGTTTTTACATGTACATTTACGTCTACATCAATACCCTGCAAGCCGCCGAAGCGTTTGGCAGGGGGTGTCACAACACCAAATGGACTCTAACTAATTCCTCTGGGAAAAAGGATCTGTAGTATTTCTCTGTTCTAGCGATTGTTTCGACATATTTTCTCCTGCACTCTGATATAACATTACGTTCACTAACACCGATGGGGACGACTATGCCGCGTACGTCTTCAACGAATTCGGAGCTTTCGAATTTTTCAAATAGTTTCCTTTTGTATTCAATTCTTCTACTCTTCAACGTCTGCCATTTCAGGTCCCTCAATATCTCTGATACACTCGTATCATACCGATATTCTCCATTTACAAATCTAGCCGCTCTACGCTGAACCATTTCGAACTCTCTAGTTAAGCCCTCCTCGAAAGGGTCCCAGACAGCGCAACAGTATTCCACTACGGGTCGGATTAGAGAAAAGTATGCGTGTTTCCTTCACATTCGAGGGGCATCACCGCAGGACTCTAGAGGAAAGCCCTTGAACTCTGTTTCCCGATGCTATAACGGTTTTGATATGCTCTCGACTAGACAAATTGCTACTGAGAATTGCTCCTAGGTATTTGTAGCTATTGATGCATTTTAGCTTTAGTTCAGATATTTGGTACGGGTAACGGTTGAAATTCATGGAGCGCGTGAAATTCATTGCGGCGCATTTGTTTATATTCAGGTCGAGTTGCCAATCTTTTCACCATTTCGTGATAGCCTGAAGGTCCTTTTGCAAATTCTCCTGGTCGTGTATTGTGTTGCTTTCTCCATACACAAGTGTGTCATCCGCGAAGTGTCTAACTTTACACTTTATATTATCCGCTAAATCATTTATATATATCAAGAATAACAGAGGTCCGATTGCACTTCCCTGAGGCACGCCGGAAGTCACTTTGACGACGTCTGATGCAACTCCATCGAGAACTACTCTCTGAGTTCTATCGGAAAGGAACGAGGCGATCCAATTTACAATTTTCTCGTTAATGGAATAAGCCCTTAGTTTTTGAATTATTTTCAAGTGAGAAACGGTGTCGAAGGCAGTGTTGAATCCAGGGGGGCACCCTGGGGCGATTTCCCCCCCGGGTAATATAAAATCCCCCCCGGAGAAAATGGTCAATTAATTCAGTTTCTTACGGGATTTTAGTGAGTTTACGCAACTTTAACAACATGTATTTTAATTCTATTTTCTACTAATATTTAAGCATGTTTAACTGAAATCGGGCTTTAAATATTGATTGTAACATATAAGTTATAAATATCTATTTTAAAAATATTTTGACATGTAGACTGCGTCATATATTTGCTGAATTCTGTAGTGTCGATAATTTGTTGCGCGTGCAGCGTACAGAAAAAATCAGTACAACATACATTGTACAAACTTTCTCATATACGTACTAACGCGACGTTTAGTTATCTTTAGAAAATGAAAATCGTATGAGCCTGTTTTTAGAAAATCCAATTTTTGTTCAAGTTGCCCAAGAATAAACTAGCCTTATATTCACTCATTGAGAAAAATGAAATACATATGTAGTAATATTGCAGACGTATACTCAAGTAATAAAGTAACTGTAATAAGTAATAAAGTAACTACGAAATTTGATCAAAATCGTTTGAACCGTTCTTGAGAAAATCAAATTATTGCTAAAGTTGCCTAGAATAAAGTAACCTTATATTCATTTTTTGAGAAATATGAACTATGCAGTATTATTGAAGACGTAAACTCAAGTAACTACAAAATTTGATGAAAATCGTTAGAGCCGTTTTTAGAAAATCGAATTGTTAAAAATGCGTAGAATAAACTACCCGTAATGATTAAGCAATGTCAACCATTTCTATGATACATATACTCTGCTCAGTACGATAAAATGCCTAAGTACGAGATTTCATTCATTTTTGCTCTACTGTTTAGGCTGCAGAGCCAGTAACAGATAGACAGACGGCATTGCAAAAACCACTTTTTTGGATTCAGCGACACCTAAAACATATTTCCATAAAAATCTCGACGTCGAATTTTTTCGCGATAACAATACTTTCTCAATACTTCGTATGAGAAAGTAAAAAAGAAAAAGTACATACAGAGTTAGACAATGAAGTGAATAGCGATTTAAGTGAGAAAAAAGAAGAGGATAGTAAATGTAGTAGTTGTAGAAAAGAAGATTAATGGATTGAAGATGGGAAGACACTTGAAATTGAAGATATAGGTAACAGCAGTGATATCAGCAAGAAAATTAAATCAAAATATAATAATAAGTGGGAATCGAAATACGAATGGCTTTATTTTGATAGTATTCGCGAAGGAGCATTTTACAAATTTTGTGAGATATTTTTGAAAAACGATTTAGAAGCGATACAAAAATCTGGTGGTATTTTTATCAACGTACCTTTTACTAATTATAGAAAAGCCGTGGGAAAAACTGGTAAACTAGAAAAACATGCAAATTCCGAAAAGCATGCATGTAGTGTTTCTATGGAAACATTGCGTCTCCAGGGAATGCAGAAACCAGTACATAACATATCAATTAACGAGAGTGAAACAGAAAGGCCAAAATCGTCGGTCAATAGAAGTCTTATAGAAGTCCTATATTTTCTAGCTAAAGAAGAAATACCTCATACAACCAAATATGAAGCATTAGTTTAAAAAATTCTTATTAAACATGACGATATCCTCAATACTTGGTTAAAAGGCCAAAGCAGCCGCTCTACTTATATTAGCAAAGCGACTGAGTCAATTTATTTCGTGCATTAGGGAGTTATTAGATAAACATGATTCCAGCATCGTTGTGAAAAATAAGTACTTTTCGTTAATAGCTGATGAGTCCACAAATATTAATAATATTTCAGAACTTACGATATTATTACGTTTTGTAGATAACAATAATATTAGAGAAATGTTCCTCTGTTTAATTAAATTAGATAATGTGGATGCAGAAACTATAACGCAAACCATTTTATGTCAGCTAAAACAACGGAAAATAGATTTAAAATATTTAGTGTCATGTTCATTTGATGGAGCTGCTACTTTCTCAGGAAATATTTCCGGTGTACAAAAGAGACTATCAGAAAAAGTTGGACGAGAAATACCTTACATACACTGCAGAGCGCACGTATTATCCTTAGCTTTGACAAGTGCTAGAAACAAATATCCAGTGATTGAACGAGTGCTGCATGTTTTTAAAGATATTTACAAACTGTTTCATAGATCATCTAGACGGGAAAGAATGTTACACAATGTTCAATCCATTCTTGAGGAACTACTATTAAAAATTTCAGAAACCATAGAAACTCGCTGGATAAGTAATTTTAGATCTATTGACGCTGTCAGGCTTTGTTACGGTTCCGTAACGATGACTTGTGAACAGATACATAAGGATGGTGCGGACCTTGCTTCTTTAGCAGGAGGCATTTATTAGAAATGGAAAAATCCCGTTTTTTAATAAACCTCTGTGTTTTACATGAAGCACTACTCGCTGTTTCAAATCTAAGTAAGATTTTAAAAAAAGAAGATTTATGTTTATCCGCTTTACCCAGACTTATTAATTCCACTATTAAACACCTTAAAACTATATCTCATGATTGCTTTGTAAATAATGAAGAAAGCACAATCTGGAAAAACTACATGTCCGTGGTTAAAGATTTTGAAAATATACGCCCTGTAAAGGAAAACGAAAAACCTGAAATAAGCTTTAAAACAGCCCGTAAATTTGTCAATGAAATGATTAACCAGATAAGTTATTGATTCAACGACAACGCTATACTGTTGATCAAAATTACCTCGAAGTTGGAATCAGCAGAATCATGCTAGGCATTTATCTGGTTTGCCGCATTTAAATTTCCATGCATTGTGGAACGATATTCGTTCTTTTACGTATGCCGTCCAATCCGACGACAGAATAATATTTTGAAATTAATATTGAAATCCAATATTGGATATGATGAACTTAAGAGTTTATGCGTAAAACTATGTTGCTTTCCAGTGTCCACCGCAAGTGCTGAACGGTCTTTTAGTACAATGAATAGGCTGATGACGAAATTAAGAAGTAGGTTGGGACAAGAAACATTGCAAGACCTCACGAAAATCGCTATCGAGGAACCTGATGAGTTACCAAATACTTTGTTAGACGATGTTATTGACACATACGCTAAGAAGAAACTAAGGAGACTGAGGTTAATTTAAATTGTTTAAGTTTCTTATCAAGTGTCTTGAGATTAAACCATAAATTCATATAGTTTTTATTTTTTATTAAGGTACAGGAATTTGTGAGTTTTTGTGAAATAAAACATTTTTTATTACATTATGTCTATTTAAAAGTACTAGATGCGTAAATAGGTATAATTTCGTATATTTGTTTAGTTTTAGTTTATGCTTTTTGGACCTTCCCGAGTACTAATGAATACACATTTATTTATTTCTTCTTTTCAATAAATATATATTTACTGTTTTATAATTATATTACTTATCAAGACTAAGGTTTATTAAAGCGTTTGTTACATATTTAATCAAATTTTTTAGGATTATTCCAAATATTAAATTTAGTTAATTTTGTTATTAAATGGTGATGTATAAAATTATATTACAAATTATTTGTTAATCTGCAATAAATAAATAAAATATAAATAAATCGCGTTTTATTTCACTTATTTAAACAATAACAAAAAAGACAACTCCTACTAATTTTCTAGCAATATATAATATACACCCCCGACCCATGCAGTCCCCCCCCCCGGGAAGAACGTCTGGATTCAACACTGGTCGAAGGCTTTCCTAAAGTCTAAAAATACTGCATCAACTCCTATTCCTTTATCCACTGTTTTCACAATATCATGTGTGAGTAGAGCTAACTGAGTCTCGCATGACGTGCCTCGCCGGAAACCATTTCCATTAAGCGCATCTTTTCTTTCGAGAAATCGTATTATTGAGCTACCGATAATGTGCTCAAAAACCTTACAGAAGATTGACGTCAACGATATAGGGCGGTAGTTCTCCACTTTTAATTTACTTCCCGTTTTATGTATTGGTGTAACGTGGGCTGTTTTCCATATCAAAGGAACTACTCCCTCATCTAAAGATTTTGTGAATAGGATCTTAAGGTACGTAGCTAATTCGTTTGCTAACGAGTTTATAATGAATGCAGGGATGGCCTCCGGCCCTGGCGATTTTCTTTTATGGACCTGACTTAGTAATTTAACGATACAGGTGTGTACCAGGAGGTACGGTGCCCCAGGTGACAAAGGAGGTCAGGGCGTCGGTTTTGGGCACGGGTTGCTCCTCGTTGCGGGTGGTGGCCCACGTTGGGACCAATGACGCCTGGAAGCGCGGCTCCGACGAGGTTTTAAGCTCTTTTAAGAACTTGGCCGCTGAGGTTGCTCGTGTCCGAGAGGAGTCGGGTTCTGATGTGCGGTTTACCATCTGCAGCGTTGTCCCTCGGACGGACTGCGGTTCTATGGTTTGGAGCCGTGTGGTGGGCCTGAACCATACGCTGTGGGACTTCTGCAGGGGCAATGGAGTGGACTTCGTTGACCTGAGGCCGGTGCTGGGCTCATGTAGGGTACCCCTAAACGGTTCTGGTGTCCACTACACGGCCGAGGCAGCGGATGCGGTAGCGCGTAGGGTTTTTGGACACGCTAGGGTATTTTTTTAGGTTAGACGAGGATAAAACCAATAGATCTGTTGGAAAATAGTCCGCCAACATTAACCCTAGGGAGTCCAAGAATAGCGGTAGAGTGAGAAGTAGAAAAATAAAATTGTTAGATCAAGTGGCGGGGAAATCCAGAACGAATATATCCGTAGAAAACACAATACAAATTATTATTATGAACTGCCGAAGCATTCGAAGGAAACAGGCTGATTTTTGCCACTTAGTTAAAAGCCATCGTGCAGACGTTGTATTGGGAACAGAGAGCTGGCTATCGGGCGACATTAATTCTAACGAGATTTTCCCACCAGATTACGTGGTATATCGCAAAGACGGGAGGGAAAGAGTCGGAGGTCTCCACCTAGAATCTTAAGGTACGGAGCTAATTCGTTTCCTAACGAGTTTCTAACGAATGCAGGTATGATTTCAGGCCCTGGCGATTTTCTTTTATGGACCTGACTTAGTAATTTAACGATACCGATTTCGGGTATTTCTATTTCTATATCGCTCGTATTTGAGTCTATACGAGTAGGGAAATCAATGAAATCACCGCTGTCTATTTACCATTTCTCTTATGAAGGGAGCACCATATCATTTCGCAGTGTTCGCTGACGTTAAACTCCTCTAACTGGCTTGATATACTCTTTCTGACGGCGATGAAAACTCCACCTCCGACTCTTACCCGCCTGTCTTTGCGAAATACCACGTATTGTTAAGAATTATTTAAAAAAAATCTGATGTGGCCAACACATGACTTTCTCCATATTTGGGGTGTAGATATTTAAATTATTTTGAATAGTATTATGTGGAAAATTATTATTTCGTATCGTAAAATTCTTGCCAGAAGCACTCCATGCCATCTTCACTCTCCGGTTGATTTCTCCAAGAAGCGAACCATCAGTAGTGATGAGTTGACCTAAGTAAACATAGCTGGTTACTTCTCCGAGTTCTGCTCCATTGATATGTATCTTCTCAGAATTTGTGAAGGAGTTGTACATAACCATTGTTTTATTAAGATTCATCTTAAGTCCAGCTTCTTGGCTTGCTTGCTCAAGCTCTTCAGTTCTTCTATGGAGCTCTTCTGGCCTCCCTGCGAACAGTATGATATCATCTGCAAAGCGCAGGTGACTCAGATGTTCTCCATTTACATTTATGCCGTTTTCCTCCCAGTCTAGCGTTTTGAATACTTCCTCTAGAGCTGCTGTAAATAACTTAGGGGACATAGTATCACCTTTTCTCACTCCCTTTTCGGCCTTAAAGGCACTCGTCTCTTCATGCAGCTGGACAGATGTTGTCGCATTTTCGTAGATATTCTTGATCAAGGTTATGTGCGTTTCTTCTACTCCTTGTTTCTTTAGTGCACGTAACACCGACGAAGTTCGGACAGATTCGAATGCTTTCTCGTAGTCGATAAAGCACATACATAGAGGTAATTCATACTCGTTAGTCCGACTGATTACCTCTCTCACGACTTGGATGTGGTTCATCGTGCTATACTCACTGCAAAATCCAGCATGCTCTCTGGTTTGGGCAGAATCAAGATGGTTTTATAGGCGCATAGTGAGTATTTTGGTGAATATTTTGTAGACTGTTGGGAGTAGGCTGATTATTCAAGTCTTCTTTGGAACCTTTCTTGTGCAGAAGGATAATACATCTACATCTACATGATACCCTGCAAATCACCAGACTGTTGGGTGGCAGGGGGTGCATCACACCAAAACTTACCTAATAACGTCTCTCGTGGGAATCACTCTCCTGTTATGATCCCGTATGGTCCTTGGGAAAAACGAGCTCCGATATCGCTCTGTCCTACAGTCGATCTCACGTATTTTATTCTCGTGATCGTGCCTGACCATGTACGTAGGTGCCTCTAATATTCCTGAGACCTCCTCTAAGAGAACATCCGACATAAATTTCTCCAGAAGCCTTAACCTAGCGCTAATTCTGCCATCCTCTAGCGATATCCAATTCAACTCCATCAAGAGGGATGTGTCGCTTAATTTTTGCTCATATTTTTGCTTTACCAATCTGGCTGCTCTGCGTTGGATTCTTTCTAACTCAAGTATTTGTCCCTGTTCGTACGGATCCCATATGCTGGAAGCGTATTCGACCTGAGATCTGACTAATGCTAAATAACACGTTTCTCGTACCTTTTCTGTGCTACTTCTTACTATTCTGCCTACGAAACCCAATTTCTTATTCGCTGCGCCTACGATCCTTCGAATATGCATATTCCATGATAGATCACGACAAATGGTGACTCCTAAATATTTAACGTACTCTGCAGATTGGATATTCAATCTATCAATACTGTACTCCGAGTCTAATTCATTGTTCTTACCCTTCCAGAAACTCAATAGGGAACATTTGCTGTGATTAACTTCGATTTTCCAATCTTGACACCATGCTGAAAGGGCGTTTAAATTTCCTGGAGCGATTTTTGGTCATCCTGACTCGTTATCTTCTTATATAAAACGGTGTCATCTGCGAAAAGTCTTATTTTGCAGCGAACTACTTAGCAGATATCGTTTATATATATCAGGAATAGTAGTGGGCCTATGACACTTCCCTGTGGAACACCTGATGTGACTTTTACCGGGTATGAAGATTTACCATCAATCCCATCTTTTTTCTGTTGGAGAGGAAGTCTTTTACCCAACTCACGATATTAGGGTTTATGCCGTACTTTCCTAGTTTTTCCATTGATTTATTATGGGGTACTTTATCAAACGCTTTTTTAAAATCAATGAAAATGTCACCAACCTGAGTGTTTTTCTCTCCGTTTACGAACAGGGTGAGCTGCGTTTCGCACGATCTACCGTTCCGAAACCCGTATTGGTTTTTGCTTAGCGAAGATCGTCCATCTAAATTACGCAAAACACAGCTAACGATTCTATGTTCTAGGATCTTACACGATAACGAAGTCAAGGAAATCGGTCTATAATTTTCGGGGTTCTCTTTATCACCGCCTTTGTGGATGGGCGTTACGTATGCTAGCTTCCAGTCTGTTGGAACGGTACCATGTGCATCGGATTTTTCGAATATTATTTTCAAGTAAGGTGCGATTACCGAGGCTAGCTCTTTCAACACACGCGCGGGTATGCCCTCCGGCCCGGGAGACTTATTTTGCTTAATCGAATCTAGCTGGTGCGCGATACCTGTTTCAGAGAATATCAAATCTTCCATCGAATTTCCCTTATCATTCGAAGCTGGTTCCTCAAATTCGTTGCTCAATGAAGTAAACGCTTTCTGAAAGTGTTCATTTAAGAAGTTCGCTTTTTCCGCGCTATCGTGTACTACATCACCTGCCTCCGTTCTCAATGACGCTATGGTGGGGCCTCTACCATGAACCTCTCTAACGTACGACCAACATGCTTTCGGATTTTCTTTCAAATTACTATGCAGAACTTTCTTTTTGTAATCATTAATATCTTCTCGCATTGTTACTCTAGCTCTTGACCGCGCCTCTCTGCATTGATGCCGTATCAATGACCTCTGTTCCTCTGTGACTTTTGAAGAATTACTATGTAAGCGAGCGTGAAATTTTCTTTGCCGTCTAAGAGCGCATCTAACTTTCTGGTTGTACCATCTTGGTTCCGCACCATCACGTTTAAGTTTATGTGGAATAAATTTATCCGTACCCTCTCGCATCATATCCCTGAACACGCACCATAATTCCTCTGTACTAGCGTCGATAGATGCCCCGCAGAAATTAGGGAATTGTGTCTGTAAGAAAAACCTAAATTTCGAGAAATCGCCTTTGGCGTACATATATACGCGTCTTCTAGCCTTAACCTGTTTCTCCACTTTTAGCTTAAATTCTACGTACGCAGCATTATGATCGCTTATTCCTTCCTCTATGGAAAGCTTGTTCATACGCTCGGGGTAGTTCGTTACGAGTAAATCTAATATATTGTTCGATCTCGTGGGACATCTTACTAGCTGACACAACGAGTGTCTAACGAAGGTTTCTATAAGTGCCTCGCATGATTCACGCTCTCTACCACCGGGATCAAAGCAATTATGATTCCAGTCTACTGAAGGTAAGTTGAAATCTCCTCCTATTGTAATGGCCCTCTCTTTATTTTTCGATATTAGCGTTGCTACTTGTTTCTCGAGATTTTGAATAATTTCTAAACTTGCATTAAGCCTATAAAATGCGCATATATTTGCTATAGTGTAATCGCTTCCTCTAACTCCACACCAAACACTTTCTATTTCGGCGTCATTAATCGGTAGTGAAAAACTTTCGTATGCCTTGCTGACTGCGTGGTTCCATGTTTCTGGTATCTTTTTATTCCTCAGACAGGAATTAAAAATCTTAGCGAGAATTGTTTCAGTGTTATTTCCCAATGCTTTGAATACTTCCGCTGTGAAACCATCCATTCCAGATGCTTTTCCATTCTTCATACTTCTGATTGCGTCTCACCTCTTCCGGAAGGATATCTGAGACCTCTTCGGTGGGCATGTTTCCATCATCATTTACTTCATCATTTCCTAGAGGATCCTCATACAGCTTGGTGTAGAATTCTTGTACCCGTTTCAGGATTAGTTTCCTACTATGGGTTATGGAGCCGTCTTCTAGCATCAGGGCCAGCAGCTGTCTCTTTCCGATCAAGAGATGTTGCTTCATTTTCTTGTAACTTCTATTGTTTTCTATGGCTTTCTCGATTAGCTCATAATTATATTTTTTCACATCTTCCTTGATGCACTTCCTTATAGTTTTGTTTAGTTCTGCAAAACGGATCATTTCTTTACGATCATTAGGAATTATCATTTTCCTTATTTTTTCCATCAGCAGTCTTGTTTTTTCAGTCAACTTTTTCTCTGCCTTTGTTTTAACTGTTCCGCCTATTTATTCAGCGGTTTCCTTGAGTATCTCTATAAATTGGGATTCAACTTCTTGGTCTTCCAGTGCAATGAATCGATTTTTCAGTTGGAGCTGAAATTCTTCTTTTCGTTCTTTTAGCACCTGCATGTTGATAATAGACTTAGGCTTCTTTAAAAGCTTCTGTCTTTCTAACTTTGAGTTGAATTTTATTCTGCATCTTACCAAGCGATGGTCGCTTCCAGTTTTAAACTGGTTGAGGACGGAACAGTCTTCAGCCAATTGCTTCTTATTGACTAGTATGTAGTCAATTTACTTTTTTGGTACCATTGGGTCCTTTCCAGGTCCATTTTCTATTGGGACTCTTTTTGAAGAAAGTGTTCATTATATATAGACTAGTACATTCAGCAAAGTCTACAAGTCGGTCCCCTCGTTCATTTCTGTCTCCATAGCCCCATTTTCCAACTGCGCTGTCGTCTTCCTTTTGTTCTCCTATCTTGGCATTGAAATCACCCATGACCATTTTTAGAAGGCAGCTTCCTTTGTCGTGCAATTCTCCAACTTCTTGGTAGAAATCTTCCACTTCGTCATCCGAGTATGACGACGTTGGCGCATAGTCTTGGACTATTTGAAATTGATATCTTTTATTTATTTGAAGCACTAGTCTAGCTGCCCGCTCGGATGGACTTTCCATTTCCACGATATTATTCTTCAATTTTTTGTTGATGATGAATCCAACGCCTCCTGTTCTTCCTGTGTCAGTTCCCCTGTAATAAAAAATATGTCCACTCTTCAACTCCAATAGGTCTTCACCTTTTCTTCTCACCTCACTAAGCCCTAAAATGTCCCACTTGATCTTCTCCAGTTGTTCTTGGAGCTCTTGAAGTTTATCTTCACTGGACAAAGTCCGGCAGTTAAAGGTTGAGGTTAAAGGAATTGGGTAAGGATGAGAAAGAATGGCAGTGGGCGTTTAACCTCTTGGGATTCTTAGCACCCTCTGCCTTCATGTCTTGTTCCTGACCACTGCCACAGTCAGAGGCGATCCAGCCTCCGGAGAATGAGGGCCGTTTTTTATGGGTGTACATGTCATGGGGGGATTTTGGGCCTTAAAACACCACGCTGGCTCAGAGCGGGTTGGTGAATACCTCTTCCACGTTGGAGAAAAAGCAGAAAGACTTTGCAGCATGGTTGAACGTACCAGTATCTGAGGACATCACTGTGCTTTTTCCTTTAGTCACTGTTTACATCTTTCTGCCGACTTTGAGGCAGTGAACTGAGGCAGTTAGAAGGGATATATATATATATATATACAGACTGGACCAGAAATGCTGTCCTGAAAGTGACTTCATATTTAAATATGAAGGGTATATTTCATACGAATGAAAATTTCCACAGATGTGGGGAAAGGATGTAAGTTTTTGGCCAAGTATTGGCTAAGCTGATGAAAAATGTTTTTCACCTTCATTTTTCAAACTTAGCCCCTGAAGGGGGTGAAAAACATTTTTCATCAGCTTAGCCAATACTTGGCCAAAAACTTACATCCTTTCCCCACATCTGTGGAAATTTTCATTCGTATGAAATATACCCTTCATATTTAAATATGAAGTCACTTTCAGGACAGCATTTCTGGTCCAGTCTGTATATATGTATATGTATATATAGCGGTTTGTAACCACTTCGGAAAGATGCAAAATTGAGGCACTTCCAGATTTGCTAGAAACTTGAAATTTGGTAGGATTATAGGTTTTTGGTCATAGCCATAGGAAAAAATCTGATGTGGCCAACACATGACTTTCTCCATATTTGAGGTATAGTTATTTAAATTATTATGAATAGCATTATAAGGCAAAATTATTATTTCGGAGCGTAAAAGAATACAGTCCTCCTTATTGCCGTAAATTACGTAAATTTTGAATGTTTACATAATCCACCGCTACATGGTGGTGGCGCTGTATACTGCAAATTAAGAAAAAGAAAAATATCTCCGAAATGGATGGTTCTACGAAAATTTGTCTCAAACAAAACTTGGAAGAAATATTATTCTCTACAACTTTGGTCCTCGCGATTATTACCAATAACGACGTTAAAAAGGAGATATTTGACAGAAACCGATTATTTATAATTAATTCCTAAAAAAATACCTGCTTCAGAAAATTGTTCCAAATGAAAGTTGTAGGAAATTACATTCTCTATAATCTTTGTATCGAAATGTATATATAATAATGATGTTTTAACGGAGATATTTTGCCAAAACCGAATTTGGTTTTGAATAAACCTCGACTTTCGGTAAACCGGTATTGTACAAAAAACTAATCAGCTCTTTCTGCTCATACCAAAGTGTTACATATGAAATTTGGTAATGATATGGCAAGTACTTTTGAGTTAGAACGCCCACAGTCACATACACACACACACACAAATCATTCCAAAAATACTTACAATTAGTTTAAACGTGTTCTAGGGACCTCAAAACGTATTTCCGTTGAAATCTCGGTCTATTTTTTCATGAAAACATTACTTTCTCTAATCTACGTATATGGAGAAAGTAAATCTGATGTGGTCAATACCTGACTTTCTCCATATTTGGGGTATAGATATTTACATTAAAATGAATAGCATTATAAGGCACAGTTATTACTTCGTATCATAAAGAATACAGTCGTCCTTATTGCCGTCAATTAGGTATATTTTGAATTTGTTTACAGAGTTCACCGCTACATGGTGGTGGCGCTGTATACAGGAAATTACGAGAAAGTTAAATATCTCCGAAATGGATGGTTCTACGAAAATTTGTTTCAAACAAAACTTGGAAGAAATATTATTATCTACAAAATTAGTTGTAACAAAGGTTACCAATAATGACGTTTTTAAGGAGATATTCGACAGAAACCGATAAAACCGATTATTTATAAATAATTCCTAAACAATAACTGCTATGGAAAATTGTTTCAAACAAAAGTTGTAGGAAATTATATTCCCTATAATATTTATATCGTGTTATATATAATATAATGATGTTTTAATGGAGAAATATCTCAAAACCAAATCGGGTTTCGAATAAACCTCGACTTTCGATTAATCGGTATTGTGGAAAAACTAATGCTCATACGTAAGTGTGGTATATGAAATTTGGTAACGAAATGGCAAGTACTTTCCGAGTTAGAGCGCTCACAATCACATACACACAGACATCATTCCAAAAATAGTCTAAACGGACCTCAAAAGATGTATTTCCGTTGAAATTTCGTAGTCGATTTTTTTCATAAAGATTTTCTTTATACTACGTATATGGAGAAAGTAATAAATTAATTAATAAAAATTTTTTTAAAAATCACTTTTATATTATGCGCTAAAAAGGAAAAAATAAATTTTTATTTATTTATCAATCATGAGTTCGACTGGTAAGGAAGAACAAAATTTACAACATTTTCAGTGGAATAAATTCCTTCTAACTCAACAATGCTGATTTACTAAACTTTATTTAGAACTTTTGTAAAAGTTATATGGCACCTTAAAGGTATTGTTATGTACCCATGATATTACTCGTGTTGCACTTCATTGATTTGTATACGACAAGAAATGTCTTCAGTCTTGATATCCAGGTTAATTGAATATAACACCGCCTCCACCAGTAAAAGGTGACTTATGCAGGTAATTTCACCAAATTTGAAGTTACGAGTATAATAATACCTTTAAGGTGCCATATAACTTTTACAAAAGTTCTAAATAAGGTTTAGTAAATCAACATTGTTGAGTTGTTGCCTCATATTTTCGGTTAACTCACAAAATCCAAACTCTCGCCATAAATGCGTAGCTGGTTCCATATATTTAGGCTGTTCAAATACTGGATTACCAGACAATTGCATTAAGTCTCCAAATAGCAAGATATTCAATCCACCAAAGAGATCTTGATTGTCTTTGAGTTGTTTCAATCGATTATCTACCATGCAAAGCATTTGATGTGGAATCATTGACACTTCATCAACGATCATAAACTTAATTTTTCTCCATTGCATGCGTATTTGTTTAAGAAATTCACCTGTTAATATAGGTAATGTTGTTAACTTTCCATCTTTTCGAACAGGAAGCTTTAAGGCAGAATGTAATGTTTGACCATTTATCAACCTGGCTGCTACACCAGTCAAAGCTGAAACTTTTACGACGTTTTCTCCAAAGATATTAGGTCCATAGCAGTGGCTTATATGTTCCACTAACAATTTCAACGTATATGTCTTTCCAGTGCCTGCACCTCCAGTAATAAAGAGTCTAAGAGGTTGATATTGTGTTCCTTGTTGCTCACATCTTATATGTGAGGTGATGTAATTAAACAATTGGCTTTGACCTACGTTCAATCTGCTTCTATTTGTTTCAAAATCATTATCATTCATTCTCACAGTCGGATTATTTTGAACGTCATCTATCTCCTGGTCAATTAGGTGTACATAATTCTCAAGTTCTAAAAAGGCATTCACCTGATTAAAAGCTTCATTTAACTCTTTCTCTCTTAGTATATAACCCTCTATTTCTGTATTGCTTGTTCTCAAATATCCTTCCTTAGCTGCAAATGCTGTTTCAGCTGATTCTTTTTCCGCAAGGAGTTCGACTTCATTTCGTAAATGTACATGTTGAACTAATAGACTTTAAAAGTAGCCTTCTTTATCAGAAGCTACTGCAAAGTAGGGAAATCTCAAAATAGCTGGTTTTCTTCTTTTCTGAACTTTTGAACCATCAATTAATGTAATGAGTTGGTGGCATTGAGTATTTGCCTCTGTTTCGTACGCATCATCATCCTCACATTCATCATCATTCTGGTTATTTTTGTAATAAGGCTCGAAAATCATGGCAAATTTTGATAAGGACATATTTTCAAAATCATATACTGGATGTATAACTGGTTGTTTTTCATATCTATCAAAAATATTACTGCAAAACTCACATTTTCATTTCCTCTAAACTGAAGCACATTATATCTCAAATGAGGCTTACGAGTATTAATGAAGATTGCTTTTCTCGAACTGTCCTTTAATTTGAGATTACATAATCTAAAGGCACATTCACAAGCTGACACTTGTCTTTGATTTAGCATAGCCATGCATATTTTAAATAATTTCCTTGACACATCATTTTCTTCATTTCTGATTCTAGTAATGGCATCCCTTAAACTTTTGTGCAGTATATTCGACTCATTTTTTGCAGTGTATTTAGCTATATAGTATGCAATGGCTTCGGTCGAACTGCAGGGTGTAATGTCCATGTTTGCTTTCCAAATCTTTAACAAGATTGGTTGAAAATTGTTAACAAATTCCTCTCCTCTTTTTCGTTTCAGTATACATATTCTTCCTCCATTTACCAAAAACTCATTTGATCTTGAATCTAAAAATCTTGTTGTATCACTTACTTTACGAGGAAATCCAAATCTACAATATGTTGAGTGTTTGGTACAGGTGTGTGTATGTCTATGCATTTGACATGATTTGACTAACTCTCCTAATTCTTCGTCATCGTCTGGAATTTCACATTTTACTATCTTATCAACTAATTGATTACCTTCTTCTGTTTCAAATTTTGGTATGCCACAAATCCACACTAGCATATGTAGGTGTGGTGGTCCACTGTTCTGAAATTCTATTCGCCACCAAAAGTCTTTCAGTGTTCCACCTAATAAGTTATCTGTATTCTTCATAAATTTCATTTAAGCTTGAACTCTTACCATAAATAGTCTTGCAACCACTACAGGATATTTTTCTACAAGTTCTTGTCTTTCATTAAGGGAAATAGATGAAGGTTTGTCATTTGGCTTGTTTTTCTGCTATTAAAAGAGCCTTAATCATATCCTCCCAATTTAGGTCATTGCAGCTAAAAGTAAGAAAGAACTGTGGCACTCCTAGAAATTTTATTTTTGCTATCAATTCATATAACGTTGATCGCCAATAAGCACCGGAGCCTCGCAAATTTTTTACATACAAATGCACATCTTCAACCATTTCTCCATCATGTCTTCTAACTTTTTTGCCACAAACAGATATATTTTCTTTGGCTTTGTAATATTCGTACATTGATAAAGCATAGAAAAGATATTCATTTCTTTGGAAGCATGTATCTTCTCCCATTATCCTTGCCTGGCAATAGTCTAAAGGTGTTATTTTAGATGGTCTTTCCTCCTTCAACCCATTATTACCATAAGGGAACAAAAAGTACCAGGCTAGTTCTTCCGCTTTTAGCTCATGCCTTTAATTCACGATGTTATTTTCCATTTTTCTTTTTATAGCGCATAGCAGCACTGTACTGTTTAACTCATTATCATCAATTTCCAGGACTTTATCTACCAAAGGTTGATTTGTCTCAATTGGCAATAATATACTTGTATGGTGATTGGTAACATTATCAGTTGCATTAGTGTTCGAATTCTGTTGGTGAAGAGGAAAACAATTTAAATTAGTTTCATTAGAATAAATTCTTTCTTGTTCAACAATCTCAATAAAATCCAATGTATATGGTGTTGGTACATTGGCTTTTGCTTTTAAATTTCTCTTGCAAATTTTGTATAGGTCATCAATTGAAGACATTTCAATAATGCAAGCTTTACCATCAATTTTTACAGTAGGTGCCCCTTTTGGACCTAAGGAATGTGAATCAAATACATAATACATTTCCTGAAAATGCATTACGGCAAAAGATTTAGAGCAACAAATTAAAATGCCATAATTATGAACAGCCTTCTGAATCCTTCCTTCAAACAAGGAACAAAACACCTTATTTCATGATTTACATTGCCATATATTCCAGGGTCATCATCATATCCCAATTTGAATCTCTAATCAAATAGAGTGGTGTTGTTTTTCACAACATCAAAGTTTTTCACTAGCAGATAACCGTCTATTGGAATAACTATATTTTCTGCTAATGATCTTTGGCGTATTTCTCCATACAGTCTATCACCAAAAAAAGAATACTATCAATTGTAAGTCTATTCCATTTGGATGGTATTTCTAACTCTGATTTAATTATTGTAGCGAGTGCCATACATGACATTGACGACTAGCATACTCTGAAAAAATTATGTTGCTGCCTTGACTGAATGAAGATCTCAAAATTCTTGAACTGTCATTGATAAAGGTCCAATTGTTATTTGAAGTTCCTCTATCTTCTAAATTGTTTGGTACATGTTCAATTTCAAATACTATGTTCTGCATGTTATGTTGTTTGTTTAAGGCAACGTTTTCGACATCTCTATACAATGGATTATTATTGATTAGCCAATTTAATGTACTGTCAATTCGGTTTTTGTTGATTTCGAACTCTCGAACTATATTTATGTTCTCTAATGTTTCAACTACTATTACTATTCCACTAGAATCTGCGGTTCTTGGTAATGTTTTTGGTAACTGTTCTTGAATTTAGAATATGTCCTGTGCAAACAAAATTGACTGACCTTTAAAACCATATTGCCCGAATCTGCCATCATATTTCATTATTTTGATAAAGGGGACTATTCTAGATATTAATCTTTTTTCGACTTGGGTCAAAACCTGCAATTCTTCAGGAATACTTCCTGGATCCAAATTGTTCCAATAAGATTTTGATGGTATATTTCTTTTGCTGCTTTTCAAATGAGTGTGACATCGTTGGCAAAGCTTCAGTTTTCCTTTAATGGCCAATTCAGGGGGCAATAGATTTTTGATTTTACAATTCCTGCTTTCAAGAAATATTCACTGATTTGGATAGCAGCGCTTTTTGCACACCTCACAAACTGAGTCAGCGAACCCATAAATTGGTTTTTCAAAATCGACTAAAATTTTTAACATAATTTTGTATATTTCACAGACGTTGCTGACGTTGTTCTGCAGTTTACGATTGTAATCGATTGGTCTGATTAATAGACAACTGACTCAGTCGTTGCTCACGTTGTTCTGCAGTTTCCGATAGTAAACGACTAGCCTGATTAACAGACAACTGACCCAGTCGTTGCTCACGTTGTTCTGCCATTTTGCCGATAGTAAACGATTAGCCTGATTAGCAGACAACTGACCCAGTCGTTGCTAACGTTGTTATGCAGTTTCCGATAGTAAACGATTAGGCTGATTAACAGACAACTGACCCAGTCGTTGCTCACGTTGTTCTGCAGTTTCCGATAGTAAACGATTAGCCTGATTAACAGACAACTGACCCAGTCGTTGCTCACGTTGTTCTGCCATTTTGCCGATAGTAAACGATTAGCCTGATTAACAGACAACTGACCCAGTCGTTGCTAACGTTGTTATGCAGTTTCCGATAGTAAACGATTAGGCTGATTAACAGACAACTGACCCAGTCGTTGCTCACGTTGTCCTGCAGTTTCATATAGTAATCGATTAGCCTGATTAACAGACAACTGACTAAGTCGTTGCTCACGTTGTTCTGTAGTTTCCGATAGTAAACGATTGGCTTTATTGATAGACAACGTATTCAATCGTTGTCTGCGTTGTTCTTGAGTTTCACACTGTAAACGTTTGATCACATTGTTAGATAGGTGACGTAATCGATGCTCCCGGTGCTTCGGACTTTCATTGTTTAATCGTTTTCTTTTATTTAGTAGTCCAGTCAAACGATTTTCACGTTGTTCCGAACTTTCGTGTGCTAATCGTTTTCTTTTATAGTTTCGCTGCCACTTTAAACGTTCTTCACGTTGCTCCACAGTTTCTAAAGATCTCCGTATTTGCGTAGCGGTTTTCCTTTTTTGCAGACGTGATTTACGTTTTTCTTCTTTATCATCATGGTTTCCCTTCAACTGGAATATATTTTCACGCTCTTCCGTGGTTTCTTTAAGCAAGAGTGAAGTAAAAAAAATCTGATGTGGCCAACACGACTCTCCATATTTGGGGTATAGATATTTAAATTCTTTTTATGAATAGCATTATAAGGCAAAATTATTATTTCGTATCGTAAAAGTATACAGTCGTCCTTACTGCCATAAATTACGTAAATTTTGAATATGGTTACATAATCCACCGCTACATGGTGGTGGCGCTGTATATTGCAAATTAAGAAAAAGCAAAATATCTCCGAAATGGATTGTTCTACGAAAATTTGTTTCAAACAAAACTTGGAAGAAATATTATTCTCTACAACTTTGGTCCTCACGAAGATTACCAGTAACGATGTTTTTAAGGAGAAAACCGAAAACCCGGTTATTTATAAATAACTCCTAAACAATAACTACAATAGAAAATTGTTTCAAATGAAAGTTGTACGAAAATAAATTCTCTATAACTTTTGTATAGAATTGTAAATACACTAATGATGTTTCAACGAAGAAATATCGCAAAAACCGAATCGGGTTTCGAATAAACCTCGACTTCCGGTTACCCGTTATTGTCGACAAACTAATCAGTTCTCTATGCTCATGTTAAAGTGTTATATATGAAGTTTGGTAACGAAATGGTACTTTTTGAGTTAGAGCGCCCAAAATAACACACACACACACACACAAACATCATTCCGAAAATATTCTAAACGTGTTATAGGGACCTCAAAACGTGTATTTCCGTTGAAATCTCGAAGTCGTTTTTTTTCGTGAATACAATACTTTCCCATTACTACGTATGGAGAAAGTAATAATGGTAACTGCTAAAACTCATAATATCTGGATAGTTAAATAGTTATATCTATAATAGAAAGGCGCTTCTTACACATGATATATATCTATAATATATAGATGCTTATTACACATGATATACAGTAGAACCTCATAAATCCGGCACCCTCGGGACCTAGCGCGAGGATTTTAGAAAATTCCGGTTTTTTGAAAATGTTGCACATTGTCTAAGTATCCAGGGGCAAATCCACCTATTGCGGGATAAAACAAAAGAAAGCTTTTTGTAATCTATCATTGTACTTCAAAATTTAATCAGAAATAACACCAGAATATTTTAAAATATGAAATACATACACAAAATATATGTAAATAAACATGCAAAATATTAAATAAATCATAATAGACGCCTTGCCCTCTTACTACCCTTGGCTACGCCACTGCACCTTCATACCATATCACAGTCTATACGTAAAAAAAATAAAATACGTAACATTAAAATCCAAAATTTACGCCAAAACTTATAAAAGAAAGAATCGTTAACAAGTGGACGAATTTGGATTTAGGTCATAGCAAATTTAATGCCCACTTACCAATTTACACGTCTCGTTTCTACTCTCGATGGCTAGACGATAAGGTCGAGACAGCTTCTTTAGTTGCGGGAATGCAAGGTTCATTTCATTTCAGTGTTGGAAGCATTTTGAAGGTTTTTCTGCGAAATTGTCTTGAACATATCACACAGATTGCATCATACATAGTGATCTTTCCTTAATAAGTTTATCTTTAATTAGGTACAAATTCATCATATCCTGTGATTCGATGCATGACCGCTGCTCTAAAGCCGATATTGTATCAGTGGCTAATTCTATGCAACGGTCTATTGAAGGTTTGTTTGCAGCTGCATTGTCATCATCGTCACTTTAACTTTTTTCATAATTCTCACGTTCGCGTTCCAAAACCATTTTAACTATTTCTCCGTCAGCTGATTCACTACAGGCACTTCATAGTCTTCTTCCAGACCCTTCGTGAAAGCGTTATTCGTCGATCCTTTTGCAAATTCCATAATTTCAGACACCAGTCTATTTGTCACTGACATTGAAACTTAGAAAATCTGGTGGTGATTCATCACATTCTTCAAACATGCTTGCAGGCCACAAATTATGCCAGGCATTTTTCAGTGTTGCGGCCGTTATAACAGTCCACGCTTAGCTAGAGTCCAAATCGAGTCCTTAATGTTAAATTCCTTTTTAAATCCGTCAACACCTTGGCCTCTATTGCAAGCAAAAAGCAATTTCTGCATAAACTGCTGTCTGTAATACCATTTTAGTGAGCGTAATATTCCCTGATCCATAGGTTGAATAATAGATGTACAATTTGGAGATAAATAAACCACACGCAGGTTACCCAATACCAAAAGTCATGCATCAGGATGGGCAGGACAGTTATCTAATGTCAGAATTATTTACAATCATCACCTAGTCCTTTAGATTTACAATGAGCACGTGCCTCCGGTGCAAAATAATTCAAAAAGCAATCCAACATTAATTGAGAAGTTATCCATGCACGTTTATTAGCACGGTAGTTGACAGGAAAATTCTTTACACTCTTTAAGCACTAAGTTTTTCGCCAGACACCGCTAATTTTCGTATTCCATGGCGAAGCTTGAAGCGATGAAGCCAACCTTGCGAATAATCGCAAGCTTTATTGATTTTTAAATCGTCTTGAAATTTCTTTGCTTGCTGCATTAGCAATAGGCCTGATACCGATACACCTTCACTTCTTCTTTGTCGAAACCATTCAAACAATACTCTATCGATATCGTGACCCTGGAAGTGTGTAAAGTTTTTCGGCCTTAGAAGTGTCACCGTCTGCATAAAATGTCAGCAACTCACTTTTTCGTTTCTTCAAGTCATACACAGTAGAATTGCCTACGCTATATTCTTCACAAAGTCTCTTAACTGAAGCAACTTTTTCAAGTTTTCTTAAGAAATCTACTTTTTGTTCAGTAGAAGGAGATTTAGGTTTACGCTTCATAATACAACTGGAGGGGTTTTCAGCTTTTTTTGAAGACATTCCAATATGAACTTGAGCAATATCACACTAATGAAAAACACATGCGATCGCTACGAATCTGAACACGCGACCGTATACAAGTTATACAATGTGACTGCGGAAACTATTCCATAACACGTACCAACATGTATTGGTCAGCTGACAATTGGACTCACTCACACATACAATGTAACTGCTGCCGTCAAATTGGTTCTAGAATTGGCGAATTTTGATGCGAAGCGGTGCGTTTATCGTTCCATAGTAGATTAGGCTACCCGCGGCAAAAATTTTTAAAAGTGCACTTTTCAAAAACTGCCGGAATTTTGATAATTCCGGATTTTCGAGTGCCGGATTTATGAGGTTCTACTGTGTGTGTATATATATATATATATATATATATATATATATATATATCATATATTTATATATACTAGTGAATGTGTGCTTGCATTCTGCAAGCATTTTCTCTCACCTTAATGTAAAGAATAAACTCCGACAATTAATTTTCAAACGCATAATTTTGCACCTGTGCACCTAATTACGTGTATTTTTTGGATAATACTGAGGTAAAAACAACCCATAATATGTATAATTATAAATATTTTATAGGTTCTCATCATCCGTTTTGAATGCCTCATATTTGTCTAAAATATCATCGATGTAGCACCTCTAGAATTGCATTTATTTGAATTAAATTGTATAAATTTTATGAATTTTTAACAGCCACAATAGTAAACCTTTTTAAAATTTTTGTTTGTTGCCACTGCAGCAACATTCAAACCCTAGGTTAAAATTTTTATTTTCCAGCACCTTCAGAAAGTATATAAACATTAGTCAAATTGTATAATATTTAAGAATTTTTTACGGCCGAACGAATAAAAATTTTCAAATGTCTGTATTCTCGTTTTCGTTAATTGGTAAATTCTACTGTTATGAAAATTTTCAGCATTGTAGCCCATGTAGAAATACCTAAACCGCAAAATGTTCGCCCCTAAAAATTGGAATTTTTGCAATTTTTTATTTTATCTTCGGTTACAACGAAATTTATACATTTGTGCAAAATTTCAAGTCTCTAGGTTTAATGGAGCTGCCTCATCATTTTTTGTCTCGTATGGAGCAATACTGGGGCAAAAAGCTCCAAAAATGGGAATTATATAAATATCGGATTTCCTTCATTAGGCACAGTTTAACATTAATGGTATTAAAATATAAACCTCTGATTCCCATTAAAAGCTTACCCATATGAAAGCATTGAGGTTGTTGCCTAGGAAGCCTATTGTTAGACTCAGAACAATTACCACTTTTATCCGATAAAAACTATAAATATACGCTAATTCTACTCGGATTTTAATTCTGTCTTCAAAAATAAGAAACTACAATTTATATCCTATCCAATATTTGAAGTCTGGAGTTCGTATCGTGACGGGAAGTACTTTTAAAATGCAAATATAAAAACCTCTACACCAATTTACATGTTTTCTTATGGGCAAAAAATGTGGTAAAAAGGGGCCAAAATAGCTCCTCAAAATAGGAATTTCTACAGTTTCGGATTTTTTCCTTCGGTTGTGACCAATAACCTATAATCCTACCGAATTTCAAGTTTCTAGCACATCTGTAAGTGGCTCATAATTTTGTATCCTCCTATATCTATAATATATAGATGCTTCTTACACGTGATATATGTATATATATATATATATATATATATATATATATATATATATTATACTAGTTAATATGTGCTTGCATTCTGCAAGCATTTTCAAATATTAGCCTTTTTGCAAATTCAAATTATTCCCAATCGATGTTGTACATAATCATATAACCATGTCAAATTTGGAGTTTGTTGCTCATTTAGAAGTGCCTTATAATTATAATCCTCGTATGGAGCAATAATGGAGCAAAACAGCCCCTAACATTAAGAATTATTACACTCTCAGATTTTTTCCATCTGTTGTAACTAAAAACCCATAATTCTGCCAAATTTCAAGTTTGTATCTCATTAAGAGGTGCCTTATAATTATCACACTCGTATGGGGCCGAAAAAGGGCAAAACCACACATTAAAAATAGAAATTTTTGCAATTTTGCAATTTTATCTTAGTTTGCCATGAAAATTCTATAATCGTGCCAAATTTCAAGTATCTAGGTCCTATGCAGTTGCCTCGCATTTTTTGTTCTCGGATGGGGCCGAAAAGGGGCAAAACCGCCCTTTAAAAATGAGAATTTTTGTAATTTTGTTATTTTATCTTAGGTTGCAATGAAATTTCTATAACCGTGCCAAATTTCAAGTCTCTGGGTCCTATGCAGTTTTTTGTTCTCGAATGGGGCAATAATGGGGCAAAACAGCCCCAAAAATGAGGATTATATCAATATCGGATTTCCCTCATTAGGTGTAGTTTAACATTAACAGCATTAAAATATAAGCCTCTGATTCCCATTAAAAGCTTACCCATATGAAAGGATAGAACTTGTTACCAAGGAAACCTATTGTTAGACCCAGAAAAATTAGCAATTTTTTGCGATAAAAACTATAAAATTACGCTAATTCTACTCGGATTTGCATTCTGCCTTAAAAAATAAGAAACTACAATTTATATCCTATCCGACAGTTTAAGTCTCGAGTTTGTATCTTGACGGGAAGTAATTTTAAAATGCAAATATAAAAACCTCTGCACCAATTTACATGCTTTCTTATGGGCAAAAAATGGGGCAAAAAGGGGCCAAAATGGCCCCTCAAAATAGGAATTTCAACAGTTTCGGATTTTTTCCTTTGGTTGTGACTGAAAACCTATAATCCTACCAAATTCCAAGTTTCCAGCACATCTGGAAGTGCCTCATAATTTTGTATCCTCCTATATATATGATATATATATATATCATGTGTAAGAAGCATCTATATATTATAGATATATATATATATAGGAGGATACAAAATTATGAGGCACTTCCAGATGTGCCAGAAACTTGAAATTTGGTAGGATTATAGGTTTTTGGTCACAACCGAAGGAAAAAATCCGAAACTGTCGAAATTCCTATTTTAAGGGGCTATTTTGGCCTCTTTTTGCCCCATTTTTTGCCCATAAGAAAGCATGTAAATTGGTGCAGAGGTTTTTATATTTACATTTTAAAATTACTTCCCATCAAGATACGAACTTGAGACTTAAACTGTCGGATAGGATATAAATTGTAGTTTCGTATTTTTGAAGACAGAATTCAAATACGGTTAGAATTAACGTAAATTTATAGTTTTTATTACAAACAATTGCTAATTTTTCTGGGTCTCACAATAGGATTCCTTGGTAACAAGCTCTATCCTTTCATATGGGTAAGCTTTTACTGGGAATCAAAGGCTTATATTTGAATGCTGTTAATGTTAAACTACACCTAATGAAAGAAATCCGATATTGATGTAATCCTCATTTTTAGGGCTGTTTTACCTCATTATTGCCCCATACAAATGGAGAAAAAATATAAATTGTATGGGGCCCGGACTAGTACTCAGGTGGCAAGCACGGATGCATGTCCTTCTCCCGCGTCTTTGAAATGCGTGTTATGCGGAGCTAAGCATCCACTATACTTGTGCAGAAAATTTAAGGGTTTATCTGTAGATGATAGATTTCGTGTGGCGAAGGAATACCGCCTTTGCCTAAGTTGTTTGCAGTCTGGGCATTTGATTAAAACTTGCCTGTCTGTACTGTTCGTTTAGTCATCATTCATTGCTGCATTTCACTCCACGGAATCAAGCCTCGGGTAGTGAAAGGGTAGTCAAGAGCGTGGAAAAGGGAGCGAATACAGAAAGCACCTCCGTTGTCAAGGAAAAATTGAAGGTGCGTCTATAACGTCGGCCACTCCTGTGGAAGCAGTTATTGATTCATCACAGACCCAGGTGGAAGTTACAAAGTACGTTGTTTTGTTATCCACCGCACAAGGTCGGGTGCGGGACCGACATGGAAATTATCAGAGCGTAAAAATTTTGATTGACAGCGCAAGTCTTGGAACATTAATTACGAAGGCGTGCGCTCTGCGCTTGGGTTTGCCTATTCAAAGGATGATCACGTCCATTTTCGGTTTAGCTCAAACATCGGTAGGCGTCGCTCAAGAGAAATTAATTTGTGTATTAGAACCGACTCCGAAGATGGGGGCATTAGAGCTTGAAGCCTTAGTTATAGAAAATATTGGTAGCAAGGCCGCACATACGTAATCTTACGCTGGCGGATCCATCGTATTATCGTCCTGAGGCTATTGATATTTTGCTGGGTGCCGAATGGTTGGGCACAGTAATGATTGTTAATGCAGTAATAGGTCCAAAGGGCGCTCCGTGTGCAATATTGACAGTTTGGGGCTATTGTTTAGTGGGAAAGGTGCCTCAAGAGGCCAACCGCATTGATTCGTTTTGCTTGACGATGGAATCTCAATTGGATTACATTATTCGGAAATTTTGGGAGGTGGAGGAACCTCCGGTCACTCATTACCTAAGTGAGGATGATAAACAATGTGAATCTCACTTTCAGTCAACCGTATCTAGATTGGAAACTGGTCGTTACGTAGTTGAGCTTCCTTTTCGAAGTGATGAGGCGCTGTTAGGAAACAGTCGAAACAGTGCATTTCGTCGGTTTCACGAACTTGAACGGCGTCTTGATAAACAGCAGAAACTTAGGCAATGTTGTAATGCCTTTATGACGGATTACGAGGCGCAAGGCCATATGAATAAGGCCGTGGAGCCACCGATAATCTCCACGCCCTTTTATATTCCGCATCATTGCATTTATCGCGACGGTGATAAATTCGAAATGTTTCGAGTGGTCTTTGACGGCCCTTCGTTGAATCAGATCTTACATGGCGGCCCAAAGCTGCAATTGAACATCGTTGATATTTTGTTGTTATTTAGAATGCACAAGGTAGTTCTTATCGCGGACATTCGCCAACTGTACCGGAATATCTGTATTAGTGAGAGGCATTATGATTTCCAGAGAGTGTTTTGGCGTGCAAGTTCGGAACAGCCGCTCGTCGAGTATAGTCTTACAACAGTAACCTATGGAGTGGCATCGGTCCCATACTTGGCAATAAGAACGTTGCAACAATTAGTCGAGGATGAAGGGGAATCTTACCCGGCCGCAGCGCAGGCTCTTTGCAGAGCAACTTACATGGATGACATCGTGTTGTCGAGTCCTCCAGCGGAGGAGGCGGTAAAGGTTAGAGATGAGTTAATAAAGTTGTTGTCATTAGGTGGTTTTCACTGAGGAAATGGACGGAGAGTTGTTGGAGATGTCTGTCGAAGGTTGTCGTCGTGGACGGAGAGTTGTTGAAGAAGTCTGTCGAAGGTTGTCGTAGTGGATACCGGAGGAGTGGGGATCGACAAGGAGGAGCCGAAAGTTCCCTAATACTGAAGGCAAAGGACCCAAGAGAAGAGGTGAGTGGTGGATTATTGTCTCAGGTTTGGGTTCCCGTCTCAGTGTCTCTCGCATAGAATTAAAATTAGATTACAGTCCACTTCGTTCTCGTGCAAATCGCAAAAATACATAGCTTTTCCTGTTCCACGGCTTTTACAAATTTTTGCTCTTTCCCGCCGGAATGATGATAACAAGCTTGACATCTTTTTCTGACATTCATCAGCTGAGGAGCCGACTTCAGTTGCGATCTCCTCCCGAGCATCATTTTTCATTAATTTATTAAAATGGTTCTTGTTTTTTGCAGCCCAAAGAACCTGTTTGCTGCGATAGATTTCAATAAATTTCAACAACGTTTCATTTGGCCACTCCATTTTAATAATACACTCTACAACTGAACGATATACACATGCGAACGACGACGTGTCTTTCTTGGTGGTACGATGGTATCTGAATGTAAACACGTCTACGCTCGCTTAAATGTTGCACGCCCGTCCAGACAGGTTGCAATGTGCGCGCGCAACATCCTTTGATGGTTCGCTGAAATACCGTCTACGCATGGATCGCCAGTGTGTTGCGCGGAAATGTTGCACGTTCGCGTTCGCCAAAATGTTGCGCTACTTTGCTAGGTTCGTTGTTCTGTTGCAGGGAAATGCGCATATGTGTACATACCTTTACATTCTGGGGATCTTTGACGACCGGGTGAAAGCAGTTCTCACCACCCCTAATATTTTTAGCTGATTCCCTCTGTGATTTGCCGCCCCCGAGGGTTTCTCTCCGGGTGCAATGCACCCCTTGCGCCAAAGGCCTGAAGAGAGAAGCAGTCCCTTAGGTTGGAGTGGGGGGGGGGGGGGGGAGAAAGGTCATGCCTCGGCATCGCCCCCGCCTTACTAGCCTCTGCAGTCTCATCAGACGTTGGCCAGCGGGAGACATTTGCAAGGGTGCCCAAGAGCCAAGGAAAACCTTAAAAAGTCCGAGGAGGATGCGGGATATCCCAAGACTCTCCCTCCTGCGCTTCCTCTTTGTTTCCACGTGCATTCATTCAGACACATTCAAAATTCTCGGTGATTGGTAGCGGCTCTTGTTTGAGGACGAAATATATCTTTTGGGTTTCTTTTACTGCTTCTTAGTAATTGCTACGCTGTGTTAGGGTGTGTGAGGACGGGGTACATATTATCACACCACTATTTTCAGCCCCTTCTCCTTCAACATTTCGTCCTCCCTCGCATTTTGCTTTGGTGACATCGAAAAATAAATATTTGTCCGCATTAGTTCCAATACGCCCATCGCTGTGGAAAAGTCAGTTGAGTGGTGTGCGTCTTTTTGTGTTCGAAGAATCTGTTATCAAGTTATAGCAGGTTTTTTCTATAACAGGTTAGTTTTCCTTGGGCATAATTGATGTTTTTGTCTTTGCTCAAGAAGAGACGTCAATATTTAGTGTAAATGGGAAAAATACCCATTGATAAAAGCGGGTGTTGCACCCTGAAGTTGGAGCTATACCTAGTTTACGATCAACGAAGAATTTCTAAACCAGGAATTTAGTATATACATATTTTTATTCGATCTTTTTCTATACCTATATCTTTCACGTTGTATGGTTAAATTATTTTTTAATTTAATTCAAATAAGTTTGTTGCTATTATACTCTTTCTTGAATCAACCTTTCATAAGTAGTTTAATGTAAAGGTTTTTCTCTTTAAAATTTGAGGTAATTAACTCTATTATTGGGAAATTTTATTTCCTTTTAAGAAATTCATCCTGAAGGTCGTTTTAAATTTTCACTTTTAAATTGGTAACAAATTCGTGAGCCGTTTCTGTAACGAAAGTTGTCCTTTGTTGTAATGATACCAGTTAATAGACGATGTTTATCTTGCTGTTTAAGTTCGTAATCAGTCATAAAGTTGGAGTCTCATTTGTTCACGATAAAGCCCGCTTTTCATCCCAACCCATATGTTTTTAATAATTTTTTTTCGGAACGTGTTTCCAAGGGCACCTCCACGATAAGGTTTGATTCGATTCGTTTTGTCGCTTATTTTTCCTCTGCATCCTTCCTTTGCAGTATTCACAGACTCCCAAGTGCATTTTGCAATCAAGAATCAATTTCATCCTTTCTATTTTATTCCAAGACCAATTTGTACCATTAGCTTTAGATAAGTTCGTCACTGCCTTTATTCATGCGTTTTGCAAAGCGTGCTTGTGTATGAATAAGGCAATGTGTCGATGTTAAATTTTCGATGCCTTCTTTATGAAACTTACTGCACTAGCAAGTTTGACAACCATTGATTGAGCCCCATCTGTGCATACGTATATCGATGCAATAGTTCCAATCAATCTCATTGTCATTGAAATAAGTATCGCACAATTTATAATTTCTTTGTGACATTTCAAATTTATTTTTCTGTGAATAAAACCTTGTTTTTTTATCATACCGTTTAATCATAAATATGCACAAAACTTCAAAATAATTATATCCTATTATACCACTAAACTACCGAATTTTAATGTAAAATTTATGTATCGATGGGGCGCCATAATTGAAATCTGCTTTGGGCGCCAAAATGTCTTGAGCCGGCCCTGCTTATAATGCTATTCATAATAATTTAAATATCTATACCCCAAATATGGAGAAAGTCATGTGTTGGCCACATCAGATTGTTGAAGCGTCATTTCCAAAGTCATGCAGTGCACGCCGCTGCTCAAAAAGGAAGCCGTTTTCCGTTCTCTTTTCTAAGCAACGCTCGGACGTAGTAGAAGGCTGGTGTCAAATGGGGCCCGCTCGACAAAAAGCTGCAATATAATGGATCTTCCTTTGATGGTGTTCTCAATCGCAGCTCTTTTCCCCAAACACGGCCACCTAAAGCCACGCAACCTCGGCTGCCACCCGCACACAAACAACCCCTTTTCACTTACACTATCTCCGCTTCACAGAGCTGTCCCTCAGAGTACGCCCATTCCAACCCTTCTCCCTCCTTGCCATCCTTTCCTCTTTCGTCCATCACCATATTCCTTTCATTAAACATTTCCTCATCTACGCTATATTTCCATGTCTTCTCTGTGGCCTCCTGGTCCAAACATTCCCTTTCTCCCCCTCTCCCCTTCTTTCCCCTCCTCTTCCTTCCATCTCCCCTCCCTACCCCTCATTCCCATCCTACCCCTCATTCCCATCCTACCCCTTCTTCCCCTTCCCTATCCTACTCTCCCCCATTCCCTCTCCATCGCATTCCTCCCCTTCATTACGGGGATAATACTTAGAACTTGATAAATTAGCTTTAGTGAGCAAACAAAGTTTTCCTTTTGCCTTTTAAGTGTTTCTAAATTTTTAAGTTAAACTCCACGTACGCGAACTTATAAGTGCTGTAGTGGAGGGTATACGGTGGTATACGCCGTATACCCTCTGATTTTTTCGAGTGAGTAGGGTATACTCTCTGCTTTGTCGAACGAATAGCGTATATCCACGCCTTATGAAAAATTATACAGGTCGACTGCAAAAAACCGCTCATACGTATTCTCCTGGCATCGTAACAACATTACTATCATGTAATTTGCTCTAAAAACTGGGTAACAACCCTGCCTCAAAGTTTTACCTTAGTATACGGTATACCCTCTGCCTTTCTTACGACTGCAGCACTGGTCTTAAGTGCCGATGATAAGCATATGCTCGGTCGTATAGGTCAGTGCTACTCAACCTATTTTGATTCACGGCACAACTTCATAATAGTTTAATAATCATCGCTGCAAATAAAAGCAACCTTTTGCAATTTCACTTCTTTAATATGTGTTTTTAAAGAAAGCTAAAATATGTGAGATGTTTATGTAAATTAATGACCATAATAATAATATTAATTGACCATTTAAAAATCGTATGTAATAGCAGTCGAACATTTTACATGCCGCGAAGTTGATAAGCATCTCTTTGCATATGTAAGTACGGCATTGATGTCGACTCACTGCAAATACAGTAAAAGCTGTGTTATCCGGCTATCTTAGGGATTGTGGAAAGTCGATTAGGAGAAATATCCGGTTAGGGGAGCGATTTTCGATTTTGACATCGCAAATTTAGCAATAACCAAACAAAATTGGGCTTAGGTTCACTATCGTACTCCCCAAACAAAACTATGCATGGGGTTTGCATTTTCCATTTTAATTCTTTCACACGTAGTTAGATATAGACACTATTTACCCATTCTTATTTAATACGTTGCTACGCTTACATGCAAAACAAAAAGACTATTGAAAAGTTTAGGGCGTCCGGGAAGTTTGGGGATTACGGCAGAGAACCTGTTGCCAAAATTGAATTTATTGGATTATATCTTTCTTATTTATCTTTATTATTAACCTTTATTTACTCTACAAGTGAATGTGTGCTTGCATTCTGCAAGCATTTTCTCTCATTTAATAAAAAAGACTAAAAGCCGACAAAAAATTCTAAATGCAAAAGAGCCCTGCACCTATTTCAATGCTTTCCTTTTGGGAAATAATCTCAAATTTGAGCCTACCTGGAATCGAACCGGTGACACCTACGCAGGAGTTGTCAAATACTATGGAGATATACTCATGACATCTACAAACCCTGAAAATATCATTTATTTATTCCTCTTTGTTTCGTCTATATGAAGGAATTCATTTTTTCCATGCTTTCTTATGGGAGATATACCGGGTCATCCGGAGTCGAACCCAGGACACTTGCGGTTAAAGTGATAACGGTTCCCTATAGATCTCCTGGGTATCTAACAAGCCTCCAAGTTTGAATTCTCTACCTTATAGGAAAGTGCCATAAATTAATTTTCAAATATGCCGCAATGCTTTTCTTATGGGAAAAAATGGAAATTTAGGAATTTCTGGAGTCGAGCACATGACACCTAGGTATGAGATCTCAATTTTTCTGGCGGTTTCTCCATGCCATCTACAATTACTGAAAATTGCAGCTCTCCATCTATTGCAGTTTGGGCCAGACATTAGTATCCTCCTATATATATATATCCTCTGTAAGAAGAGTCGATATAGAATGATTAGAAAAGGACGAAATTATTTAATTCTTCCGAGCATTTCTGTGAAAACCAGTCATTTTATCCAGTTCCTCCATTTTTGGCTTATGAAGCGTATGATGTTTATTAATTGATTTACTCGTCTCAGAAGATGGCACAAATTTCATTAATTTAGCCTTTTGAGCCTTGATGTCGTAGAAAGTGGAAGATCCGATGTTGAATTCTTTTGCTATGGCTGCTCTATTTTTCCTTTTTCAATTCGTTTGATCAACTCCAGCTTATGTGTTAGCGTTAAAATAATCTTTTCTCTCCTGTTCCTTGCTTTTAGGTATTTATTTTGATGCCATATTCAATGGATGGTTAATTTTTTAAATAATAAAAAGCGATAAAACTGGAAATTGTAGAGTACACCATCTAGACAATGCAAATGGCTTACGTAACCAAAAACGCCATGCTTACTCGGCAGCCACAGAAGTATACGGAATAAATACGTAATATATACCTCTTATATTTTAACAAACTTTTAAGTGGAAGTTGTGGTATATTACACATATACAGTTCACATAAAAATTCATAAAGAAAGAAAAAGAAATACAAAATGAATTGTATTTGTGTAATTGCTGGTATCTAAGGCTGGCCGGTACTAAATAGCCGGGTAGCACAGCTTTTACTGTATGTGTATACATCTACATCTACATGATACCCTGCAAATCACCAGACTGGTGGGTGGCAGGGGGTGCAGCACACCAAGCCCTACCTAATAACGTCCCTCGTGGGAATCACTCTCCTGTTATGATCCCGTATGGTCCTTGGGAAAAACGAGCTCTGATATCGCTCGGTCCTACAGTCGATCTCTCGTATTTTATTCTCGTGATCGTGCCTGCCCATGTACGTAGGTGCCTCTAATATTCCTGAGACCTCCTCTAAGAGAACTTCCAACCTAAATTTCTCCAGAAGCCTTAACCTAGCGCTAATTCTGCGGTCCTCTAGCGATTTCCAATTCAACTCCTTCAAGAGTGATGTGACGCTTAATTTTTGCTCATATTTATGCTTTACGAATCTGGCTGCTCTGCGTTGGATTATTTCTAACTCAAGTATCTGTCCCTTTCGTACGGATCCCATATGCTGGAAGCGTATTCGACCTGAGATCTGACCAATGATAAATAACACGTTTCTCGTACCTGTTCTGTGCTACTTCTTACTATTCTGCCTACGAAGCCCAATTTCTTATTAGCTGCGCCTACGATCCTTCGAATATGCATGTTCCACGATAGATCAGGACAAATGGTGACTCCTAAATATTTAACGTACTCTGCAGATTGGATATTCAATCTATCAATTCTGTACTCTGAGTCTAATTCATTGTTCTTACTCTTCCAGAAACTCAATAGGGAACATTTGCTCTGATTAACTTCGATTTTCCAATGTTGACACCATGCTGAAAGGGCGTTTAAATCTTCCTGAAGCGATTTTTGGTCATCCTGACTCGTTATCTCCTTATATAAAACGGTATCATCTGCGAAAAGTCTTATTTTGCAGCGAACTACCGAGCAGATATCGTTCATATATATCAGGAATAGCAGTGGGCCAATAACACTTCCCAGTGGAACACCTGATGCGACTTTTACCGGGTATGAAGATTTCCCATCAATAACTACTATCTGTTTTCTGTTGGAGAAGAAGTCTTTTACCCAACTCACGATATTAGGGTTTATGCCGTACTTTCCTAGATTTCCTATTAATTTATTATGGGGTACTTTGTCAAACGCTTTTTTAAAATCAATAAAAATTGCATCAACCTGACTGTTTTTCTCTCCGCATTGCAACAAATCGTTTACGAACAGGGCGAGCTGCGTTTCGCATGACCGACCTTTCCGAAACCCGTGTTGGTTTTTGCTTAGCGAAGAACGACCATCTAAATAACGCAGAACAGAGCTAACGATTATATGTTCTAGAATCTTACACGATAATGACGTCAAAGAAATCGGTCTATAATTTTCGGGGTTCTCTTTATCACCGCCTTTGTGGATGGGCGTTACGTATGCTAGCTTCCAGTCTTTTGGAACGGTACCATGTGCAACGGATTTTTCGAATATTATTTTTAAGTAAGGTGCGATTACCGAGGCTAGCTCATTCAACACACGCGCGGGTATGCCCTCAGGCCCGGGAGCCTTAATTTGCTTAATCGACTCTAGCTGGTGCGCGATACCTGTTTCAGAGAATATCAAATCTTCCATCGAATTTCCCTTATCATTCGAATCTGGTTCCTCAAACTCGTTGCTCACCGAAGTAAACGCTTTCTGAAAGTGTTCATTTAAGAAGTTCGCTTTTTCCGCGCTATCGTGTACTACATCACCTGCCTCCGTTCTCAATGACGCTATGGTGGGGCCTCTACCATGAACCTCCCTAACGTACGACCAAAATGCTTTCGGATTTTCTTTCAAATTATTATGCAAAACTTTCTTTTTGTAATCATTAAATGCTTCTCGCATTGTTACTCTAGCTCTTGAGCGCGCCTCTCTGTATTGATGCCGTATCATTGTCCTCTGTTCCTCTGTGACTTTTGAAGAATTGGTATTTAAGCGAGCGTGAAGTTTTCTTTGCCGTCTAAGAGTGCATCTAACTTTCTGGTTGTACCATCTTGGTTCCGCACCATCACGTTTAACTTTATGTGGAATGAATTTATCCGTACCCTCTCGCATCATATCCCTGAACACGCTCCATAATTCCTCTGTACTAGCGTCGATAGATGCCTCGCAGAAATTAGGGAATTGTGTCTGTAAAAAAGACCTAAATTTCGAGAAATCGCCTTTGGCGTACATATATACGCGTCTTCTAGCCTTAACCTGTTTCGAGGTTATATGGGATGTATAGGCCAAAAACCATGTTTCTCGTATATAACGAAGTCACGCTTATAACGAAGCAATGAGTCGGTCCCCTGAAATACGTATTAAAGGAGTTTTACTGTATTATATTTTTAAATTAATTAAATATTTAAAAGTTATCAATTCCTTTGCAGTTTAAGGATATGATCCTTGAATTATGAAATTTATGCGAATTTTCTTTGATTCAAACACTTTATTAACGATTAAAAATCCTCGGAATTTGCGGAACAATAATGCCTTCCTCGGAGCACACTAACGCCTTCCTAGGGGCACACACACATATACCACAATACTTAATTTTTGTATGAAAAATTTTGCTCTCTATAATCTTATGTTGAAATCCATATTTAATTTCCATTAGCGGCTACTTTCTTCCTTTTGTGAAATTGGAATCAATGATTATTTTAAATCTATGCAACTAATCAACATCTACATAATACCCTGCAAATCACCAGACTGGTGGGTGACAGGGGGTGTAGCGCACCAAGACCTACCTAATAACGTCCCTCGTGGGAATCACACTCCTGTTATGATCCCGTATGGTCCTTGGGAAAAACGAGCTCTGATATCACTCGGTCCTACAGTCGATCTCTCGTATTTTATTCTCGTGATCGTGCCTGCCCATGTACGTAGGTGCCTCAAATATTCCTGAGACCTCCTCTAAGAGAACATCCGACCTAAATTTCTCCAGAAGCCTTAACCTAGCGCTAATTCTGCGATCCTCTAGCGATATCCAATTCAACTCCTTCAAGAATGATGTGACGCTTAATTTTTGCTCATATTTATGCTTTACGAATCTGGCTGCTCTGCGTTGGATTCTTTCTAACTCAGATATCTGTCCCTTTTCGTACGGATCCCATATGCTGGAAGCGTATTCGATTTGAGATCTGACCAATGATAAATACCGCGTTTCTCGCACCTGTTCTGTGCTACCTCTTATTATTCTGCCTGCGAAGCCCAAGTTCTTATTAGCTGCGCCTACGGACCTTCGAATATGCATATTCCACGATAGATCACGACAAATGGTGGCCCCTAAATATTTAACGTACTCTGCAGGTTGGATATTCAATCTGTCAATTCTGTACTCCGAGTCCAAGTCATTGTGCATAATCTTCCAGAAACTCAATAGGGAACATTTTCTGTGATTAACAACGATTTTCCAATCTTGAGACCATGCTGAAAGGGCGTTTAAATCTTCCTGGAGCGGTTTTTGTCATCCTGACTCGTTATCTCCTTATATAAAACGGTGTCATTAGCGAAAATTCTTATTTAGCAGAGAACTACCGAGCAGATATCGTTTATATATATCAGGAATAGTAGTGGGCCTATGACACTTCCCTTTGGAACACCTGATGGGACTTTTACCGGGTATGAAGATTTCCCATCAATAACTACTATCTGTTTCCTGTTGGAGGGGAAGTCTTCTACCCAACTCACGATATTAGGGTTTATGCCGTACTTTCCTAGTTTTCCTATTAATTTATTATGGGGTACTTTATCAAACGCTTTTTTAAAATCAATGAAAATGTCATCAACCTGAGTGTTTTTCTCTCCGCATTGTAACAAATCGTTTACGAACAGGGCGAGCTGCGTTTCTCATGACCTACCTTTCCGAAACCCGTGTTGGTTTTTGCTTAGCGAAGAACGACCATCTAAATAACGCAGAACAGAACTAACGATTATATGTTCTAGAATCTTACACGATAATGACGTCAAGGAAATCGGTCTATAATTTTCGGGGTTCTCTTTATCACCGCCTTTGTGGATGGGCGTTACGTATGCTAGCTTCTAGTCTTTTGGAACGGTAACATGTGCAACGGGTTTTTCGAATATTATTTTCAGGTAAGGTGCGATTACCGAGGCTAGCTCCTTTTACACACGCGCGGATATGCCCTCCGGCCCGGGAGAATTATTTTGCTTAATCCACTCTAGCTGGTGCGCGATACCTGTTTCAGAGAATATCAAATCTTCCATCGAATTTCCCTCATCATTCAAAGCTGGTTCCTCAAATTCGTTGCTCAATGAAGTAAACGCTTTCTGAAAGTGTTCATTTAAGAAGTTCGCTTTTTCCGCGCTATCGTGTACTACATCACCTGCCTCCGTTCTCAATGACGCTATGGTGGGGCCTCTACCATGAACCTCCCTAACGTACGACCAACATGCTTTCGGATTTTCTTTCAAATTACTATGCAGAACTTTCTTTTTGTAATCATTAATATCTTCTCGCATTGTTACTCTAGCTCTTGACCGCGCCTCTCTGTATTGATGCCGTATCAATGACCTCTGTTCCTCTGTGACTTTTGAAGAATTACTATGTAAGCGAGCGTGAAGTTTTCTTTGCCGTCTAAGAGCGCATCTAACTTTCTGGTTGTACCATCTTGGTTCCGCACCATCACGTTTAAGTTTATGTGGAATGAAATTATCCGTGCCCTCTCGCATCATATCCCTGAACACGCTCCATAATTCCTCTGTACTAGAGTCGATAGATGCCCCGCAGAAATAATGGAATTGTGTCTGTAAAAAAGACCTAAATTTCGAGAAATCGCCTTTGGCGTACATATATACGCGTCTTCTAGCTTTAACCTGTTTCTCCACTTTTAGCTTAATTTATACGTACACAGCATTATGATCGCTTATTCCTTCCTCTATGGAAAGCTTGTTCATACGCTCGGGGTAGTTCGTTACGAGTAAATCTAATATATTGTTCGTTCTCGTGGGACATCTTACTAGCTGACACAACGAGTGTTTAACGAAGGTTTCTATAAGTGCTTCGCAGGATTCACGCTCTCTACCACCAGGATCAAAGCAATTATGATTCCAGTCTATTGAAGGTAAGTTGAAGTCTCCTCCTATTATAATGGCCCTCTCTTTATTTTACGATATTAGCGTTGCTACTTGTTTCTCGAGATTATGAATCATTTCTAAACTTGAATTGGGAGGCCTATAAAATGCGCATATATTTGCTATAGTGTAATCGCTTCCTCTAACTCCACACCAAACACTTTCTATTTCGGCGTCATTAATCGGTAGTGGAAAACTTTCGTATGCCTTGCTGACTGCTATAAATACTCCACCTCCCGTCCGGATACTACGATCCTTTCTAAAAATTCTATAGTCTTGAGGGAATACCTCCTGACTTGCAATCTCGTCAGTGAGCCAACTCTCTGTACCGATCACGACATCGGCTTCTAGACTGCGAATAATATGCTCAAAATCGGCAATTTTCTTACGGATGCTGCGGCAGTTCAATACGACGACATTTAATTTCTCACTATCGCTTCTCAGATAAACCTCAGCCTTACCATTGGTAATCGTTTTAGGAATACATGCGTTCTTCATACTATTATTCCGCCAATTGGTTGATATAGCATTTTCTTTCTTTTCGCCTTTTATTTCACCTTTTTTATCGAAATCCCTAACGTTAACACTATTGACATCACGGATGTCAGCGCCTTCATCGCTTGGTAACTCTAATTTATTTGCGGTATTGGCCGGATTTCTCGTAATATTGTTCTCTGTTACCCTCTCAATTACACCCATTCCCCTAGGACGCCTACACTCTACCCTGCTCTCTAGCCTAAAAAAGCCCTACTATGCTCAAGGATCCTACGCGCTACACCCTCGGATGCCTCCTGCGTGTAATGAACCCCCGAGCCATTTAGGGGTGCCCCACACGATCCGAGAATCGGACGAAGGTCAACGAAATCCACCCCCATGTCCCTACAGAAAGACCATAGCCTTCGGTTTAGCCCCTCCACCCTACTCCAAACCTCAGAGCCACAGTCAATCCGTGGGACAATGCTGCAGATGGTTAAATGCACATTAACCCCAGACTCCTCTCGGACACGACCGACCTCGGAGTTTAAGTCCCTAAAGGAACTCAAGATCTCCTCGGAGCCGCGCTTCGAAGCGTCATTGGTGCCAACATGCGCCACCACCCGCAGACTAGAGCAGCCCGTACCAACGGCCTCTTCCCGAACCACCTTCGTCACCTGGGGCACCGTACCTCCTGGTATACACCTGGAGAACACCCGCTCCACCACTCCCTCCCGGCGGGCCCTTGATAGCAAAGGCGCCATCACACGCCGGACGTTAGAACTACCTATCACTAACAGCCCTCCCTTCCCAACCCGACTTCTCTTAGGTGGAGTAGGTACGGTCAGAGAGTTCGTTGAGCTATCCTCCGACAGCACCGCAAACCTGTTGCTAACAGGGGTAGGTTCACATACCACCTGCTTCCGCAGCACCACCCCACGACTACCACGTGTAGCCACCCTCCACTCATCAGGCTTTATGGAGGGAGTCGTCCCTACCCGTGGAGAGACCACGCAAGACTCCTCGATCACCCAGCCGGCGTTAGCACTTCTACATCTACATCTACATGATACCCTGCAAATCACCAGACTGGTGGGTGGCAGGGGGTGCAGCACACCGAAACCTACCTAATAACGTCCCTCGTGGGAATCACTCTCCTGTTATGATCCCGTATGGTCCTTGGGAAAAACGAGCTCTGATATCGCTCGGTCCTACAGTCGATCTCTCGTATTTTATTCTCGTGATCGTGCCTGCCCATGTACGTAGGTGCCTCTAATATTCCTGAGACCTCCTCTAAGAGAACTTCCGACCTAAATTTCTCCAGAAGCCTTAACCTAGCGCTAATTCTGCGATCCTCTAGCGATATCCAATTCAACTCCTTCAAGAGTGATGTGACGCTTAGTTTTTGCTCATATTTTTGCTTTACGAATCTGGCTGCTCTGCGTTGGATTCTTTCTAACTCAAGTATTTGTCCCTTTTCGTACGGATCCCATATGCTGGAAGCGTATTCGACCTGAGATCTGACCAATGATAAATAACACGTTTCTCGTACCTGTTCTGTGCTACTTCTTACTATTCTGCCTACGAAGCCCAATTTCTTATTAGCTGCTCCTACGATCCTTCGAATATGCATATTCCACGATAGATCACGACAAATGGTGACTCCTAAATATTTAACGTACTCTGCAGATTGGATATTCAATCTATCAATTCTGTACTCCGAGTCTAGAACCCGAGCCGCCATCCCGGCGCGGAGGGATCTCGAGGAGCGCCTCACGTGTCCCACCCGGACACAAGACTCCTCGCTACCTTCCACCCTAGAGCGGAGCTCCGCAACTAACTTCTCAAGCACCGCGACCAACACCCTCTGTATTATATAGAGGGTGTTGCCGCGACCCGGGCCCGGAAGGACTCGCAATCAGCAGCACTCTTGAAGAGAGAAACAGAGGGCCTAAGGGGAGTCATCCTATCTTTTCCAATTACGGGTTTCTATAAGCTCTTAAATATCGTATGTAATAGACTAGCCTAACGCTTAATATACGCAGGGAAGTTATTCCTGGAGTGCTCGAGTGAAGGGATCAAGGGTCAAGCGCAGGTAGAAAGTGAAAGTTAGTCACAACGCAAACAACGTTAGTTCGCACACAAGATGGTTAGTACACAATCAACGTGCAGATTTGTAAACTATGAGTTACGGAAAAAAATACGCTAAAAAATACAATTAATATTTAAATAAACGGGCTTATATAAAAAAAATAAAAACTGGGTGCTGAAAAAGAACGATACTACGGTATTCAACAATGAAATATTAAGTTAACCCAATAACGATGACAAGGATTACTCAAATACTACAGACAACGTTAGTAAGCAGGAAGCAACGTTAATAAAACACAGGTTAGCACACAAACACCGTACACTTCTAATAAAAGGAAGAAGTTACGTTTATAGAGAGAAGAAAATAACAACAGTTACGATATAAATATCGGTGTAAAAAAGCAATGCGCAAATGGAGTGTTAGAAAATTACTACACTACGGTATACGACTAATAAGTATTACGATTTAAAAAAATGACACGGAGGTTATTAGTTAAGATAACTACTACTATAAGTAAATAAGCTTTCAGAAAGGTTAACAAGTAAAATAAAAGAAAAGTTAGTTCTACTTAACAGTACGTCTACTTCTACTTTAATGCTACTGCTACAATGGTCGCTCGTAAGTCCGTTGGGCTCCACTGAAGGAAGTGAAAGGCACGTCCGCTCACTTCAACAGCCAGGTAGAGAAAATCCAAATATTTGAGTTAGAAAGAATCCAACGCAGAGCAGCCAGATTCGTAAAGCAAAAATATGAGCAAAAATTAAGCGTCACATCACTCTTGAAGGAGTTGAATTGGATATCGCTAGAGGATCGCAGAATTAGCGCTAGGTTAAGGCTTCTGGAGAAATTTAGGTTGGAAGTTCTCTTAGAGGAGGTCTCAGGAATATTAGAGGCACCTACGTACATGGGCAGGCACGATCACGAGAATAAAATACGAGAGATCGACTGTAGGACCGAGCGATATCAGAGCTCGTTTTTCCCAAGGACCATACGGGATCATAACAGGAGAGTGATTCCCACGAGGGACGATATTGGGTAGGTTTTGGTGTGCTGCACCCCCTGCCACCCACCAGTCTGGTGATTTGCAGGGTATCATGTAGATGTAGATGTATACACCTGGAGAATACCCGCCCCACCACTCCCTCCCGGCTGGCCCTTGTTAGAAAAGGCGCCATCACACGCCGGACATTAGAGCTACCTATCACTAACAACCCCCCCTTCCCAACCCGACTCCTCTTAGGTGGGGTAGGTACGGTCACAGAGTTCGTTGAGCTATCCTCCGACAGCACCGCAAACCTGTTGCTAACAGGGATAGGTTCACATATCACCTGCTTCCGGAGCACCACCCCACGACTACCACGTGTAGCCACCCTCCACTCATCAGGCTTTATGGAGGGAGTCGTCCCTACCCGTGGAGAGACCGCGCAAGACTCCTCGATCACCCAGCCGGCGTTAGCACTTGGGCGAACCCGAGCCGCCATCCCGGCGCGGAGGGATATCGAGGAGCGCCTCACGTGTCCCACCCGGACACAAGACTCCTCGGCCCCTTCCACCCTAGAGCGGAGCTCCGCAACTAACTCCTCAATCTCCGCGACCCGGGCCCTCAAGGACTCGCAATCGGCAGCACTCTTGAAGAGAGAAACATAGGGCCTAAGGGGAGTCATCCTATCTTTTCCAAGTACGAGTTTCTATAAGCTCTTAAATAACGTATGTAATAGAGTAGGCTAACGCTTAATATACGCAGGGAAGTTATTCCTGGAGTGCTCGAGTGAAGGGATCAAGGGTCAAGCGCAGGTAGAAAGTGAAAGTTAAGCTACGTTTTCATGAACGCGTTACGAGCGCACGGAGGCGCAATTTCTACGCGTATGCACGCGTAGGAGTTCGCATGAAAGCGTTCAGCGCAAGCGTAGGTACTCCCCGCTTTCTCTTTAAAAAAATATAAAATTCTGTATAAAATATTGTGTTCATTTCAGTTTAATGACCTTACTTGATTCGGAATAGGAATACCGAGAGGAAGACGACAGCGTAGGTCGCGTGCTTCCAAGCCGCATACTTACGGAGAAAACACGGTTTCATAAATTGAATAAAATACCCTAAACGAATAAAGTTAAACGCTTGAAATTGTGCACACATAATTATAAGACTACGACTCAGATACTATTAAATTTTCATTTCATTTGATCATCCCGTTTTGTTATTACAAACCGGCAAAGTGACGCCAGCCGCCGCAACGCTCAGAAAAGGGGTCCATTTTTCATTCTCACTACAAAAACATACCTTAGAATAATTTTTAAAAATTCCGCTTTACCTATATTAAACGCAGAACAAAATTATCTACACGCTGATATGCATTGCGCGAAAATCCCATGAGCCCTTTTTGAGATATTAAACCTCAAACTCGAGTCTACATAATTTTGAAAACGTTAGTAGATGGCACATGCGCGCTACCAAGGAGGTTATAGGTATGTGGAGGCGCTGAAGGACTACTTTCTAGGCTATCGGAGTGAAGCCTATGCAGGGAGGAGAGAAAAGGCGCGAAACGCCATACTACACGCCACTTTCAAAATGCTATGTACACGCAAGTATGCAATAGACATTTATAGCGAACTTTCGGTAACTGAAAAGTTAATATGCGGAATTTTATCGGCACTTTTTGAGAATATCCAATAACACAAAACCTCTGGTGAAGTGTATCAACCGAGAAATAAATATCTAATAGCAGTAGACTATTTTATTTTCGAAACCATCTTTGAAGCAATTATTCCGTAATTAAATAATAATTACAATCCGTTGTACATCAAAAATTGTGCGTGAGAGAAAAATACAGAATTTTTTGGAAATATAGAAAACACTTCCATATTTAACACAATTTTTTCTCTCGTTTGCAATTTCGGAATTTATTTCAATCTCCTAGTTCCCGTGCAAAGTAAAAAGTTTAAATACAGAACATCAATAAGAATCTCATATATTAATAATTTTGATATTTGCAATGAAATATTTTAAAAATTTCGTGTGGATTTTTAAATCCTACAATGTATCAGTAAAAGCTTACAACAGTAATATCTTGGCGGCTATTAAATTTCTGAATACCTTCGCATGCCAGTCTGTAGTTTACTCCACACCAATTCATTTAAATTTTTAAATTGGCAATGCAACAGAAATGTCACCAAACGAAAGGAAATTATTTTCTCAACTAATCCGGTGTATATAATATATATATATATACACACACACATCTAAACGTACAAATTTAAGGATAAATATGAACTTATGCTTTCTTCATTGTCACTAACGTTTATTCAGGTTCTTTGTAATCAGAACTCAAAATTAGCGTTCACATACTATTCATTATAATATGATGAAAATTCAAGGGAAAATAATTTACTCTATTAGAAGACAGCAGAGGACACAAATTTAAATTCCTAGATATTATTCCTAGCAGAAATGAACTCTAAACTAATGATCTTAGTGAAAAAACGTTGATTTTCTTGAATTAGAGTTATTTGATACAGAGCCGGTTTCAATATTGGAACTGATTAAGTAGTTAACTTTTCCAGTAATTGTTCATTTATGACTCAAATATAGAAATGCTAACAAATATACACGAGGAAAATAACAAATCAAACCATTGTACATAACATTGTGTTTATTGACCCTTAAATAACACAGTTTTGTTTACAAAATTTCTGATTGAAGCTGCTTTATCTACTGACCTTTTGCTGATATAGAAAAGGCGAATTGCAATATATTTTTCAGCAATAGCATCTTTCATTGTATTTAGTTTCATCTCAATGTTACTTACACATGAAATGATACGTGCGTGTTCTGCTTAGCACTCTTTCTTGAAGTTCGATTGCTACATCCAAAAGCAGCACAAAAACTCATCTTCAATAAAGAATATAATGAAAACAAAAAACAAAATTGATGGATAAATAACCGCAGAAACCAAGCTAAACAGCACAGGAACCACTAGTACTTGGCGTGTAGTATGGCGGCTGAAACAAACGCATGCGCATACAGATGGCCTCACTTTCCAATCACTTCACCGACTCCATTTACCTATAACCTCCTTGCGCGCTACCTAGGACTGCGCACTGCCGCCATGTTCACGTATTCGCGCGTGAAAGTTGAGATTTTCTCAACTCAGACGACGTGAGAATACGCGAACTCGCGCGTAGTTGAGCGAAGGTTTCCCGGCACCTGATTGGCTGCCCATACGACCTTCGCCTCTGTACGCTTCTAACGCGTTCATGAAAACGCAGCTTTAGTCACAACGGAAACAACGTTATTTCGCACACAAGATGGTTAGTACACAATCAACGTGCAAATTTGTAAACTATGAGTTACGGAAAAAATATGCTAAAAATACAATTAATATTTAAATAAACGGGCTTATAAAAAATAACAACTGAGTGCTGGAAAAAGAACGACACTACGGTATTCAACAATGAAATATTAAGTTAACACAAAAACGATGACAAGGATTACTCAAATACTACAGATATATAAACTAAACAAAGGGTTAACAAATAATATAAGGGAAATATTAGTTCTACTTATCAATACAGCTACTACTACTACTGCTACGGGGTATAAAGGAAAAATAAAAACTGGGTTGTTTTTTCGAAAACCCAATTGTTATTAAAGTTGCCCAAGAATAAACTAGCCTTATATTCATTCTTTGAAAAAAATGAAATATATATGTAGCATTATTTCAGACAAACTCAAAAAACTGTACGAAATTTGGTCAAAATCGTTCTAGCCGTTTTTAAGAAATTCATATTGTTTTCAAAGATGCCTAGAATAAACTAGCCTTACATTCATTTTTTGAGAAATATGAACTATACAGTATTATTGAAGACGTAAATTCAAGTAACTGTACATTATTTGATCAAAATCCTTATAGCCGTTTCTGAGAAAATCGGAATAAACTACTCTTAATTATTGAGCAATGTCAACCATTTCTATATATACTCTGCTCAGTATGATAAAATGCCTAAGTACGAGATTTCATTCATTTTCGGTCTACCGTCTAGGCTCCAGAACCAGTAACAGACAGACAGACGGCATTGCGAAAACCACTTTCTCGGATTCAGCGACACCTAAAACGTATATTTCCGTAAAAATCTCGAGGTAGAATTTTTTCGCGAAAACAATACTTTCTCGATACTTCGTATGAGAAAGTAAAAAGACAAAATACCGTCCCCAGTTAATGGCACATTGGTGCTGGTAGGCTGCTATCCGTAGTCCTTATACATAGTCGAGCATTTTAATTTTTGGAAATGCGTAATATACTCTTGATTCATAAACGTATTTAGAATATTCGTAAAATCGTCTGGTGAGTTGAGATCACTGAGACCACGTGTGAAAAATGGACAAACGCAACTGCGCCAGTTATATTTGTCACCATCGCGCCATTTCAACAACGGTGTTCGTGGACAACCCGATGAAAGAACTCTGTCGTTAACGGGACTTTACATGACGACGAATGCGAAGTAGTCAGATGCGTTGGCACGCGAGAAGACGCTCGTTTTCGTACGATTGTTTTTACGCGTGTCTATGCTTACCAGCATTGATTCTCCCGAGCTGCCCACAAGCACGTGTGATCGGTCTCCAGCACAAACGCGTTTGCCGATACGACTCCTTTTCCCCTGTGCACTCCACCGACTATCCTTCCCCCCCCCCCCTCTCCCTTTTTCCTCCCCTACTCCACTCTCTCTCTTTTGGCCTCAAACCGACCAGAAGCACCTTCGTTCATTTCGCGTGATGTAGCACACGTCACACGATACCCTATCCCCAGGCCACCTCGTCCCCCACGCGCTCCCCATTCGACCAATCTTCCCACGCGCCTCCCCGCTTCTTTTTTTATTTTTACGTAACCGCCGCGCGTTTCCCACAAAGGCCCTTCCACCCTCCTCGCCCTTCTCTCTTTTCGGCCCCTTTCTTCATTTTCTCTTTCATCCTTTTTTCTCGCCCATTCCCTTCCTCTTCTCACCTCCTTCCCTCCCCCCTCTCTCCCTTCTTTCTCTTCCATGATATTTTCCACCCTCCCTCTCTACACACGTATCTATTCGCCCATTTCCTCCCTCACTTTTTACTCCTAGAATAGCTTTTTTCCTATTCGCACTTACGGACACCGCCATCTTCTCTCTCTCTCTCACCCTCTCTCCTCCACGCAACTGAAGCCATGCCCTCGGAAAAATATCAAGGCCTTTGTGCAGTGTGTTCCCTCTCGCGACGCGCTCGGTCAGTCGCTCCGCGCTCCCTTATTGGTCGCCCGCGTCACTCCGGATTGGCCATCGGTTTGAGAAACGCATTCATCGTCTGACTCTCATTCTCGAACTACACTTCTCGACCGCGAATCCGAAGATTGGTGGGACGACTTCCTCGACAGAAGAAGATTAAAAGGACAGCTACCGTGTCTATCGTCAGTTTTTAGGGCGTTCTTCGATATTTTCACCGAAAATATTCCTTTCTGTCTCTTGGTCCCTTTTACGAGTGTACTTATTCGCCGACGACGCGGGAAGAGATTTCGCAGCAAAATATTAGAAAACCTTTTACGCATCGGAATCGAACGTGCTAGATCGATTCGATCGGGTTGAAATCGAAGGGCAGCCTTTCTGCTCGCCCCGCCGAGGACTCGCCATCCGCGCACCGTGGACGACAGCTCGAAGCCCCTCGATCACGCCGCTCCCTTATACATCTACGCACCCCCGCCTACTCCTTCGCACCAACCCCCTCTCAATCGCACCATCCGCCCACTGACGTCCCCACGGAGAGCGGCGGATGCTTTCATCGAACATTGGCCGTCGTCGTTGTGCATCCTTGGGATCTCCTCTGAGGTGAAGCACGTACCACCCGTCTAGTCTTTGGAGCCTCGGTGGTCATAATGAATGGATCGGTGCCGGGGATTCCCCGGAGGACCCTCTCTACGAGGAGCGAGGGAGACTCCAGGAGGATGGCAGCCCAGGTAGGCGAAAAGCCTTCTAATGTTTCTGCTTACGTTTTATTTGTGAGCTATACCTATAATGCGCAAATGTGAATATGACGTTATCATTCGTTTAAAAAGATCACTTAAGCATTATAATATGGCCAACATTTTCCATTTTCTCCCTTCCTCCCCTTCCCCTTCTATCTCTCTCTCTCTCTCTCTTTTCTCCACTTCTCCCCTTCCTTTCACTCTGTTTCCTTATTCCCCTTCTCTCTCCTTTCTCCCCTTCCTCTAACTCTCTATCTCCCTTCACCTCCCTATCTCCCTTTCCCCTCTCTATCTCCCTTCTCCCCCTCCTCTCAGTTTACCTCCCTTCTCCCCTTCCTCTGTCTATCTCCCTTCCTCCCTCTCTCCCTTTCCCCTCTCTATATATATTCTCCCCCTCCTCTCACTTTATCTCCCTTCTCCCCTCCCCCTCTCTGTCTCCTTTCTCCCTATCTCTCTTTCCCCTCGCTATCTCCCCTTCCCCTCTCTATCTCCCTTCATCCCTTCCTCCGTCTGTCTTAAATGTAAGAAGGGACTTCACAGTCTCAATTTCGCCCTAAATAAAGTCGTTTGTCTGTCTCCCTTCCTCCCTTCTCCTCTTCCTCATCTCCATCTCTATTCCTCCTTCCGCCCCTCCTCCCCCTTCTATCTTATTCCCCCCCCCTCCTCCCCCTCTCTATCTTCCTCCTCTCTCCTCCTCTCACTCTCTATATCCATATCCCTCGCACACCGAGGTGTTATTCAGAGGCGGATAGACATTTTCAGCAATAACTAAATAAAAAATCTCCTCTGTTAACTATTTTATTTGCAAAACATTTCAACGGGAGTCGATAGGAGAAATACAATGAAAGTATTATATGATTTTATGCTAACAAATCGTTTAATTAGCAACCTCGAGATTTAAGGATCGCTGAAACTGCGATGTGTTGAATTGTGAATATTCGTTGGGTTCCCGTTTCTTGATCCCCGTAGTGGAATAGGAAAAACGGGATTGGAGAATTAATGGAAGAGGGGCTCTCGGTTAAACGCATCCTTGCGCTACTGTGCATTTGATGCCAGTATGGGCTGATGACGTCATTAGTTTTCACTCAATCGCTGGCGTGCTTTATACTGAAATAATTTCCTTCTTGGTTAATGTTTGTTTATTTGAATGTAGAATTCCATTTATATGCGAAAAGTTAAGAATACTTGTGCAAACAATGAAAACGACTTACAAAAATCACTTTAATCAGTAGCGTAGCTACCATATAGCAGGAGTAGGCAATGCCTAAGGGCCCTCGAACAAAAGCGATCGAAAGACAACGATTGGTTAAGCGTCACTTTGATGAATTGTCATCAGATTATCGTTTTCACTTCTTTCTCAAGAGGGCCCCCACCACAGAGAAAAATAAACACCAATAATATATATACAAAAATATCTTTTTACTAAAATATTTCCGCTTAGGGGGCCAATCAGCGGTTCTTGTCTAGGGACCCTAAAACTCTAGGTACGCTACTGACTTTAATGTTTGAACATACAATGTGGAGATTATAACATTAACATCTCAACAAAAAAGGCGAAGGTAATGGCCATAGGCGCCCGCAGAAATTTATTCAGGGCGGGGGGGGGGGGGGGGGGTGGGGGGGGAAATGCCTACCCATTAGCATTGGTTGCTCACCTCGCAGGGGCTACATCCACAAATATAGCAAAAACACGTTTTTATATTGATTTTTACTTTCTCATACGAAGTATCGAGAAAGTATTGTTTTCGCGAAAAAATTCTACCTCGAGATTTTTACGGAAATATACGTTTTAGGTGTCGCTGAATCCGAGAAAGTGGTTTTCGCAATGCCGTCTGTCTGTCTGTTACTGGTTCTGGAGCCTAGACGGTAGACCGAAAATGAATGAAATCTCGTACTTAGGCATTTTATCATACTGAGCAGAGTATATATAGAAATGGTTGACATTGCTCAATAATTAAGAGTAGTTTATTCCGATTTTCTCAGAAACGGCTATAAGGATTTTGATCAAATAATGTACAGTTACTTGAATTTACGTCTTCAATAATACTGAATAGTCCATATTTCTCAAAAAATGAATATAAGGCCAATTTATTCTGGGCAACTTTAACAACAATTCGATTTTCTCAAAAACGGGTCTAACGTTTTGGATAAAATTTCGTAAAGTTACTTAAGTATACATCTACAATAATACTACGTATTTCATTTTTCTCAATGAATTAATATAAGGCAACTTGAACAAAAATTGGATTTCCTAAAAACAGTCTCATACGATTTTCATTTTCTAAAGATAACTAAACGACACATTAGTACCCATATATGAGAAAGTTTGTACAATGTATGTTGTACCGATTTTCTCAGCAGGGCCTGCTTTTCGTTTTAGAGTAGTATTGCACACAGGGGTGCGCCTACCTGGGGTGCAATGACCAGGGCGCCAACTTGCCGGGTCGCCTTCCCATCAAGGTATTTGTATCTATATATTATTGGAATTCGACTTGGGAATGTTTCCTCCTTTGTCCGAGTGAAAAGGGAAAGTTGGGGATATTAAACTGACACGAAATCTTTCAGGCAACATTTTTCCGATCCCTTGCGATACGCGATCACATGACTCAGTGTCGCTAGAACACACATCAGTGGCGACCGAAAATGGGTTCACCGTAGGAGTCGCCAAGAGGTGGGGGCGCTACTCTGCTAATTGTTATCCCGACCTTAGCGAGGAGCTCCAGCTGAGGCGGCAATCCTTAGTAAAATATGCACCAACTACCTTTACCAAAAATCCTTTCGCTGGAAGAATACCAGGTGCCTACCGTTTTTCTCCCACTTACCGAGTCTTGGAAATCCCAAATCTGTTTTAACCCTAAAACAGCACACTGGGGTCTGATTGGTTTAGACTTTTCCGTTTAGCACTCGTAATTTTCCGAATATGACGCCAAGATCTCCCTGTAAATAAACTTTGGGACACTGTCGATACTGCCAGGCAGATGACACCGTCAGTAGTGACTCAGACACTATGTATGTATGTACTACGAACGTGAAATCCGAGTCGGGTGAGCCAGACCCCAGTGTGCCGCTTGAGGAATTTTTTGGGCGCTTAGTGAAAATTCCATCTTTCGTTTTTTTTTGCTATTTAAGTATCTTTTAACAAGTTTACACAGTATTTATTGTACACTAAGTGTATTTATTGGTTTTAAGTAACTTCTGACATTTTTTATACAGTCGATGCACTTTTGAACCTTTGCACATTTTTTAATTAAAGTCACAGAGGAACAGAGGTCAATGATACGGCAACAATACAGAGAGGCGCGGTCAAGAGCTAGAGTATCAATACGAGAAGCATTTAATGATTACAAAAAGAAAGTTCTGCATAGTAATTTGAAAGAAAATCCGAAAGCATTTTGGTCGTACGTTAGAGAGGTTCATGGTAGAGGCCCCACCATAGCGTCATTGAGAACGGAGGCAGGTGATGTAGTACATGACAGCGCGGAAAAAGCGAACTTGTTAAATGAACACTTTCAGAAAGCGTTTACTTCAGTGAGCAACGAATTTGAGGAACCAGCTTTGAATGATGACGGAAATTCGATGGAAGATATGATATTCTCGGAAACAGGTATCGCGCACCAGCTAGAGTCGATTAAGCAAAATAAGTCTCCCGGGCCGGAGGGCATACCCGCGCGTGTGTTGAAAGAGCTAGCCTCGGTAATCGCACCTTACTTGGAAATAATATTCGAAAAATCCGTTGCACATGGTACCGTTCCAAAAGACTGGAAGCTAGCATACGTAACGCCCATCCACAAAGGCGGTGATAAAGAGAACCCCGAAAATTATAGACCGATTTCCTTCACGTCATTATCGTGTAAGATTCTAGAACATATAATTGTTAGCTCTGTTCTGCGTTATTTAGACGGTCGTTCTTCACTAAGCAAAAACCAACACGGGTTTCGGAAAGGTAGGTCATGCGAAACGCAGCTCGCCCTGTTCGTAAACGAATTGTTACAATGCGGAGAGAAAAACACTCAGGTTGATGCCATTTTCATTGATTTTAAAAAAGCGTTTGACAAAGTACCCCATAATAAATTAATAGGAAAACTAGGAAAGTACGGCATAAACCCTAATATCGTGAGTTGGGTAAAAGACTTCCTCTCAGACAGAAAACAGATAGTAGTTATTGATGGGAAATCTTCATACCCGGTAAAAGTCGCATCAGGTGTTCCACAGGGAAGTGTCATAGGCCCACTACTATTCCTGATATATATAAACGATATCTGCTCGGTAGTTCGCTGCAAAATAAGACTTTTCGCAGATGACACCGTTTTATATAAGGAGATAACGAGTCAGGATGACCAAAAATCGCTCCAGGAAGATTTAAACACCCTTTCAGCATGGTGTCAAGATTGGAAAATCGAAGTTAATCACAGCAAATGTTCCCTATTGAGTTTCTGGAAGAGTAAGAACAATGAATTAGACTCGGAGTACAGAATTGATAGATTGAATATCCAATCTGCAGAGTACGTTAAATATTTAGGAGTCACCATTTGCCGTGATCTATCATGGAATATGCATATTCGAAGGATCGTAGGCGCAGCTAATAAGAAATTGGGCTTCGTAGGCAGAATAGTAAGAAGTAGCACAGAACAGGTACGAGAAACGTGTTATTTATCATTGGTCAGATCTCAGGTCGAATACGCTTCCAGCATATGGGATCCGTACGAAAAGGGACAAATACTTGAGTTAGAAAGAATCCAACGCAGAGCAGCCAGATTCGTAAAGCAAAAATATGAGCAAAAATTAAGCGTCACTTCACTCTTGAAGGAGTTGAATTGGATATCGCTAGGGGATCGCAGAATTAGCGCTAGGTTAAGGTTTCTGGTGAAATTTAGGTCGGAAGTTCTCTCAGAGGAGGTCTCAGGAATATTAGAGGCACTTACGTACATGGGCAGGCACGATCACGAGAATAAAATACGAGAGATCGACTGTAGGACCGAGCGATATCAGAGCTCGTTTTTCCCAAGGACCATACGGGATCATAACAGGAGAGTGCTCCCCACGAGGGACGTTATTAGGTAGGTTTTGGTGTGCTGCACCCCCTGCCACCCACCAGTCTGGTGATTTGCAGGGTATCATGTAGATGTAGATGTAATTACGATGGCTTCTCAGTACAACTTGCGACCGCGGTTGTGTCTAATAAAATATTTTTTGCATCCTTTTTTACAGAGAAAAATTTTCCACGATTATTATAAGCGAACCTTTATTTACTCCATTATTCACTTTTTTAAAATGTCAATTTTCACTTGTCGATATAATTCGACTTTTTTTTAAAAAACATTAATTAAATATTTTTAGGCGCGTTTCGCATGTTCGTTCTCGGCTTCTACCTAACGGATTTTCATGAAATTTGATATTAAGGACTTTCAATCAAATATAATAAGAAATTCGCAAAAATGAATCTCGTACGTCAATCAGGGGTACCACTTTACAAGGGACAAAAAATTAAATTTTCGTCATATCTATATCATATAAGTATTGGTCATATCAAAATATTTTTCAAATAAAAGTTGTAGACCTGGTAAAGTATTTCCTTCCCTATACATTTTTATCATAGGATTAGCCGTTATCGAGAAAATCAAACAAGAAAGTCTTATATCGAGTTGAACTTAGAAAATTTCTTGCATGATTACTTCATTGTTGCTAACATAAACAATCTCCCAAACAAACGTTTAGTTTCCTTACGTGTGCATATAATATTATTAAATAGGAAGAAAATGGATTATTTATGATGAAGAAAAGAACTTTAAAACGCTATTTCCCTAACATTATCGTTAATATTCATTTCTAAATACATAGTACCAAATTCAAATACCGAAACGATTTCTCCAAATAATGAGAGAATAATAGACATCTTCTTATTCACTGGATTTTAAAGTATCTTAAAATGAAAATAAGAAGTCGGGACTTTCACTTAGGAATGCATAAATAATTGTTTTGTTTTCTTATTGTCAGAATAAATATCGAATCTAATTTGGCTTGTAAGTGGAGGAAAATATAGGAATTTTTTATTGATCATTAAGGTAACGGGACAGAGTATTGAATTATAATAATATGTGCGGCGAGTTTTATAATTTTCCTTCAAGCAGATGGTATGTTTATATTAATAATTAGACAACTAATTTTTTCATTCAATTCGTTATGGGTTACCTCGAAAGAAATACATCAGCTTGTTCAACTCTTTATCGATGAAAAAAGTCGTATTTGATCATACCACGAAATTTCGCAAGTAAAGGAGCGCCACAGAGATAACTTGCACCCGGGCACGAAACACCCTAGGCGCGGCCCTGTTTGCACACCGCAGATTAAATGTTTGTTTCTAAAATTCTCCATAAAGTATTACATCTAATGTTATTAGCAACGCGAGTTAGTTGCCGCGATAGATATCGAAAGATTCCAAATTACTCAGTGGTGTAGGTTTTTTCGTTATAGACAAAAGTTGATTGCCTACATTGGATCAGAACCATTCTTTTCGTTTATATTTGAAATAAATATTCGATTATTTGTTATTCTCATTCGCACAGTAGAAGTAAAACTCCCTCCACTCTGGCTGTGCGCATGCTTGCAGTACTTTCCTGCTAAAGTTTCAAAGATTGATATCTCTACTACTTTATATTCCAGCATAGGGCACTTGGAATAATTCCGGAGAGCAAATAATTACTTTAACGCAGAGCTGCAAACCGAACCGAACCGCAGTCATTTTACTGAACCGCGAACCGAACCGAAACCAACGATTAATTTTTCAGTGAACCGAAAACCGAACCGTAATTTTTTGCAAAAGTGGTTCGGTTTCGGTTCGATCTCAATCCACAAAGTACGGACCAACGGAAAGACTAGGAATTTCCATTGGAAAAACCAGAGGGTTTGCTTCGAAGGAAAGAGCGCCTATCTCTTTCCTCTCTGATACTACTGTTATCCACAGTCGCCACTTATGGTGAGGGTTATGGGGACACCAACTGCGACAATATCCGGGTTAACCACTGTAGGCAGAAACCGACCAACAGAATATAGAAAGATCTTTATCTGAACGAAGGCATAATGTTCGTTTTACAATGACCTAGAAAGGAGCAGTAATCCGCTTTCGTGCCGAGAGAAAAATCCATGCCCTTACCATCACCATCATCCCCTTCAGCATTGTAATTAGCAGACCTGAGAAAATATGCCCCACTGTGTCTTTCTTAGAACACCATTAACTCTCCTCGTATCTTTTTCTTCAGAAAAATTCAAATTGTTGCTCTCAACGGCTTGAGCTTTCAACGACATCTTTCCTTTTCCAACTCTCGTGTGGTGTTCTTCTAAGATAGGTATTTCCATTACTTGATGGTTTATATTCCAGCAAAACAGGCGAGGACTTCGGAGGATCACTTGGATCGGAGGCATTCATTTCCCGCAGAATTCCTTGAATTGTATTTTTAATAATATTTTATTAAAATTTATTTAAGAGAAATAAAATTAATTAACATGTTAGTGTTATTTAAAGAGGGTCACTCTACGTTTTATAATCGTTTATTTTGAACCATAAGTGTCCGCACTTCGTATATTGAATAATCTGCCCTGAACTGTCGATTAATTTTAAGTTATTCTTGTAACGTAATTTTACTATCATATTGATTTTTTTACTACTTTTCTAAGGTGGTAAAAGAAAAAAATTAGCAATATATGATATGTTTTGAATGGAGCTAAGTCTCTTTGAATTTATTATATAATAATAAGAATTAATAATCGAATTTACATATCATAAATTCATTCGGAGTAATATTTTATTCCATATTATTTAACCAATTAACTAATTAAAATATTTTATTTACATAAATTTATTATTGAAAGTTGGAAAAATTGAGACGCCGTGCATCATCGCCATTGGAAATCAAGAAACTCTCTACTTTAATAATTAAATCTATCATTCAATCAAGGACATCTTAATAAGGGCTTACGGAAAAGAATTTTCCTAGACCCTTGATAAATATAGCGAAAATTTTTTATTTTATTTGTTATAAATGAACCAAAGGAATAACGCTTTGTAACTTCCATTGTTTTTATTTCTCTTACGACCCGGGTTTCGACATTACAGTGCTATCGTCAGGTGCAGATATGGTGAGAATAGAAAGTATATACAGAGAAATGGGTAGAGACGGGGAAGGGAGGGTAGTTTGTAAGACGGAAAGGAATGGAGGGGAGGGAAAGGAGGAATCTATCTCATAGGGTTACTGCGGGGGTAGGTTGTAATGGGATAAAGGGGGAGGGGAAAGGAAAGGCTGGAGACCATCTCGGGAGGGATTGGGGAAAGATGGAGGAAGGACTATAGGACTAAAAAGAAAGGCTTGTGGAAGACGGAGAGAGGGTGAACCCCAGAGAAAGGAGGGAGGAAATTATCAATGTGGCAATGGGTATGTATGTGGGAATAAGGAAAATAAAGGCAAGTGTGGGTGGTAGATCTAAAGAGGTTAAATATTGGGAGATGGGTGGTAAGGCCCTTGTTATAAATCTTTTTTCCTCTAAATAATGTGTATTACGGGTAAGAAAAAGAAATAAAAGCTCGAGGAGCTAATTTTCTTTGATTTGTAATGATTTTTTTAAAACACTTTTATGTTTTCGGTTTGTGCGTCCATCCAGGGATAATCTCAAAAGCGGTTTAAGCTAGAGGCGCATTTTCTTTCTGATTATGTATGATTGTGTATGTAGGTAAATTAATTTGAAGTGAATTCATTCAGAGAATTTTTAATTGATATGTAAACAACAATGAACATAAAAATCATGTTAGGATCAAAATTACCATTTTTTAAATATAAGTAAATGAAGATGATGATGGTATTGTAATATATTTAAAATATAAATTTTTCCTTTCTTTAAATACATTTTTCTTTCATTTAAAATAATAATGACTGCTGATTGATTTACTTACAGATTGATACTGAATGTGTGATGTTTATATTGGATAAATTATTTCTGAATAGTATTTGAAATGATTAATTTAGTTGAACCGAACCGCAAACTGAACCGAACCACTTGTCTGAATTCTTGTCTGAACCGAACCACTTCCAAAAATTTAGAACCGAACCACTCCAAATTTTGAAGTGGTTTGCAGCTCTGCTTTAACGTGTTCCGTCTTTTCTTCTTCCGTTTTTCGAATGGGTTTCCGGGAAGCCTCTCAGCAAGTGCTCGGATTACTTGTTCCTTTACTATTGATTATACAGAACCCAAATGACAAAAAAATGTCGGGAAAATTACATACAGTCATCTGCATTCGTTATATTTCTTACAATCAACATTCGGAAATACAGTTTCAAAAGAAGGAGTATGAGAGTTTTATTGCACTCAAAACATTTACTTGCAGCCACACTTCAGCAGATTTTCGCCCAGCCACAAATAAAACAAATATTTTTAGAAGACGCAGGGCCCGGTGCAGTCACACCACTGACACCGCGATCTGTCAGCTCTGCTTGTGCCAGTGTAAACTTTAAAATGCCATATGTAAATTTTTTTTGGAAACGTAGGGGAGGGGGGGGGGGGGGGGGGGGCAAGTGCCCACTCTTGCGCCTTACTGCGGGCGCCCATGGTAATGGCGTTTAAAGGAAGACATGTAGTACATTATCTGAAAAACGCAAAAGTGGATACAAGCAGCTGAGATGAAATTTCTAAGAAACGTTGGGTTGGGTTGAAGATGGGGGCATAGCTCCCGAAAAGTACATGTAGTTTTTTTGAATATTTAGGGATTCCTTTTTCTTTTTTATTTTTGATTGCGTGTGTTTGATTGTTCTTCAAAATGTTTGTGCCTGTATGAGTAAGTGAGTTGAGTGTTTCTTGTTTGTTACTTCGGCGCGCGTGTGAGTGATTGTTCGTCGGACAGTCTTGTGTTTTGCCGAGTGACTGATACCTAACGTTGCCCTGCATTTCACCATTTCGGTGAGTGGCAGAGGTTGCGGCCTTGACATTTACATCTGCATCTACATGATACCCTGCAAATCACCAGACTGGTGGGTGGCAGGGGGTGCAGCACACCAAAACTTACCTAATAACGTCCCTCGTGGGAAACACTCTCCTGTTATGATCCCGTATGGTCCTTGGGAAAACGAGCTCTGATATCGCTCGGTCCTACAGTCGATCTCTCGTATTTTATTCTCTTGATCGTGCCTGCCCATGTACAGTCATTTGTAAAAGTCTGTGGGCAAGCTCGGTCGCGACGCTCACGGCCAAACAGTGAAGTTAAAATTTATGTTGGCACTACGTGAGTCGCAGCGAGAGAGGGGAAGGGTGGTGTGGGGTATATGTTTTGGAATTTCGAGCGAATGAGGGGAATCAAGAAATTGCCGTAGAATTGCAGGCTACCGGGGTCGAATGGAGACCGCTTCTCGCCCCGGTGGAAGGGCCTCGAAGGAGAGATCCAAAGACGGGAAAGTGTTTTCCATGCTCATCCTCGAGGACATTCCACGTATGAAACGGTTTACCAAAGGATATGGATTTCCATTTACGCTGGACGAACACTGTGGCTACGTTGCCGTGATCGCTAGGGACTTGAACCGACAACGTAGTAAAGGATGTGGACGCGTGCGTTAATACAAAATTTTTAATTTAAATTTTCGATTATTTCATGGAATTGAGTTTGTATTTTTAGAGTTATTTTTTAAAGAAAACCGAAAAGATGATTTTCTACTGCAGAAAATTGTGTTTTAATAACAATAGATATAGCAGTATCTGTTATTAGAATAAGTATTCCAGTTTACTGGAAGCAAACATTAAATCGACATTGGCACTCTAAATACATAATAGACGAAAATTGCAGTATATTTTTTGCATTATTAGAATTATGTTTCATTTAATCATATTTATATGAGAAGTTCTTCTTTTCAACAAATACATCAAACAGAATCCAATTGTTTTATAAGCAAAATGCATTTCCATTGCGTTGTTTATCAGTTATAACTACTAAATGTCCTAAATTAGTGCATTTCGGAAGAATATGTATAATTCGGCATTGTAACAAATTTGCTACCACGCTTTCACTAATGCCAAAAATCCGCTCACCCGAGGGTTCATGAAGATATTACGTTTTTTTTAATTTGTCGCTCGGATTTTTTAATTTGGAATCAGCCGCTACGCAATCCGCCTCTCTGTTCAATTCCTATTTCTCCCTTAAATATGACCGCGCAAACGTATGCATAAGGAAAATGTCATTTCTAGTTGTGAGAGGATGCTCTGCTACACGCTGTCGAATCGCTAAATCTTGATTTTCAGTTGTGCATCTGGGCCGGCCCGTTCGCGGTTTATTTTTGAGATCACGGTCCCCGTCGTTGCTACGTTTGACCCATCTGTACACGCAATTTCGGTGCACACCGAACTGCCTTGCTCCTTCGGTGACCGAATGTCCAGCAGCCATCCTCCCCACAATCTCTACTCTGACCGCAGGCGAAGTCTCAGCAAACGGAGCTGGATCCATTTCCAATGCCCGATGAATGCTTACTGCGAGTGTATAACTAAGGGCGAATTGGAAGTGGGAAACGGACCGGAAAAATGCCCGCTTCTGGCCAAGGCGGCATCGCAGGTCCACAGACCATCGGCCAACCGGAATTTTGTCCAGTGTCCCGGTAGCCCAATCCACCCGTTTAAAAACCTACTTGTCAAAAGAAGTTAAAAACTGAGCAAAACAGCAGGTCTACTAAATCTTAATACTAAACCAAGATAATTCGTTATAATAAAAACGTATTTAAACGTATTAGAGAATTTAATAAGTTTCATTTTCATGAGGTTTCCAACTCCTTCTTTCCACATACAATCGGTGAGTTACATAAATTAAAGTTAAATTGAAGGATTAATATAATTCTTAATTTTACGTTATGCGGGTGGATGCTAAACAAGCCCTTGGCAAATTTCATTAACCTCATTTCCCGTTATCCTCTTCCTTCACTCCCCTTTCCATTCCACACAATCGGTATATCGGCGAAAATGAAAACCACCTTGGTGAACCATATCAGAGACCCGGAATATCTTCGAGGATTTGCGCTGAATCGTAGCCGAGTCTGGCATGAGCATGGAAAGGGCTTTTCCGTCTCTGGGTCTCAATTTGGAGACCTTTCCTCAGGAGCGAGGCGCGGTCTCAATTCGAACGCGGTAGTCTGCAATTCTATGGCCATTTCTTGATGCCACTCATTCGCTCGAACTTACAAAACATATACCCCACACCACCCTTCCCCTCTCCCGCAGCGAATCACGTAGTGCCAACATAAATTTTAACTCCACTCTTTGGCCGTGAGCGGCGCGACTGAGCTTGCCCACAGACTTTTACAAATGACTGTACCTAGGTGCCTCTAATATTCCTGAGACATCCACTAAGAGAACTTCCGACCTAAATTTCTCCAGAAGCCTTAACCTGGCGCTATTTCTGCGATCCTCTAGCGATATCCAGTTCAGCTACTTCAAGAGTGATGTGACGCTTAATTTTTGCTCATATTTAAGCTTTACGAATCTGGCTGCTCTGCGTTGGATTCTTTCTAACTCAGATATCTGTCCCTTTTCGTACGGATCCCATATGCTGAAAGCGTATTCGATCTGAGATCTGACCAATGATAAATACCACGTTTCTCGCACCTGTTCTGTGCTACCTCTTATTATTCTGCCTGCGAAGCCCAATTTCGTATTAGCTGCGCCTACGATCCTTCGAATATGCATGTTCCACGATAGATCACGACAAATGGTGGCCCCTAAATATTTAACGTACTCTGCAGGTTGGATATTCAATCTGTCAATTCTGTACTCCGAGTCCAAGTCATTGTTCATAATCTTCCAGAAACTCAATAGGGAACATTTGCTGTGATTAACAACGATTTTCCAATCTTGAGACCATGCTGAAAGGGCGTTTAAATCTTCCTGGAGCGGTTTTTGGTCATCCTGACTCGTTATCTCCTTATATAAAACGGTGTCATTAGCGAAAATTCTTATTTAGCAGAGAACTACCGAGCAGATATCGTTTATATATATCAGGAATAGTAGTGGGCCTATGACATTTCCCTGTGGAACACGTGATGCGACTTTTACCGGGTATGAAGATTTCCCATCAATAACTACTATCTGTTTCCTGTTGGAGGGGAAGTCTTCTACCCAACTCACGATATGAGGGTTTATGCCGCACTTTCCTAGTTTTGCTATTAATTTATTAATGGGTACTTTATCAAACGCTTTATTAAAATCAATGAAAATGGCTTCAACCTGAGTGTTTTTCTCTCCGCATTGTAACAAATCGTTTACGAACAGGGCGAGCTGCGTTTCGCATGACCTACCTTTCCGATACCCGTGTTAGTTTTTGCTTAGCAAAGAACGACCATCTAAATAACGCAGATCAGAGCTTCGAATGCTTTATTATTATTATTATTATCAATATGGCGTTACATGTGGGCAACATGTCCGATGGAAACAGTACAATCCAGTAGAAATAAAGTTCAAGTACATTTATAAGTTACAACTTACACGTATCCCTCATTGTATTCAGTTAATACAATACAAAATTTCTAAGTTATGCCCCTAACTTTATTGAAAATTGCCGTCGTTGTTTTTGGATAAGGCTAACGATTATATATTCTGGAATCTTATACGATAATGACGTCAAGGAAATCGGTCTTTAGTTTTCGGGGTTCAAGAGAACCCCGAAAACTATAGACCGATTTCCTTTACGTCACCGCCTTTGTGGATGGGCGTTACGTATGCTACCTTCCAGTCTATTTACATTTACATCAATACCTTGCAAGCCGCTAGAAGCGTTTAGCAGGGGATGTCACAACACCAAGTGAACTCTAACTAATTCCTCTGTTGGACTGTCTTATCGCGTCTGGGAAAAAGGATCTGTAGTATTTCTCTGTTCTAGCGATTGTTTCGACATATTTCCTCCTGTACTCTGATTACGTTCTCTAAAACCGATGGGGACGACTATGCCGCGTACGTCTTCAACGAATCGGGGCTTTCAAAAATTTCAAATAGTTTCCTTTTGTATTCAATTCTTCTACTCTTCAACGTCTGCCATTTCAGATCCCTCAATAACTCTGATACACTCGCATCATACCGATATTCTCCTTTTACAAATCTAGCCGCTCTACGCTGAACCATTAGGCCCTCCTCGAAAGGGTCCCAGACGGCGCAACAGTATTCCAGGATGGGTCGTATTAGGGAAAAGTATGCGATTTCCTTCACATTCGAGGGGCATCCCCTAGAGGAAAGCCCTTGAATTCTGTTTGCCGATGCTATAACGGTTTTGATATGCTCTCTACTAGACAAATTGCTACTGAGAATTACTTCTAGGTATTTGTAGCTATTGACGTATTTTAGCTTTAGTTCAGACATTTGGTACGGGTAACGGTTGAAATTTATAGAGCGCGCGAAGTTCATTGCGGCGCATTCCTTTATAATGTTGCCGAACTTTACACCATTTCGTAAGAGCCTTAAGGTCCTTTTGCAAATTCTCCTGATCGTGTATTGTGTTGATCTCTCCATACACAAGTGTGTCATCCGCGAAGAGTCTAACTTTACATTTTATATTATCCGCTAAATCATTTTTATATATCAAGAATAACATAAGTCCGACTACACTTCCCTGAGGCACGCCGGAAGTCACTTTGACGACGTCTGATGCAACTCCATCGAAGACTACTCTCTGGGTTCTATCGGAAAGAAACGAGGCGATCCAATTTACAATTTTCTCGTTAATTGAATAAGCCCTTAATTTCTGAACTATTTTCACATGAGAAACGGTGTCGAAGGCTTTCCTAAAGTCTAAAAATACTGCATCAACTCTTTTCCTTCATCCGCTGCTTTCAAATATCATGTGTGGGTAGAGTTAACTGAGTCTCGCATGATCTACCTCGCCGGAAACCACGCTGGTTTCTATTAAGCGCTTCTTTGCTTTCGACAAATCGCATTATTGAGCTACCGATAATGTGCTAAAAAACCTTACAGAAGATTGACGTCAACGATATAGGGCGGTAGATTTCCACTTTTAATTTACTTCCCGTTTTATGTATTGGTGTAACGTGGGATGTTTTCCATATCAAAGGAACTACATCCTCATCTAAAGATTTTCTGAATAGAATATTAAGATACGGAGTTAATTCGTTTGGTAACGAGTTTATAATGAATACAGGTATGGCTTCAGGCCCTGGCGATTTTCTTTTGTGGACCTGACTTAGTAATTTGACGATTCCGCTTTCGGAAATTTCTATGTCGCTCATATTTGAGTCTATACGAGTAGGGAAATCAATGAAATCACCGTTGTCTATTGTGAAGCAATTTTCAAAGAACCGATTTAACATACTAGCCTTAGTAAATGAATCGTGTATACTTTCACCGTTGTCTGTACGTAGAAGAGGTACTGTGGATTGACTTCGCATTTCTCGCACGTACGACTAAAATTCTTTCGAGTCGTTTTTGAGTGAATCCGAGAGTGTCGTGGATCGGTAGGCGTCAAACTCCGTACGCAATTCGTCTCTTGCAGATTTACGACTATTTCTGTATATTAAATACTCGTTTGCGTGGTCCCTACCAACTTCTTTAAGGTGCTTTATGTGCGCGTGATGCCGTCTTTGTTTCTTGAGCAAGGCACTGTGTTTCGGTTTCACCCACCGCGGGTCCTTGCGATCACGAATTGCTTTAGTTGGGACAAACGTTTTTAGCCCTTCTCGAATGATTCGCAGAATTTCCGTCCAAGAGTTATCTACGATGTTACTATCCGCAAAATTGATCAATGTCGCTATTTGGTTAGTAACATAATTTTTTAAACTCGGCTCGTTGACAATTTGCTCTAGCGAGTTTAGGGTAAATGCTTCAATTAATTCACTACAAGCTTCTCTATTTCTTCCACCACTAACATAGGTTACGGATTTCCAATCGATCGATGGAAGATTAAAGTCTCCTCCAAGAATGATTACTGGGTCGTTCTTTCTCCTAGCTATCACCTGCAATGTACGACTGAGTTCTCTAATGTTTTCGACTCCCGAGTCAGGTGGGCGGTAAAATGAGAAAAAAATAATTTTTCACCATTTCTCTTACGAAGGGAGCACCATATTGTTTCGCATTGTTCGCTGACATTACTATCCTCTAATTGGCTTGATATACTCTTTCTTACTACTCTTTTTGAACGGTACAATGTGCGACGAATTTTTCGAATATTATTTTCAGGTAAGGTGCGATTACCTTTCTACATTCGCGCGGGTATGCCCACCGGCCCGGGAGAATTATTTTGTTTAATCGACTCTAGCTGGTGCGCCATACCTCATTACGAGAAATCCTACCAATACCGCAAATAAATTACAGTTACCTAGCGATGAAGGCTCTGACATCCATGATGTCAATAGTATTGACGTTTGGGATATCGATAAAAATGGTGAAATAAGATGCGATCAGAAAGAAAATGCTATATCAACTAATTGGCGGAATAATAGTATGAAGAAGGCATGTATTCCTAAAACGATTACCAATGGTAAGGCTGAGGTTTATCTGAGAAGCGATAGTGAGAAAATAAATGTCGTCGTATTGAACTGCCGCAGCATCCGTAAGAGAATTGCCCATCTTGAGCATATTATTCGTAGTCTGGAAGCCGATGTCGTGATCGGTACAGAGAGTTGGCTCACTTACGAGATTGCAAGTCAGGAGGTATTCCCTCAAGACTATAGAATTGTTAGAAAGGATCGTCGTATCCGGATGGGAGGTGGAGTATTTACAGAAGTCAGCAAGGCATAAGAAAGTTTTCCACTACCTACCGATTAATGACGCCGAAATAGAAAGTGTTTGGTGTGGAGTTAGAGGAAGCGATTACACTATAGCAAATATATGCGCATTTTATAGGCCTCCCAATGCAAGTTTAGAAATGATTCATAATCTCGAGAAACAAGTATCAACGCTAATATCGAAAAATAAAGAGAGGGCCATTATAATAGGAGGAGACTACAACTTACCTTCAATAGACTGGAATCTTAACTGCTTTGATCCCGGTGGTAGAGAGCGTGAATCATGCGAAGCACTTATAGAAACCTTCGTTAAACACTCGTTGTCTCGTTGTGTCAGCTAGTAAGATGTCCCACGAGAATGAACAATATATTAGATTTACTCGTAACGAACTACCCCGAGCGTATGAACAAGCTTTCCATAGAGGAAGGAATAACCGATCATAATGCTGTGTACGTAGAATTTAAGCTAAAAGTGGAGAAACAGGTTAAGGCTAGATGACGCGTATATATGTACGCAAAAGGCGATTTCTCGAACTTTAGGTCTTTTTTACAGACACAATTCCCTAATTTCTGCGAGGCATCTATCGACTCTAGTACAGAGGAATTATGGAGCGTGGTCAGGGATATGATGCGAGAGGGTACGGATAAATTCATTCCACATAAACTTAAACGTGATGGTGCTGGACCAAGATGGTACAACCAGAAAGTTAGATGCGCTCTTAGACGGCAAAGAAAACTTCACGCTCGCTTACATAGTAATTCTTCAAAAGTCACCGAGGAACAGAGGTCAATGATGCTACATCAATACAGAGAGGCGCGGTCAAGAGCTAGAGTAACAATGCGAGAAGCATTAAATGATTACAAAAAGAAAGTTCTGCATAATAATTTGAAAGAAAATCCGAAAGCATTTTGGTCGTACGTTAGGGAGGTTCATGGTAGAGGCCCCACCATAGCGTCATTGAGAACGGAGGCAGGTGATGTAGTACACGATAGCGCGGAAAAAGCGAACTTCTTAAATGAACACTTTCAGAAAGCGTTTACATCTGTGAGCAACGAATTTGAGGAACCAGCTTTGAATGATGACGGAAATTCGATGGAAGAGTTGATATTCTCTGAAGCAGGTATCGCGCACCAGCTAGAGTCGGTTAAGCAAAATAAGCCTCCCGGGCCGGAGGGAGTAAAATGAGCTAGCCTCGGTAATTGCAACTTACCTGAAAATAATATTCGAAAAATCCGTTGCACATGGTACCGTTCCAAAAGACTGGAAGCTAGCATACGTAATGCCCATCCACAAAGGCGGTGATAAAGAGAACCCCGAAAATTATAGACCGATTTCCTTGACGTCGTTATCGTGTAAGATCCTAGAACATAGAATCGTTAGCTGTGTTTTGCGTCGGGGTCGGGGGGACCGTGGGGTGGTGCTGCGGAGGCAGGGAGCTGGGAACACTTCGGTGGACCCTCTTTCTGTTAGTAATAGGTTTGCGGTGTTATCGGAGGACGACTCCGAAGCCGTTGCTCCCGCACCCGCTCCCGTCTCCTCGGGGGGGACCGGACCCAAGGGGAGGTCGGGGGGAAAGCGGGGGCTGTTAGTGTTAGGGAGCTCCAATGTCCGGCGTGTGGTGGCGCCTTTACTGTCGCGGGCCCGCCGGGAGGGTGTTCATGAGCGGGTGTTCTCCAGGTGTATACCAGGAGGTACGGTGCCCCAGGTGACGAAGGAGGTCAGGGCGTCGGTTTTGGGCACGGGTTGCTCCTCGTTGCGGGTGGTGGCCCACGTTGGGACCAATGACGCCTCGAAGCGCGGCTCCGAGGAGGTGTTAACTTGTTTTAAGAACTTGACCGCTGAGGTTGCTCGTGCCCGAGAGGAGTCGGGTTCTGATGTGCGGCTTACCATCTGCAGCATTGTCCCTCGGACGGACTGCGGTTCTATGGTTTGGAACCGTGTGGTGGGCTTGAACCGTAGGCTTTGGGACTTCTGTAGGGGCAATGGAGTGGACTTCGTTGACCTGAGGCCGGTGCTGGACTCATGTCGTGTACCCCTAAACGGTTCTGGTGTCCACTACACGGCCGAGGCAGCGGATGCGGTAGGGCGTAGGGTTTTTGAACACGCTAGGGTTTTTTTTAGGTTAGACGAGAATAACATCAATATATCTCTTAGAAAAGAGTCCGCCAACATTAACCCTAGGGAGTCCAAGAATAGCGGTAGAGTGAGAAGAAGAAAAATAAAATTGTTAGATCAAGTGACGGGGAAATCCAGACGAAAATATCCGCAGAAAACACAACAAAAATTATTATTATGAACTGCCGAAGCATTCGAAGGAATCAGGCTGATTTTTGCCACTTAGTTAAAAGCCATCGTGTAGACGTTGTATTGGGAACTGAGAGCTGGCTATCGGGCGACATTAATTCTAACGAGATTTTCCCACCAGATTACGTGGTGTATCGCAAAGACAGGAGGGAAAGAGTCGGAGGCGGAGTTTTCATCGCCGTCAGAAAGAGTATATCACGCCAATTAGAGGAGATTAACGTCAGCGAACACTGCGAAACGATATGGTGCTCCCTTCGTACGAGAAATGGTAAAAAAATTTTTTTTTTTTCTTATTTTATCGCCCACCTGACTCGGGAGTCGAGGACATTAGAGAACTCAGTCGGACATTGCAGGTGATAGCTAGGAGAAAGAACGAACCAATAATCATTCTGGGAGGAGACTTTAATCTGCCTTCGATCGATTGGAAATCCGTAATCTATGTTAGTGGTGGAAAAAATAGAGAAGCTTGTCGTGAATTAATTGAAGCATTTACTCAAATCGCTAGAGCAAATCGTCATCGAGCCGACGCGTTTTGACAACAACGGAAACGGAAACATTTTAGATCTGCTAGCCACTACCCACCCACTATCGACTAGAAACCTACAAATCGACGACGGCATAGGTGATCATAAAATAGTAATTGCCGACTTCAAATACACCCCTGCGACAATATATAAGCCAACGCGATTAGTCTATATCTTCAGTAAAGCAGATCTCCCAGGTTTAAAAAATTATGTTACTAACCAAATAGCGACATTGATCAATTTTGCGGATAGTAACATCGTAGATAACTCTTGGACGGAAATTCTGCGAATCATTCGAGAAGGGCTAAAAACGTTTGTCCCAACTAAAGCAATTCGTGATCGCAAGGACCCGCGGTGGGTGAAACCGAAACACAGTGCCTTGCTCAAGAAACAAAGACGGCATCACGCGCACATAAAGCACCTTAAAGAAGTTGGTAGGGACCACGCAAACGAGTATTTAATATACAGAAATAGTCGTAAATCTGCAAGAGACGAATTGCGTACGGAGTTTGACGCCTACCGATCCACGACACTCTCGGATTCACTCAAAAACGACTCGAAAGAATTTTAGTCGTACGTGCGAGAAATGCGAAGTCAATCCACAGTACCTCTTCTACGTACAGACAACGGTGAAAGTATACACGATTCATTTACTAAGGCTCGTATGTTAAATCGGTTCTTTGAAAATTGCTTCACAATAGACAGCGGTGATTTCATTGATTTCCCTACTCGTATAGACTCAAATATGAGCGACATAGAAATTTCCGAAAGCGGAATCGTCAAATTACTAAGTCAGGTCCACAAAAGAAAATCGCCAGGGCCTGAAGCCATACCTGTATTCATTATAAACTCGTTACCAAACGAATTAACTCCGTATCTTAATATTCTATTCAGAAAATCTTTAGATGAGGATGTAGTTCCTTTGATATGGAAAACATCCCACGTTACACCAATACATAAAACGGGAAGTAAATTAAAAGTGGAAATCTACCGCCCTATATCGTTGACGTCAATCTTCTGTAAGGTTTTTGAGCACATTATCGGTAGCTCAATAATGCGATTTGTCGAAAGCAAAGAAGCGCTTAATAGAAACCAGCGTGGTTTCCGGCGAGGTAGATCATGCGAGACTCAGTTAACTCTACCCACACATGATATTTGAAAGCAGCGGATGAAGGAAAAGAGTTGATGCAGTATTTTTAGACTTTAGGAAAGCCTTCGACACCGTTTCTCATGTGAAAATAGTTCAGAAATTAAGGGCTTATTCAATTAACGAGAAAATTGTAAATTGGATCGCCTCGTTTCTTTCCGATAGAACCCAGAGAGTAGTCTTCGATGGAGTTGCATCAGACGTCGTCAAAGTGACTTCCGGCGTGCCTCAGGGAAGTGTAGTCGGACCTATGTTATTCTTGATATATAAAAATGATTTAGCGGATAATATAAAATGTAAAGTTAGACTCTTCGCGGATGACACACTTGTGTATGGAGAGATCAACACAATACACGATCAGGAGAATTTGCAAAAGGACCTTAAGGCTCTTACGAAATGGTGTAAAGTTCGGCAACATTATAAAGGAATGCGCCGCAATGAACTTCGCGCGCTCCATGAATTTCAACCGTTACCCGTACCAAATGTCTGAACTAAAGCTAAAATACGTCAATAGCTACAAATACCTAGGAGTAATTCTCAGTAGCAATTTGTCTAGTAGAGAGCATATCAAAACCGTTATAGCATCGGCAAACAGAATTCAAGGGCTTTCCTCTAGGGGATGCCCCTCGAATGTGAAGGAAATCGCATACTTTTCCCTAATACGACCCATCCTGGAATACTGTTGCGCCGTCTGGGACCCTTTCGAGGAGGGCCTAATGGTTCAGCGTAGAGCGGCTAGATTTGTAAAAGGAGAATATCGGTATGATGCGAGTGTATCAGAGTTATTGAGGGATCTGAAATGGCAGACGTTGAAGAGTAGAAGAATTGAATACAAAAGGAAACTATTTGAAATTTTTGAAAGCCCCGATTCGTTGAAGACGTACGCGGCATAGTCGTCCCCATCGGTTTTAGAGAACGTAATCAGAGTACAGGAGGAAATATGTCGAAACAATCGCTAGAACAGAGAAATACTACAGATCCTTTTTCCCAGACGCGATAAGACAGTCCAACAGAGGAATTAGTTAGAGTTCACTTGGTGTTGTGACACCCCCTGCTAAACGCTTCTAGCGGCTTGCAGGGTATTGATGTGAATGGAAATGTAAACACAACACCTCTGAAGCCGTTAACGTATTTCCTGAATCCATTGACCTCCTTGGGCGTCATATATCCTCCATTCATTCTGCGACAACAACGTTAGTTTACGCACTGTTTTTAGATTGCATCCCCGTTCATTCAATATTTTCTATATCAACGCACAGAGTCTCACCGCTCATCTTGATAAGAATGGATTGAAAGAATCCAACGCAGAGCAGCCAGATTCGTTAAGCATAAATATGAGCAAAAATTAAGCGTCACATCACTGTTGAAGGAGTTGAATTGGATATCACTAGAGGACCGCAGAATTAGCGCTAGGTTAAGTCTTCTGGGGAAATTGAGGTAGAAAGTTGTCTCGGAGTAGGTCTCAGGAATATTAGAGGCACCTACGTACATGGCCAGGCACGATTACGAGAATAAAATACGAGTGATCTACTGTAGGACCGAGCGATATCAGAGCTCGTTTTTCCCAAGGACCATACGGGATCATAATAGGAGAGTGATTCCCAGGAGGAAAGTTATTATGTAGGTTTTGGTGTGCTGCACCCCCTGTCACCCACCAGTCTCGTGATTTTCAGGGTATTATGTAAATGTAGATGTACTACCACTAAAACCCACGAGCAACACTAAAAGCTCATCCAAATGGATTGACTTATTAGTAACTGCCAATCCCTACAAGGTGTGCACCCATGGTCAATTGCCAGCCCCGGGAATCTCATCACACGACTTAATTTTTCCACCCTACTACCTAAACTCCTTGAAATTTAAACAAAAACTCATCTCTCAACTTAATTTTATAAATATTGATTACGAGAGCCTAACTGTTGAAGCGTTGCATCTTCCGTGGCACACTATAGAATATGAAGAGGATATAGACTCAAAAATTGAATCCCTTAACGCTTTCCTCTTATATTTACTTGATAAGTATGCGCCCATTAAAACCATTCGTGTCTCTAAACCTCGCGCCCCATGGCTAACGGCCGACTTAAAACTAATGATGGCTCGACGCGATTCAGTTTTCCGTCTCTTTAAATCAAATAAATGTCCAAATACGTTCAACGCTTACAAAAATATTAGAAACAAATGTAAACGGAAGATTAGGAATGCCAAAATAAAATTTGCACATTCTATCTCCGGCCCAAATGAAACACCATCTGCCTTATGGCACAGTCTGCGACACCTAGGGATTGGTAAGCCCAAGGATTCCATCTTACCACCAAACATCTCTCTAGACTCCCTTAATAAGGGATTTTCGACTAATCCAACAGTCATTGATGCAGAACGAAAACGCAAAGTGATTCAAAACCTGGTTACGAAAGCTAACGATTCCACCGGCTATCCATCATTCCAATTAAAACGGTCTCACAAATTAGCGTACTTTCAGCAATACGCAGAATCAAATCTAAAGCGCAGGGTGCTGACGGAATTCCTATCATCATGATTAACAAATTAATACATCTTATCTTGCCAGTACTAACTAATATTTTTAAACACTCCCTACTTGAGGGAAAATTTCCATCACAATGGAAACGTGCGCTAATACGTCCAATCCCTAAGAAATCTCTCTCCGATGATAATGATTACAGACCTATTAGCTTTCTACCCACGCTATCTAAAGCTTTAGAGAGACTTGCGCATGAACAAGTAACAGATTTCCTCAACACAAATCAGCATCTCGACTCCTTTCAATCAGGCTTTCGGAAGTCACATAGCACCACCTCCGCGCTAATTAAAATTACAGACGACGTACGCAGACACACGGATGACAGAAAACTGACTGCACTAGTGTTGCTAGATTTTAGCAAAGCTTTTGACACAGTAGACAAAGACATACTCTTAGCGAAACTCCGCTGTATGCGATTCTCCACACCAGCAATAAAATGGTTCTCCTCATACCTTAGCGACCGTTGCCAACAAGTAATCTCAAATGAATCCTCGTCTTCTTGGCTGAGAACCAACCAAGGTGTTCCGCATGGTTCAATTTTAGGACTTCTCCTTTTCTCCATATTCATTAATGACTGCTCCCAATTTGTACGCGGACGACCTCCAAATCTACTTAGACACCAAACCACATAATTTGTCTCATGCATTAACGAATATAAATAGCGACCTCGATCACCTACAAGAGTGGAGTGATGATAACTTTCTCTGCATAAAACCATCGAAATCTCAAGCCATTTTAATAGGTTACCCAAAGCTACTAGCCTCGATAAATCCCGTGGAATTAGCTCCACTTTTTCTAAATGGCAAATTCGTAAAAAATCTTGGTATTCTAATGAATGAAACGCTCACCTGGAATAATCACATTATAAAAGTATGCAAGACGGTAAACTCTTCCTTGCACACTTTAAGGCCTCTCACAAACACGATTCCCTCTTCAATAAAAAGACAGCTTGTGACATCATTAATTCTTCCTCACTTTGACTATTGCGATATAGTCTACCAGGACTTATCAAACGATCTCGCCATTAAACTACAGCGCTCTCATAATGCCTGCGTCAGATTTATCTTTAATCTTAAAAAATCTGATCATGTTACAGAATACTTCCGTAGACTCTCATGGCTCAAACTTGAATCCCGAAGAAACCTTCACCTCCTTTCCCTATTGTATCAAATCCTTAAAAATAAAACCCCTCGTTATCTATCTACTGAGTTCGGTACCATTAATACAGTTCATCAATGCATCACCAGAGGATGTGATAAACTTCTGACCCCACTACATAGAACAGAAACATACAACAAATCCTTTATGTAAACTCTGGATTAGCCTTCCATTGGGAATAAAACTCTCCTTATCTCTATACACATTCAAACGTCTATACTACAAATATCTCCTCTTCCACTCCACACCTTGAACCACTCTTCCTTTTCAGGTCGTCAAAATCTTAGAATTTTTAAAAATTAGTTGTACTTAGACAGGTGATAATCTTCACTGCCATATCAACAGGTTATGCCACTTTAATTTAAATTTTTATTTTTATATACAATACTGTTTGTATGCACCCCTCTCCCACACTCCCTTCTCTCTCTCTCCATCCTCTCTCCCTCCTCTCTCTCCCTCTCTCTATCCTCTCTCCCTCTCTCTCCCTCCCTTTCACTCTCCATCTCTCACTCCCTTCTTCCACCACTTCTGCTAAATGTGTATGATTTCATCTTTTTTTATTTTCTTTAATTATCATGTGCATTACTCATAAAATTAAAATATATTTTTAAAAATCGTATCTTGTTAAACTTGTATATATTATTGTAATTCAACTATTGTTCTTTCATATATCTAGGGTTTTCGCAGGTTATTTTCCACCCCTCTTCCCTTCGTGGGTGTTTTCCCGCGTGGTCTTTTACTAGGATGGCCAAGTCAGGTCTTTCCTAGGTTTTTATCACAATTACTGTCTTTTTATAGAAATTTTCCGATTTTGTAATTTGGTGTTTTGCTTGTGTTTTTCTATTTTTTTATGTTTCCTTTCTGTGAAATTATTAGTACTATTTTATTCTCTTTTGTAACTGTTGACGAAGGGTTAAATGTAAGAAGGGACTTATAGTAATAATATACAATGTAACTCACGTACATGCAACTCACATGATACCGAACGACATACCTTTGAAGATTAATGGTCATTAAGCGATATCTAATGTCTGCCGAAATTTCTCTATTTGAGAATAAAGTGTGAAAAAGTACCTCTTAAATTTCGGCATCCTGGATAGTTGCCGGGGGTTGACCTCTGGATGAGACTTTACTCCCCTCGTCGCAGTCATGATTTCCTCCCTATGTCTCTATCTCTCCGCACGAAAATGCTGCACTGAAAATTGCAGTTAGAATCCTGACCGCGGAAAAAACGTTATTTTTTACCCAAACTGAATGAGATTTCTCTAAGAGCACTGCCAATAAAATGCGGATATCTTGTCTATTTAATTCAATTATATAAATTCGAACATTAATTTAAAAAATACTCAGTGACATATTTTTGTGGGAATACTATCCGGTTTTAGACGCATCATCGTAAATTAATTTATATCGCGTGTCACGTCAGATGGCTGGTTTTTATGGATTGGCATGAGGGAACCCTTTTTTGGGCGGGCCCAGAGAAAAGAGAACAAAGAGCTATTTGGAGACTTCCGCGTCTCTATGGAGTGGATTTACATTATTTTATTTCATCAGCATAGCGGGGAAATCCGTAATTGCGAGGAGAATCTGTATGAAAATGACAATCAGTTTGAATATTGGAGAGGACCGAGAATGCCACCTTGTGGGACACAAATAAAACTCTCTAAGAATAAAAGCCGGAATGAAAGAATGAGATTACAGATAGGATATTGATGTGAATATTAAAGCGGAATGAGGTGTTACAGTTAACAGCAATAAAGCTTTTATCTTTTGTTAGTCAAAATAGCACACATTATGTTTGAAGAACCCTTTATAGGAGCTTGTTGTGATGCCTTTGAGGAGAACTGAACTGCACGAATTTTAAAGTTTTATATTTTTAAACCTAAACACCAAAATAAATGTTATAAAAACGATGGATTCTCTCTTCGAGTTAAAGATGTTGGCAGAAAACATCGATCATTGGCTCACTCTCTAGTGCGTAATCTGTGATTTATGGAACTTTTTATTGTCTTTCTTACGTTATTGATGTATGTTGTGTATTTTTCTTTCAATTTAGATAGGGCTACTTACAAATTTTTGTGACGAAAAACTTCCACATTACTAATAATCAATAAGATCTTTCTCGCATCGTTACCATGCGGTCGCTCCTGACATCTGTTGGACGGATAAAAAACTGCTTATACGAGAGCCATGTAAGGCGATATTTCAGCTTTCTAAAATTCGCCAATCAACGCTTAATATATAATACGGTTAATACGTATTATAATACCGTGAATATTAATCCTCAAATTATTCTTTAAAACTGCGGAGAATCTAAAATAAATGTAACTACCTCAAGATTTAACTTTAATATTTATTATTTTCTTAGGCGTTAGTAAGAACACAGTTTTCGAAATCATGCAATACGTTTTCCCTATGGCGTAGATAATCACTGTATACTTTCCAAAGCCTCTCCGTTATTATAATCTCGAATTTTTTTGCACAATGAAAATTATCGTGAAAACACCTTTTCCATAATCTTAGGACACGAATGTAAATTTACTCGTCATTGCGAAGTGAGTTGCACTAGAATGACGCTTGTATTTATTAGGGACTAAGGATCGTTTGGATAATCAGAAATCCGGATAAATGGCCAAAATAAAATATTGTATATAAAGTTAAAGAAGTATTTTGAATATTTCTTTTAAAATATATCCATTCCAAAACAGAAGAAAATTTAAGAATTCATTTTTTTCAACCCGATTAACACCACGTCTCTCTGTTAACATTTTTTTTCAGACCCAGCTCTCTTTTGCGAGTTCACAATATTCTATTTGGCATTCAACGAAAGGACCAATCTAATGCGTTTAAAAAAATGAACAAGATTTTAAATTTCAAGGTATAAAGGTGTCGTGTTCAGTACAGGTTATGACCGCAAGCGAAAAAGGCATGTATTCCTTTACGGGGACTATACAGTCAACGCTACCTCTCCGCTCTTCTGACACAATGGACAATCTTCTATTCATTGATCATTGTTAGCAGAGATAAAATTTTGCTACAAGCTGCATAAGCAAATTTTTCTTATGCATCCTGATGAGTCTCGGTTGCCGTTGGAGTGGCGCCAGTCAGCAAACAGACAGTATGGCATCTATTGATGAAGAAAAATTGATTGTTGAAATTAACAAGCATCGGCAATTTATAATTTCATTAGTAAAATTGTCATTGTAATAGAATATTTATCTCGTCAGTGTTTTTTCATGTTATTACACTTTACGCTGATACGGTCATTATTTTTCGTGGACAGTATTTTTATACCGAATACTTGCGTAGTGTATTTTTCAGAAACCCAACACACACGTTTTTACTTTCTCATACGAAGTATCGAGAAAGTATTGTTATCGCGAAAAAATTCGACCTCGAGATTTTTACGGAAATATACGTTTTGGGTGTCACTGAATCCGAAAAAGTGGTTTTCGCAATGCCGTCCGTCTGTCGGTTACATGCTCTGGAGCCTAGACGGTAGAGCGAAAATGAATGAAATCTCGTACTTAGGCATTTTACCATACTGAGCAGAGTATACATAGAAATGGTTGACATTGCTCAATAATTAAGAGTAGTTTATTGTATGCATTTTTAACAACAATACGATTTTCTCAAAAACGGCTCTAACGATTTTGATCAAATTTCGTACAGTTACTTGAGTTTACGTATTCAATAATACTATATAATTCATATTTCTCAAAAAATGAATATAAGGCTAGTTTATTCTAGGCAACTTTAACAATAATTCTGTTTTCTCAAAAACGGCTCTAACAATTCGGATCAAATTTCGTACAGTAACTTGAATTTATGTCTTCAATAATACTGTATAGTTCATATTTCTCAAAAAAATGAATATAAGGCTAGTTTATTCCTGAGCAAATTTAACAAAAATTGGATTTTCTAAAAACAGGCTCATACGATTTTCATTTTTTAAAGATAACTAAACGACGCATTAGTACGTATATGAGAAAGTTTGTACAATGTATGTTGTACCGATTTTTTATATTGCAACATGATTCCCACATTGCGCCCTTTCTGAAAGGTGCAACTTTTTTCCGTATAGATTATTTATTTTTACTCTCACATACGAAGTAACCAGAAAGTAGTTTTCTTGAAAAAATTCGACCTCGAGATTTTTACGGAAATACACGTTTTAGGTGTCGCTGAATCCGAAAAAGTGGTTTTCGCAATGCCGTCTGTCTGTCTGTCTGTCTGTTACTGGCGCTGGAGCCTAGATGGTCGAACGAAAATGAATGAAATCTCGTACTTAGGCATTTTATCATACTGAGCAGAGTATACCTAGAAATGGTTGACATTGCTCAATAATTAAGAGTAGTTTATTCTACGCATTTTTAACAACAATCCGATTTTCTCGAAAACGGCTCTAACGATTTTGATAAAATTTCGTACAGTTACTTGAGTTTACGTCTTCAATAATACTGTATAGTTCATATTTCTCAAAAAATGAATATAAGGCTAGTTTATTCTAGGCAAATTTAACAACAATTCGATTTTCTCAAAGACGGCTACAACGATTTTGATCAAATTTCGTACTTTTACTTGAGTATACATCTACAATAATACTGCCTATTTTAATTTTCTCAATGAATGAATATAAGGCTAGTTTATTCTCGGGCAACTTTAACAAAAATTGGTTTTTCTAAAAACAGGCTCATACCATTTTCATTTTCTAAAGATAACTAAACGACGCATTAGTATATGAGAAAGTTTGTACAATGTTTGTTGTACCGATTTTTATACTAGTGGAACTGACCGTCAAAAATGACGGGTAGGCATGACTAAATAATTAAATGAAAACTCTTCTTTTCTTCCTCTCTCTATCCCGTTCTTTTCCCTCTCTCTCTTTCACTCACTGCCCTCTAACACGACCAGAAAGTACGTGAGGAAATGATGAACGACCTATCGATAATTATAATCATATTTTAAAGTATTAGAGCCAAGAATTATTTGTCATTTGTCCAAAATGCGGTATATAAGTAATATACCTTTTATATAACTTTTTCAGATTTATTGTAATAAAAAGTTTCCGATATTTCAGATTAACAGAAGACAAAATGTTTGATTCACGTGAAAGTTAGTATATACGAAATAAGAGTGAAATTGTCTGCTGCGCGTAGGATGGATTTGGATGCGTAGAATCATCCCGAAAGAGGTTTTATTTGGAAAAAGAGGCAACGAGTAGAGGCGCTCCACGAGGAAGCAGATCTTTGGAATTGGATCGAAGTAATTGGTTTTTGAGGAGAACGCTTATCGAAAAAGGAAGTTGAAGCAGAAGATTGGATTATGGATTTTTATTGGGGTATAATTCAAATCAGCAAATGGATGTTTTTTTTTTAGCATTCTATGATTTGAAATTCTGATAGATTCGCATTAGAGGAATTTTTCATCGGAAATAAATATATAAAAACTAATTTCATTCTAATCTTATTCGTAGCGAACTTCTCCTACTTTCTATGGCTGGTACGATATCCCATTTTATTTCTATCCGAATCGTAAAATTATGTAGTATAAAAAATATCCGCAAAGTACTTAAGCGTCGACTCTGTGAACAGCTTAAATTTGTATACACTTACGTCGAAGATAAATTGTAAATGAAATCATATTTACATTTCAATATTATCGCAACTAATTAAAATATATTGTTTACAGTTTTCACCGGCGCGGCGTTTCAGTCGGAGATATCCGTTTGAAGAGGAGCTTAGGGCCAGGAGATGTTCTATGAGGTGAGTCATGTTTACATTAGAAACCTTATTTTACAGCCGGCTGAACGAAAATAACGGAACTTACGTATTATCCCCATGCCATACTTACGTACAACATTAACAGAAACTGATGACCTGTCTCGACATTTACAAACCCAATCACCGGACAACGGGGAAGGATACTTTGGTTCCGGACGAGGCGAAGGGCGCGGTAGTGCCCGGAGACGACTACCCATTAAAACAAAGCGACCCGAAGGCTCGTCAATATCCTCTCCATTTGCGGCACAACAGTCAAACGAGATATAATTCGCGGCACAACAGTCAAACAAGATAAAAATATTAACAGAATAACAACGTATTCTTGGATTTACGATATTTTATTATCAGTTTCGTACGTATTTATAATTTATTATTATTATTCTGTTAATATTTTTATGGCATGGGGATAATACGTAAATATGAGATGGGGATAATACGTAAGTACCAAAATAACTCCAAGATAATGCCAGAAAAATGATTCATTTTAGAAATGTTTACTCCCTCGTTCTCTAAGAATTGATGAAGATTTTCGACAGATATTACTCGAAACAATTAATTGGAAATATAGATGAAGAATACGAGGAAATATTTAAGCACTAGTGTAATTGCCCGTCAAATATGACGGGCATGCGTGAATTAATTATTGCGTTAAAATAAGATAAAAATTAATGACAACAACCTTTTTGTGCGCTAAATCGTAAAAAATTATATAAAATCCACATCATCGAATGTTCCAGAAAGTAATAATAGTCATGGGCATGTAAATGTTTTTTGGCAAAGATATATGTTAATGAATATTTATTCGTTAAAAATGCTAAATAATTCTATAAGACTTTTGTTTCATAAATATAAATAACGTAATCTACAGTAATCGCTATTCAGACTATAATGAACTTTCATGTGCTCCTTTTCTTGCATCTACATAAAAATGTTGCTTGTCAATGGATTTACTTCTGCTTCTGATGACTAATTAGCTCTATGCCTCGCTTTTCCTTTGTTCTGATCGTTCAATCGTTTCTGTCTCTCCTGTTCCGTTTCTCTTCTCCTAGCTTCAGCAATATTTCTGTTTGTGAAGATCTTCAGCGAGTGTGTGCTGCTCCTCTGTCAAGTTTTATTTTCCTTTCATTTTGAGTTTCATTACTTTCCATGATTATTAACGTATTAATTAAAGGATAACGGTCAATTATACCTTGTCATTTATGGCAATCGTTGTCAGAATTGATTTTATATAATACTAGCAGAATTTCCCGTTGAATTTCAACGGATTTAGTGAAGCTACTACAGCACAACATACAAACTCTTTCAAATACCTATATAGTAGATACTTTTTAAATTACAATTAGCTTTTCTTAACAATTAATCATATTTGATTGTAACAATCCGTTTCCTAACATATTGCATTAAATATAACGATAACTGTATTTCCTATCATGTATAACACTTCCGCCAAATCCAGCTTCATTTCTTGTGTAATTATGCCTATGAAATGCTTACATTTATATCTTGTAAGCAAGAAACCCGTGAAAAAGCAACGTACAGTTGTCCGTGATTGAACACTGACTCCGGTAAATGTACTCCAGATACGTGAGCTTATTTACGTTAATAAACATTATAATGTAGAATATAAATATTTTACTTACAAAAAATGTAAGATTCCAGTATTCAGTAGACGAAAGAAGGTTCAATTACTTTCATCAATCATTATAAATGCTTCCTGAATAATCCTATCCATAAACATCGATCGCTTCGTTGCTTAAACAAAAGTGCGAATCTAATAAAGCTAAACTTTCATCTATTTGTAAGCTTCATTGAAGCTAATTGAATCGGAGCTAACAATGACGGCCGCCTTGGCAACGCCCGGAAAGAGTACGAAAAATCCACAAAATTTCGAAACAAATAACGTATTTCTGAAAACTTCGATCGTGTAACACGTAAAATTAGGAGGAATAAGATAGTATAGAGTTCTATTCGTCGAATAAAGCAAAAACGAAAAAAATTGGTCCATATTTACGTATTTCAATGCTTGAAGGAAGAATACCTTGCAAGTCAAGAAATGGATTCATACGTGTTATCTTATGGAAAAATGTTAATCCCCTATATTGGCAGCACTGATTAATCCCGGGTGACCAAACCTTGACCATTCACTAAGTTAGGATGTAAGGAAGAATCGTACCAAATTTGGTTATTCTAGCTTTTATCATTTAGGAGGAATTCCATGAGCAAAAACACACACGCTTCAAAATATATTATAGATAATATCTGTGATTATACATATTCAGCGTTTACAATATGTTAAGCCCATATATTAAAAGCACTGATGTAAGTATGCTTTTGGCATGGTAGATTTCCGGAGAAATTGTTATTTTTCACGGGTATTTCCTTCAGAATCCAGGAGATGGCTTCTTTTAACCCGTAGAAATACAATTGTTTTGACGTGCAGACATTATTCGGTTAACATTTTAAAATATCTCGAAAATACGATTTAGACGCGAAACTTGTATAGTCATTCTGAGAAAATTATAAAGACTAATTCCATATCGTAAAAATTAAATTATATCCGAAAATCTCCAAAGATTCTGATTTAAAACGATTTTTTCACAACTTTTTTACATTTCCTACGCATGAGGTTCGAGCCAACAATACACTAACAATTGCAGCTGTAATGGCGATGAATTGAATAAATGCGTCAAAATCACGAAAAATGACATTTTCGTTTTTAAAAATGAGATTGGAATATCTACAATATGCAAATTAATTTTTTTATTTTTCTCGGCATAACTGTGAAAATCCCACGTCGATATCTCATTTTTACTTTCTCCATACGTAGTAATGGAAAAGTATTTTGTTCACGAAAAAAATCGACTTCGAGATTTCAACGGAAATACACGTTTTGGGGTCCCTAGAACACGTTTCGACTATTTTCGGAATGATATCTGTGTGTGTGTGTGGATGGATGGATGGATGGGTGTATGTGACTGTGGGCGCTCTAACACAAAAAGTACTTGATCTGGTTAACCGGTATTGTCCAAAAACTAATCAGCTCTTAGTGCTCATACCAAAATGTTATATATGAAATTTGGTAATGCTATGGCAAGTACTTTTCGAGTTAGTTAGTTAGTTAGTTATAACTATAAATTTACGTTAATTCTACTCGGATTTGAATTCTGACTTCAAAAATAAGAAACTACAATTTATATCCTATCCGACAGTTTAAGTCTCGAGTTCGCATCTTGATGGGAAGTAATTTTAAAATGTAAATATAAAAACCTCTGCACCAATTTACATGCTTTCTTATGGGCAAAAAATGGGGCAAAAAGGGGCCAAAATAGCCCCTCAAAATAGGAATTTCGAGAGTTTCGGATTTTTTCGTTTGGTTGTGACTAAAAACCTATAATCCCCCCAAATTTCAAGTTTCTAGCACATCTGGAAGTGCCTCATAATTTTGTATCCTCATATATATATATTATATATATGATATATACATATATCATGTGTAAGAAGCATCTATATATTATAGATATCATGTGTAAGAAGCATCTATATATTATAGATATATATCATGTGTAAGAAGCATCTATATATTATAGATATATATATATATATATATATATATATATAGGAGATTACAAAATTATGAGGCACTTCCAGACGTGCCAGAAACGTTAAATTTCGTAGGATTACAGGTTCTTGGCCACAACGTATGGAAAAAATTCGAAACTTGTGAAATTCCTACTTTGAGGGGCTATTGTGACCCCTTTTTGCCCATTTTTTTGCCCATAAGAAAACATGGAAATCGGTTTAGAGGTTTTTATATTTGCATTTTAAAATTACTTCCCTTCAAGATACGAACTCGAGACTTAAACTATCGGGTAGGATATTAATTGTAGTTTCTTATTTTTGAAGACAGAATTGAAATCCGAATAGAAATGGCGTAAATTTATAGTTTTTATCGGAAAAAAGTGGTAATTTTTCTTGGTCTAACAATAGGCTTCCTAGGCAACAGACTTAATGCTTTCATATGGGTAAGCTTTTATTGGGAATCGGAGGCATATATTTTAATGCCATTAATGTTAAACTACTACCAGGGCCGGCTCAACAATACAAGCAGACCAAGCGACCGCTTGGGGCGCCGAATTTTTTGGGGCGCCAAATTTTCCTGGCAAAAATTTTCCATTGATATGTTTAGTGTATGCAGGTTGCGAATGAATGTGAAAATTTGACTTCAAATGAATGTTCAGGGGCAGCTGTACTCCGAATGGTAAAATAGTATTTCCGAAAGCGGCTTCCGGGAAAACTACCGAATACAGATGGCTGGATGTGGTTTTCCCAACATTTTATTACTGTTAAGGTATGTACACATATTCGCATTTCCCGGCAACAGAACAGCGAACCGCTCAGCGAACCAAGCAGCGAATCAAACCTTGCAACAAGAGGGCGCTCGGCACGGTGTTGCAAATCGTTGTTCGCCTGTTTTCCGCCAGTATCCTTTCGGTCTCCGAGTAGACGTGACTTCTGTTCAAGTAGCTGCTGCAGCTTATATTTTTGTGCATAAATACGCTTCCAAGAAGAAAAGAAGGAAAATTGGTTTCGTTAAATAAATACATTATATATCTGTTCGCGCCATTTAAAGTATTGAATACGCACGGTATACTATTTCCTTGTCGTCGTGGACGGAGAGTTGTTGGAGAAGTCTGTCGAAGGTTGTCGTAGTGGATACCGGAGGAGTGGGGATCGACAAGGAGGAGCCGAACGTTCCCTAATACTGAAGGCAAAGGACCCAAGAGAAGAGGTGAGTGGTGGATTATTGTCGCGGGTTTGGGTTCCCGTCTCAGTGTCTCTCGCATAGAATTAAAATTAGATTACAGTCCACTTCGTTCTCGTGCAAATCGCAAACAATTTGGACCTTCGGGCCGGATGGCCTATGGGTTTTATGAAAATTTGTCGTTAAATGAATTTCGTCTTCGTTAAAGTTTGTCGGCTTTCCTCCATATCTTTTCGCTGAGAATTTGATACTTTGTATAGTAAAGTGGCATTTGTTGCATTTGTCGTTTGGTAAGCATGCCTACGATCGAAGAATTATTAGTAAAGGAGGAGTTAATTTCGCAGAAAATTATTCGTATCGAGGAGGTGGCTAGTCGGGTCAAAAGGGATCCGGCTAACAAGATGCGGCGTTATTGCGGGTAATGTCGGAAGGGTTGGATCAAATGTTTGATCGCTATCATGAAATTCTGGCGAAAATCGTGTTGAATTATAAGAAACAAAATGATGACCAAGCCGAAGTTTTTCAGTCTAAGATTGCCCAGTTTGAATCTAGTTACTATAACATTAAGGCGGTATGGGCAATTATGCTTCTTTTAGAGGAATCGGGGTCAAATAAAGATGCGTCGGTTTCTCCTAACGTTATGACCAGGCCAGGAATATCGGGCATTGCGCTACCCATATCGAACTTAACTGAATTTAATGGAGACCTTAAGGCATGGCAAGGTTTTCATGACATGTTTGAGGCTACGATTCATCATAGTACCGAATTGTCTGATATACAGAAATTTATGTATTTGCGGTCATGTCTAAAAGGAGAAGCATTGTCGTTGGTGTCATCTTTGCCCATTACTAGTGGGAATTATTCGGTGGCGTGAGAGTTGTTGATGTCACGCTACAGTGAACCGTCATTGTAAACGAAAGCCTATTTGGAAGGGTTACTGGGTTTGAAATTAGTGGAGCGAGCATCCGAACAATTGCGAACTTTCGTTACCTTGTTGACGGAATATACGGGCGCTCTAACGGTGTTAGGGCATCGCGTCGAAGATTGGGCCGTACTTCTTTTGTTTATTTTACGAAAGAAGCTCAGCGCAGATCTGAGAGAGAGGTGGGAGAAAAATGTTTCGGAGGAAGGGTTGTCGACGGTGAAATGTTTAATTTCCTTCTTGGAAAAGGAGGCTCGGGTGCTGGAAGCAGCCAAAGGTGGGCCTTCGAAAGGAAGTTCGCCCGGTATTAGATCATCGGGAATACAAATGGAGAAAAAATATAAATTGTATGGGGCCCGTCTAGTACTCAGGTGGCAAGCACGGATGAATGCTCTTCTCCCGCGTCTTTGAAATGCGTGTTATGCGGAGCTAAGCATCCACTATACTTGTGTGGAAAATTTAAGGGTTTATCTGTAGATGATAGATTTCGTGTGGCGAAGGAATACCGCCTTTACCTAAGTTGTTTGCAGTCTGGGCATTTGATTAAAACTTGTCGCAGTCGAAACCGCTGTCGGGACTGTTCGTTTAGTCATCATTCATTGCTGCATTTCATTCCACGGAATCAAGCCTCGGGTAGTGAAAGGGTAGTCAAGAGCGTGGAAAAGGGAGCGAATACAGAAAGCACCTCCGTTGCTCAAGGAAAAATTGAAGGTACGTCTATAACGTCGGCCACTCCTGTGGAAGCAGTTATTGATTCATCAAAGACCCAGGTGGAAGTTACAAAGTACGTTGTTTTGTTATCCACCGCACAAGGTCGGGTGCGGGACCGACATGGAAATTATCAGAGTAAAAATTTTGATTGACAGCGCAAGTCTAGGAACATTAATTACGAAGGCGTGCGCTCTGCTCCTGGGTTTGCCTATTCAAAGGATGATCACGTCCATTTTCGGTTTAGCTCAAACATCGGTGGGCGTCGCTCAAGGGAAATTAATTTGTGTATTAGAACCGACTCCGAAGATGGGGGCATTAGAGCTGAAGCCTTAGTTATAGAAAATATTGCGCGTTGCCCTACGATGGAGGTAGCAAGGCCGCACATACGTAATCTTACGCTGGCGGATCCATCGTATTATCGTCCTGAGGCTATTGATATTTTGCTGGGTGCCGAATGGTTGGGCACAGTAATGATTGTTAATGCAGTAATAGGTCCAAAGGGCGCTCCATGTGCAATATAGACAGTTTGGGGCTATTGTTTAGTGGGAAAGGTGCCTCAAGAGGCCAACCGCATCGATTCGTTTTGCTTGACGATGGAATCTCAATTGGATTACATTATTCGGAAATTTTGGGAGGTGGAGGAACCTCCGGTCACTCATTACCTAAGTGAGGATGATAAACAATCTAGATTGGAAACTGGTCGTTACGTAGTTGAGCTTCCTTTTCGAAGTGATGAGGCGCTGTTAGGAAACAGTCGAAACAGCGCATTTCGCCGGTTTCTCCAACTTGAACGGCGTCTTGATAAACAGCAGAAACTTAGGCAATGCTATAATGCCTTTATGGCGGATTACGAGGCGCAAGGCCATATGAATAAGGCCGTGGAGCCACCGATAATCTCCACGCCCTTTTATATTCCGCATCATTGCATTTATCGCGACGGTGATAAATTCGAAATGTTTCGAGTGGTCTTTGACGGCCCTTCGTTGAATCAGATCTTACATGGCGGCCCAAAGCTGCAATTGAACATCGTTGATATTTTGTTGTTATTTAGAATGCACAAGGTAGTTCTTATCGCGGACATTCGCCAACTGTACCGGAATATCTGTATTAGTGAGAGGCATTATGATTTCCAGAGAGTGTTTTGGCGTGCAAGTTCGGAACAGCCGCTCGTCGAGTATAGTCTTACAACAGTAACCTATGGAGTGGCATCGGTCCCATACTTGGCAATAAGAACGTTGCAACAATTAGTCGAGGATGAAGGGGAATCTTACCCGGCCGCAGCGCAGGCTCTTTGCAGAGCAACTTACATGGATGACATCGTGTTGTCGAGTCCTCCAGCGGAGGAGGCGGTAAAGGTTAGAGATGAGTTAATAAAGTTGTTGTCATTAGGTGGTTTTCACTGAGGAAATGGACGGAGAGTTGTTGGAGATGTCTGTCGAAGGTTGTCGTCGTGGACGGAGAGTTGTTGAAGAAGTCTGTCGAAGGTTGTCGTAGTGGATACCGGAGGAGTGGGGATCGACAAGGAGGAGCCGAAAGTTCCCTAATACTGAAGGCAAAGGACCCAAGAGAAGAGGTGAGTGGTGGATTATTGTCTCAGGTTTGGGTTCCCGTCTCAGTGTCTCTCGCATAGAATTAAAATTAGATTACAGTCCACTTCGTTCTCGTGCAAATCGCAAAAATACATAGCTTTTCCTGTTCCACGGCTTTTACAAATTTTTGCTCTTTCCCGCCGGAATGATGATAACAAGCTTGACATCTTTTTCTGACATTCATCAGCTGAGGAGCCGACTTCAGTTGCGATCTCCTCCCGAGCATCATTTTTCATTAATTTATTAAAATGGTTCTTGTTTTTTGCAGCCCAAAGAACCTGTTTGCTGCGATAGATTTCAATAAATTTCAACAACGTTTCATTTGGCCACTCCATTTTAATAATACACTCTACAACTGAACGATATACACATGCGAACGACGACGTGTCTTTCTTGGTGGTACGATGGTATCTGAATGTAAACACGTCTACGCTCGCTTAAATGTTGCACGCCCGTCCAGACAGGTTGCAATGTGCGCGCGCAACATCCTTTGATGGTTCGCTGAAATACCGTCTACGCATGGATCGCCAGTGTGTTGCGCGGAAATGTTGCACGTTCGCGTTCGCCAAAATGTTGCGCTACTTTGCTAGGTTCGTTGTTCTGTTGCAGGGAAATGCGCATATGTGTACATACCTTTACATTCTGGGGATCTTTGCCGACCGGGTGAAAGCAGTTCTCACCACCCCTAATATTTTTAGCTGATTCCCTCTGTGATTTGCCGCCCCCGAGGGTTTCTCTCCGGGTGCAATGCACCCCTTGCGCCAAAGGCCTGAAGAGAGAAGCAGTCCCTTAGGTTGGAGTGGGGGGGGGGGGGGGGAGAAAGGTCATGCCTCGGCATCGCCCCCGCCTTACTAGCCTCTGCAGTCTCATCAGAAGTTGGCCAGCGGGAGACATTTGCAAAGGTGCCCAAGAGCCAAGGAAAACCTTAAAATGTCCGAGGAGGATGCGGGATATCCCAAGACTCTCCCTCCTGCGCTTCCTCTTTGTTTCCACGTGCATTCATTCAGGCACATTCAAAATTCTCGGTGATTGGTAGCGGCTCTTGTTTGAGGACGAAATATATCTTTTGGGTTTCTTTTACTGCTTCTTAGTAATTGCTGCGCTGTGTTAGGGTGTGTGAGGACGGGGTACATATTATCACACCACTATTTTCAGCCCCTTCTCCTTCAACATTTCCTCCTCCCTCGCATTTTGCTTTGGTGACATCGAAAAAGAAATATTTGTCCGCATTAGTTCCAATACGCCCATCGCTGTGGAAAAGTCAGTTGAGTGGTGTGCGTCTTTTTGTGTTCGAAGAATCTGTTATCAAGTTATAGCAGGTTTTTTCTATAACAGGTTAGTTTTCCTTGGGCATAATTGATGTTTTTGTCTTTGCTCAAGAAGAGACGTCAATATTTAGTGTAAATGGGAAAAATACCCATTGATAAAAGCGGGTGTTGCACCCTGAAGTTGGAGCTATACCTAGTTTACGATCAACGAAGAATTTCTAAACCAGGAATTTAGTATATACATATTTTTATTCGATCTTTTTCTATACCTATATCTTTCACGTTGTATGGTTAAATTATTTTTTAATTTAATTCAAATAAGTTTGTTGCTATTATACTCTTTCTTGAATCAACCTTTCATAAGTAGTTTAATGTAGAGGTTTTTCTCTTTAAAATTTGAGGTAATTATTTCCTTTTAAGAAGTTCATCCTGAAGGTCGTTTTAAATTTTACTTTAAATTGGTAACAAATTCGTGAGCCGTTTCTGTAACGAAAGTTGACCTTTGTTGTAATGATTCCAGGTAATAGACGATGTTTATCTTGCTGTTTAAGTTCGTAATCAGTCATAAAGTTGGAGTCTCATTTGTTCACGATAAAGCCCGCTTTTCATCCCAACCCGTATGTTTTTAATAATTTTTTTTCGGAACGTGTTTCCAAGGGCACCTCCACGATAAGGTTTGATTCGATTCGTTTTGTCGCTTATTTTTCCTCTGCATCCTTCCTTTGCAGTATTCACAGACTCCCAAGTGCATTTTGCAATCAAGAATCAATTTCATCCTTTCTATTTTATTCCAAGACCAATTTGTACCATTAGCTTTAGATAAGTTCGTCACTGCCTTTATTCATGCGTTTTGCAAAGCGTGCTTGTGTATGAATAAGGCAATGTGTCGATGTTAAATTTTCGATGCCTTCTTTATGAAACTTACTGCACTAGCAAGTTTGACAACCATTGATTGAGCCCCATCTGTGCATACGTATATCGATGCAATAGTTCCAATCAATCTCATTGTCATTGAAATAAGTATCGCACAATTTATAATTTCTTTGTGACGTTTCAAATTTATTTATCTGTGAAGAAAACCTTGTTTTTTCATCAAACCGTTTAATCATAAAAATGCACAAAACTTCAAAATAATTATATCCTATTATACTACTAAACTACCGAATTTTAATGTATAATTTATGTATAGATGGGGCGCCATAATTGAAATCTGCTTTGGGCGCCAAAATGTCTTGAGCCGGCCCTGCCTGTAGTTGCGTCCTATGTTTAGTGGTTTTTAATATCCTCTTAACTTGGTTGACGGGCTGAAAAATTGTCGTAATGTTATATTTCTTTAATACTAGAATTCTCGCGAAAGAGAAACTTTATGGAAAACGGGTAATACGGGAGGCATTAGAAATAAGGAAGCACGGTAAGAATTTCAACAGAGACAGCGGCTATAAGTTGAGCAACACTTGGACCCCAGTGATAGTAAACAACATGATAAAACGAATACCACAGCAAAACTCACACAACCACCAACCCTCCCCTTCCTATAAACCACCCACTCCTCCTCTGCTACCGTAGTATATATAAAGTATACATGATGACACCCGGCCAAGATCACCCTGAAGAAGTCTCCGGCAAAGGAGAGGAAACGTTGGCGGTTAAAGCAAAAAAAAAAATTACGCGGGATAACCCGAAAAAACCTAATTTCAGCATGTCAAGCACCCGCGAAAGCTTCAACAAATCTCTCCGTGATTTTTGGACTCGGGATGTTTAGGTTAGAGTACACAAAATATTGTTCCATTTTGTTCATTAGAACCGGAGATATGGCGACGGGAGACGCTTTCTATGCAACATGAACGCGAGACTCATTCCTTCACATCTCGGACTCACTCTCGGTCAAGAGATAAACATCGTAAATTTCTTTGAAGGCATTGTAAACTGACATAAGATACGTGTGGACGATGGCTCCTTCCTTTTGTGCCGAGATAAGATTTGTCTCAGAATTATATAGGGTTTTTACGCAGACGAGTTCCACATTTCGCTACTTGAATGAAAATAAAAACGCAAAAATTAATGTACATTATGTGCACTAAATTGGAGAATGGAGCTGAAAAAGTAAAGGCCAAAGGTTCCTCTTTCGAAATATATCAAGATTTTTCGGAATTAAGAAAATTCATTGGGTCTAAAAAATATACACATTTACATTTACATCAATACCCTGCAAGCCGCTAGAAGCGTTTGGCAGGGGGTGTCACAACACCAAGTGAACTCTTAACTAATTCCTCTGTTGGACTGTCTTATCGTGTCTGGGAAAAAGGATCTGTAGTATTTCTCTGTTCTAGCGATTGTTTCAACATATTTTCTCCTGTACTCTGATCTAACATTACGTTCACTAACACCGATGGGGACGACTATGCTGCGTACGTCTTCAACGAATTCGGAGCTTTCGAATTTTTCAAATAGTTTCCTTTTGTATTCAGTTCTTCTACTCTTCAATGTCTGCCATTTCAGATCCCTCAATATCTCTGATACACTCGCATCATACCGATATGCTTCTTTTACAAATCTAGCCGCTCTACGCTGAACCATTTGGAGCTCTCTAGTTAGGCCCTCATCGAAAGGGTCCCAGACGGCGCAACTGTATTCCACGATGGGTCGTATTAGGGAAAATATGCGATTTCCTTCACAGTCGAGGGGCATCCCCGCAGGACTCCAGAGGAAAGCCCTTGAATTATGTTTGCCGATGCTATAACGGTTTTGATATGCTCTCTACTAGACAAATTGCTACTGAGAATTACTCCTAGGTATTTGTAGCTATTGACGTATTTTAGCTTTAGTTCAGATATTTGGTACGGATAACGGTTGAAATTCGTGGAGCGCGTGAAGTTCATTGCGGCGCATTTCTTTATATTCAGGTCGAGTTGCCAATCATTACACCATTTTGTAATAGCCTGAAGATCCTTTTGCAAATTCTCCTGATCGTGTATTGTGTTGATTTCTCCATACACAAGTGTGTCATCCGCGAAGAGTCTAATTTTACCCTTTATATTATCCGCTAAATCATTTATATATATCAAGAATAACAAAGGTCCGACTACACTTCCCTGAGGCACGCCGGAAGTCACTTTGACGACGTCTGATGCAACTCCATCGAAGACTACTCTCTGGGTTCTATCGGAAAGAAACGAGGCGATCCAATTTACAATTTTCTCGTTAATTGAATAAGCGCTTAATTTTTTTACTATTTTCACATGAGAAACGGTGTCGAAGGCTATCCTAAAGTCTAAAAATACTGCATCAACTCCTATTCCTTTATCCGCTGCTTACACAATATCTTGTGTGAGTAGATCTAACTGAGTCTCGCATGACCTGCCTCTCCGGCTTCTATTAAGCGCATCTTCGCTTTCGAGAAATCGCATTATTGAGCTGCCGATAATGTGCTCAAAAACCTTACAGAAGATTGACGTCAACGATATAGGGCGGTAGATTTCCACTTTTAATTTACTTCCCGTTTTATGTATTGGTGTAACGTGGGATGTTTTCCATATCAAAGGAACTACATCCTCATCTAAAGATTTTCTGAATAGAATATTAAGATACGGAGTTAATTCGTTTGGTAACGAGTTTATAATGAATACAGGTATGGCTTCAGGCCCTGGCGATTTTCTTTTGTGGACCTGACTTAGTAATTTGACGATTCCGCTTTCGGAAATTTCTATGTCGCTCATATTTGGTACGGGTAACGGTTGAAATTCATGGAGCGCGCGAAGTTCATTGCGGCGCATTCCTTTATAATGTTGCCGAACTTTACACCATTTCGTAAGAGCCTTAAGGTCCTTTTGCAAATTCTCCTGATCGTGTATTGTGTTGATCTCTCCATACACAAGTGTGTCATCCGCGAAGAGTCTTAACTTTACATTTTATATTATCCGCTAAATCATTTTTATATATCAAGAATAACATAGGTCCGACTACACTTCCCTGAGGCACGCCGGAAGTCACTTTGACGACGTCTGATGCAACTCCATCGAAGACTACTCTCTGGGTTCTATCGGAAAGAAACGAGGCGATCCAATTTACAATTTTCTCGTTAATTGAATAAACCCTTAATTTCTGAACTATTTTCACATGAGAAACGGTGTCGAAGGCTTTCCTAAAGTCTAAAAATACTGCATCAACTCTTTTCCTTCATCCGCTGCTTTCAAATATCATGTGTGGGTAGAGTTAACTGAGTCTCGCATGATCTACCTCGCCGGAAACCACGCTGGTTTCTATTAAGCGTTTCTTTGCTTTCGACAAATCGCATTATTGAGCTACCGATAATGTGCTCAAAAACCTTACAGAAGATTGACTTCAACGATATAGGGCGGTAGTTCTCCACTTTTAATTTACTTCCCGTTTTATGTATTGGTGTAATGTGGGCATATCAAAGGAACTACACCCTCATATAAAGATTTTCTGAATAGAATCTTAAGGTACGGAGCTAATTCGTTTGCTAACGAGTTTATAATGAACGCATGGATGACATCCGGCCCTGGCGATTTTCTTTTATGGACCTGACTTAGTAATTTAACGATACCGCTTGTGGATATTTCTATGTCGCTCATATTTGAGTCTATACGAGTAGGGAAATCAATGAAATCACCGCTGTCTATTGTGAAGAAATTTTCGAAGAACCGATTTAACATACTAGCCTTAGTAAATGAATCGTGTACACTTTCACCGTTGTCTGTACGTAGAAGAGGTACTGTGGACTGACCTCGCATTTCTCGCACGTACGACCAAAATTCTTTCGAGTCGTTTTTGAGTGAATCCGAGTGTCGTGAATCGATAGGCGTCAAATTCCTTACGCGCTTCGTCTCTTGCAGATTTACTACTATTTCTGTATATTAAATACTCGTTCGCGTGATCTCTACCAACTTCTTTAAGGTGCTTTATGCGCGCGTGATGTCGTCTTTGTTTCTTGAGCAAGGCACGGAATTTCGGTTTCACCCACCGCGGGTCCTTGCGATCACGAACTGCTTTGGTTGGGACAAACGTTTGTAGCGAATGATTTGCAGAATTTTCGTCCAAGAGTCATCTATGCTGTTACTATTCGCAAAATTGATAAATGTCGCTATTTGGTTTGTAACATAATTTTTTAAACCTGGGAGATCTGATTTACTGAAGATATAGACTAATCGCGTTGGCTTATACGAGTATATTGTCGCAGGGGTGTATTTGAAGTCGGCAATTACTATTTTATGATCACCTATGCCGTCATCGATTTGTAGGTTTCTAGTCGATAGTGGGTGGGTAGTGGGTAGCAGATCTAATATGTTTCCGTTTCCGTTATTGTCATATCGCGTCGGCTCGTTGACGATTTGCTCTAGAGAGTTTAGAGTGAATGCTTCAATTAATTCACGACAAGCTTCTCTATTTTTTCCACCACTAACATAGGTTACGGATTTCCAATCGATCGATGGAAGATTAAAGTCTCCTCCAAGAATGATTACTGGGTCGTTCTTTCTCCTAGCTATCACCTGCAATGTACGACTGAGTTCTCTAATGTTCTCGACTCCCGAGTCAGGTGGGCGGTAAAATGAGAAAAAAAATAATATACCTCAAATATGGAGAAAGTCATGTGTTGGCCACATCAGATTTTTACTTTCTCATACGTAGTAATGGGAAAGTATTGTATTCATGAAAAAAATCGACTTCGAGATTTCAACGGATATACATGTTTTGAGGTCCCTAGAACACGTTTAGACTATTTTCGGAATGATGTCTGTGTGGGTGTGTATGTGCGTGTGGGCGCTCTAACTCAAAAAGTACGTACCATATCGTTACCAAACTTCATATATAACACTTTAACATGAGCACAAAGAACTGATTAGTTTTTGGACAATAACGGATAAACGGAAGTCGCTGTTTATTCGAAACCCGATTCGGTTTTTGCGATATTTATTGTTAAAACATCATTATTGTATATACAATTCTAAACAAATGTTATAGAGAATGTAATTTCCTACAGTTTTCATTTGAAACAATTTTCTATAGGAGTTATTCTTTAGGAGTTATTTATAAATAACCGGTTTTTCGGTTTCCGTTAAATATCTCCTTAACAACATCGTTATTGGTAATTTTCGTAAGGACCAATGTTGTAGAGAATAATATTTCTTCCAAGTTTTGTTTGAAACTAATTTTCGTAGAACCATCCATTTCGGATATATTTCGCTTTTTCTTAATACCAGCCTACAGCGCCAAAACCATGTAGCGGTGAATTCTGTTAACATTCAAAATATACGTAATTTACGGCAACGACGTGTCTTCTTTTACGTTACGAAATAATAATTTTGCCTTATAATGCTACTCATAATAATTTAAATATCTATTCCCCAAATATGGAGAGAGTCATGTGTTGGCCACATCAGATTTTTTACTGTTGTGATCACGAAAAAAATCGACTTCAAGATTTCAACGGAAATACACGTTTTGAAGTCCCTAGAACACGTTTAGACTAGTTTCGGAATGATGTGTGTGTGGGTGGATGTATGCCATTGTGGGCGCTCTAACTCAAAAATTACTTGCCATATTAACACCAAATTACAAATATAACTCTTTGGTATGAGTACGAAGAACTGATTAGTTTTTGGACAAAACGTTCTATCGGAAGTCGAGGTTTATTCGCAACCCGATTCAGTTTTGACGAAATATCTCCGTTAAAACATTATTAATGTATATACAATTCTGTACAAAGTAAATAGAGAATGTAATTTCCTACAACTTTCATTTGAAACAATTTTCCAATAGCTGTTATTGTTTAGGAATTATTTATAAATAATCGGTTTTTTCGGTTTCCGTCAAACATCTCCGTAAAATCGTCGTTATTAGTAATATTCGTAAGGACCAAAGTTGTAGCGAATAATATTTCTTCTAATATTTTTAATAACATATTATTATAATATTTCTTATAATATCTACTTTCGCCGTATTTTCCTAGCTTGTTTTTGGTTTTTTATTTTATTATTAACAAGAAGTGGAATTGCTAATACAATAAATCATTTGCACTTTCCAAAAAAGCTGTAATTAGCTAATAGGAAGTTCTGATGAAAGAAATGTTTTTCTGTTTAACTAACCAAATGTCTCACCATCCGGCACATTTCGACGATTGCATGGTAGCACCTTCCTGACAATTAAATGGATATTCTAGCAATCGCTAAGATTCGAATGATCCCAAAGAAACTCCAGCGATCGAAAGAGAAGATGATGACAAGTAGAGACTCCTTGATCTCGCAAAGAGGCCTTCAGAGCGCTTGCTTTACACGAATAATGTTACGACATGTATTGATGTAGATGACAGTGTAGTCAAAGAATGGCGACACTATTCGATTTCATATCATATTTCAAAATACAATACGGCCTCAAAACAAAGGAAGATTAATAAATATGTCGAAAAACAGTGATATGAATTAAAACATTGATGGCTCATGTTTTATGTTAAAATCGCCATTCATTTTCCTGCGATACATTGTTTTTAAGTTTTTAATACCTTTCCATCATATGAGGTATGTGTAATTACATGAGGGACCCTGTACGCATCGTGGGTCGAATTTTGCGATTTGCCCAACCAAGCCCATCCTATATCACCAGGCGACGACAACGGTATCCGAAACACGCAAGCGAACGAGGGTTTCAAATTTGGCGCCCATAAGAGCTCGCCGCCATGGGAGCATGTTATGTGACCAGAGAAGAGGATAAATAATGCAGTGAATGATTTGTAGGCTGATATAAAGGAATTATAAAATGATGAAAACATGGTTCAACTAATTTCGCTGCTACGTTGTAGATTGAGAAGTATCTAGAAGAAGATTAAATGGAATATTCAGAGATGTATTAGGTTAATTTACGCGGTCGCTTTAGCCGTATCGATGGGTGAAGATAGCCTGAGGATATTACGGTAACAATAGAATGAGAAAATTTTTTTGATATCCCAGTACGTACGAAGAAGTACGTGAAGGGATGTATGCGTGAGTGAGTGAATGAGCGAAAACGACTGCCTGTAAATGCGTGAGAGAAAACAGTTTGTTGGGTGAATGATATGATGTTTGTGTGGTGTGTGTTAGGTTGTGTGTGTGTTTGGTTGTGTATTTGTGTCGTTGTGTGTGTTTGTGTATGCGTGTGAGGTTGTGTGTGTGAATTTGTGTGTGAGGTTATGTGTGTGTGTGTGAGGATGTGTGTGAGTGAGGGTGTGAGTGTGTGATGGTGTGCGTGTGAGATGGTGTGCGTGTGAGGGTGTGCGTGTGTGTGTGTGTGCCTCCAAAAACGCATCAAAAATCAGCTGGAATATATGCCACCCAACTTGAACAACAAACCCCTAATTATTAGGGTCTAATATATATACGACCATCGATCACATGATTGCCCCTTCGATATAGACCACCCAACACACGAAATTACCCCCTGATTTATGCCACCCAATTTGCATTTACTGCCGCTATAACATATTCCTCCCTAGATTTATCAAACTCTCCACGCTCTTCTGCCAAGCGATATATACTCTACTGCACCAAATATACACCTATGCTTATATAGCTCAGAAATTCTATAGATCTATTCCGCGATCTGTTGGTTGGTTTGTTTGTCGGATGTAACGCTAGAAAAAATGAGAATAATGATATTTTTATTTTGACAGGACCTCGGCAGGATTCAAACCCGTGACCATAACATTGCTAACCACCCCCTCTATCGATAACTCGAGAGAAAATAGAGATAGAAACTCTAAATTTGGCAAGAATGCTCGATTCACATTTGATAAATTGGTGACGAAAAAATCTCGAAAAAAGTGCTGGGTTCGATTCCAATGGAAGGCATTTACATCTCCCATTAAAATAACACAATAAAATCGACTGTATGCTTTAATTATTTTTACTTTCTTCACGGGATTGCAACGGAAATACACGTTTTGAGGTCCCTAGGACATGTTTAGACTATTTTCGGAATGATGTGTATGTAATTGTGTGGGCTGTAACTCTAAAAGTACTTACCATATCGTTACCAAATTTCAAATATAACAATTTGGTATGAGCATGAGGAGCTGAGTAGTTCTTAGACAATACCGGTTAACCGAAAGTTTAGGTTTATTCGAAACCCGATTCGGTTCCGGCGAAATATCTCCGTATAAACATCATTATTATATGTATATGTATATATATATATATATATATATATATATATATATATATATATATATATATATATCAGGGTGGTCCTTAGTTATACACGATGAAATATTTTTTAAATTTTTTTGGTCTCACCCCCTAGAATGGTTCCAATTCCTAAAATAATGAACTACAAAAATTTTTAGCCCGATCGGAGAATAGTAACAGGTGCCACAATGGCCCCAAAGTTACGAAATTGTAGATTTTTCTGGATGTATCAATTTTTAACGTATTTCTGGTAATATCTCAAAAATGGTAAGTCCTTATCGAAATTTGATGAGATGATTTCGATAGAGCATTAAATTTCCTACAATTTTGGTATTTAAACTTTTTTCATTCGCCCAACCGTTTTTGAGATAATCGCATTTGAATCTAAAGAAAGCAAAAAAAAGAATACTCTAGTAGTGATTCGGAAGTTGCCGTTTTTGTGGCAGCGTGAATAAAAAACGATTTACAACAGAGAGCAGTGAAATTAACCCCTGATTTCATTTGCTTTGTCGGCTTTTTCTCCCCGCGATTTGCTCTTTCTGGCGGCTCCAGTTACATTGACATTGACCACGTGACGAGTTCACTTAGGTATATGCGACAGTTGTGGTAAAACTGTGGTAGTTGAAATGATTTGACAGTGCTTTCGTTCAAGTTTATTTGTGTTAATTGTGTTTATAAAAGTGTTAAAGTAATAAAATTTATTGTAAAATTGCTGCATCTTCGTCGTCATCAGCAAGTATCACTCTTCGTGCGCATGATGAAATATATTTGATAGGAAAGGTGACAAACCAAACATGACCTTCTGTATCTGTCCTGTCGACGCCACATTTTGGAACTAGTGCTGAGGAGTGTGTTCGATGTGAAATTGAGATTGCCTACATTGGGTCCAGACGTTCCAATTTTCAAAAGATTTCAAGAAACGTGGCCCAATATAGACGCAACAGAATTTGACGTCTGAATAAAGGATACATTTGTGAAATCAGCCATTCAAAATATCCTAAATCAGACTACAGAATTTTGTATACATTCTCTAAAAGTCCAACAGTGTAGGGAGGATTATAGGGAATTACTGGAGTTAACAGTTATATTTCTGGGAGCAACTCCACCTCGTGGCATTTCCTTTCGATATCCTGGTGCTTTCCATCACGCGAGGTGGATGTCGAAAGCAATATATAGCTTAAAAGTATTTATGTTCCGAAATCAATTTCAGCTGTTCAAGCTAGGGAAGAGAGAGCATTTCGAGACATATTTTTTTGGTTCATTCGTTAAAATTTTTGTAGTTCATTATTTTAGGAATTGGAACCATTCTAGGGGGTGAGACAAAAAAAATTCGAAAGTTGAAAATTAAGGGCCATCCTAATACATATACATATATATATATACATATATATATATATATATATATATATATATAGTATATATACAAAGGTTATAGTATGTTATTTCCTACAACTTTCATTTGAAACAAATTTCCATAGCAGTTACTGTCTAGATATTATTTATATATAAGCGGTTTTTTCGGTTTCAGTAAACTATTTCGTTAAAAACGTCGTTATTGGTAATCTTCGTGAGGAACAAAGTAGTAGAGAATAATATTTCTTCCAAGTTTTGTTAGAAACAAATGCTCGTAGAACCATCCATTTCGGAGATATTTTGCTTTTTCTTAATTTGCAGTATAAAGCGCCACCACGGAGTATCGGTGGATTATGTAAGCATATTCAAAATTTACGTAATTTACGGCAATAAGGACGATTGTATTCTTTTACAATACGAAATAATAATTTTGCCTTATAATGCTATTCATAATATTTTAAATAACTATACCCCAAATATGAAGAAAGTCGTGTTGGCCACATCAGATTTTTACTCTCTCATACGAAGTATCGAGAAAGTACTGTTTTCGCGAAAAAATTCGACCTCGAGATTTTTACGGAAATACACGTTTTAGGTGTCGCTGAATCCGAAAAAGTGGTTTTCGCAATGCCGTCTGTCTGTCTGTCTGTTACTGGCGCTGGAGCCTAGACGGTCTAACGTAAATGAATGAAATCTCGTACTTAGGCATTTTATCATACTGAGCAGAGTGTACGTCGAAATGGTTGACATTGATCAATAATTAAGAGTAGTTTATTCTACGCACTTTTAACAACAATTCGATTTTCTCGAAAACGGCTCTTAACGATTTTGATCAAATTTCGCAGAGTCACTTGAGATTACGTCTTCAATAATACTGTATAATTCATATTTCTCAAAAGATGAATATAAGGCTACTTTATTCTAGGCAACTTTAACATTAATTAGATTTTCTCAGAAACGGCTATAACGATTTTGATCAAATTTCTTACAGTTACTTGAGTGTACGTCTTCAATAATACTAAGTATTTCATTTTCCCCAATGAATGAATATAAGACTAGTTTATTCTTGGGCAACTTTAACAAAACTGGATTTTCTAAAAACAGGCTCATACGATTTTCATTTTCTAAAGATAACTAAACGACGCATTAGTACGTATATGAGAAAGTTTGTACAATGTATGTTGTACCGATTTTTTACTGTTGTGATCACGAAAAAAATCGACTTCGAGATTTCAACGGAAATACACGATTTGAATTCCCTAGAGCACGTTTAGACTATTTTCGGAATGTTGTATGTGTGTGTATGTGATTGTGGGCGCTCTAACTCCAAACGTACGTACTATATCGTTACCAAACTTCATATGGAACACTTTAACATGAGCACAAAGAGTTGCTTAGTTTTTGGATAATAACGGTTAACCGGAAGTCGAGGTTTATTCGAAACCCGATTCGGTTTTTGCGATATTTCTCCCTTAAAACATCATTATTTTATATTCATATCTATAGGAAGTTTATAGAGAATATAATTTCCTACAACTTTCCTTTTGAAACAATTTTCCATAGCAGTTATTGTTTAGGAATTATTTATGAATAACCGGTTTTTCAGTTTCCGTCAAATATCTCCTTAAAAACACCGTTATTGGTAATCTTCGTGAGGACCAAAGTTATAGAGAATAATACTTCTTCTAAGTTTTGTTTGAAACAAATTTTCGTAGATCCGTCCATTTCGGATATATTTTGCTTTTTCTAGTATTCAGCGCCACGACCATTTAGCGGTGAATTCTGTGAACATATTCAAAATATACCTAATTTACGACAGTAAGGAAGACTGTATTCTTTTACGATAGGAAATAATAATTTTGCCTTATAATGCTATTCATAATAATTTAAATAACTATTCCCCAAATATGGAGAAAGTCATGTGTTTGCCACATCAGATTTTTTATAAATAATTCCTAAGCAATAACTGCTATGTAAAATTGTTTCAAATAGAAGTTGTAGGAACTGACATTCTCTATAACGGTTGTATATATACAATAATGATATTTTAACGGAGAAATATCGCAAAAACCGAATTGGGTTTCGAATAAACCTCGACTTCCGTTTAACCGTTATTGTCCAAAAACTAATCAATTCTTTGTGCTCATGCTAAAGTGTTATATATGAAGTTTGGTAACGATATGGCAAGTACTTTTTGAGTCAGAGCGCCCACAATCACATACACCGCGCGCGCGCGCACACACACACACAGACATCATTCCGAAAATAGTCTAAACGTGTTCTAGGAACCTCAAAATGTGTATTTCCGTTGAAATCTCTAAGTCGATTTTTAGTTTCTCCATACGTAGTAATGTAGCTGTGAATTCTGTAAACATATACAAAATATACGTAATTTACGGCATTAAGGATGACTGTATTCTTTTACGATAGGAAATAATAATTTTGCCTTATAATGCTATTCATAATAATTTAAATAACTTAACACCAAATATGGAGAAAGTCATGTGTTGGCCATATCAGATTTTTTTGTAAGGTTTGGCGACAACCGACGGTTGATCGAAACAATGTTTGTCGGTGGCGACGGTTATCGAGGTCCTACTGTATATCTTTCACGTTCTATGGTTAAATTATATTTTAGTTTCATTCAAATAAGTTCGTTGCTATTATACTCTTTCTTGAACCAACCTTGGCTACGTAGTTTAGTGTAGAGGTTTTTCTCTTTAAATTTGAGTTAATTAACTCTATTATTGAGGAATTTTATTTCTTTTTTAAGAAATTCATACTGAAGGTAGTTTTAAATTTTCAATTTTAAATTGGTAACTAATTCATAAGCTGCTCCTGTTAACAAAAGTTGTCCATGACTTGTTGTAATGAGTCCAAGTAATAGACGGTGTTCATCTTGATCTTGAAGTTCGTAATCAGTCATAAAGTTGGAGTATCATTTATTAACGATAAAGCCCGCTTTTCATCCCAACGCATATTTTTTAAATTATTTTTTCCGGAACGTCTTTCCAAGATAAGGTTTGATTCCATTCGTTTCGTCGCTTGGTGTTTTCCTACATCCTTCCTTTGCAGTATTAACAGACTTCCAAGTGCATTTTTCAATCAAGAATCAATTTCACCCTTTCTATTTCATTCCAAGAGCAATTTGTACCATTAGCTTTAGATAACTGCGCCGCTGACTTTATTCATGCGTTTGGCAACATGTGCTTGTCTATGAATAAGGCATTACATATGTCGATTTTGCATTTTTTGATTCCTTCTTTATGAAATTTACCGCACCAGCAAGTTTGCCAACCATCGATTGAGCTCAATCTGTGCATACATCGATGCAATAGGCCCAATCAATCTCATTTTCATATAAATAAGTATCGCACAATTTATAGTTTCTTTGTGACATTTCAAATTTATTTTTCTATTAATAAAGACTTGTTTTTTTATTAAACTGTTTAATTATAAAAATACACAAAAAATCAAAATGGTTATATCCTATAAAACTACTAAACTCGAATTTCAGTACTAAATTTATGTATCGATGGGGGCCATAATTGAAATCTGCTTGGAGCGCCATGATGTCTTGAGCCGGCTCTGGTTGCTGTGTTCATATTAGCAAGTTCAAAATTCATCATTAAGGTTCTTGGCCTCATTTGAAATCCAAGCTCGATGGCATACTCGGATAAAAATCGATATATTCTGTTATGCGTATTTCCATTTTTAGAGCCATTAAACAATAAACTAAAGGAAAAACGTATGTCTGTATTTTCCCATAAATTGTGAACAGCTGTATAAACAATAGAGGAACCGTTTTGAATGTTTCATCGCTGAAAATAATTTCGCTTGCACTTAGTGCTGTATGTTTCTTGTTGTTGCAAAGATAAAATAATGGCTGTTAAACAGAATACCTATTATATACTCAAAGTACATAATTAAGTGGCCATTTAAGTGTAATGGACATATTAATGTATTGGACATATGCATAGGACTTTAGTAGTGGACATACTTGGATATTGGACATTTTGCATTGGTCGACTTGACCTATCACCCTTTCCGGTTATAATATATTTTTCAGCATTCAACAACAACTTACGAGTTCTTTGTGTGAGGAAAAATCACTTGGCTTGTCGAGGTTCACTTAGTCTTGAGCATGCTTCTTCGAAATGACATAACAAAACATTTTGTTATTTTTTCAGACCCATTGACCCCTTTGCAGGTGAATACGTGACTGGAACGTTTTGTTAATCATTTCGCATACCAAATTGTTATTATCTTATAAAGTTTTTCGCATATGTTATATCAGAGACGTTCAACTCCAATTCATGTGAATCATGATAGAGCTATTGAATTTTATTTTTATTGAGGAATATAAATGTTTACCTAGTTTCAGTATATTCTAATAGGAATGTCTTCATTTTGTGGAATTCCATGTTTAAGTACCACGTAATGAAAACTCGGTAAAAATTCCACAACCCAACGTTTCAACATAATTAACCTGTTTACCTGGTAAGATTTACCTGACGATCACGTTGCTCAATTGAAACCCGGATCGAGCCTTTTCAAATGAAAACGTTGAAGTTTTACCAAACTATTTTTATTTAGTTTCAGTGTAATTTGCAGAAAATTTAGCAGTTTTCATTATAAAAATCTTTAATTGGAAACATGATCAATATGTACTACGTCAGTTGAAGCACACGCATGTAAAAATATAGTACTGTCTTACTCGAAACAATTGTTTCATATAGTGATTCATTACCTTGTCTTCTTTGTAATAAAACAGTCATCTTACCTTACAATTCTGTCGCCGAGTACTTGGAACATGGCGTGCGAGCCTTTTTTCGTTACCACTTTAATATTACTTATAATCCTCGTACAAACTCGGGATTTAAACCAAATAACGTCTAAAAGAATGACATTTTATTTTCCTACTGTCGATTTTAGAATACGATTCAAATCGCTTCACAGATAAGTTTTTAACATGAAAATTCGACGCATTTTTACGTGAAATCTTTCGTCGTGAAGGTGATTTGTATTGTTACATGTTTTGTTTAATTGCGAATGATCGACTGGGTTCATTAACTCGCGTCGCGTTTTTTCACGAATTCACGATGTTTCGACGCTATTTTAATTTAAACAATACCTTGGTAATTATAAACAGAAATAAATATCTCAATATCCATTGAAATTGATATCTAGTGCAGGATGCAATTGGAGGAACTTACACTAATTAATGCACTCTTATAATTTCCAATTAATAAATAATAGACTTCAATTTAGAAAAACGATTAAGAATTGCTATCGACAATTAGTTTTTATCCGTCATATTGAATTGAATTAAAAAAAAAGAAATCACTTTTCAAGAAGGATTTGTTTATTAGTAACGGTGTTCTATAATATACGTACATTATAATGTTATGAATGTGATAAGATAGCGAATAGTGGCAGCTGTGTGGGTATTTCCAAACCAGTGTTAAAATGTGTGTGAGCAAATTATTTACTTTAGTGCAAATGCCAAGGTAAGAAACTGTTCATTTGTTTCTCGTTTTTTACTGAGGAACAACAGACTTGATGATAACCTATTTAGGAAGAAAGCATTGCAGAACGTAGGTCAAACTGGGATAGATTCACACTTTTTTTTAGGATGGAAGAACGTGGGAGGAGTGTGCAGTCCATATGAAACATGGTGAAATTTATTAACTCTCACAAACACGTCATATTGGGCTAATATAGTAATGATATCATCAGAAAAAGTACTCGTTAAATAGAGTTTTCCCTCATTGTGTAAAACGTCCTTTCGCGATGATCGTGTATAATCTAGTACTTCTTTAAACTCTTCTCCTGCCCTCTGGATTAACTCAAGTTTAAACTCTGTTCTAGAACGTTTTTTGAAAGGGTTAATTAATTTCGTCTTCGGGCAGAATTTGGAAGTCGCTGTTTCTTTTATTTTTAAGAGCAAAGCAATGATGTATTGCCGGCGGCGTTTTCCGTGGTCCCTGGGGATTCTGTCTTCCTTCGTACCTTGCTCCAGACCACTGGCAGGGCAATCAACTCTCCATAGATATACGGCTGTATCGATTGAACAATTTGGGACGCGCTGGACCATAAAACACCGCTCTGGCAAGCCGCCGCTTCCGCGATAAATGTTTTTATTCATTCACTGTGTTTGTAGATATCGTTGAAGAAGTCATATTTCGTATTCGAGCTTATATCCTTCTCTCCTCGGGAACTTGTAGTAACAAGCGCTAAACAGCCACGCTCGTTCGCACGAAAAACGCGGCCAAACAAAATAAGAAAAGATAGAAAAAAATCTGATGTGGCCAACAAATGACTTGCTCCATATTCGTGGTATAGATATTTAAATTATTATGAATAGCATTATAAGGCAAAATTATTATTTCGTATCGTAAAAGAATACGGTCATCCTTAATGCCGTAAATTACGTATACTTATTTTGAATATATTTACAGAAATTTGGTAACGATATGGCAAGTACTTTTCGAGTTAGAGCGCCCACAACCACACACACACACACGCGCACGCATGCACACACAGACATCATTCCGAAAATAGAGTAAAAGTGTTCTAGGGATCTCAAAACGTATTTCCGTTGAAATCTCGAAGTTGATTTTTGTCATGAAAACAATGCCTAAAAAAGGGGTTTCGAAGCTCAGATCGGAGCGCGGAACGCAGAAGGCCTCCTCCACCTTATCTACGAGCAACTTTATGGCACCGTACGAAATCCATCGCATTCCATTCTGTCCTCACCCGCTTTCATATCCTTTGCTCATTCAACCTTTACTTCCAAAAGAGGGGGAAGCATATTGCGATGTTGCCTTATAACCATTCGATACTGGACGCGGCGTCGAACGCTTGGTACTTGGCAAGGTCCAAGCGTTCGACGTCGAATCCAATAGCAGTTCTTGCGTATCCCAAGGACTCCTTGCTGACGTAAGAATATTATTCTGTGCTCCAAATATCCAGGTTGTTATAAATAGAAATGATCAAATGAAAGTAGTAATTTAATTCACTTGATAAATTGATTAGTTTTTTTTACATAGATTTACATGAAATATTTAATTCTTAGCAGAGAATGGTGACAACGATTGGAAGTTAAGCATAGGAAATATTTCAGAAAATGCAATTCGGGGAGATTGAAAGAGGGAGCCGAAAGAGAGAGAACGGTAGAAGGGATAGTGAAAGATAAAGACGAGAATAGAGGAATGCGCCTCTTTTCTGATTGCAGCCACCTTAGTTCTGTGGAAGTGTGATAATATGTCAGACTTATAACGAGGATTAAGCTCGAGGGAATAACAAGGAATTTTGAAAACAAATCTCAGCAAAACCCATCTCTACACACCCTATTTAAAACACCATCACGGAATAGAATTCTACTCTCTCACACACACACTCACTCCTACCGAGGCGCCAGCTAATTGGAGGAGAAACCCTTCGGCCACCTTCCAGCACAACCTTCCTTTAACCCTTTCTGGACCTCATTTTTTTGCTTGAGAAAATATATTCTAGTTATTGTTTAACATTAAATAATCGTTCATTAAATGTTATCAAAATTCTGTACTAAAGTTGTAATAACCTTAGTCAAAGCATTAAATAATTGTATCACAATGTTTAAAACAGAAGCTATCACTAATTTTTAGGCGCGTTTTGCTGCCAGTGTTAGCGCCTATTATCGTCGGATGCGGCTTCTACCGAACGGATTTTCATTAAATTTGATATTAAGGACTTATTATCAAAGATAATAAGAAAAACGCAAAAATGAATAACATACGACAATCAGGGGTACCACTTTAGTGGCGAAAAAAAAAAAATTTCATCATATCTCGTAAAGCATTGCTCATATCAAAATATTTTTCAAATAAAAGTTGTAGAACTCGTAAAGAGAATATTTCCTTTCCTATGAATTTTTATCGTAGGAGTAGCCGTTATCGAGAAAATCAAACAAAAATATCTTCTTGCAGGGTTACTTCTTCATTGTTGTTAGCATAAGCAATCTCAAAAATCAAACGTTTAATTTACTTAGGTGTGCATGCACTATTTTTAAATAGGAAGAAAATGGATTATTTATGAAGAAGAAAAGAACTTTAAAACGCTATTTCCCTCACTTACAGGTATAAAATTTCTTTCTAGTACTCTATTGCACGAAACGCGGCCATTTGTGATACGTTGTACACATTCCTAACTTGTTAAAATTTATGAGACACACACTTGAGTAGAAAGAAACAATTAGCCCCTTACTTTTCCTTTTTGATGGCTCAATCAACCAACCCAAAAGAACAGAAAGCCACGTTCGCTCGTAATATCCTTTGACAGTCTTAATGGGGGGCAAAAATATCGAGACATCTATATTAGGAAAAATATGACCAAGTCTCCAAAAGAAATAGGACCAAGCAATTTCAAGTGGAAAGCGGTGAAAATATATTCGATCTTTGCAGGATAAATATCCTCGAATGCCCTCTTATATGAGAAATATAAATTAAATACGCAATTTTCGAAAGAATGTACGAGAGCTCGCTTGCGAATACGAAGATTTGAAAATATTAAATCCATAGATTTTCCTCTCTTTTTCACGTAAATGACTCGGTGCAAATAGAGCGTGCGCGGAGGCCAGAAATAGGGGCTCTCTCTCCCACGGACCATATCTTTCGCCCAAACCTTTGCCATCCTTCCATTTTCCCCATCCGCCTCCCACCCATGTCGCTGTCCGGATCCAACGGCCTGCTCCTCGCCTCATCCTCGTCACCATGGAGACCGACATTTTCATGGCGATGGGAAGGGTTTTCAGCAGCGTGCGCCATTGAGTGCGAGTGTTGCATTGAGCGGAGCAGAGAGGAAACTGGGGCTCGATGTTTGGAAGGAAAGAAACGAAAGCAAATTAAAAGGTACATAAAACTATTTTATATTGACATAGAGGGTGAAACCGGTAGAGAGCGGCGTATTAAATGCACCTGTCAATTTGTATGCTAGAAGTATCGTTTCTTAATATTTAACAATAGAATCAGACTGTGAGGAGAACTGTGTGCGAATGAGTAATTAAGATCATTGAATTCTTTACTCGTTATATTCAGAAAAAGCTCTGGTCAAGGAAAAGTGTGATTGGAAATAGAATGGCGCTTGCATATATTACATATATTCTATTATATCTTGACTTCGAATTTTCAATATTTCTACTAAGTTGAATCTGAAATTACGCTTGTTTACCTGCATTCATATGTTTTTTGTGCTTTTATCCTTAGAATACGTGCGTATTAAATCGCGTTTTTTTAAATCTGGAACACTTCCTATTGGCTTCTACCGTAAGTAGAAGATTTTGGAAATTTTCTTCCTTCTTCGTCACGGACTTATTAAAATCCTGCATGAGTTTAATGCCTCTTTCGGCATGGTCACTAACGACTCTGAGGTGAGATACAATTTCAAGACCCCTTTTGTAATCACTCTGATTGGAGAATGCTCACCGGAAGATCAAAGAAATTTGTGCTTATTTCAAGTATACGGAAAAACTCACTGGTCGCTGTAGTAGCTAGGTCGGCGACAGACATTTCAGAAACGTAACGGAGCTGGACATTTCGTTTTTTGGGAGGATCCTCTGTTCCTTCGCGAATCTTTACGCCTCTGACGAGTTTTTCTCTTACATGATTGGGAAGACCACTGTCGAACACAGCAAGCCCCACAAGTTCTTCGCTCAGGTACCATAGATGACCTGTGAACTTCTTTTCAGCGGCGCTTGCAGCTTTCGGATTCACCTTTTCATACTCTAGGAGCTTTGTCAGGAAGTCGAGATCGCTTCTGGGTGCTGAAGACGCGAAGGGAGCGAAAAACCATGCTTGGATATATCTCTTGACCACGAAGATGGACATTTGAAGAAGGCCATCAGAATCCTTTTCACTCAGCTGAAATTGCTGACGGAAGAGCCACACTTTGAGAGAATATATCGCCTTCGCCATCCACCTAGCGCTGTGCATCGGTCCGGGCTGCAAAAATCTAACACCCTGTGGTGGTACGCCGCCCACGAACAGAATGCTGAGTTCTAATAGCTCCAAAAAATCATCTCTAGCCTGACCAACCTGAAAATAACGCAGTTATGTGAATTACAACGCGATGGACTTATGGACTTGATGAAGCTGATCTAATCATCGAGTTTTCATGTTAAACGGCTCTTACTTGAATCTGAGCTTTTGCGAATACTGCAATTGCTTCCCTTGTCGCAGCATCCAAGATAGACAATGCCTCTGGGCAGTCCACAGCCGTAGAGTATCGATTTTCGTCAATGTGCGACCATTGCCTATGGAATTCCTTAAAAAGTGTAATTTCAGGTCCGGTAGAAGGTCCCATTATTTCATGGAAAACCTAATACAAAGTTAATAGCAAAACACTTTTCTACTTTCTTATATAGGAAGTATATTGAGAAGGTACTGTAATCGCGAAAAAATTCGATCTCAAGATTTTGATGGAAAAAGACGTTTTCGTGATGGACGTAGGCTTTAGGGTTAGCAATAAGAGGAGAGAGAGTAGAGCCCATGGCTGCTGCCATCCGCCTGTTCATACGGTTGAACGTTCCAAACGAAGTAGTTTTCCTCGAGACAGAATTCCATAAGTTCAGGATAATTGGTTGCTAACCCCTTTGGCGGTTAGCTTTAGAAGAATATCATTTGAGTCGTTCGCCGGAACTTTGGTGAAGAGAAAAACAACGTCAAAGCTTTCCAGGATATCCTCCTCCAATATAGTCGTGCCTCTTTGAATTTCAGTGAAGTGGGCTTAGTTATTGACGCAGGAGTTTGTTCGATCAACGTAGGGTTGAACATTTCGAGAGATGTTGTATTGGGCAAGTTAATGGGTGGTTTAGCCAATGGTGCTGACAGTTGTTCGAAGTGGAATCTCCTCTTTATGGATTTTAGGTAATCCATACAGTTGTGGTAACTTGGAGGCCGGTGTTCTTCAGTGGAACTGGATGATTTTATTTTAATGAGAGTCTGATGTTCAATTCTCGCTGTAGGGTCTCGCATTAGCTTCACGTAGGTCGTCTCGTCCAACATGTCCATTATTTTTCTTTCATAGTCGTTTATATTTATAACTCCAAAAATCGAATCTTAATTATGATAACCTTTAATAACGCTTTTCCTTAGTTTTCGGATAAACCAGCATGGTTAAATGTAATGTTTCCATTCATGGATCGTATAAAAGGAATGAATGTCAATAAAAGAAGTCTTATTTCAAATCTTTAGAACAGCATTTCTCAAACTGTGTTCATTTCAACGACTGTGGCATTTCTCGTGATTGCCTCTCTATAGATATGAAATACGAAATTATTTATGCAACAGAACTGCAACAAAAACAAAATACAGGAACAGACTCAATTATATACCTTATATGAGAATCCGCCTCTCCAGCAACATTCTTAAAATGAAACGGATTTGCGAAGAAGAGAAGGAAAAATAATTTTCACATTAAAGTTAATAAAAATTTGCCCATAAAATTACTGACAATTAGGCTATTTATTTCCTATCAGTTTATTTATATAACTTTCTTCATTTTATCGATTTTTTGGTGAAAAAATACGCTTATGTATTTACTTTGTCTGTCTGCCCGTGCATACAATATCTTTGAAACGGTTCGAGCTAGAGAAATCAAATTTACAGGATACGTTACCAGTCAACATATTTTCTATTATTATTGATCTCCAAAAAAAAATGTTTTCCTGCAAATCACCAGACTGGTGGGTGGCAGAGGGTGCAGCACACCAAAACCTACATAATAAGGTCCCTCGTGGGGATCACTCTCCTATTATGATCCCGTATGGTCCCTGGGAAAAACGAGCCCTGATATCGCTCGGTCCTACAGTCGATCTCTCTTATTTAATCCTCGTGATCGTGCCTGCCCATGTACGTAGGTGCCTCTAATATTCCTGAGACCTCCTCTGAGAGAACTTCCGACCTAAATTTCTCCAGAAGCCTCAACCTAGCGCTAATTCTGCGGTCCTGTAGCGATATCCAATTCAACTCCTTCAAGAGTGATGTGACGCGTAATTTTTGCTCATATTTTGCTTTACGAATCTGGCTGCTCTGCGATGGATTCTTTCTAACTCAAGTATCTGTCGCTTTTCGTACGGATCCCTTATGCTGGAAGCGTATTCGACCTGAGATCTGACCAATGATAAATAATAACTTTCTCGTACCTGTTCTGTACTACCTTTTAATATTCTGCCTACGAAGCCCATTATCTTATTGGCTGCGCCTACGATCCTTCGAATATGCATATTCCACGATAGATCACGACAAAAGGTGACTCCTAAATAGTTAATGGATTTCCATGAATGGATATTCGATCTATCAATTCTGTATTCCGAGTCTAATTCATTGTTCTTACTCTTCCAGAAACTCAAAAGGGAACATTTGCTGTGATTAATTTAGATTTTCCAATCTTGACAGCATGCTGAAAGTGCGTTTAAATCTTCCTGGAACGATTTTTGGTCATCGTGGTTCATTACCTATCTCCTTATATAAAACGGTGTCATCTGCGAAAAGTCTTATTTTTCAGCGAACTACCGATCAGATATCGTTTATGTATATTAGGAATAGTAATGGGCCTATGATACTTCCCTGTGGGACACCTGATGCGACTTTTACCGCGTATGAAGATTTCCCATCAATAACTCCGCCTCCGACTCTTTCCCTCCTGTCTTTGCGATATACCACGTAATCTGGTGGGAAAATCTCGTTAGAATTAATGTCGCCCGATATCCAGCTCTCAGTTCCCAATACAACGTCTGCACGATGGCTTTTAACTAAGTTGCAAAAATCAGCCTGTTTCCTTCGAATGCTTCGGCAGTTCATAATAATAATTTTTATTGTGTTTTCTACGGATATTTTCGTTCTGGATTTCCCCGCCATTTGATCTAACAATTTTATTTTTCTACTTCTCACTCTACCGCTATTCTTCTAGAATCTTACACGATAATGACGTGAAGGAAATCGGTCTATAATTTTCGGGGTTCTCTTTATCACCGCCTTTGTGGATGGGCGTTAGGTATGCTAGCTTCCAGTCTTTTGGAACGGTACCATGTGCAACGGATTTTTCGAATATTATTTTCAAGTAAGGTGCGATTACCGAGGCTAGCTCTTTCAACACACGCGCGGGTATGCCCTCCGACCCGGGAGACTTATTTTGCTTAATCGACTCTAGCTGGTGCGCGATACCTGTTTCCGAGAATATCATATCTTCCATCGAATTTCCGTCATCATTCAAAGCTGGTTCCTCAAATTCGTTGCTCACTGAAGTAAACGCTTTCTGAAAGTGTTCATTTAACAAGTTCGCTTTTTCCGCGCTGTCATGTACTACATCACCTGCCTCCGTTCTCAATGACGCTATGGTGGGGCCTCTACCATGAACCTCCCTAACGTAGGACCAAAATGGTTTCGGATTTTCTTTCAAATTATTATGCAGAACTTTCTTTTTGTAATCATTAAATGCTTCTCGCATTGTTACTCTAGCTCTTGACCGCGCATCTCTGTATTGATGTCGCATCATTGACCTCTGTCCTCTGTGACTTTTGAAGAATTGGTATTTAAGCGAGCGTGAAGTTTTCTTTGCCGTCTAAGAGCGCATCTAACTTTCTGGTTGTACCATCTTGGTTCCGCACCATCACGTTTAAGTTTATGTGGAATGAATTTATCCTTACCCTCTCGCATCATATCCCTGAACACGCACCATAATTCCTCTGTACTAGCGTCGATAGATGCCTCGCAGAAATTAGGGAATTGTGTCTGTAAAAAAGACGCGTCTTCCAGCCTTAACCTTTTTCTCCGCTTTTAGCTTAAATTTTACGTACACGGCATTATGATCGCTTATTCCCTCCTTTATGGAAAGCTTGTTCATACATTCGTGACATATATCTAAGTAATTTATAATTTTCAAATGAAAAATAATCAATACTCCTGCCTATGTTGTTCAAATCGAGAAAAAGAAAAAAGAAAATATTTAAAAATTAGAAAGGTCAGTCATATCGGTATAAAAACGTGTCTTTATTGCGATTAAAATGACATCTTCCTCTTGTTTTTACGAACTGTGGTTGCTGAGCTATAAAAATACATTTCATACATACACACCTACAGATACACAGATACAGACATACACGCACACAGACACACATGTACACACACATGCACACACACATGCACACACACATATACATACACGCATACGCACATACATGCATATGTACATACACTTTTCTTTATAGATATCTATGGACTATATATTTCGGTCTCTTATCCACGTGCAATACTATGTCATCATTTTTTATTATGTTAAATTATGACTAAGGTGCAGTAACGTTAATTACTTTGTAAGTAATGAAACATGAAAAGTTAATAATAAGATTGGTGTATTGCCTCCAACTGTACCAGACATTTTAAATGGTCGACTGTTACAGATTCAATAATTTGGGTGAGAAATGCAGACGTGCAATTTTGATTTAACAGTGTAATAACAAATCTAAAGAGAAGACTTACCAAAATATTGTTCACTCGCGAGCGTACGAAATACAAACTGCGCTTTCAAAAAACTTTTATAAAAAATTATTCTCATGATTATATGTATAAAATAAGTCTCCCGGGACTGAGGGCATCTCACCTTTTTAAAATAATACCTATTCGAAAAATCCGTTGCATGTGGTACCGTTCCTAAAGACTGGAAGGTGAGGGAGGGAGAGGGAGGGAGAGGGAGGGAGTGGGAGACGGAGAGAGGGGGAGGGAGGGGGAAAGAGAGGGAAAGAGAGGGAGGGGAGGGAGGGGGAGGGAGGGGGGGAGGGAGGGGGATGGAGGGGGAGAGAGGGGATGGAGGGGGAGAGAGGGGAGGGAGGGGGAAAGAGAGGGAGGGAGAGGGAGGAAGAGGGAGGGGGATGGAGGGGGAGGGAGGGGGAGAGAGGGGGAGAGAGAGAAAATAGGCAGATCAAATAAACGAAAACGAATACCACATCCGGTAGCACTACAGACTCGAAATTTTTAAATTCCCTTAATACCGAATATTCCCCATCCTCATAGATTCAGTACCTCAGTATATCATTTAGCGGTTTTTTCCCATGACAAAAAGGCAAATATCAACTGTTTCGGAGTTGTTTGATGAAAACAAATAATCTTCGCTTTAAAAGACGTACATGTTGATCCTAAACTCCAACTATTGGACTTTGCACGGAAGGGTCTAGTTCGTGTTTTCAGAAACATTTAATACTATAATAGCCCAGGTCTGTTGGTCACGTTTTCACGATGGCCGATATAGAGCGTTTTAACAAACTTCCCGAATAGGTAGAAGATTGAAATTTGGCAAGGATGCTTGAGAAACATATTTTAAGGTAATGACGAAATTAATCTCCAAGAAAGTCCTGTTTTGTAAGAGTCGATGAAAAGTCTCCAATCATTTGTGTCATGCTGCATATTGAGGGTGCACATAATGCCATCAATGTTATTGCAAAATATGAGGTCCTTGTCCTGAGAAAAGGTCTTTCTGTCGACTTCTAAATGTAGAAACCGCGAGGCCGGCCAAACAATCGCGCAGCTATGTTGCGAAATGCTTCTCTGGAGCTCTCAATAGTTGAGAGAGGCGAAATTTAAGAAAAACACATACCACCTGCAACTCAAAAACTGTAACCAACCGTAACTTTTTATGGTCATTTTCGTAATCAGCGACCTCGAATTAGTAAGAATTGGTTATTTTTCTCTGGCGCAAAGTGGCTGTTGCCCAGTGTTATTTTCAAATTAGACTGTCCATAATACGAATAAGAACGGATATCTTCGTTAACATTTATGTAAGGGACAGTGACGGTCTTTCTTTTTTTTTATGAATTACTAGTAGTCACTTTGGGGGAGGGGAGGGGGGCGCCGCAAAATTATTTTGCACCCGGGCGCCAGACACCCTTGCCTTACCCCACACCTATACAAAGATAATTGCTTCATCCCTCAAGAGCAAATTTTCCGCATGTATCCACATAATCATTTCCTTTTCTTCGAAATCAGCTCCATTGAAAGAAGGAAATACATAATTTCCACCTTCGATATGTGCGCTCTGAACGACGAAATGCTGTTTAGGAAATCCGTCCTCTCTGCAACGGATAAGAAGCACGTCTGAGGCAATTGGCGAACTCCTTCAATTTATATCTTACTCATCACACTACATGCAAATAAAGACCGTTAGTATATGCGAAAGAGTAAGAAATAATTCTGAAAATAATACGGATAGCATGATTATAATTGCAGATAATCTCCCCCTGCCACACACCAATTGCCGTGGATTGCAGGATGATTTATTCAGATTCAGAAATCTGTAATATTAACTCATCGTAATTATAATAAGTCAGATATATGCATGGTATTGCGCCATTGGTTTTCAAGTACGACGTAAACTTCTGATAACGTCATAATAAGACAATTTGTCTAGTAGAGAGCATATCAAAACCGTTATAGCATCGGCAAACAGAATTCAAGGGCTTTCCTCTAGAGTCCTGCATGGATTCCCCTTGAATGTGAAGGAAATCGCATACTTTTCCCTAATACGACCAATCGTGGAATACTGTTGCGCCGTCTGGGACCCTTACGAGGAGTGCCTAACTAGGGAGCTCGAAATGGTTCAGCGTAGAGCGGCTAGATTTGTAAAAGGAGAATATCGGTATGATGCGAGTGTATCAGAGATATTGAGGGATCTGAAATGGCAGACGTTGAAGAGTAGAAGAATTGAATGCAAAAGGAAACTATTTGAAAAATTCGCAAGTTCCAAATTCATTGAAGACGTACGCGGTATAGTCGTCCACATCGGTGTTAGCGAACGTAATGTTAGATCAGAGTGCAAGAGAAAATATGTGGAAACAATCGCTAGAACAGAGAAATACTACAGATCCTTTTTCCCAGACGCGATAAGAGAGTCCAACAGAGGAATTCGTTAGAGTTCACTTGGTGTTGTGACACCCCCTGCCAAACAGTCTGGCGGCTTGCAGGGTGTTGATGTAAATGTAAATGTAAAATCATAACACATATTTTTTCCATTATTAATAGAAAAAGATTAGTGTATCATATAAACAAGAAGAAAATCACTGTAGTATTATGTAAATTTACGTCTTACATCAAAACCAATTGCTCAATACCAAGCATATAATAAGTCTTGGGCGTATACCTAAAACACAGTTTTATCACTACGAATTAAACTAATGCGTAAAAAATCACGAAAAATATAAATTATACCTAATTTTAGGCTTTTATTGAATGAGATTTGAATTTCTACGATGTGGATATTAATTTCCATACTTTTTTCGGCATAACTGTGAAATTACCGCGTCGATATCTCATTTTTAAGATATTTGAAAATGCTAACGAAAGAAGGCCTCGCTTCGTTTCAGCTCTGCCCATGTTATTCAAATGGATAAAAGATATGCTCCTGGAGTCAAACCCAGCACTACTGTGCACACGGCGAGCAGTTTCAAATTGAAAAGTTGAATACTCAAGCGATTCCTGAAAGTTTGATCGAAAAAGGTTGAAAAGTTTTTTAGTTATGAGCGGTTTTCCTTTTCTCCCAGCTAATACCATATAGCAAACAACCCTCGGCACCGACTCGCGAATGTCTGCTTTCATTACAATCCCGCCCAAAACTCTTGAGAGGTTGGTATTCCTGGGCGTCAAGATTAGATGTGAGCGTAAATATGTTATTATTTATCGTAGAATTCCGTTAAAAAGACATTCTTGATCAGCGCATTCACCCGAATATGTTGCTTGAGTCACAATCGCACTAAGTTAACAACATCAAATAGTTTAAATTTTATTACAAAAGACGTGGTCGGCTAGTGCCCTCTTGCTGAGAGGGTAGAGACACCTGAGCTCGGATTTGAGGATGGGCCTCGAGGTATGGGCCTCTAACCCGAGTTAATGACGTTCGAGGGGTCTGCGTCGCGGTCAGTTTTGGGTATGGTCCCAGTTAGTTGGCACAATCCTCGATTTATTTTATTAATCTATTTTTATTTTAATTGATGCTTTTATTTTGCAAATACTATTGCATTTCTGTTAAATAAGGAAAAAATGGATAAATGCATTACAGTATATGTCTTTTTATTTTTACGGGAAATACCCTTAGTTTTTTTTGTGACAGGAGTGGAATTCTCTGTCATCAATATCCCAAATGTCTCGTTGAAGGTTATTTTCAATTTGTGATACGGTTTTTTAAGTGAATTTTACACTAGCACTGAGGTCGAAAGAAGCTTTTTCCTTCCTATGTTAGCCCTCAATCACCGCTATTCACGACGTCCAAAAATAAATAATGCTGGTCAGATTAATTCCAAGGTTACCTGATACGATCACGTTAAGGAAAGGCCAGTGGAGGGGGAGGGGGGAGGGGGGGAGAGTGGTGAAGATAAGGGTTAGAGGGGAGGAAAGGTGGAAAGGAGGGATGAGGTTGGACGTGGGAGGGTGCGAAAGTGGGCTGGAATAAGTGACTGGGAGTGAGAGTGGACACTTGTTGCACGCGTGCCGTTGAGTCTGCCATCAAGTTGCGCATTGTTGGCGACGACTACCTGTTGTAGTGGATTCAGCGCATTCACGCAGCATGAATTCCCTTTTTTTGCCGGAAGAAGCATTAAAAAATTTTTATATTTATCCTATACTGAATTCTGAGATTGAGTAGGGATGTTATCCCCTGTGCCTCAGTGAGGACATCTAGTGTTGGTAAGGTTTACTGAGTTAGCATTTTCTTCACCGTAAATACCCCAATTGGAGAGTGATAAAGTGGACTGGCTTGTTAGCTTAGTTGGTTATAGCACCTACCCGGCAAGTGGGAGACGCGGGTTTGATTCCCGGTCAAGTACAGAATTTTTCTCTTCCTCTAACTTCACATTTGTTGTCATAACATTATGTACGTATGTATTAAGCCGGTCTATGTTTGGAATTACGGCCCATTTTCTAAAATTTGGGATGATACATGTGTATTCACTGGCTTTGAGGAAATTCTATATAGAGATATAGTTTGAGATAAATGCTTCTCGTCCTATTATATTTGCACTCTGATTACAGATTCAATATGGTTAGGGTGAGCAGACTCAAAACGGGACATATTCCAAAGGGCAAAAGCATGATCAGGACAATTTGAAACGTTGGACTGTAAATTCTTTCTGATCCGCAAAATAATATAAATCGCCACTCAAGAAATTCACAAAATTATATTGAAATAATCTACATCTACATCTACATGATACCCTGCAAATAACCAGACTGGTGGGTGGCAGGGGGTGCAGCACACCAAGCCCTACCTAATAACGTCCCTCGTGGGAATCACTCTCCTGTTATGATCCCGTATGGTCCTTGGAAAAAACGAGCTCTGGTATCGCTCGGTCCTACAGTCGATCTCTCGTATTTTATTCTCGTGATCGTGCCTGCCCATGTACGTAGGTGCCTCTAATATTCCTGAGACCTCCTCTAAGAGAACTTCCGACCTAAATTTCTCCAGAAGCCTTAACCTAGCGCTAATTCTGCGATCCTCTAGCGATATCCAATTCAACTCCTTCAAGAGTGATGTGACGCTTAATTTTTGCTCATATTTTTGCTTAACGAATCTGGCTGCTCTGCGTTGGATTCTTTCTAACTCAAGTATCTGCCACTTTTCGTACGGATCCCATATGCTGGAAGCGTATTCGACCTGAGATCTGACCAATGATAAATAACACGTTTCTCGTACCTGTTCTGTGCTACTTCTTACTATTCTGCCTACGAAGCCCAATTTCTTATTAGCTGCGCCTACGATCCTTCGAATATGCATATTCCATGATAGATCACGACAAATGGTGACTCCTAAATATTTAACGTACTCTGCAGATTGGATATTCAATCTATCAATTCTGTACTCCGAGATCTGACCAATGATAAATAACACGTTTCTCGTACCTGTTCTGTGCTACTTCTTACTATTCTGCCTACGAAGCCCAATTTCTTATTAGCTGCGCCTACGATCCTTCGAATATGCATATTCCATGATAGATCACGACAAATGGTGACTCCTAAATATTTAACGTACTCTGCAGATTGGATATTCAATCTATCAATTCTGTACTCCGAGTTTAAGTCATTGTTCTTACTCTTCCAGAAACTCAATAGGGAACATTTGCTCTGATTAACTTCGATTTTCCAATGTTGACACCATGCTGAAAGGGCGTTTAAATCTTCCTGAAGCGATTTTTGGTCATAATTAAGGTATTCAAAATATTTTTACATTATTTATTTTATGTTTGAGACAAAATTTACATAGATGGACTTGAGTTTTGCTTATAATATGTATTTTACTGATAAAAGCATGTAATGTTAATAATTTCATAATCTATACCAGTGGTCGGGAACGTATTGCGGGTCAAATGATATGTTTCTGGAAAATGCGACGTCTATTAGAAAATTTGAATGAAAAGAAAAATCGAACCTGGATGATTATATATAAACTATATTTTATAATTGACTCATGCATTTAAAAAAAAAGACTTTTGTAAATCATCCTGTTCGCGATGGCGGGTCCTCTTTGGCCACTGATCTATACCAGTGGTTCTCAACGGGGGCCATATGGCCCCACAGGGGGCCACGCCGTATTTCTGAGGGGCCACGAGTAAAATACGTAAAGTTGGGGGGCCACTGAAACTTCTGAGTGGGCCACGAAAAGTACAATGCTAGAATAAAATATTACTAAAATATATAAATAAAAATACGGAATTTGGAACGCAGAATGGAATGAAAGAATTTTGGTTTGTTAGGTAGCAGTTTCTTATTTTAATATAATTTATTCTTTTCCATTTTGATACTGTTTTTTCCCATCCTACACTTTTCCGCTATATTTCCTTTACTACCGACAGTCACTATTACCAACATAAATGTGAAAATATTTCATTTTTACTACACTTATTTGGCAGGACCTCTCTCCGAAATAATTTTCATTTCGTCACATTTAGCCGAAAAAAAAACTACTTTTTTGCTCTCGAGTCACGGCAAAAGATTATCTGTGGCCTCAGTTAAGGATTTTGTGATTAAAAATATATGTGGTGACTTGTCAAATCTTGTGTCAAAAGGGAGTAGACAGTTTTCGCACCGAGCCACCGGTGCACCGCCACCGCGGTGGCGGGAAACTGGTGACTATGTGCGAAAGCTGCATTAATTACGATGGTACCACATCTTACACGAGGGCTACCTTCCAAAGACGGCATCCGAAGCCAGAATTAATCTTAAGTTGACAATAAAGTACCTACATACCTTGGATACAGGGCCGTACTGATGAAAAGGCGCATGAGGCGCTAGCTGGGAGCCTTGCCGAAAAGGGGTCTTTCCCTCAAATTTTAATTTTTTTCAAAATTTTGAAATTTTTTCTGCCATAGGCGCTGAATAGAGAATGTGCCAAACGGTCGGTCGGATGACAAGGAACATTCGCGAAAATATACATATTTCCATCCTTACACTATCAACAGCGTTCATGGAATTCTGGACTCACAATGCAGGTCATCCTCGTCCTGCGGAGTTTTAGCGCCTATTTGAGAAAACTTCGCCTGATAACTTTTTGTAGTTATGATTTGCTGAATATAGTGATAGTGCATTTATTTCACAAATATTTAGTGGATAAAAAAATATTGTAAGTGGCCAACGTCGTGAATTTCTTCATCAGGTGTTACCTCCTTTCTTTTCGACATAATTCCAATATGTAAAGCATAATATTTTTACTATAAAGACTATTACAGTGGTAGGATTAGGCAAAAAATATATCTGCATCAAAAATAAATTTCTAAACAATTTAAAATACTCACGTTTAGAAGACGAATGGATCACATTAGAAACGACAACGAAAAGGCAAAACGAAGATAAAGTCACAGCAAATGAATTTATATTGAAATATGAATTGTTACAGTGAAAATATAGTTGAAAAAGAGAAATAATTCAAAAATAATTTTTCTTAACAAATAAAAATCCGTGACTAGAATAGAATTGCAAGATGATGATCTCATTGTATATGTTGAACATTTGAAGCATTTGTATAGTGATATGCAATTTCGGTTCAGCGACCTGCTAGAGATGAATATTCCAGATTGGGTGGTCGATCCATTTGGGGTAAATGCGGTTGATGTTGACATCATATTCCAAGAATGTTTGATTGCGCTGCAGAGTGATATAATAGCTCAAGCTAGACTCAAAAATAGCCAACAGAATTTCTGGATAAGTAGCGAAATTGCAAATAAGTTTCCACAGCTCTGGGAGAAGGCAAAATAGTTTTTTATCGGATTTCCCACTTCTGGTTGAATCTGGGTTTAGTCGAGTACTTCACCTGCTATCAAAAGCTCGTAACCGTGTTGATATCGTGAAAAGAGGTGACCTTCGATTATCTCTGACAACACTTCAACCAGATATTCAAAAGCTTGCTAGTTTGCATCAGCTGCAAGGATCTCACTAAACAAAGTGACAATAATATTATGGTAATATTTTTTGTATTAAATACATTATAAATAAACAATTTTTTGTATTACATTTATTATAAATAAAAAATAGGTATATTATAAATATGGATTATATTATAAACAGTGCAGTTGATAAAGTACCTTTTTTTACCAACTAACAGCGACTATGATAGGCGGGGGCCACAGAGGTGAATGAAGCTCAGAAGGGGGCCACGAGGAAAAAAAGGTTGAGAAACACTGATCTATACCATGCCAAATTCCAAGAAAGAGTCTGACAATGAGTAAATCTTGTAAACAGATTTATTTAATGGAAAATTTTTCTTCTTTCATCATATCCCGATTATTTTCTACTAATTCATGCATTTCATCACATTAAATGGACTTCATCCTCCTTTAGACCCTGAAGAGGTTGCGCAATAGTTTGTAACGTAAGAGTCCGCGCTGTCATTTAGACCGCCTGGAAAAATGTTTACACATTTAAAAACTAAAATAAAAAAAAACAGTTCGCGAGTAGGCTTGGTCTGTAAATAATTGAATAAGTACTACTCATTTCCAAAGACATATAGAAATACAAGCGCCGTCCTACCTGGAGCGAGAGAGCGGAGGGGAGAATTGGCGCGCGTAGTCTGTCGAGCGGACGAAAGCGCCTCGCCAAGAGAAGCGAAAGTTTAACGCAAAAGAATATTTTCATAAAATCTTTTATATGCACTCGTCCGATATTTTTGTGTGTATATATATATATATATATATATATCCAATATTCCAATAAAACGCCACGTAATTTTTTTTACATCTTAACTGTTGCAGTAGAAAATTGTCAGAAAGGTTCTTCGTGTCAAGTGGAATGTAATAATATCTGGCTGCAACCAGAATTGAATATATTTAAAACTCTGATAAGGTCATTGAACAGCGTTTATATCAGGAGAGTGCGAGAGAGAGCCATTCTTTTTTATTCACACACACTCACTCGATATGAGCCTTCAAAACTATTTTTATTTCGCCCAACTCAGAGAATAAAGGTCATGTGCAACTCCTTCACAAATCCTGAGAAGATGTATGTCAACGGAGTAGAGCTCGGAGAAGCCAGCTGTGTTTACTTGGGTCAACTCATCACTACTGATGGTTTGCTTCTTGGAGAAATCAACCGGAGAGTGAAGATGGCATGGAGTGCTTTTGGCAAGAATGCGAACATCTTTAAATCAGATACTGCAGTCCATGACCAATGTGTTCTGACATATGGATGTGAAACATGGACCATGAACGCCAGAATGATACAGCGCCTGCAAACAACACAGAGGAGCATAGAGAGATGCATGTTAGGGATCACCCGAAGAGACGGTTCTGGGTGAATTCGTCGAAAACGAATCATCGAAAACGAATTCGTCGAAAACAAATTCGTTTAAAACAAATTCGTCGAAAGCGAATTTGTCGAGAGCAAATTCGTCGAATGATCAATTCATCGAAGGGCAAGTTTTTCGAAAATTACGAGTTCGTCGAAAATCATATGTAATTATTTCAAAGAAAAATGTTAATGAAAATGATTTTCATTCAAAGTGATTAATACAATCTAGTTGTAATGGAGATAAAGAGCTTGAGACTTGTACTAACGCATCGGAATAATTAGTTTTGAACGGTGATGGAAAACGTTACACGTAAAGTACATAAATAACGACTTGATTTTTGATTACCTTAACGAAAAACGTTAACGAGATGTCCAACATTGCTGTAACAAAATTAGTAACGAAAAACTTATATTTTTACCTTGTTCACACAGGAACGATCCCAGGCGTGGACGGCGACTAAGACTAAATCAATCCAACAAATAGTGAATCATTTCATTGCTGCAGTTGTTTGTTAATTAAAAACTTATTTAATAATTTTAGGTCTTAAAATGAGAATGTAAACGACATAAACAATTCTTATTAAAATTAATACCTTAAACTAGTATCTTATTCCATTAAATATCTAAACATGTGAAAAACAAGAAAATATAAATTATGTTGTTTCTTTAGCAACTGAAAAAAATTCCACCCCCAATAGTTTAGTGTAAATATTTTGATAATATAGGTCATGGCTACAACCAATGAGGGACCTAGAAAAACTGAAAGAAAAGAAAGATGCATCTAGCACGAAGATCGCCTTAGAAATTTGGAGAACAAACCGAAGACCGGGGATACAGAATGGGAGGAAATTAAAAATAGTATCAAAGATACCTTGAATAAAGAGATCGGAGAGCAAGAGAAGGAAATCAGAAAACCATGGATCACTAAAGAAATGCTGGAGAAAATGGACGAGAGAAGAAAATGTAAAAAGGTTAACAGTGAAGAAGGTAGTGTCAACTATCGTCTCATATAATAGCAAATTTCTGTTAGAGTTGTTGTACAGCTTTTGGAGCGTTTTCATTGGTTGAATGGCAAGCCAGTCATGGTTCGCGATATCATTATTGAGGAATATCATTACCTTCGTTACGTAAACTGTTTAACACGAGCCGACACATTAAAAAGTAAGTGCACGAAATTTTATTCGTTTCCCTTATATTAGCAAAGCTATCTACAGTCAGTTCCCTTTACGATGAAATCACAGTAGTGAAATATTAACATTAAATCTTTAAATTAAATTTTTCGTCTTAATTTATTAAACAGATGTAACAGCTATGTTATGTTTTGAAATGTGAATATTAATTTATAACGTTGCGACGAATCATTCGTTGTTGAGAAATTGTATGTTTACCTTCGTTACGTAAACTGTTTAATTAACGTGAGGGGATAGATATATAAGTTTAAAACAGTTATAAAGTAAGCCTACGAAATTAAAGTTTTTTTCCACTAGATTAGAAAAATTACATAAGGTACGGTCAGTTCTCATTATGTCTGTATATTTTTGGCATTGGTAAGACGAACGCAACAGAATTTTAAAAAAGTTCACTTCTTTCGTAAAAAAATTACTACTGTTCTAACGCATTAAAACAATTTTTTTTACATGTTCAGCTGCAGCTTAACAAGTATTAAGAAGCCAACTTTAAATTTAAATTTAAGTTTAAATAGAAAAGTGTCGGAACATTATTTGTTTAAAATTGTGGTGTGTTTGTATAATAAAGACTAAAATAAGATCTTAATTGAAATTAAATGAAGTCAATACAAATTTTCTTTGAGAAAGCGATATTTGGGCTTAGATTTGATATAGGTCACCCCAAGGCCGTGTATTAATAAATACATAGCCTTAGGTCACCCACGGCCGCAGCACCACCCGATTCCGGAAAATGAACTATCGCAGTATGCATACTAGCAACTAAAATAAATGAAACCCATCAACAATGGCTTCGTTGAGTTAATTTAAAGCTTGCTAACCCATTACTGATAGGCCTGTCGCGACATATACAAACCCAATCACCGGACAACGGGGAGGGATAGTTTGGTTCCAACCAGGCGAAGGGCGCGGTAGCGCCCGGAGACGACAACTAAAATAAATATCTGATATGGTCAACACATGACTTTCTCCATATTTGGGGTATAGCTATTTAAATTATTATGAATATCATTATGAGGCAAAATTATCATTTCATATCGTAAAAGATTAGTCGTCCTTATTGCCGTAAATTACGTATATTTTGAATATGTTTAGAGAATTCACCGCTACATGGTGTTGGCGCTGTATACTCAAATTAAGAAAAAGTTGAATATCTCCGAAAGGGATGGTTCTACGAAAATTTGTTTCAAACAAAACCGGGAAGGAATATTATTCTCTACAACTTTGGTGCCCACGAATATTACCAGTAACGACGTTTTTAAGGAGATATATGACGGAAACCGAAAAAAACGATTATTTATAAATAATTCCTAAACAATAACTGCTATGGAAAATTGTGTCAAATGAAAGTTGTACGAAATGACATTCTCTATAATCTTTATATAGAATTGTAGGCTTGTGTCGACTAACTGGGACCACATTTAAAAGTGACCGCGAAGCTGACCCCTCGACCGTCATTAACTCGGGTTAGAGGCCCATACCTCGAGACCCATCCTCAAATCCGAGCTCAGGTGTCTTTACACTCTCAGCAAGAGGGCACTAGCCGACCACGTCTTTTGCAAAAAAATTTAAACTATTTTATGTTGCTAACTTAGTGCGACTGTGACTCAAGCAACATATTCGGGTGAATGCGCTGATCAAGAATGTCTTTTTAACGGAATTCTACGATAAATAATAACATATTTACGCTCACATCTAATCTTGACGCCAAGGAATACCAACCTCTCAAGAGTTTTGGGACGGGATTGTAATGAAAGCAGACATGAATGAATGAATGAATGAATTTCCATATCGTATAAATTCAAATCTCATTCGAAAAAAGCCAAAAATTAGGTTTAACTAATATTTTTCGTAATTTTTTACGCATTTATTCAATTCGTCGTGATAATATTGTGATAAAATCGTGTTTTATATGTCCATGACTATTATTACTCTCTGGAACTTTCGATTATGTGGATTTCATATTCTTTTTGCGTTTTATTGTACATAAAAGTTGGTGTCATTAATTTTTATTTTATTTTAACGTAATACTAAATTCACGCCTACCCGTCACATTTCACGGGAAATTACGCTAGTCACTAATAATGATAGGCAATTTTTTGTTGGTTGTTGGTGATCATATAAAAATGCGATTAACTAGATAAAAAAAGATATAGAAACTCTAAATGTGGCAGGTATGCTCGATATACATATTTTAAGGTGATGGCAAAAAAAATCTCGAAAGAAGTCGACTCCAAGGAAGGCATTTTCATTTCCCATAAAGTAACACGTAAAACTCGGCTTTACGACGTGCAGACTTTCATTCTTTTTGGAATTATAATTAGAAGGAATTGGTATACAATCTTTAGATATAAACCATATAGCAACCAAGCGTTACACCCTCCGCACCGTCTCGCGAATGTCTGCTTTCATTACAATCCCGTCCGAAAACTCTTAAGAGGTTGGTATTCCTTGGCGTCAAGATTAGATGTGAGCGTAAATATCTACATCTACATCTACATGATACCCTGCAAATCACCAGACTGGTGGGTGGCAGGGGGTGCAGCACACCAAAACCTACCCAATAACGTCCCTCGTGGGAATCACTCTCCTGTTATGATCCCGTATGGTCCTTGGGAAAAACGAAATCTGATATCGCTCGGTCCTACAGTCGATCTCTCGTATTTTATTCTCGTGATCGTGCCTGCCCATGTACGTAGGTGCCTCTAATATTCCTGAGACCTCCTCTAAGAGAACTTCCGACCTAAATTTCTCCAGAAGCCTTAACCTAGCGCTAATTCTGCGATCCTCTAGCGATATCCAATTCAACTCCTTCAAGAGTGATGTGACGCTTAATTTTTGCTCATATTTTTGCTTTACGAATCTGGCTGCTCTGCGTTGGATTCTTTCTAAATCAAGTATCTGCCACTTTTCGTACGGATCCCATATGCTGGAAGCGTATTCGACCTGAGATCTGACCAATGATAAATAACACGTTTCTCGTACCTGTTCTGTGCTACTTCTTACTATTCTGCCTACGAAGCCCAATTTCTTATTAGCTGCGCCTACGATCCTTCGAATATGCATATTCCATGATAGATCACGACAAATGGTGACTCCTAAATATTTAACGTACTCTGCAGATTGGATATTCAATCTATCAATTCTGTACTCCGAGTTTAAGTCATTGTTCTTACTCTTCCAGAAACTCAATAGGGAACATTTGCTCTGATTAACTTCGATTTTCCAATGTTGACACCATGCTGAAAGGGCGTTTACATCTTCCTGGAGCGATTTTTGGTCATCCTGACTCGTTATCTCCTTATATAAAACGGTGTCATCTGCGAAAAGTCTTATTTTGCAGCGAACTACCGAGCAGATATCGTTTATATATATCAGGAATAGTAGTGGGCCTATGACACTTCCCTGTGGAACACGTGATGCGACTTTTACCGGGTATGAAGATTTCCCATCAATAACTACTATCTGTTTTCTGTCTGAGAGGAAGTCTTTTACCCAACTCACGATATTAGGGTTTATGCCGTACTTTCCTAATTTTCCTATTAATTTATTATGGGGTACTTTGTCAAACGCTTTTTTAAAATCAACGAAAATGGCATCAACCTGAGTGTTTTTCTCTCCGCATTGTAACAATTCGTTTACGAACAGGGCGAGCTGCGTTTCGCATGACCTACCTTTCCGAAACCCGTGTGGGTTTTTGCTTAGTGAAGAACGACCGTCTAAATAACGTAGAACAGAGCTAACAATTATATGTTCTAGAATCTTACACGATAATGACGTCAAGGAAATCGGTCTATAATTTTCGGGGTTCTCTTTATCACCGCCTTTGTGGATGGGCGTTACGTATGCTAGCTTCCAGTCCTTTGGAACGGTACCATGTGCAACGGATTTTTCGAGTATTATTTTCAAGTAAGCTGCGATTACCGAGGTTAGCTCTTTCAACACGCGCGGGTATGCCCTCCGGCCCGGGAGACTTATTTGGCTTAATCGACTCTAGCTGGTGCGTGATACCTGTTTCCGAGAATATCAAATTTTCCATCGAATTTCCCTCATCATTCAAAGCTGGTTCCTCAAATTCGTTGCTCACTGAAGTAAACGCTTTCTGAAAGTGTTCATTTCACAAGTTCGCTTTTTCCGCGCTGTCATGTACTACATCACCTGCCTCCGTTCTCAATGACGCTATGGTGGAGCCTCTACCATGAACCTCTCTAACGTTCGACCAAAATGCTTTCGGATTTTCTTTCAAATTATTATGCAGAACTTTCTTTTTGTAATCATTCCACGAATTTCAACCGTTACCCGTACCAAATATCCGAACTAAAGCTAAAATACGTCAATAGCTACAAATACCTAGGAGTAATTCTCAGTAGCAATTTGTCTAGTAGAGAGCATATCAAATCCGTTATAGCATCGACAAACAGAATTCAAGGGCTTTCCTCTAGAGTCCTGCGGGGATGCCCCTCGAATGTGAAGGAAATCGCATACTTTTCCCTAATACGACCCATCGTGGAATACTGTTGCGCCGTCTGGGACCCTTTCGAGGAGGGCCTAACTAGAGAGCTCGAAATGGTTCAGCGTAGAGCGGCTAGATTTGTAAAAGGAGAATATCGGTATGATGCGAGTGTATCAGAGTTATTGAGAGATCTGAAATGGCAGACGTTGAAGAGTAGAAGAATTGAATACAAGAGGAAACTATTTGAAAAATTTGAAAGTTCCGAATTCGTTGAAGACGTACGCGGCATAGTCGTCCCCATCTGTGTTAGTGAACGTAATGTTAGATCACAGTGCAGGAGAAAATATCTCGAAATTACCGCTAGAACAGAGAAATACTACCGATCCTTTTTCCCAGACGCGATAAGACAATCCAACAGAGGAATTAGCTAGACTTCACTTGGTGTTGTGACACCCCCTGCCAAACGCTTCTAGCGGCTTGCAGGGTATTTATGTAAATGTAAATGTAAATGTAAATGTAATGACGGATGAGAGGTCAGCTTCGCGGTCAGTTTTCAAGGTGGTCCCAGTTAGTCGACACAGGCCGAATTGTATATACAATAATGATGTTTTAACGGAGAAAAATCGCAAAAACCGAATCGGGTGTCGTATGAACCTCGACTTCCGGTTAACCGGTTTTCCACAAACTAATCAGTTCTTTGTGCTCATGCTAAAGCGTTATATATGAAGTTAGGTAAGGGTATGGCAAGTACTTTGAGTTAGAGCCCCCACAATCACATACACACACGCGCGCGCGCGCGCACACACACACACACACACACACACACACACACACACACACACACACACACACACGCACGCACGCACGCACGCACGCGCGCGCGCACGCACACGCACACGCACACGCACACGCACACACGCGCACACGCGCACACGCGCACACGCGCACACGCACTCACGCACTCACGCACTCACACACGCACTCACGCACACACACACGCACTCACGCACACACACACACCGGACGTCTACCTGGTCGGACGCTTTCTTTCCGCGCTCGTTTTGACTGCCGTTTTCGTGTGAATTTCTGCGGTTTTCAACCGTTTTTTGAGGTGGGAGGTTGTCTTGTTGTATTGTTGTTGTTACTCTCTTTGTTTTTTGATCTGGTTGTTTTGGTTGTTATTGCGGTTTTTGTTGTTGCTCTCGCTCCGAGCGTTCGTTTGGGGCGATCGTCTTTTGTTTTCCTCCGGCCGCTAGTCTCTCCGTTTGCCGGTAGTCGAGAGGGCTATCGCCAGTGTTTTGTTCTGTCCCTCCCCCGGCTTTGGTCGGTGGTCGGTTGGCGATGAGCTCGTCGGAGAGGGGGAGGCGTCGACCCTCTCGGGACTTGGCCTGAGGCCGCTTTTCTCCGAGTTATTTACCGCACTCCCCATTTCACGCTCCTCCTCCATGTATGGTTTACCGGTCTCTGCCGCATCTCCCCCTTACCTACGTGTCCACAGATCCGAAGAATCCGTTGCGGTTCTTAGGCGTGAATGTGGTAAACTTGCCGTTCATTCAAAACATCGTTCTATACCAGATCTCAGTACTCCTGACTTGACTGCGCCTCTTAGCGCACCCATTCCGCAACCGTGTTTACCACCTTCCCCTCCACCGTCACTTTCCTCTCGCGACCAAAACCCGGGAATGTCCTTTGACGCAGTTGGCCCGTTCTGTCAAAAGTCTCCCTCGCCTTCCGCAGGCCTCGCGCCCGGCGTATTACCCGCTTCCCTCCTCCCCCACTCTCCTGCCGCTGCGTCGCAGGTCATAAACCTTCCCATTCCGAGCTCCACCGTCCAAGCTCCTACCGCTACCCGTCTTGTACAGTCGAAAGGGATTAACACCGTTCCCCGTGGTTCCCCCGCCCCTCTCCATAATGCCGCCCGCAGCTATGCCTGTATTGCCGGAGGTAGGTCGGGTAGCGCTCCCGGACCGACGGACTCCGAAACCCCGAGGAACGTTTTTACTTTCGCCACCAAGAAGGTAATGCCTCTGTCCAGTGGCCCGACCAAAAAGACTGGGGTCATCCTCCAAGCGTTGCCGAATACATCCCTCCACGAATACGTTTTCGCCGTGGGAGATGCCCTTGGTGGAGGTGGGGCAATCACCCATGCGACGCGCTTGTCGAACCACCGGATCTGCATCTACCTAAAATCCGAGGATCTCCTTGACCGATTTATGTCCGAACACGGGGGGATAAAGGTCAACGACGCATACGTCACCGCCAGGAGGATGACGACTAAGGTCGACAGACTCGTGGTATCCAACATTCCGCCCGAGTTCCCCAACGCCGACCTCATCGACATATTAAGCCAGGCGATGCGGATCGTGAGCCCCGTCCAGACGCTCAATCTAGGCATCAAACGGGAGGGGTTCGACCACATCGGCTGCTGGAGGAGGCAGGTCCACGTGGTTCGCAGGGAGGGACTGGAAATTCCCGACTCTATCGTCGTTGACCTCGGGAATACCCCGCACCGAATATTCCTTAATTTCGACTACTGGAGGTGCTTCAAGTGCAAGGCGGAGGGGCACCTTTCGAAAAATTGTCCTTCACTGAACATCTTTCCTCCGCTCTCCGAACCTTCCGTCCCCTCCCCCGCGCTTCCGCCCGCGGAAGTGACGGCCACCTCATCCCCGACGGAACAACCTTCCCCTTCCCCTCTCCAAGCCCGAGACGAGCACAGCGGAACATCTCCTTCCTCCGCCCTGTCGCCCTCGGCCCCACTGACCCCGACTCCCCCGATAGCCCTCTCCGGCAGGCCCGTCGTTCTCTCTGCGACGGGTAGTGCGTCCGCCGAAGAATGATGCGGGGTACCCTCCCCTTCGAGTAGGCCAACTACCAAGAGGAAGACCGCGGAGGCCGCTGAGAAAACTTCGCCACAGCGGAAGCGAACGGCCTATAATATGAGGGAAGAAGAGGGCTTGCGGCGAATCGGCGAGATTTTCGCAGAAAAGCCCTCCGTCGCAATGGTGCCGCCGGACGCTCTTTCCACCTATCTGAAGGACGTCAAGCGGAGCAACGATCCGCTTGGCTTGGCCAGGACGGTTTTTAACCCCTCAAGCGCGGAGGACATTTAAATATAATACGTCACGCAGGTCGGAAGAGATTTAGGGAAATTCGCAGTTTTTGCGCGAAATCATATAAAAATTCGTAACTTATTAGATATTTATGGAATTTGACTGAAATTTTTTGAGGGTTTACGTAAAACTATGTATATTTACCTATGTTTTTCACACCATCTTAGTTATTATTATTCGCGTGAAATACGCCTATGAATTCTTTCACTCAATCACGGAAGCCATTTACTCAGTTTTTCTTTATTCAAAGTTTACGGAGTACTTCACAGCTACTGTTTTATCTTGGATTTCAACTTCTTCCCCGTAAGTTTTTCAGAAAAAAAAACCTTCAAATAAGGATTCTTACCCCTCAGCGCCGTCCTGTGTACTGGGTACGCCGCGGAGATTGCTAGCTTTCTTTATTTTTTTGACACAGTAAATTTTCTTAAATATGGGTAACCTTCATAATTTTAAAAGAGGAACCTTTGGCCTACCTATTAAAAACTATTGCCATGGTCTTGTTTACATTAGCTGAGACAAGGGGCGAATGAAACACAGTATCCTTCCCCGTGTATACAAGAAATGACCATAAGTAGCCAGTCAAATCACAGAGCTCGAAGGTCTTGATTCCGAACTTGGAGATGTCTGATAGCAGACAAATGGGGCCTATATCCTCTTCTTACACCTCACAGTTGCTTTCGTGCAAAGATTTCGTTGAATAGGAGCCTTTTTAAAAGCCAAATTCCCCAATTCTCCTATCTACGTGAAAATTTAATCACAAAACTTAACGTATAATAAAAGTAAAAAGAAGGAGAGTAAAAATTACAGAATTAAGCACAATAGGAAGGCCAAAGGTTCCTCTTTTAAAATGTATAAAGGTTATCCATATCTAAGAAGATTTACTGTGTCAAAAAATAAAGAAAGCTAGCGACCTCCGCGACGTTCCCAGTACGCATGACGACCGCATGTGGAGTTTCCGTCCGACGTTCCCAGTACGCATGACGACGCTGACGGGTTAAAGATCTCACTCCTCTGCGGGAGACTTTAACAGCTCTCATCGGTGAGCGGTCCCTTCGGCAGACGGCGCTGAGAATGCGGATCCGAAGGCTGCCCAGAGCCTTTGACCGCGAGGAGGCAGTTGTTTCATACGCTCTCACGCTTTTATGGTTTCTCGCCACTTTTTCCCCGTCCTATTTATTTATCCTATTTATTTATTTCACTTATTGTAATGGCGGGCGAACAGCAGGATATTACAACCCTTACGCTTAACGTCTGCTCCGTCAAAAGTGCGGCCAAGTGGGCGCAACTCTCGGCCTTCCTGAGACGCTGGTCCCCGAACATCGTCTTACTGCAGGAGACCAACGCCACAGAAGCCCCGCTTGCGAACCTCCCGGAGTATAGCGCGTACTTTAACACGCCAAGGACTCCGAGAACCGGTACTGCTATTTTGATAAAAAATAGTTTAAATGCGGCGGTGTTAAATACCACCATCGCCTTCGACGGCCACGTCCAAGAGATGGATCTGGGCTTCGGCAAGATTCCCGAGGTCTTACTCCGGCTAGTCTGTTTCTTCGGGCCCCTCTGCGAGCCCGTAGCGGTAGAAACCACGGAGTTTCTCGACGCCTCCCTGTCGCTTCCCTCTACCGAGGCTGCAGATAGGTGTATGGCAGGGATGCACAAACAGCGCTCCCAGAGCGCGCGCGCCCGCGGGCGCGCGGCAGAGCATATATTGTGGTGATAGCGGGGGAGGGGAAGCTTCCCCTCTCCCTGCACTGTCCTCACTCTTCCCTACTATTATTGTCCTTTTCTAGTCTTATGACGCAGCGACTAGCCTATTGGAGCGTTTTCCCTCTCCACCACCACTTTAAGCTTTCGAGAGGCGCGAATATGAAGTACACCTTTGCCAAATTGCCAGCGATCCGCTCTAGATAGTAGCATGGGAAGAAAGCGTAAACGTGGTAGATCTGGCAACACTGTCGAACTCGGAGCGATGTGAACAGCATAGTAGTATTGTACCAAATATTGACAGATTAGTTCTTAACAAGCACCAGAAAGTGTAAATTAATAAATAAACTAGTGAATGTCTGAACTATAAAAGGGAATTAATGAGAAATTATTGTCATTATTAACGCATTACACACCGGAATAAAAAGGTATTTTTGTTATAACAGCATCATCACCCATCTTAACAATATCCGCGATAATATTAGAAGAACTGGCCGAGCGAGCGAAGATGCGTCCCTAGCTCTCTTCTGAAGTCGCGTGGTGAGGGTAACGCATTCTCTCTCGCACACTGTCTGTCTCACTCGGGCAGAGCGCGTCGTCTCCTCGGACGCGCCCGCGGGCGCTCCGCGCGCTCTCAAGCTGTGCATCCCTGGTGTATGGTGATCGCGGGTGATTTTAACGTCTGCCTGTCGCCCGCGAGGGACAGGTCTTCCGGCGTGGAACGTCACCTGAGGTTCGCTTCGGCCCTGGGCGACTTGATGGGGCGCCACGGGTTGGTAGATGCATGGAGCGAACTGCGGCCCCAGGATGACGGCCACACTTTCCACGGGCATAGGGATGGAGACTCGAGCGCGAGACTCGATCGTTTCTACGTATCTCGATCGAGAATACGTGCCCTGAAGGACATCCGGCTCCTGCAGTCCTTCTCCGACCATAACGTGGTCGTGACGCGACTGGGAATCGTGGACCAAGCTCTACGCACCGCCCCGTGGAGATTTGACAACGCGCTCCTGCAGTCGGAGGAGTACGTAGCACACGCGACGGCGCTCATCAACGCTCTCCTCGAAGACAGCCATCAAGATCCCTCACTGAGATGGGAGAGACTCAAGGAGGAGGTGAAAGGGCACGCCATTATATATAAGCAGATCATCAAGGCCAATTCAAGGTTCGAGGTTAAAAAGGAGTGGTACGAGAGGGAGGGCGAGAAAGTGCTCGAACGCATCGGTTGGGACCAGCTGGTTGCCAACGATCAGCCTTCCGCTGCACACCTGACGCGGTGGGCGGGGAAATGCAGGCCGAGAGAGCTCAAGGAGATAGTCGCAGGTGATAATCTGCTGCGAGATCCTGGCGCCGTTCTCGACTTCGTCTCTCGTCACTTCTCCGATTTAGACAGCGACGACGGAGAAGGCGAATACTGCCCGGTCGGCCCGAGGGACTGTTGTGTGCTCCCCCGTCTATCCGAGAAGGATAGGACTTGGATGGATTCGCCCATCCAAGCGGTGGAGTACACCGACGCACTGAGGAGACTCAACAGGAACAAAGTACCTGGACTCGACGGCCTCACCGTAGAGTTTTACTCGGCTTTTTGGGGGTTGCTTATCGATCCGTTTACGGACATGGCTGAAGCCGCTTTCTCTGCGACGCGGTGATCGCTCTCATAGATAAGGGGAGTGGTGCCAGATCCGTGGAGAATTGGAGGCCGATATCCCTGCTTAACACGGATTACAAGATCCCAGCAAAAGCGCTCTCCGCGAGGCTGTCCACCGTCGTGGCCTCCGTGGTCTCCCCCGAACAGGGCTACTGCGTGCCGGGAAGGAGCATTTTTGACAACATCGCTCTAGTGCGGGACGCGATCCGGCTAGAGAACGAGTAAAACGTCCCCTCGGCACTGCTGGCCCTCGACCAGAAGAATGCCTTCGACAGGTTGCGGCACGGGCACATATTTCGAACGATGCACGAGATGGGGTTTGGCCCTCTCCTCATCGAGAGAATCCGCGCCTTATACAACGGTGCGAGGTGCGTCATCAGGGTCGCCAATTCCCTGACCGGCCCGATCTTCTTCGCGAGGGGGATAAGGCAAGGCTGCCCCATGTCAGGCCAGCTCTACTCGCCGGCGATAGAGTCCCCACGGGGTTGCTCAAGGAGAACGTCAGAGGAATCCGCCGCCGCCACCTGCGACCGCCCTCGTCGTCGCCGCCTACGCCGACGACGTATGCGTCTTCATCGGGGAGGAGGACGACTTCAGCCGCATCTCCCGGGCCTTCGACAGCTATTCCGCCATGTCCGGCCCTCTTTTGAACACCGCAAAGAGCAAAGGGCTGTGGATGGGAAGATGGAAGGACCGTTCGGATGCGCCGTTGGGTTTCGTCTGGTCTCGCGGGGGGCTGAAGTGCCTCGGTGTATGGCTGGACAACGACTCCCAGAACGAGAGGGAGGTGAACAACGGCGCGTTCCTAAGAAAGCTCGAGGAAGGCCTAAACAAATGGAAGCCGAGGGTGGCCCCGACGTCCTTAAGAGGACGAGTCCTCGCGGTAAACAAGTTCGTCGCTCCCAGGCTGTGGCACACCCTGCAGGCTTACACTCCTCCGAGTGGTTTCCTGCACAGCCTGCAGGCGAAGTTGGTCGCTTTCGTCTGGAACGGGGGGAAGCATTGGGTAGACTCGGCGACCGTCACCGCACCGCTCACCGAAGGAGGCCTGGGTCTCGTGGACATTAGTCTGAAGATACGGGCATTTCGCTTTCTGTTTGCCCAAAGGTTTCTCTTTGGACCCCTCGAGAGTCCTTGGAGGATCCTTGCGTCCAACCGACTAGCGAGCTACGGGAGGAGAGGCGAGATCCTTCCGACCTTCCTGGCCCGGGACCCCTTCCGGAAGTCTAACGCTCTTGGTGATTTTTACAACTCGGTCGTGCACGTCTGGAAGGCCCTCAAGGTGGACGCCAGTAGCGTGAGCGAAGGACGGCCGTTTCCGACGGGGTGGCCACCTCCACAACCCCTGCCGAGTTTTATCTGTTTTAAGATTTTTAGGATTTCAGGACTCTGCCGCTGCCGAAGCAGTCCGCCTACAAGGAATTTTTATACGCCACCAAGGGGGTGGACTGGCCCATGAAAGGAGCATGCACGGGAGGCCGCATCAACTGGTTGGGGATTAGGGATTACCCCACACTCTGGCGCGACGCCGATGTCGCCTGGCGATTAACCCACGGGAGACTGGCCGTCGCCAACTTTTTGCATCACTGCGGAATCCGGTCGGAGGAAGCTTGCCCCTGGTGCGCTGGAACGGAGGGGGACTCGTGGCACCTCTTCTTCGACTGCGCCAAGGTACGCGAGATCTGGAGGAGGACGATCGACATGGTATTGTCGCGCACCGGGGCACGCAGCTTGAACGCCGAAGTCCTCTACGGCGGGGTGCAGGGCAAAAAGGGGGAAATGTCGAACGCTGGCCGCCTGGCCAATTACCTGATAACCGCGACGAAAAGCGCGATATACCAGGAATTCACGTTGTTCTTTCGGGGGAAAAAGGAGCACGTGAATTACGCGGAGGTTTCCCAGTTGGCCCTGCGGAAAAGACTGGTGACGGAGTGGCGACTCAGCAAAGTGGAGAACAGGGTAAAACATTTGAGAAGTTCTGGGGGCAGAAAATCCTCCTCTGCACCATGGAAAGCGGCTCACTTGTAATGATCCGCAGAACGTTCGACCTAATAACGCTCGAAGACTGAACGTATTGCACCCATCGGAGCGCGGTAGGTGCATGGGTGCGGTCCACGCTCCAAGATTGCGGTTGCAGCCCCTTTGGCGGAACGCCCTCACCCGGCACTGACCCGTGCTTTGACGGACCGACGATCAGATCTTCCGTAACGGAAAATGATGAAGATGCTTAATAACTAAGGTGATGACGAGAATATAACCCCCCTTACCGTGGCCTAATAATAATAATAAAACACACACGCACGCACGCGCGCGCACGCGCATGCACACAGACATCATTCCGAAAATAGTCTAGACGCGTTCTAGGTACCTCAAAACGTGTATTTCCGTTGAAATCTCGAAGTCGATTTTTTTCGTGATCACAATACTTTCCCATTACTTCCTATGGAGAAAGTAAAAATAAAGCGAGCCGAAGGCTCGCCAATATCCTCTCCATTTATTGTTGCTATATATATTTGGGTAAACATCAATAAGTTTCTAAGGGCATCATTTACTCTTACGCACACTTCGATAGTTAATTTTTCCGGAATCAGGTGGTGCTGCGGTCGTGGTTGACCTATACCAAATCTGTTCCGATATTTGTTTTTATTTGCTTTTGTTTACTGTGTTCCTGATAAACTTTTTACCACAATTAAATGCTTTCGTTGGACACTTTTTCGTATGCGAATTTTGGTTGATATGGTGAAAAAAGTTCACAAGGCAATTGTAAAGCAGTTTTGTTTTTAATTTTAAACATAACATACGCATGCATTCCAAAACAAAAAAATTCCCCGTCCTATGACTGGCGGGTACACCAGTAGACGAATAAACAATGAGTTGAGAAGGGTAACAGATAAAGCTAGGGAAATTTGGATAAAAGAAAAATGAGAGGAAATACAACGGATGGAGGAGTTAGGACGGTACGATATGATGTACGCTAGGGCAAGGGAGTTAGAAGATAAGAAGTCTAGTGGGATTTGTGGTAAAGGAAATACGAATTCAGATGGAAAAATAGTCGCAGAACCAAATGATGTAGCACAGATCTTGGAAGAATACATTAAGAAACTATACAACAAGCAGCAGGATCGATACAAATGGAACAGGAAGAAGAGAATTGCATTGAAGAAGACAACTTGGGACCAAGTATTATGAAAAGAGAAGTAGAAAAGGTGATACTGGAACTAAAGAAAGGAAAAGCTAGAGGCAGCGATGGAATACCGGCAGAGGTACTTAAAGTCATGAGATCGGAAGGACTACAAGTGATAACGAAACTAATTAACAAGATTTACGACTCGGGAGAGTGGCCTCAGGATTTCTTAGATGTAACAATGATCCCTCTAAAGAAGAAGCCAAAGGCAATGCAGTGTAAGGACTACAGAACGATATTCCTACTGTCACACACTTCGAATATCATCACGAGGATTCTTAATAAAAGACTAGGGAAAAAGGCCGAAGAAATGCTAGGGGAAGATCAATTCGGCTTCAGAAAAGGACGAGGAACCAGAGATGCTATCGGTATAATGAGAATCATATCAGAAAGGGCAATAGAGTACAGCCAAGATTGCTGCGTATGTTTCGTCGACTGGCAGAAGGTCTTTGATGGAGTAAATTGGGTAATGCTGATGAGGATATTAAAGGATATAGGTGTAGACTGGAGAGACAGGAGACTGATCAGGAATCTATGCGTGAATCAAGTTGTAAAAGTAAGGTTGGAGAATGCGGACACCAGCGGAGTACATATCGGTAGAGGAGTAAGACAGGGTTGTTGTCTATCGCTGATCCTATTCAATGGAAATACTTTGTACTGCTTCCCAGTTGGGCGGTTGCAAATTCTTCGGTGGGTCGCATGGAAAATTGACAATATTGTAGATGGCCGGGTTAGACTTTAACCTTTTAAGGACCGTAAGAAAACTGCAATTGAAAAATCATTTTTACTTTCTCCATACGAAGTAATGGGAAAGTATTGTGATCATGAAAGAAATCGACTTCGAGGTTTCAACGGAAATACCCGTTTTGAGGTCCCTAGAACACGTTAAGACTACGATGTCTGTGTGTGTGTGGATGTGTGTATGTGCGTGTGTATGTGCTTGTGTATGTGATTGTGGGCGCTCTAACTCAAAGAGTAATGCTATATCGTTACCAAACATCATATATAGCACTTTAGCATGATCAAAAAGAACTGATTAATTTTTAGACAATAACGGTTAACCGGAAGTCGAGGTTTATTCGAAACCCGATTCGGTTTTTGCAATATTTCTCCGTTAAAACATCATTATTGTATATACAATTCTATACAAAGGTTATAGAGAATGTAATTTCCTACAACTTTCATTTGAAACAATTTTCCATAGCAGTTATTGTTTAGGAATTATTTATAAATAATCGGTTTTTTCTGTTTCCGTCAAATATCTCCTAAAAACGTCGTAATTGTTAATCTTCGTGAGGACCAAAGTAGTAGAAAATAATATTTCTTCCAGGTTTTGTTTTAAACAAATTTTCGTAGAACCATCCATTTCGGAGATATTCAAGTTTTTCTTAATTTCGAGTATACAGCACCACCAGCATGTAGCTGTGAATTCTGTAAACATATTCAAAAGTATAATTTATGTCAATAAGGACGACTGTGTTCTTTTACAATTCGAAATGATAATTTTGCATCATAATGCTATTGATAATAATTTAAATATCTATACCCCAATTCATCAGATTTCTTCTTTCAGTGTTCAGTTCTTTGGGTCAATTTATGATTGTATATCAATCCCTATTAATATACATGACCTCTTTCAAGAGATATCGTATGGGACAAATACGTCCCTGTGGGCAGCCGGGTGCTAATCTGCTACATACACTCACGCAAATTTACTCTGGTTTTATTCTACCTGAAGTAATTTTTGAACTAATATATTTCTCACAGTAATAAGTAATAACTACATAAGGTATCAGAAAAAGTATCTATTAAATTTTAGGCAGGAAATTACTAATATTTATTCAACAAAAGTTTCTTTTTTATGTAGACAGGAAAGAACATTACATATGTTACAGGCATTATTTGTTCGATTTTCAACTTTCTATTTGGCACACGTAGCACACCTTTTTCTTTCTTCGCCATTCTTTGATCGGCCATCCTGGACGGAACAGATCTGCGAATAGGCTTACGGAAAATTCACCGAAACACAATTCACCGATTCACAATTCACCGATTCACAATTCACCGAAATCACAATTCACGGAAAAGTAAATTCACCGAACCACAATTCGTCGAATGTAGTATTCACCGAAAGGGAGAGGGAGGGAGGGAGTGAGGGAGAGAGGGAGTGAGGGAGAGAGTGAGATGGAGAAAGTGAGGGGAGGGAGGGAGGGAGAGGTTGGGAGAGGGAGGAAGGGAGGAGGAGAGGGAGGGAGGGAAAGAGAGGGAGAGAGATGGATGGAGCGAGACAGACAGACAAACGACTTTATTAAGGGCGAAATTGAGACTAATAGTCTCTTCTTACATTTAAGATAGACGGGGAGTGAGGGAGAAGGGAAGGAGGGGGTGGAAGGGAAGGGAGGAGGAGGGAGGGAGGATGAGGGGAGAGGGGGGAGGGAGGCAACTATTTTAAGCTTAACTAAAGATATCCCGTCATATTTATTCTATAATAAAAGCCTAGATGTGTTTGTGTATAACGCTCGAGTGGCGCCGCTCTTAAAGAGCGTGAGAAACGAGAAGTAACGCTCGATTGTGGCGCCGCTCTTAAAAGAGCGTGATAATGGAGTACTATTTGTTAAATATGTGTGTAGCTGAGCGTTTTTCGACGTTTTTCAATCGATGAACCAATTTTCCAATTTTTTCTTTGGTGGATCATAACAGTACACAAAAGTTGGTTAATTATACTAACTTTTATTTTTAAAGAATTATGACTACAAATGCAAAACAAAACAAAAGTAAAAACACATTTATTTTCGAAACAAAAAATATATACGAAAGAAATTTTGACTTTATTCCATCCCTGAATTTATTATTAATGAGATACTTGGGCTCACACATTTTTTTAAAAATCTAGCAAAATATTTTTTATAACTAAAATTAAACCTGCGTCAACTTCAAGCCTATTTATATACTAATTTTTTTATTCGAGTGCACACCGAAAATCCTTTTTCACACTAACATGTTGTACGAAATTGTATTAAATATTTAATTACACTCTTTGACAAGGTTGAATATTTATGAACCAAAATTGATCGAACAAACGTTTACCCACGGCGGATAAGGCTTCATTGTTTTTATCTTTAGAGCTGCGAACCACTTTAACGTTTGCGCGAACCACTGTTGGTTCGCGAACCCCTGGTTGAAAAACCCTGGTGTAGCGTAATATTTTGTGATAATTGCTTTGTAATCCTCACTTTAAAATATATTCTAGGAATTATTTCGCTGATTGATTAATTGGTAGTGGCCTACGAACGAGTTTTATTGTTATAACGTTTCATCGGAGTTTGATTTAGGTATCGGTAAGCCTAATATGTATTTTATTTTGATTTGTTTAGAATAAAAGTAGTAATATTTTGTGATAATTATCTTGTAATCCTCACTTTACTATATCGTCTGTATTATTATGCAAAGCCTACTTTATTCTAAATAGATTTCAAATGATTTTTTCTCCTATAAATTCTTCATTGAAAATGATATTTTTAATCAAATTTAAGCATTTGAAAGATAATATTTAATTAAGTTTTGGTGTGTTACCAGTTTACAATGTTGAAATAAATTGGTGATTTGTTTTTGTTCAGATAGTTTTCAAAGGAATTATTCCGCTGATTTATTAATTAGTTAGTTTTTAATTTAAATCTTTGAAAGAGTTTCATTTACATAACGACGGAGAACATTGTTGAGGATTAGAGTCAGCTTTCTTTCATCGTAAGTACAAAGTACAATTTTAAAACAATCATAACGTAAGTGCACGAAATTGAATCATTTTCCCTACGTTATATATGTATACATATAATTATTTCCCTGTCTTTGCACACAGACAATTATATGCAGCATTGACGAGAACAAGGTGGGAGAGTAATATCGAAATTTTATATCCGAAAAAAAAACGAAAGACATTTAATAAACGACAACAGAATATTCACTAGAAATGTAGTATATGACGAAATATTTCATATGTTAAAATGTGCTATGAATTATTTTAAATGCAAATATTAATAATCTATCTATCTATAGTTTTTCCGTTGATATTTCAACGGGAATTACACTAGTAACTTAATATTATGTTAAGAATATAAAATTACGATCGCCTTTGTTAATTTCGCTTAAAGCAGTAGTATTATTCCAAGTACGGCTGAACACACATTACCTGGCCGCATGTTATTATAAACTTGGATGATCATCGAGATACATTCATATATTTGTTTCATAGCTTTTGAAGTTACCTGATATTCACCTGCTGTTGCTGATAAGTAGTAATTAGCAGTTTTCTTTCGACGGCCTGTTTTATTGCGAACTTGTGAAAATCCTAATTAGGTGATTCTTATATAATTTATTCGAGAAGTGGATACTAGGGCCATGTATTCCGTCGGACGCAGGGTAAAAAGTTCTTAAAACACTGACCTATATGAAACCGCATTCGGAAGATCGATAAGGAGGCCATTATGAAGAATACAACGTGTAGGCTGAGGGAGAGGAGGGCGGGAGAGGAGAACGACAGCAAAACGAGCGAAATTAAACGATACGTTATTCAACTGTATCTCTAAAGTCTTTATTCATTGAAGGCTTAACATAATAAGAATAGAGAGTTGGAAATCGGATTTCCGCCTTCATATAGAAGCACTCTGGAATGTTGTAGGTGCGACTCCAGCGCTCGAGCGCGCTCGCTGATTCGTATTTTTTACAGAAACACTTTTTCTATAATTTTCCTATTTAAAGAAATGTAGCCGTGATGATGCCACCGTCCCACGAGCACCTCTGTAGCGATCGCCTCCTGATAGAAAGAAAGCCCTTCTTCCACTAAGCGGACCCTCCGAATCTGCTCGTGGTTGCTTGCCCTAATGGGAGGAAAAATCAATAGAGTTAGCGATTCCACCACTCCACCTCCTCCAACATTCCTCCCCTCCACCACCCCACCCCTACTACCCTCCCCCTCCTCTACCATTCTTCCCCTACACCGCTCCACCTCCTCCTATCCTCTCCCCTGCCCTCCTCTTTCAACTCCCTCCCCTCTTCCCCGTCCCAACTGCCCCCACGTGTTTACGTAGCGTCATCGCATGTGGCACAGTTTCTATAAAGCTGTCATCTGATAATATTTTGTTTCTCTTCTCTTTGGATTATTATTGCTAATAATCTAGTGGTTTTTTAGCTCAATACATTTACTGTTCTAATGTCTGGCAGATATTGAGGGCCATTCTCTTGATTAATTTGTAACATTTCGTGATTTTCTAAACACTACATAATTTTAATATGTAGTATTAGTTTGTGCGTGAATTCATAAATTTTTAGTTTCAGGGCAAGAGGAAGAAAAAAATGTATGAGCCGTGGCTTCAAAACCATTTCACATATGTTGCCTTGTAAAGAGTGGAACATTTCCTGTATTAGAATAAAATAAATTGATAGGCAATATACGTATACGTTCTTTTTTCTCTAAAACTTCTATATTTTTCCGCTAACTTTTAATAAAGGGAAATGCTACGACATAATTTGAAGCTGATGTCAATGGAAAGATTTAGACAATTGGGATTGACTTATCGAGGGTTAAGAAAATATAATCAAAGTGCTGATAAGGAATCCGTGGATTATTATCACCTTTTATCTGCAATGTGAATTTCGTCTTCCTTCTTTCCTATTCTCCCGACGACTCACTTTTCACATGTATAAGATATACTTATTACTTATCAAAATTCTATCCATATAAGAGTTCATTGCCCACCTGTTAGTTACTTCAACTCCTTCATAGAATCGCTTCAAAACTGCATCCCTCTTATACCGAGTTCAAATTCTCTTTCCTCTCTACACGTAATAGAAACCTGTTCCTAATGAAGCTTATTGTTCCCCCTCTTCTCTCTTCGCCTTATTTAAATGTTCATCGTTTTGTTGTTTTTTATTGCCTTTTAGGCTTCCTTCGTTTATCTATGTCAACCCCAACCTTAAGAATGTATATCCAAAGCGGTCGTAGATAAATGCATATCCACCATCTCCTATATATTTATTAAAGTTTGTTAGTTTGTATGTTTGTTTGTTTTTTTGTGCATATATATACATTTCCACACCGTTAAAGCTAGAGTAATCAAACTTACAGCAGGTACTTTCTTCACAAATAGGAAGGCCGTAGGTTATTTTTAATTCCAAATGTTTTATATTAATTGTACAAAAAGCAAAATAACTTTGTATGCTAATGCAATGCCATCTAGAGATGGGTCAGAAAGAACGGAACAGTTCTTTTCGACCTGTTCTGATGCCTAAACTGTTAAATAAAATAACTGTTCTCATAAGCTTCCTCTTCTCAAAGAACAGGTAACTCTACATCTTATCCACAGTGAGAAGGGTGGGAAACGACTACTTCCTGATCCGTAATTGGACGGCGAGTACTGATTAAACTATTTTCCCATATCCTACTATTGATTTGAATCAAATTTGGTGCGATTATGGAGGGCTTCCAGAAATAATTCATACGTGGTTTCTGTTTCTTTCTGCCTGTTTTATTCAAAACGGCGGTCTAGTGAATTCTTAAATACAACGTATCATCTAGAATTCCGATCGGATTTGAAACAAATTTCCCCGGACAACGCCGGGTATTTCTGCTAGTCGTCAATATTATCCGTCCTAATACTAATCCTGGGTTATATGCAGAACGCTGTCTCCACGCTGTTGTAATCTTCATTTTTTTATCTCTCCCATTTCTCCTCTAATCATATTTTATTAATATTTTCCTTTTTATCTTTCTCGTAACCTTTCTATTAATAACGTATTTCATTATGAGAGCTCTTTTTATTGAATAGCTTTCCTTTTTAGCGATTTTTTTACAAATCGCTTATGTATTCACTTTGTCTTTCTGTCTGTCCGTCCATCCGACTGTGCAGACGATATCTCTGAAAAGGTTCGACCAAGAGCAGGGTTTCTCAAACTTTTTTGGCAACGTACCCTTTAGAACTCAATCAATCAATCGAAGTACCCCCTTATAAATAATATAAGTATTACACAAAATAGATTTATTTAAAAACGGACGAGTTTACATATAATAAATAACACTTGTTGAGATGAATGTGGCTGTTTTCCAAGACATAAAGAATAATTCGTTGGCCCGATTGGAACAAGTTAGGAAAGTGTACAACGTATCACAAATGGGTGCGTTTCGTGCAATGGAGTATTAGAAAGAAATTATATACCTGTACGTAATGGAAATAGCGTTTTAAAGTTCTTTACTTCTTCATAAATAATCCATTTTCTTCCTATTTAAAAATACTGCATGCACACGTAAGTAAATTAAACGTTTGTTTGTGAGATTGTTATGTTAACAACAATGAAGTAACCATGTAAGAAGACATTTTTGTTTGATTTTCTCGATAACGGCTACTCCTACGATAAAAATACATAGGAAAGGTAATACTCTCTTTACCAGTTCTACAACTTTTATTTGAAAAATATTTTGATATGGGCAATACTTTACGAGATATGACGAAAATTTACTTTTTTCTCACCAGTAAAGTGGTACCCCTGATTGTCGTATATGATTCATTTTTGCGTTTTTCTTATTATATTTGATTGTAAGTCCTTAATATCAAATTTAAGGAAAATCCGTTTGGTAGAAGACGAGAACGAACATGCGGACGGACGGACGGACAGACCTACTATAATAGGCGCTCACGCTGTAAGCGAAACGCCCCTAAAAACCCTCAACCGTAAGTTAGGTTCGACATACAATTTTTATCTTATTGTTAGTTAAACTCAGAGAGGCGAAAAATCCTGATGCGCCCATGCACGTCGTTGAGACGTCTTTTAGCCACTTTCACAAACTCGTTCGATAATTTTGCCCAGAAAGCTATTAAAGATGCCTTCGAGGATTTAATTTTCAAGTCATCCTCGGTGGAAATATATGTACATGAGGCTTTCTTGTTTTTTTCCTGTTAGATGTGGAATCGGAAAATCTACATAAAATGGATTGCGTCCGTTTCTGGAAATTAATATTGGAATTGTTCCGTGAGTTCTCCCAAATATTCCATTATATCTAATAAATCCAAACTGAGGAATAGAGATCTGTACGTATTTCAGATTCGCAGGTTTGAATTTAGCTGGTTTTACGACTTAATCCGTCAACACATGTCTTGTCCCTTGGTCAGTAGAAGCAAACAAAATACTTAATACGACGCCCTCAGTGATAAGGCTGTAGTTTACTGTTATGTATGAATTCAATGTTTTTAGAGACAAAATCTACTGTATTGTTTATGTGCACACAATTTGTAGAAATTTGTTGTAAAACATATTTTACTAGCTGAAACGCCCGGCTTCGCTCGGGAAGGAGTTTTATTTTAAGGGGAAAAATGCAGTATAGTAGACCACTTACCTATCGCCGCCTCTTCGCCAATAAGAGAATTACAATTTGTTAATTTACCTTAGAAACGTATTCAAATTAATCTATAATAATAATAATAACAAAACCATGGAATATATACCTAACCTAACTTGTGCCGCAAATGGAGAGGATATAACATTGAAATGATATATTGACGAGCCTTCGGCTCGCTTTGTTTTAATGGGCAGACGTCTCCGGGCGCTACCGCGCCCTTCGCCTCGCCCAGAACCAAAGTATCCCTCCCCGTTTTCCGGTGATTGGGTTTGTAAATGTCGAGACCGGCCAATCAGTTTCTGTTAATGTTGTTTTGAAAAATTAAAACAATGAAAATGATATTTGTTCCGTATTTATATTTTTAAGTTCCCGGTTAATACGTATGTAGTTAGAGCCGGCGATAGCTAAGTGGTCCACTATACTGCAGTTTAGCCCTTCTAAGTAGCAAACGATTTTTATTGCTCGGGAAAAACGTTTTTACATTTACATTTACATCCATACCCTGCAAGCCGCTAGAAGCGTTTGGCAGGGGGTGTCACAACACCAAGTGAACTCTAACTAATTCCTCTGATGGACTGTCTTATCGCGTCTGGGAAAAAGGATCTGTAGTATTTCTCTGTTCTAGCGATTGTTTCGACATATTTCCTCCTGTACTCTGATTACGTTCTCTAAAACCGATGGGGACGACTATGCCGCGTACGTCTTCAACGAATTCGGAGCTTGCGAATTTTTCAAATAGTTTCCTTTTGTATTCATTCTTCTACTCTTCAACGTCTGCCATTTCAGATCCCTCAATAACTCTGATACACTCGCGTCATACCGATATTTTCCTTTTACAAATGTAGCCACTCTACGCTGAACCATTTCGATTTCCCTAGTTAGGCACTCCTCGAAAGGGTCCCAGACGGTGCAACAGTATTCAATTCCCCATTCCTTAATTACGCAAGCGATGCTTATAATAACATTTTCCATTTTACATATTGTATTGTAAAGTTTTACCATTAATATAATTACGCATTAACGTCTTACTTAATATTCACATGGATAGAAGCCTTCAAAGCAGCAGTAAAATTATGTGAATTATGTCAATACTAAAACGTAAACAATAAACTGCATCTTGGTTACTGAGCAAATGTAAATAGATGTATCGATTTGTGTTGCGATAAATGTTTCAATGTTAATGGTAAAAGATAACAATCATCTAATAATCCATAAAAATCATTTGACTCACTTTAAAAGTATTCATAGACTATGTTTAGGCATTTAGGCCATCTGTACCCTTTATCTTGGAGTTAGATACTCTTCCTCTACGGCGCGCCACGGCGTGGATATCCATATCTTTGAAGAGGACAACAATTAAGATGCGTAGCTTTGTTGCCGCCTGGAAAATGGTCATCTAAACCGATAAATTTTGCACTTCAAGAAAATTTTCGAGCGATTTAGCATGTAATATGACAAAACATTAACAGAATTAAAATATTCAGTCTTTTATGCGTAAAATAAGTCATTTCCGTGATCGTAAGTTAATATTTAGGTATATTTATGGTCATATCCAAACTCGGCCAGCGGTTGGGTTAATCCCTAAGGGTATATCCAAACTCGGCCAGCGGTCAGAATGGCACCCAGGAAGGAAGATCCAAACTCGGATAGGATATCTTGAATCACACGTATTACTATAGTTGGAGAGCTGAAATTTAATACACAGGTGAATGAAAAAAAATTATCTGAGGAATAAATGCAAAATTGCAACAATGTTTATTTTCTTCTCCTTAAAAAATTATAAACCATTTTACTAACATTTCATGGTTTAAGTACTTCTAAATTAGCTATGAAGCTGAAATTTTTCCTACATGTAGACCTTGCCATATAATGAAAACGGGAATATATAAATTTGAAAATTTTTATTCCTTCGGACGTAATAAATTCTTAAATGTTTAACAAATTGACTAATGTTTACATATTTTTTAAGATCCAGGATGCTGCAAATTTTAAGAAGTAATGTCCCGGTGGTAAATAACATTGAAAATTTTAGAAATATTTATTGCTGTGGCTGTTAAAAATTAATACAATTTAAACAATGAAATTCATATAAATGCATTTCTAGAGGCGCAACATTGACGAAATTTTGCATAAATGTGAGCTATTCGTAACAAATGCTGAAAACCTATAACAGTTTTATAATTATAGATTTTTGGGGTTGTTTATACCCCAATATTGACAATAAGAAAAAAACACGTAAAACGGCAAGAAGATGCAAAGTATAGAGTTTAAAAATTATATGTCGGCTCATACTCGTTCTTTTAGGGTGAGAGAAAATGCTTGCAGAATGCTAGCACACCGTCACTAGCATCTGTAAGAAGAGTGCTTATAGAATGATATATCAGATATGTATAGGATATATGGAGGATATAGGAGGATACTATTGTCTGGCCCAAACTTACGGAGTTGGAGAGCTGAAATTTAATGCACAGGTGAATCAAAAAAAATTATCGGAGGAATAAATTCGAAATGCAACAATGTTTATTTCCTTGGCCGTATAATATTATAAACTATTTTACTAACATTTCATGGTTTAGGTACTTCTAAATGCGATATGAAGCTGAAATTTTTTCAAGAGGTAGAATTTGCCAAATAATGAAATCGGGAATATAGAAATTTGAAAATTTTTATTCAATCGGTCTTAATAAATTTTCAAATGTTTAACAAATTGACTAATGTTTATTTACTTTTTTAAGGTCCAGGAAGCTCCAAATTTTAACAGAGTTAGGAAATAATGTTCCTGTGGTAAATAAAATTGAAAATTTTAGAAATATATATTGTTGTTGCTGTTAAAAATTAATAAATTTTAAACAATAAAATTCATATAAATGCACTTCTAGAGGTGCTACATTGATGAAATTTTGCATAAATGTGAGCTATTCGTAACAAATGCTGAAAACCTATAAAAGTTTTATAATTATAATTTTTTGGGGTTGTTCATACCCCAATATTGACAATAAGGAAAAACAAGTAAACCGGCAAGAAGATGCAAACAGTTGCGTTTAAAAATTATTTGTCGGCTCATACTCTTTACTTTAGCGTGAGAGGAAATGCTTGCAGAATGCAAGCACACCTTCACTAGTATCCTATATATCATTTTATAAGCACTCTTCTTACAGAGGGGGATATACTATTCAAATGAATGGGTGCTTGCATTCTGCAAGCATTTAGAAGTTTAGCATATTTACAATTTAAAATTATTCCCAATGAATTTTGCACAAAATCATATAACCGTATCAATTTTCAACTTTGTAGCTCATTTAGAAGTGCATTATAATTTTATTCGTCGCATAGGACAATTATTTGGCAAAACAGTAGCTAAGATTTCGAATTTCAACGATATTGGATTGGATTGCAGCTTTTCCCGTTTTCATTATTTGGCGAATTCTACAGGTAGAAAAAATTTCAGCTTGATAGCGCATTTAGAAATACCTAAACCATGAAATGTTAGTAAAATTGTTTATAATTTTTACCGGCCAAGAAATTGAACATTGTCGCAATTTTCCAATTATTCCTCCGATTATTTTTCTCGGTTCACCTATGTATTAAATTCCAGCTCTCCAGCTATTGTAGTTTGGGCCAGACATTAATATCCTCCTATATCCTATATATATCCTATATCGTATCATTCTATAAGCACTCTTCTTACAGAGGAGGATATAGGAGGATACTATTGTCTGGCCCAAACTACAATAGATGGAGAGCTGCAATTTTCAGTAATTGTAGATGGCATGGAGAAACCGCCAGAAAAATTGAGATCTTATACCTAGGTGTCATGGGTTCGACTCCAGAAATTCCTAAATTTCCATTTTTTCCCATAAGAAAAGCATTGCGGCATATTTGAAAATTAATTTATGGCACTTTCCGACAAGGTAGAGAATTCAAACTTGGAGGGTAGTTAGATACCCAGGAGTTCTATAGGGAACCGTTATCGCTTTAACCGCAAGTGTCCTGGGTTCGACTCCGGATGACCCGGTATATCTCCCATAAGAAATCATGGAAAAAATGAATTCCTTCATATAGACCAAACAAAGAGGAATAAATAAATGATATTTTCAGGGTTTGTAGATGTCATGAGTATATCTCCATAGTATTTGACAACTCCTGCGTAGGTGTCACCGGTTCGATTCCAGGTAGCCTCAAATTTGAGATAATTTCCCAAAAGGAAATCATTGAAATAGGTGCAGGGCTCTTTTGCATTTAGAATTTTTTGTCGGCTTTTAGTCTTTTTTATTAAATGAGAGAAAATGCATGCAGAATGCAAGCACACATTCACTTGTCATTCTATAAGCACTCTTCTTACAGAGGAGGATATACGATATAGGATATAGGAGGATACTAATGTCTGGCCCAAACTACTATACTTGGAGAGCTGCAATTTAATACCGAGGTGAACAAAGAAAAATAATCTGAGGAATAATTGAAAAATTGTAACAATGTGCGATATTTTGGCCGCTAAAAATTATAAACAATTTTACTAACATTTCGTGGTTTAGGTATTTCCAAATGCGCTATGAAGCTGAAATTTTTTCTACCTGTAGAATTCGCCAAATAATTTTAACGGAAATATAGAAATTTGAAATTTTTTATTCGTTCGGCCGTAATAAATTCTCAAATGTTTAAAAAACTGACTACTGTTTATGTACTTTCTGTAGATCTAGGAAGCTGAATATTTTAACACAGTTAGGAAATAATGTCCCGATGGTAAATAGCATTGAAAATTTTAGAAATATTTATTGCTGTGGCTGTTAAAAATTAAAAACATTTAAACAATGAAATTCATATAAATGCACTTCTAGAGGTGCTACATTGATGAAATTTCGTATAAATGTGAGGCATTCATAGCAAGTGATACAAACCTATAAATATTTTATAATTATAAATTTTAGGGGTTGTTTTTACCCCAATATTTTCAAAACAGATAAACAAGTAATTCGGAGCGGAGATGCAACTTTAAGCATTGAAAATTATTTTTCAGCTTTTATTTTTACTTTACGGTTAGAGAAAATGCTTGCAGAATGCAAGCACACATTTACTTGTCATTCTATAAGCACTCTTCTTACAGAGGAGGATATAGGAGGATGCTAATGTCTGGCCCAAACTACAATAGATGGAGAGCTACAATTTTCAGTATTGTAGATGGCATGGAGAAACCGCCAGAAAAATTGAGATCTCATACCTAGGTGTCATGGGTTCGACTCAAGAAATTCCTAAATTTCCATTTTTTCCCATAAGAAAAGCATTGCGACATATTTGAAAATTAATTTATGGCACTTTCCGACAAGGTAGAGAATTCAAACTTGGAGGGTTGTTAGATACCCAGGAGATCTATAGGGAACCGTTATCACTTTAACCGCAAGTGTCCTGGGTTCGACTCCGGATGACCCGGTATATCTCCCATAATAAAGCATGGAAAAAATGAATTCCTTCATATTGACGAAACTAAGAGGAATAAATAGATGATATGTTCAGGGTTAGTAGATGTCATGAGTATATCCCCATAGTATTTGCCAACTCCTGCCTAGGTGTCATCGGTTCGATTCCAGGTAGCCTCAAATTTGAGATACTTTCCCAAAAGGAAAGCATTGAAATAGGGCTCTTTTGCATTTAGAATTTTTTGTCGGCTTTTAGTCTTTTTTATGAAATGAGAGAAAATGCTTGCAGAATGCAAGCACACATTCACTAGTATCGTATATCATCTGTAAGAAGAGTCGATATAGAATGATACTAGTTAATATGTGCTTGCATTCTGCAAGCATTTTCAAATTTTAGCATTTTTACAAATTCAAATTATTCCCAATAGATGCTGTACATAATCATATAACCGTGTCAAATTTGGAGTGTGTAGATCATTTAGAAATTCCATATAATTTTAATCCTCGTATAGGGCAATAATGGAGCAAAACAGCCCCTAACATTATGAGTTATTACACTCTCAGATTTTTTCCATCTGTTGTAACTAAGAACCCATAATTCTGCCAAATTTATAGTTTGTATCTCATTAAGAAGTGCCTTATAATTATCACACTCGTATGGGGCCGAAAAAGGGCAAAACCAAACATTAAAAATAGGAATTTTTGCAATTTTACAATTTTATCTTAGTTTGCCACGAAAATTCTATAATCGTGCCGAATTTCAAGTCTCTAGGCCCTATGCAGGTGCCTCACATTTTTTGTTCTCGCATGGGGCCGAAAAGGGGCAAAACCGCCCTTTAAAAATGAGAATTTTTGTAATTTCATCTTAGGTTGCAATGAAATTTCTATAACCGTGCCAAATTTCATGTCTCTGGGTCCTATGCAGTTGCATCGCCTTTTTTGTTCTCGAATGGGGCAATAATGGGGCAAAACAGCCCCAAAAATGAGGATTATATCAATATCGGATTTCCTTCATTAGGTGTAGTTTAACATTAACAGCATTAAAATATAAGCCTCTGATTCCCATTAAAAGCTTACCCATATGAAAGGATAGAGCTTGTTACCAAGGAAACCTATTGTTAGACCCAGAAAAATTAGCAATTTTTTGCGATAATAACTATAAAATTACGCTAATTCTACTCGGATTTGCATTCCGTCTTCAAAAATAAGAAACTACAATTCATATCCTATCTGACAGTTTAGGTCTCGAGTTTGTATCTTGACGGGAAGTAATTTTAAAATGCAAATATAAAAACCTCTACACCAATTTACATGTTTTCTTATGGGCAAAAAATGGGGCAAACAGGGGCCAAAATAGCCCCTCAAAATAGGAATTTTGCCAGTTTCCGATTTTCTCCTTTGGTTGTGACTAAAAACCTATAATCGTACCAAATTTCAAGTTTCTGACACATCTGGAAGTGCCTCATAATTTTGTATCCTCATATATATATATATAATATATCATGTGTAAGAAGCATCTATATATTATAGATACTAGATAATATGTGCTTGCATTCTGCAAGCATTTTCAAATTGTAGCATTTTTACAAATTCAAATTATTCCCAATAGATGCTGTACATAATCATATAACCGTGTCAAATTTGGAGTGTGTAGATCATTTAGAAATTCCATATAATTTTAATCCTCGTATAGGGCAATAATGGAGCAAAACAGCCCCTAACATTATGAATTTTTACATTCTAAGATTTTTTCCATCTGTTGTAACTAAAAACCCATAATTCTGCCAAATTTCAAGTTTGTATCTCATTAAAAAGTGCCTTATAATTATCACACTCGCATGGGGCCGAAAAGGGGCTAAGCCACCCATTAAAAATTGGAATTTTTGCAATTTTACAATTTTATCTTAGTTTGCCATGAAAATTCTATAATTGTGCCAAATTTCAAGTCTCTAGATCCTATGCAGCTGCCTCGCATTTTTTGTTCTCACATGGGGCCGAAAAGGAGCAAAACCGCCCCTTAAAAATGAGAATTTTTGTAATTTAATAATTTTATCTTAGGTTGCAATGAAATTTCTATAACCGTGCCAAATTTCAAGTCTCTGGGTCCTATGCAGCTGCATCGTCTTTTTTGTTCTCGAATTGGGCAATAATGGGGCAAAACAGCCCTAAAAATGAGGCTTATATCAATATTGGATTTCCTTCATTAGGTGTAGTATTACCAAGGAAACCTATTGTTAGACCCAGAAAAATTAGCAATTTTTTGTGATAAAAACTATAAATTTACGTTAATTCTACTCGGATTTGAATTCTGTCTTCAAAAATAAGAAACTACAATTTATATGCTATCCGACAGATTAAGTCTCGAGTTCATATCTTGAAGGGAAGTAATTTTAAAATGCAAATATAAAAACCTCTACACCAATTTACATGTTCTCTTATGGGGAAAAATGGGGCAAAAAGGGGTCAAAATAGCCCCGCAAAATAGGAATTTCGACAGTTTCGGATTTGTTCCTTCGGTTGTGACCAAAAACCTATATTCCTACCAAATTTCAAGTTTCTAGCAGATCTGGAAGTGCGTCATATTTTTGTATCCTCCTATATATATGATATATATATCATGTGTAAGAAGCATCTATATATTATAGATATACAAGTAAATATGTGCTTGCATTCTGCAAGCATTTTCTACCGCCCTAAAGTAAAAATAAAAGCTGAAATGTAATTTAAAATGCTTAAAGTTGCATCTCCTCTCCGAATTACTTGTTTTTCTGTTTTGAAAATATTGGGGTAAAAACAACACCTAAAATTTCGTTTAGGATTTTTTCCTTCGGTTGTGGCCAAAAACCTATAATCCTACCAAATTTCAAGTTTCTGGCACATCTGGAAGTGCCTCATAATTTTGTATCCTCCTATATATATGATATATCATGTGTAAGAAGCATCTATATATTATAGATATATCATGTGTAAGAAGCATCTATATATTATAGATATATCATGTGTAAGAAGCATCTATATATTATAGATATAGGAGGATACTAATGTCTGGCCCAAACTACTATACCTGGAGAGCTGAAATTTAATACCGAGGTGCATAAAGAAAAATAATCGGAGGAATAATTGCGAAATTGCAACAATGTGGATTATTTTGGCCGCTAAAAATTATAATCTATTTTACTAACATTTCATGGTTTAGGTATTTCTAAATGAGCTATCAAGCTGAAATTTTTTCTACCTGTAGAATTCACCAAATTATGAAAACGTGAATATAGAAATTTGAAAATATTTATTCGTTCGGCCGTAATAAATTCTCAAATGTTTAACAAATTGACTTATGTTTATGTACTTTCTGTAGATCCAGGAAGCTGAAAATTTTAACGGAGTTTGGAAATAATGTCCCGGTGGTAAATAACATTGAAAATTTTGTAAATATTTATTGCTGTGGCTGTTAAAAATTAAAAACTATTAAACAATGAAATTCATATAAATGCACTTCTAGAGGTGCAACATTGACGAAATTTCGCATAAATGTGAGGTATTCGTAACAAATGATAAAACCTATAAATGTTTTATAATTATATATTTTAGGGGTTGCTTTTACCCCAATATTTTCAAAACAGAAAAACACGTAATTCGGAGCCGAGATGCAACTTTAAGCATTGAAAATTATTTTTCGGCTTTTATTTTCACTTTAAGGTGAGAGAAAATGCTTGCAGAATGCAAGCACACATTTACTTTTATCGTATATCGTATATCCTCCTCTGTAAGAAGAGTGCTTATAGAATGATAGGAGGATACTAATGTCTGGCCCAAATTACTATAGTTGCAGAGCTGAAATTTAATACACAGGTGAATCAAAAAAAATTATCGGAGGAATAAATGCGAAATTGCACCAATGTTTATTTTCTTGGCCGTAAAAAATTGTAAACTTTTTTTCTAACATTTCATGGTTTAGGTACTTCTAAATGCGCTATGAAGCTGAAATTTTTTCGTCATGTAGAATTTGCCAAATAATGAAAACGGGAATATAGAAATTTGGAAATTTTTCTTCGTTCGGACGTAATAAATTCGTAAATGTTTAACAAATTGACTAATGTTTACATACTTTCTAAAGATCCAGGAAGCTGAAAATTTTCACAGAGTTAGGAAATAATGTTCCGGTGGTAAATAAGATTGAAAATTTTAGAAATATTTATTGTTGTGGCTGTTAAAAATTCATAAAATTTAAACAATGAAAATCATATAAATGCATTTCTAGAGTTGCTACATTCATGAAATTTTGCAAAAATTTGAGTTATTCCTAAGAAATGCTAATAACCTATAAATATTTTATAATTATAAATTTTGGGGGTTGTTTTCACCTCAATATCGATCATAAGGAATAACATGTAAATCGACTGGAAGGTGTAAACTGTTGCTTTTAAAAATTATTTGTAGGCTCATACTCTTTGCTTTAGGGTGAGAGAAAATGCTTGCAGAATGCAAGCACACCTTCACTAGTACGATATAGGATATTTACATTTACATTTACATAAATACCCTGCAAGCCACTAGAAGCGTTTGGCAGGGGGTGTCACAACACCAAGTGAAGTCTAGCTAATTCCTCTGTTGGATTGTCTTATCGCGTCTGGGAAAAAGGATCGGTAGTATTTCTCTGTTCTAGCGGTAATTTCGAGATATTTTCTCCTGCACTGTGATCTAGCATTGCGTTCACTAACACCGATGGGGACGACTATGCCGCGTACGTCTTCAACGAATTCGGAACTTTCAAATTTTTCAAATAGTTTCCTCTTGTATTCAATTCTTCTACTCTTCAACGTCTGCCATTTCAGATCTCTCAATAACTCTGATACACTCGCATCATACCGATATTCTCCTTTTACAAATCTAGCCGCTCTACGCTGAACCATTTCGAGCTCTCTAGTTAGGCACACCTTCACTAGTATCGTATATCCTCCTCTGTAAGAAGAGTGCTTATAGAATGATAGGAGGATACTAATGTCTGGCCCAAACTATTATAGTTGGAAACCTGGAATTTAATACCGAGGTGAATAAAAAAAATAATCGGAGGAAAAATTGCAAAATTGCAACAATGTGCATTATTTTGGCCGCTAAAAATTATAAACAATTTTACTAATATTTCATGATTTTGGTATTTCTAAATGAGCTATCAAGCTGAAATTTTTTCTACCTATAGAATTCGCCAAATAATGAAAACGGGAATATAGAAATTTGAAAATGTTTATTTGTTCGGCTGCAATAAATTCTCAAATGTTTAACAAATTGACTAATGTTCATGTACGTTCTCTTGATCCAGGATGCTTAAAATTTTAACAGAGTTAGGAAATAATGTCCCGGTGGTAAATAACATTGAAAATTTTAGAGATATTTATTGCTGTGGCTGTTAAAAATTAATAAATTTTAAACAATGAATTTCATATATATGCACTCATAGAGGTGCAACATTGACGAAATTTCGCATAAATGTGAGGTATTCGTAACAAATGATAAAAACCTATAAATGTTTTATAATTATAATTTTTAAGGGTTGTTTTTACCCCAATATTTTCAAAACAGAAAAACACGTCATTCGGAGCCGAGATGCAACTTTAAGCGTTGAAAATTAATTTTCAGCTTTTATTTCTACTTTAGGGTGATAGAAAATGCTTGCAGAATGCAAGCACACATTTACTTGTATCCTATATCCTATCATTCAATAAGCACTCTTCCTACAGAGGAGATTATACGATACTGGTGAAGGTGTGCTTGCATTGAATAATGCTCTATAGTTCATATTTCTCAAGCAATGAATATAAGGCTAGTTTTATCTAGGCAACTTTAACAACAATCCGATTTTCGCAAAAGGGGTTATAACGATTTTGATCAAATGTCGTACAGTTATAGTTCATATTTCTCATGAAATGAATATAAGGCTGGTTTATTCTAGGCAACTTTAACATCAATCCGTTTTTCTCAAAAACAGCTGCATCAGTTTTGTTCAAATTTCGTACAGTTACGTGAGTTCACGTCTTCAATAATACTGTATAGTTCATATTTCTCAAAAATGAATATAAGGCTAGTTTATTCTACGCATTTTTAACAACAATCCGATTTTATCGAAAACGCCGCTAACGATTTTGATCAAATTTCCCACAATTACTTCAGTTTACGTCTTCAATAATACTGTATAGTTCATATTTCTAAAAAATGAATATAAGGCTAGTTTATTCTACGCATTTTTAACAACAATCCGATTTTATCGAAAACGCCGCTAACGATTTTGATCAAATTTCCCACAATTACTTCAGTTTACGTCTTCAATAATTCTGTATAGCTCATATTTCTCAAAAAATGAATATAAGGCTAGTTTATTCTAGGCAACTTTAACAATAATTCGATTTTCTCAGAAACGGCTCTAACGATTTTGTTCAAATTTCGTACAATTACTTGAATATACTTATTTAATAATACTGTATTGTTCATATTTTTCAAAAGATGAATATAAGGGTAGTTTATTCTTGGGAAGCTTAAACAAAAATTGGGTTTTCTAAAAACAGGGTCATACGATTTTCATTTTCTAAAGATAACTAAACGACGCATTAGTACGTATATGGGAAAGTTTGTACAATGTATGTTGTACCGATTTTTTCCTATGCAATGGTCGAGCTTTCGTTCGCAAACTGTTTTTTGTTATTACTTTGTCATTCGACGTATCGAGAAAGTATTGTTTTCGCGAAAAAATTCGACCTCTAGATTTTTACGGAAATACACGTTTTAGGTGTCGCTGAATTCAAAAAATCTGTACAACATACATTGTACAAACTTTCTCATATACGTACTAATGCGTCGTTTAGTTATCTTTAAAAAATGAAAATCGTATGAGCCTGTTTTTAGAAAACCCGATTTTTGTTAAAGTTGCCCAAGAAAAAACTAGCCTTATATTCATCTTTTGAGAAATATGAACTATACAGTATTATTGAATAAGTAAAGTCAAGTAACTGTACGAAATTTGAACAAAATCGTTACAGTCGTTTCTGAGAAAATCGAATTATTGTTGAAGTTGCCTTGAGTAAACTAGCCTTATATTCATTTTTTGAGAAATATGAACTATACAGTATTATTGAAGACGTAAACTGAAGTAATTGTGGGAAATTTGATCAAAATCGTTAGAGGCGTTTTCGATAAAATCGGATTGTTGTTAAAAATGCGTAGAATAAACTAGCCTTATATTCATTTTTGAGAAATGTGAACTATACAGTATTATTGAAGACGTAAACTGAAGTAATTGTGGGAAATTTGATAAAAATCGTTAGAGGCGTTTTCGATAAAATCGGATTGTTGTTAAAAATGCGTAGAATAAACTAGCCTTATATTCATTTTTGAGAAATATGAACTATACAGTATTATTGAAGACGTAAACTCAAGTTACTGTGCGAAATTTGATCAAAATCGTTAAAGCCTTTTTCGAGAAAATCGGATTGTTGTTAAAAATGCGTAGAATAAACTACTCTTATTTTTTGATCTATGTCAACCATTTCTATGTATACTCTGCTCAGTATGGTAAAATGCCTAAGTACGAGATTTCATTCATTTTCGTTCAACCGTCTAGGCTCCAGCGCCAGTAACAGACAGACAGAGAGACGGCATTGCGAAAACCACTTTTTCGGATTCAGCGACATCTAAAACGTGTATTTCCGTAAAAATCTCTAGGTCGAATTTTTTCGCGAAAACAATACTTTCTCGATACTTCGTATGAGAAAGTAAAAAGTGGTTTTCGCAATGCCGTCTGGCTGTCTGTTACTGGCTCTGGCGCCTAGACGGTAGAACGAAAATGATGAAATCTCGTACTTAGGCATTTTATCATACTGAGCAGAGTATACATAGAAATGGTTGGCATTGCTCAATAATTAAGAGTAGTTTATGAATGCATTTTTAACAACAATTCGATTTTCTCAAAAACGGCTGTAACGATTTTGATCAAATTTCGTACAGTTACTTGCGTGTATATGTACAATAACACTACATATTTTATTTTTTTCAATGAATGAATATAAGGCTAGTTTTTTCTTGGGCATCTTTAACAAAAATTGGATTTTCTAAATATAGGCTCATACGATTTTGATTTTCTAAAGTTTTTACAATGTATGTTGTACCGATTTTTTCATAAGAATAGCTGAAAATCACTCAAAAACTATATTTTCCTTTACACTGCGTAATTTTCAGTTTACAAAGATGTTTTACATAATCTCCTGGGAGCAGATCGCACAATTCGGAGAGGGTTTAGCCTCTGTCCATTCATTTCCTGTTTGCTGGATACATGACCTCGGCGAGATTGATGTTCCTGGCCTTTGACCAAGATTCCTTTCTAGCGAGTTGATACTCTGAATAATTCGACAGGTGGCAGGAGAAATATTTGTACGCTTATCTTATAGGGTGTTCACGGCGCAATTTTTATCACAGAGAGCGATTGAGAAGAAAGTGTTCTCTTTTCTAAAATTTCGCTTTATGGTTGTAATATCAAAAAGATTTCGAACATTATTTTCTATTGGTCATTTTCGGAATATCAATATAGTCCTCTTCCATTATTCCGATTCATTTTGAAAATTTCATAGGGACACGTATCTTACTCTTTCAAATGCTTCTGTTAGTTTTACGAATGTGGAATCTCCGAAATATTAATATTTCAGATATTTAATATAACGACGTTTTTTAAGCAAGTAATTACATTTTCACGAGTTTTGTTGTTGTTGTTTAGTTCTACCGCTTCCTTCCAGCGTAATCAGACCCTACTCCCTCCCTCTTCCCCCCCCCCCCCTCCCTCTTTTTCTATCTAACTTTCGTCCTTGCCATCCTCTGCCCCAGCCACGGGTGGGCAGTAATCGCATTAAGGGTTCGGAAGCGGAAAGGTTGGGCTGCAAACCGAAGGCAAAACGTGGCGAAGGGGAATGCTTATAACTGGAAGGATAGCCCTGGAGAAGGCGAGAGCGAAAGATTGCGTTGGGAGGTGGGTGGCAGGGGGTGTAAGTTAGGGAGATGAAATGTTGCGACCAAGGGAATAAGGAAAGGGTGAAATGGGAAGGATAGAATCAGAAACCAAAAGCTAAGGTTGAATAGAGAGAGATAGGGAGAGAGAGAGCCAAATTGAAACGTTGCAGAGAGTTTATTTTGGAGGAGAGGAATTTTGTCGGAAGGCGCAGTTTTATTTTATTCGTTTCTGCAGGATTTCTTTGGTCGTTGTGACGAGTAAAATTCGTTGTTAATACTTTTCATATGGCAAAGGGGGATTGCAGAGACCTGAGAACGTCGATGAGAGGGAAGAGGTGTCTGAGAACCCTCTTAATGGGTGGTAAGATTTAAGCGGATTACTTAGTGTTTTGAGCGGTAAAAAACGAACCGAAACTGGAAACGCAATCGACGGCGTTTCGCGTTCACCTTGGTTGACTGGTCACGTTATGCACTGTCACACCATTGATCAAGGGTGAGCACCGCGCTCACCCATATTTTAAAATATTTTTTCTTCAGGTTCATTAGAATTCATATCTCCATAATGGTTTTCACATTCTAAGTGTCTATAAGTAAGTTGAACTCGACCAATGCTTTAATAAAGGTATTCTCCACCCAGAGATCCGAATGCGAAACTATTTAACCTTCGAGGGTGCTCAAAATTTTCAACCACCCTATAATTTACTTGGCTATGTGTAAAGTGTAATGCTCCGTGGTCTGTCTAGGTACATGCATGCATTAACAGAGGTATAAGATAGGGGGCATAGACTTTCGCTATCCTTGAGAGGGAGAGAGAGAGAGAGAGGGAGAATGGGAGAGAGGGAGGAAGGGGAAAGAAAGGGATAGAGGAAGAAAAGAAGACCGAGGAAGAATGGGAAGAGTTTTAATTTAATTATTTAGTCATGCCCACCCGTAATTTTTGATTGGAGTTTCCACATTTATAATCATAACTAGGGAATTTTAATATGGCAGTTGCCATCATGCTTTCCACAACGCATTGCTGTAGCCATTTAAATCGCCAACGCCCATTGGACATAAACTCAGCCAGCACCATTTGTTTTCTGTTCTATACCATAGTGGTAGTAGTACTACCCTCTACCATGCACATGTGATATTGTTTATTGTCGAAGAAACCTGCATTCACGAGGATCTAAACCCGAAACTTTGCAACGTTAAGCCGACGCGCTAGCAACTATTACACTTGCTTTTGATGAATATATTTTTGTTTCCACTTCAATTAAAGTTGCAAAGAAACAGAAGAAAGTCGTGTTCCCGAATCGAATTAAAGAATCAACATTGAGGAATTGTGGATACGATTCAGAAATGTCAAAAAGGAACATTAAAGAAGATCCAGAAAGTATTACGAGGAACATCTTTACCATCAACGTCCTTTCATTTTGGAAGCCGCAATTTAGTTGAAAGGGCAGAAGGAATAAGGAGATGGGGCGATAAGGAGAAAGAGGGAGAGGGAGGGAGAGAGGGGGAAGGAGATAGGAGGGGGAGAGAGATAGAGAGAGATAAGGAGAAAGAGATTGAGAGATAATGGGGGGAGGGGAGAGGTATGGCGAAATGAAGGAGGGGGGGAGGGGGGAAGGAATAAGGAGATGGGGCGATAAGGAGAAAGAGGGAGAGGGAGGGAGAGAGGGGGAAGGAGAGAGGAGGGGGAGAGAGATAGAGAGGGATAAGGAGAAAGAGATTGAGAGATAATGGGGGAGGGGAGAGGTAGGGCGAAATGAAGGAGGGGGGAGGGGGAGAGAGAAATGAGACAGATAGGGAGAGAGATGTGGAAAGTGGTAGAAGAGAAAGTGACGGAGTTGGTATAGTATAGTATATACTATTATAAAAGAGGATTAAATGCGTCGGTGGCATGTTTCTTTGGCAAAGAGCAGGAAAGGAATGGCGTTGAGGGGAAGAGAAAAGGTCGAGGAGATGCTGGGAGTCACTCGGGATTGCGGTTTGTTAGAGAGCCCTTGGACTGATAGGACACGTGAAAACGACTATATAGCAGGGCTTCTTCTTTGCTGCATTTGAAATGGCTTTCGAACGGTTTTTAATAAAATTACTGATATTTCGGAGATTGGTTTTTCTGTTGATTTTTGCATTTCGATGCATTGTTTTACGGAAATGTTTATTATAATTATGTAATTGTGTAATTTTAATGTATGTATGTTAAAAATCTGATGTGGCCAACACATGACTTTCTTCATACAGAGCAATGAATATGATTGCTCTCGATATCAGTTTCTTCAGGAATAATTATCACCGATTGCACTCGAGAATAATTTTAAAACATTTTCAACAGTCTTTATTTTTAAAAACAATAAGTAAAGAAAATTATAAGCTCTTTCTATGGATAACAAAATATCGAAGCGAAATTAAAATTACCTTTGGCAGCATAAGCAATGATATGAACAATTAGAAATATTTAGCATTGCAACCGAAACAATCGTGTCACCTAGCGACGTATTTAACAAATGTAGAAGAAAAATCAAAATATATCTTAAACTATCAGTTTTCTGAGAATACGTTTCAAACAAAACTTGTAGAAAATTACATTATCTATAACTGTTGTAATAACAACTATTTAGAAAAATTGAGTCAGAAAGGAGATATTAAAAAAAAAGGAAAAACTACTATAATAAACACCCACCTCCGTTGGATTAGTTTCAGCCAAAATATTTTCAAATAACAATTTTAAATATAAAGTTTTGTGCTAATCTGATTATTGGTTTTAGAGGTAGAGGGCTTAAAAGTTCCTATCACATACACACACAGACACAGAAAATGGTCGAAACGTGTTCTAGGGACTTTGAAAACGTGCATTTTCGTTGAAATCTCGAAATCAAGTTTTTTCGTGTAAACAACACTTTCCCTATACTACGTATATAGAGAAAGTAGAAAGAACAAAACAAAATGTCTCAAAGATAATACATTCATTTATAAATGAGGTAACGGATTCAAGTGGAAATTTTTAAAATTTATCATCATTTTGCCTGATATCTCTGTATCAATCAAGTCAATTCATTTGAATTCATTCAGATTAAAATGTTATAGGATATATTTCGTTCAGCTGAATAATCTTGCAACACCAACGCAGTACCTGTACCGTTCCATCGTATCCTACGTGTCCCAATAACTCCTCTTTCAGTGATTTATTTTATATCTTCTTGCCTAAACATCCACCTTTGCACTGTTGTTCCTCAAGCTTTGTTCTCTCGTTCGTAACGAGAAAGCAATAACCTGCATATGTTCTAGGAATACCAAATCCACCCCATCCACAAAGGCGCTGATAAGGAGAACGCCGAAAATTATAGACCGATTTCCTTGACATCATTATCGTGTAAGATTCTAGAACATATAATCGTTAGCTCTTTTATGCGTTATTTAGATGGTCGTTCTTCGCTAAGCAAAAACCAACACGGGTTTCGGAAATGTAGGTCATGCGAAACGCAGCTCGCCCTGTTCGTAAACGATTTGTTGCATTGCGGAGAAAAAAACACCCAGGTTGATGCCATTTCCATTGATTTAAAAAAAAGTGTTTGACAACGTACCCCATAATAAATTAATAGGAAAACTAGGAAAGTACGGCATAAACCCTAATATCGTGAGTTGGGTAAAAGACTTCCTCTCAGACAGAAAACAGATAGTAGTTATTGATGGGAAATCTTCATCCCCGGTAAAAGTCGCATCAGGTGTTCCACAGGGAAGTGTCATAGGCCCACTACTATTCCTGATATATATAAACGATATCTGCTCGGTAATTCGCTGCAAAATAAGACTTTTCGCAGATGATACCGTTTTATATAAAGAGATGGCCAAAAATCGCTCCAGGAAGATTTAAACGTCCTTTCAGCATGGTGTCAAGATTGGAAAATCGAAGTTAATCACAGCAAATGTTCCCTATTGAGTTTCTGGAAGAGTAAGAACAATGAATTAGACTCGGAGTACAGAATTGATAGATTGAATATCCAATCTGCAGAGTACGTTAAATATTTAGGAGTCACCATTTGCCGTGATCTATCATGGAATATGCATATTCGAAGGATCGTAGGCGCAGCTAATAAGAAATTGGGCTTCGTAGGCAGAATAGTAAGAAGTAGCACAGAACAGGTACGAGAAACGTGTTATTTATCATTGGTCAGATCTCAGGTCGAATACGCTTCCAGCATATGGGATCCGTACGAAAAGGGACAAATACTTGAGTTAGAAAGAATCCAACGCAGAGCAGCCAGATTCGTAAAGCAAAAATATGAGCAAAAACTAAGCGTCACATCACTGTTGAAGGAGTTGAATTGGATATCGCTAGAGGATGGCAGAATTAGCGCTAGGTTAAGGCTTCTGGAGAAATTTAGGTCGGAAGTTCTCTTAGAGGAGGTCTCAGGAATATTAGAGGCACCTACGTACATGGGCAGGCACGATCAAGAGAATAAAATACGAGAGATCGACTGTAGGACCGAGCGATATCAGAGCTCGTTTTCCCAAGGACCATACGGGATCATAACAGGAGAGTGATTCCCACGAGGGACGTTATTAGGTAGGTTTCGGTGTGCTGCACCCCCTGCCACCCACCAGTCTGGTGATTTGCAGGGTATCATGTAGATGTAGATGTAGATATCATGTCTCAATCCCTCCACCTCCCCGTCGCTAAGTACATTCACCCCCTCTCAATTCATCTCCCCTCTCACCCTCTCTAATAGTCCTCTCCAATTTCTTCTCCTGCTCCTCTTCCAACCTCCATATTATGCTTAACAGAGAGGATATATGATAGTAGGAGCATTATGTAAACTAGTCAAATACCCGTTACTACGTAACTTTAAATCAAAATCTATTTAAAAAATCGGTACAACATACATTGTACAAACTTTCTCATATATAGGTACTATTGCGTCGTTTAGTTATCTTTAGAAAATTAAAATCGTATGAGCCTTTTTTAGAAAATCCAATTTTTGTTCAAGTTGCCCAAGAATAAACTAGCCTTTTATTCATTCACTGAGAAAAATGAAATACTTAGTATTATTGTAGATGTATACTCAAGTAACTGTACGAATTTTGATCAAAAAGGTTAAAGCCGTTTTTGAGAAAATCTGATTGTTGTTAAAAATGCGTAGAATAAACTAGTCTTAATTATTGAGCAATGTCAACCATTTCTATGTATACTCTGCTCAGTACGATAAAATGCCTAAGTACGAGATTTCATTCATTTTCGCTTTACCGTCTATACTCCAGAGCCAGTAACAGTCAGACAGACGGCATTGCGAAAACCACTTTTTCGGATTCAGCGACACCTAAAACGTATATTTCCGTAAAAATTTCCAGGCCGAATTTTTTCGCGAAAACTACTTTCTCGATACTTCGTATGAGAATGTAGAAATCATGAATTTTCTTTATTAATTTTCAAAAATTTCTTTATAAACTAGTCTAGTACGTCAGAATGTTTTGTTGTTACTCTGCGTTTTGTGTTAACGTTGTTACTTTCTTGCCTTTCTGCGAAGGTCAAGTTATGTCTAATTACTATACGCGCTCTTGAATTTTTACCTCTTTCATTTTGCCTCTGTTCTAGTGTTAAATTTTCATGTCGCTTTCTCTGTGCTTCCGTTCGAACCATTTTCCTCTTTTCTGGAGTTAAGTTGCGACGTCTTTTTCCCGTTGACGTAGAAGATCCTGTATTATCCATCTCTCCTCAAAAGTATTCAATATCGAAAATATCTAAAATTTAAATTTTAAATCAAAACAAAAGAATTTTGATACCGTGCTTACCGGCATTACTATTATATTTATTAGAAATAAAATATGTTTTATTATACCTGTGTGTATCTTGAATACTCTTTTCCAAATCGCACTCTTAAATACTTTGACTGAACCAATAACAATTATGTAATCTGTTACATGTGTCCATTTTGATATGCCGTTTTAGTTTACCTATTTGTTATTCGGTGTTGCTAGTGACTTGTTTATTTATTTATTTATTCTGTCACCATGCTTCTGGTTGCTATTTGGCTTCGGACATCACTCGACAAATTATAAAATGATTATCACCAGGGTCCTGGCTCTTACATAGCAGAGTGGGGACCGTCTGAGGAGCCAATGAAACGTGGTTCGTTGACGTTGCGGCTTTGTTGATTCAAATCAGTTGAAGCCGGCTGAAGCAGAGGAAGCAGTTTTACTCGTTCGAGAAGGTCTAACGTGTTAAAAAGTTTTGTTGAAGCAGTTTTATTTTTAAATTAGAAGTGAAAGTATGGTTGGCACGAAGTGCTGTGACTCCTATTGCCGCGAAAAACTGGTTACTCGAGTTAGGTAAGTTTTTTGACAAATATCAAACATTCTTTTAGCAAAATTAATACTTTTTTACGAGAAATGTACGTATTTTTTCGAAGTTTTCATCCAGCAAGCCTAATATTGGAAAGAACACCAATAAAAATGTGTTTCTGATAAATTACGTCTAAATTTAATTTAACGATTTCATTGTCTCAAAAGTATTCGTATACGTTGTTTGATTGTTGTCCGACATAGTCGTTACAGTATACAATGTATATTCATGTTCTATACAATTTACAACAATGTATGAAAGTAATACTCAAAGTATGCAATAAATATGGGAATGAACTTTAATAATCGTGTGTTTCTGATAAATTACGCCTGAATTTAATGAATTTTAACGATTTCATTGCCAGAAAATTATTCGTTTACATTGTCCATTTCTATTGTTGTCCGACATAATCTTTACAAACCTTCTGCAAATTGTCCTGATCGTGTATTGTGTTGATTTCTCCATACACAAGTGTGTCATCCGCGAAGAGTCTAACTTTACACTTTATATTATCCGCTAAATCATTTATATATATATCAAGAATAACAGAGGTCCGGTTACAATTCTCTGAGGCACGCCGGAAGTCACTTTGACGACGTCTGATGAACTCCATAGAGAATTACTCTCTGGGTTCTATCGAAAAGAAACGAGGCGATCCAATTTACAATTTTCTCATTAATTGAATAAGCCTTTAATTTTTGCACTATTTTCAGGTGAGAAACGGTGTCGAAGGCTTTCCTAAAGTCTAAAAATACTGCATCAACTCCTATTCCTTTATCCGCTGCTTTCACAATATCTTGTGTGAGTAGAGCTGAGTCTCCGGAGTTTCTATTAAGCGCATCTTTGCCTTCGAGAAATCGCATTATTAAGCTACCTATAATGTGCTCGAAAACCTTACAGAAGATTGACGTCAACGATATAGGGCGGTAGTTCTCCACTTTTAATTTACTTCCCGTTTTATGTATTGGTGTAACGTGGGCTGTTTTCCATATCAAAGGAACTACACCCTCATCCAAAGATTTTTTGAATAGAAGCTTAAGGTACGGAGTTAATTCGTTTGCTAACGAGTTTATAATGAATGCAGGTATGGCTTCAGGCCCTGGCGATTTTCTTTTGTGGACCTGACTTAGTAATTTGACGATACCGCTTTCGGATATTTCTATGTCGCTCATATTTGAGTCAATACGAGTAGGGAAATCAATGAAATCACCGCTGTCGATTGTGAAGCAATTTTCGAAGAACCGATTTAACATGCTAGCCTTAGTAAATGAATCGTGTACACTTTCACCGTTGTCTGTACGTAGAAGAGGTACTGTGGACTGACCTCCTCGAATTTCTCGCATGTACGACCAAAATTCTTTCGAGTCGTTTCTGAGTGAATCCGAGAGTGTCGTGGATCGGTAGGCATCAAATTCCTTACGCGCTTCGTCTCTTGCAGATATACGACTATTTCTGTATATTAAATACTCGTTCGCGTGGTCCCTACCAACTTCTTTAAGGTGCTTTATGCGCGCGTGATGCCGTCTTTGTTTCTTGAGCAAGACACGGAGTTTCGGTTTCACACACCGCGGGTCCTTGCGATCACGAATTGCTTTAGTTGGGACAAACGTTTTTAGCCCTTCTCGAATGATTCGCAAAATTTCCGTCCAAGAGTCATCTACGCTGTTACTATTCGCAAAATTGTTAAATATCGCTATTTGGTTTGTAACATAATTTTTTAAACCTTGGAGATCTGATTTCCTGAAGATATAGACTAATCGCGTTGGCTTATATATTGTCGCAGGGGTGTATTTGAAGTCGGCAATTACTATTTTATGGTCACCTTTCTCCATACGTAGTAATGGGAGAGTATTGTGTTCACGAAAAAAATCGACAGAGATTTCAACGGAAATACGTTTTGATTTCCCTAGAACACGTTTAGACTATTTTCGGAATGATGTCTGTGTGTGTGTGTGTGTGTGTGTGCGCGCGTGCGTGTGTGTATGTCATTGAGGTCGCTCTAACTCAAAAAGTGCCTGCCGTATCGTTACCAAACTTGTTATGTAACACTTAGGATGAACACAAAGAACTGATTAGTATTTTGACAATAACGGTTAACCGGAAGTCGAGGTTTATTCGAAACCCGATTCGGTTTTTGCAATATTTCTCCGTTAAAACATCATTATTGTATATATAATTATATACAAATTTTATAGACATTGTAATTTCCTACAACTTTTATTTGAAAATTTTTATAGCAATTATTGTTTAGGAATTATTTATAAAAAATAATCGGTTTTTTCGGTTTTCGTCAAATATCTCCTTAAAAACGTTGTAATTGGTCATCTTCGTAAGGACCAAAGTTGTACAAAATAATATTTCTTCCAAGTTTTGTTTTGAATAAATTTTCGTAGAACCATCCATTTCGGAGCTTTATTGATTTTTCTAGTATACAGCGCCTCCACCATTTAGCGGTGAATTCTGTAAACATATTCAAATATACCTAATTTACGGAAATAAGGACGACTCTATTCTTTTACGATAGGAAATAATAATTTTGCCTTATAATGCTATTTATAATAATTTAAATAACTATACCCCAAATATGGAGAAAGTCATGTGTTGGCCACATCAGATTTTTTGTTCTTTTTATAGGGTGGACGTAGGACAGAGGAGGTCTTGGAATAGGGCGGGAAGTAGTGTGCATAGCCTTTCAGCCGCTCTTTAGCGTAGCCTTGTCATCTTACTTAGTACCGGTTCCATTTTAGCTGCGTTGTCGATTTCTTGTCGATTCGCAATGGGATGTGCTATCGCTTGACGTATGACGCGTCTTTTCGTCCCTGCGATACTGTAGAGGAGATAATTGGAACGGGGCCTCATAGGGATACCCTATTATACCCTATTATCGGTCTGATGAAACTCTTATAAATGTGGAGAGCCGTTTCTGCCGAGACGCTTTTGCCTCCTGCCCTAATTCTCGCACTCATGCGTCGGCTGATTGTGGCGGAGACTTTCCTCGGGTGTTAGATTAGATATGGACTTTATTTAGAGTAAGATTGAGACTAGGAAGTCCCATCTTTCACCTAACCGTCGTCATGATACAAATATAATATTACTAGCTGGGGTAGCCGGTGTTGCCCGGGGAAATTTATCATTTGACTTTACTCCTTTCTCTTGCAGCCTTGGCTTGTGATTGACTCGCTTCGCTCACAGTTGTTATAACACCTGTGGTGCAATGAATTCAACAAATTAAGCAAAAACATGGTGTAGCAAATTTTGCTTTATTTGCATCATAAAGAATCAATCATCAATCATTTTCATCTCTTCTGCAATCCTACCAATCTTAATGAGAGATAATTCCTGCTTATCCAGCCTGCCAATCATATCATTCCTATCTATCCTACTGAAGAGCTTTTGGATAGACAACATTGGGGATTTTGCCAGTTGATGCTAAGATAAATAGGTTTTTGGATGTTCCAACTCGGAAGCATGCAACATAGAGCCGGCCATATGAGAAGCAAGGGGTCTTCAGATTGATACCTGCCAGTTGCAGTGACTGTCCCTGAGCTTTGTTAATCGACATCGCAAAGCAAAGCTTCACAGGAAACTGGATTCGCTTGAATTGGATGGGATTATCTGTCTGGATGAGGGGGATCCGTGGGATGAAGACATCTTCCCCTTTACCTCAGCTAGTCATGATAGTTGCCTGGATAACATTTCTCATCACTTGTTTCACGTAGAATCCGGTGCCATTACAAAGCCTGGGGGGGTGTAGGTTGCGCATCAACATAATGGGGGAGCCAACTTTCAATATCAAGTTGTGAGCAGGCAACACGAAAAATATGCCTCGCTTTCTCGTTATCCAAATATAAATTCGCACATCTCGAGAACGAAGTAAGATATCTGAATGAATCCTTCAGTTGCTGTCGATTTAATCCTTCGTCTGCATTTTATAGGAGACACTTTGAGTGTATCTCTAATGGATCTTTAATAGAACGTAAATTAAATGGAGACTCATTTTTCCATTACACCGACGTAAATATTTTCGTCGGGTATGGATACATAATTTTTTATTTAACTAACGGCCGAAGTTATTCAAATTCTGTTACATTCTTCAACGAGTGGAGATATGGAGAAATATGCATTAATTTTCTCAACAATGTGAGTACAGCCATGTGTTCGTTATCATCGTTGACATTTCAAGAAAAAATCGTAAACGCGCGCGGCGAATTTTCGGAAATTTAGGAATTTTTCTAGTCGAACCCGGACACCGAGCTGACAAGTCTCGGTGTTTTTACAGTGTACTCTATACTTTACACTATTCCAAAAAATTTCAGCTCTCTATTCCATATGGTATACACGGTATGGTAGTTTAAATTTTTTTGCGTGTAATTAAACGGGGAATATTCCGGACGAAACCCACAAACCCGCAAACACGCACACAAACACAGACTTTGAGCTTCATTAAGAAAGATATACTAAAATTAATAATAATATAATACTAATATAATACTGTTAATATATATAGTTGTGTGGAGAAAATAAGAACTATTGTATCCATATAAAAAACACACTGAAGGAAAACCCCCACATAGAAGGGGGTGGGGGGAAAACCTGCTAAACCTACTAATTGTAAGATTCACTAAACAAATCCTCATATGTTGCACTATAATGTATAGGATAAACAAACACAAAAGGAAGAAATAGAAAATAGAACAAATATATGCACTACAAGATAGCACCCGAACAATAAGGGGTGCGTGGATCTTTGAAATCTACTGAAATTCTCTAAAGGGAACGCAGTAAAAGAGTAAAGGAAAAAGAAATGAAAATAGAGGGAAGAAAGAGAAAAAATCAAATAATTACACTACAGGAAAACACCCTTCCAAGAAGGGATGTGTATAAACCTACGATACCTACAAAGATACATTAAAACAATCAACAAATGAAGTTAAAACAATAAGTCTGAGAAAAACAAAACACACACACACATATATGTGTGTTTGTGTTTGTGTGTGTGTGTGTGTAAGAAGTGTCTATATATTATAGATGTGCGACGTAAGCTCTCACCGATTTTCTCTCAATTAGATTAAAATCTAATTAAACCATTTATTTTAATGTTCCACCGGCGGCGGCGAATGCAGCATACCGTATTACTCAAGTCTTCTGCTCTCACTTTCTTCCATGTCTCTCTCTCTCTCTCTCATTCTCTCTCTCCCTCTCTCTCTCTGTCTCTCTTTCAGCTTCTCTCTTTCTCTTAGTTGATGGGAGGACCGCTCAAAAGGCAACAATTACATTACGGGCGCAATGGCTCTTTTAGAGGGATGTCAAAGGTAATTTTCGAAGGGTATTTCCATGGAACGCGGCATCCTCACGCCGCGGCATACACTTACTTAGCAATGGAGGGGGAGGGAGAGGTGGCTGCAGGGCTATGGACGAGGAGGAGAATGAAGTATCGATTGGATTTTTGTGTTTTTCCTCGGAAACGTTTCCTTCGATTTTTGCTATTAAATATTCATTTTCGATAAAAACATACTTGCATTAACAGCGTGAAGAATTGAATGTATTATTATAAACCGTTTTATCAATTGTATTTTAATATTCTAAAGTTTCCGAAGCTAATGCTAATATTCTAACTGTAACATTGATTTTAATTTTGACAATATGAAATTAGTTATCGGGACTGCATACCATATTCAATTGTAAAATTCACTTAACCACTGAATAATTATTCTATTGACCAGCATAAGGTAGTTATACTTTTATATACTAATATGGAATTCCCAAGACAATTGGGTGACAGATTGCACAGATTCCCTAACAAATCTCACTTGCAGCTTTATAAATCTTATCGTGTTCTCCGATCGTGCTTGGAGAAACGTACTTCTATACATGTCCTCGCTACAATCAGTCTCACAAATGTTATCACGAAGGACCGTTCCTCCCGCTATTCGTGGGTGTTTCAGATATTCTTACTACTTCTTCAGCATATATACCTATATATATATAAATATAATATATATATATATATATATATATATAAATACTACGGAAGAGGAAAGGTAGGTAAGGATATTTAGGGCAACTAGGTGTTGAAGGAAACCCAGTGAACACTTACCGGAAGTAGAGCCGCTGGGATGTTGGAGAGACATTTCTAGAAGTTATTGGAGCTTTCGGGATGATCCTTTCGTCAGCACAAGAGAGACTGTCTTGTGCTGAAGAAGGGATCATCCCGAAAGCTCTAACCTCTACAAATGTGTCTCTCCAACACCCCAGCGGCTCTACTTCCGGTAAGTGTTCACTGGGTTTTCATCAACACCTAGTTTCCCTATATATAAATATATATATATACATACATACATACATATATACAGGGCCATGTCCAGACCTTTTGCCGCCTGAGGCGAGATATAACATGGCCCTCCCTTAATTTTTTTACTAAGTAATTTTACTATATGTTTAGTCGAAAACGATAGTAAATAATAAAAATATATTTATTCAAATCCATAATCACTTATATTTATGAAAAATCTCAACTATACATAGTTTAATTTTCATAGCATTTGAGTCAGAATCTATTTTTAAATTTTCTTTGGGATGAATGAAAAAATTATTTTCTTCGTGGTCTAATTGCTTATGCTTATGCCGTACTCTTAGTCTTTCTTCTGTAACAAACACTGGATCAATTTCTAGTTCTTCCGCGATTTTTTCTGCTGTTACTATTATGTCGTTGGTGGCGCTACTCTGGTAATAGCTATCCTGACCCTAGTGAGGAGCTCCAGCTGAGGCGACAATCCTTTCCTAATGTACCATCGACTTCTACCACAAATCCTTTCGCTGTAGGAATACCAGGTGTGCCTCCCCTTTTTCTCACACTTACCGAGTCTTGGAAATCCCAAATCTTTTTTGAATCGGCTTTGTATAGCTTTTCCAAAAATTACCTTTCCTTACCCCTTCACGCTCTTCCACCTACGTTAACGTTCATATTTGCTTCTAAATGGTACCAAATTCAAATACTGAAACAATTTCTCCAAATAATGAGAGAATCACTGACATCTACTTCTTCATTGAATTTTAAAATATCTTAAAATGAAAATACGAAGTTGGGCCTTTGACTTAGGAATGCGTAAATAATTGAAGTTTTGTTTTCTTACTGCTAGAATAAATATCGAATCTAATTTGGCTTGTAAATGAACAGAAATATAGGAATTATTGAATGATCATTCAGAAACGGGACTGAGTATTCAATTATAATCATATGTACGGCGAGTCTTATAATTTTCCTTCAAGCAGATATTAAATGAAATGTTAATATTTGTAATTATGCAACTAATTTGTTCAATAATTTCGTTATGGGATACATCTACAGAAATGCATTAGCTTGTCTCACTCTATCGATGAAAAAAGCCGTGTATGACATACCACTAAATTTCAATAGTTGGGGGGCGCCACAGAGATACCTTGCACCCGAGCGCGAAACACTCTAGGCGCGGCCCTGATCAGAAGCTATGAAGAAATGGTTGGCATTGCTTAATAAGTGAGGGAAGTTTATTCTACATATTTTTAACAACAATTTGATTTTCTCAAAAACGGCTCTTAACGATTTTGATCAAATTTCTTACAATTATTTGAGTTTATGTCTTCAATAATTCTACATAGTTCATATTTATTAAAAAATGAATATAAGGCTGGTTTATTCTAGGCAACTTTAACAGTAATTTGATTTTCTTAAAATCGGCTCTAACGGTTTTGATAAAATTTCGTAACGTTGCTTGAGTATAGATCTGCAATAATATTACATATTTCATTTTTCTCAATGAGTGTATATAAGGCCAGTTTATTCGTGGGCAACTTTAACAAAAATTGGATTTTCTAAAAACCGGCTCATACGACGCATTATTATATGAGAAAGTTTGTACAATGTATGTTGTACCGATTTTTTAAATCTTTTTAGGATGGTTGCCAGAATTTATTTCATAAGAGCCGAGATATATTGCGCCTTTATTTTTGTAACAAAGTCGTTCACTCAACCATGCATGGTTAGGCTGAGGGTTTCTTCTACGAATATGCTAATGTACAACGCATGGTCAACTCAATATAAAAACGAGTTTTTGCAGCATTGTTTAAAAAGGAATAAACGATATCGAAAAAATCATGAATATACATTGTCAGCCCGAAGTATCATATTTTGACGCCCGGTCAATCAAACAAACAGCGCCCCCTTTTGCATATAAAAATTTCACAAACATACCGTTAATTTTTATTTTCAACTGTACGCTTTGTTGTAATAAATACGAAGTTGCCGCTTCATTAATATGTGATTCACTTGGAATAAAAAAGAGAAATTTGCAATAATGGATAGATATATAAAAGTCGATTAAACTCTCTAACTATATTGGGGCCTCGGGCTTTATGAATTTATTTTGATAGGTTTTCATTTTTGTCAAATTTTGGCGCCACCCTTCGAGAGGCTCCTGAGGCGGTTGCCTCGCCGCCTCACCCATCGGCATTGTATATATATGTATTTCTCTATGTGTTTCCACTGTGCAGGGAATTTATTATGCATAAAAGAGCGATTTGAAATATTGGTAATTGCTGGCAAAATGCCGCAGAATATTTTTCTCGGTAAGGCGATAGATTTATGACTGTCCAGTCAGTTTATTCCAAACTTTTTCGAAGACTTATAATTGTGTAACGGCTTTAAATTTGTCTAAGCATTGATACAAATGCAGGGCGATAAGACTCGCATGCTAAACTGTTTAAGAGATATGTTTTATTTATTGATACACACGGTTCACAGACATTCCATCCAAAGGCATTTCGTCCAAAGGCATTTCGTCCTAAGACATTTCGTCCAAAGAGATTTTGTCCAGGGACATTTCGTCCTTAGACATTTCGTCCAAGGACTTTTCGTCCAAAGACTTTTCGTCCAATGTTTATTTCGTCCAACTACATTTCGTCCAGAGAATAGGGAGGGGGGAGGACGGGTTGGGGGGGACAAGTACACTTTATCAGATATAGGCGATATGGGTATCTATCGACCCGGAATTAAACACTGATTTAATAAAATCGTAAATTAAAACGGAAAAAACTCTGGCAGTGTAGGGGGAGGACGGGGAGTGGGGAAAAGTACCGCATTATATTGGCGAAAAAATCAGAATGAACCATTGGAGCTCCTTGCAACCAAAATTAAGGAAAAAATGTCAGATATGCTTAAAAATTCTAAATACTACTCCGTTCAATTGGACTGCATTCCTGATTCGAGTCATCAAGAACAAATAAGTTTAGTAGTTCGTTTTGTTTTTACATTCTCATTTACGAAGTATAGAGAAAATACATATTGTATTCATAAAAAAAATCGAATTCGAGATTTCAATGGAAATACGCGTTTTGAGGTCCCTAGAAAACATTTTGACTATTTTCTCGATGTTGTTTTGCGCATGTGATAGGAATTTTTCGAAAAACCGATAGTTTGTTAGATATTTTGATCCCTAGAACACGTTTAAACTATTTTCGGAATGATGTATGTGTGTATGTGCCTGTGTGTATGTATCATGTGTGTATGTGATTGTGGGCGCTCTAACTCGAAGAGTACTTGCCATATCATTATTAAATTTCATATGGTATGAGCACAAAGAGCAGATTAGTTTTTGGACAATACCGGTTAACCGGATGTCGTGGTTTATTCGAAACCCGATTCGGTTTTTGCAATATATCTCAGTTAAAACATCATTTTTGTATATACAATTCTATACAAATGTTATAGAGAATGTAATTTCCTACAACTTTCATTTGAAATAATTTTCCAAAGCAGTTATTGTTTAGGAATTATTTATAAATAATCGGTTTTTTCGGTTTCCGCCAAATATACTATATATAATTTCTGAAGTGTCCGTCCGTCCGTCCCCCCCTCTATCTCGAAAACCGTTTGCCGTAGAGATTTGCAGTAAACTGCGTTTTGTTTCTGCCGGCCGGGAGGTCCCTAGAAAACTATTCCCGGGTTCGATTCCAGGAGATAATTATATGTTCCCATAAGTTTATACGGAATTTTCGAGTTTTCAGAGTGCAAGATTTTTTTCCTTCATCCGTTAAAATACCGATTTTCTCCGTTTTTGATTTATTCGACAGCTAAAACTCTAAATTATCTTATTCTTGCAATATTTATACCCTATTCGGTCGAAATTTTTGGAAATACACAATTGTTTTCGAAATTTTACCGATTTTTTGTTCTCCTTCGGGACGTTGCCAAGTCGACCTTAATTGTTGCCCCTGATTCAATTACCATCAATTAAAGGTTCATATTGACGTAAAAATGGAATCCTTAAGTTAGTAAGATCATTAAACGCTACATTTTTGCTTTAATTAAAGTTTCATTGTTATAAATATAACAATGGATGAATTAATTAAGATAATGATTTAACTCGAGAACATTCAGTAAGATTATTTTCTGTGACTAGGACGCGTTTATCGTAGATTTTTGTAGGAAAGCATATTTATTTTTTTAAATATTGTATCTGAGTATTCAACCTTTTGGAAATACCAAATGTGTTTGTTTTCGTGTCAGTGGAAATACGCGTAAGACTCTGCCATTTCATTACGAAGGCTTTGGTGAGGAGGAATCTTCCTAAACCCCGGTGTTCATACTCCGCATTATTCTACAATCAATTGTTTCAGCGCTTACTTTTTTAATACTTTCGCCTGGCTTAAGTGGATAAATAATTATTTTTTTGTGGCGTCGTTTTAAAAAGAGTTATGTTTTGTGACTGATTAAGTGGGTGACATTTCCTGTAAATTACAGAAAGTTCACATCTTTCTTTTCCCAATATTTGCTTTCTTTGAGGTGTTAAGACCCAGTTTGACTTCCGGTCTTAGCAGTTCTATTCTTCTGTTTCCTCATTTCACATCACTACAGTTTATGCCTGTCGCGTAAGAATCTTCCGATCACTAATCATTTCAATTTAATTACTGTGCCGCATCAATTTACTCTCTACCATAACTTATAAAATATGTAAATTTCTGATTACCTACGGGTAACATTTTTTTTAATATGCGCACACTGCCTTTCCCTCAATGAGATTCTAACACGCAAACCTTACATTGGGAGTCAAATATCAAAGTGTCCTATACTGTATAAATTCATTGGTAGGGTAAACTATGAATTATTAACATCAACTTATTTCACAAACTTATTAATTTTTTTATGAATCAATTTAAAATTAAACGCGCAAATTTTGCGTGGGCTCAGCTAGTCCTATATATAATTTTGGAAGTGTCCGTCCGTCCGTCCCCTCCTGTATCTTAGAAGCCGTTCGTCGCAGAGATATGCGGTAAACTGCGTTTTGTTTCTACAAGATAGGCGGTCCCTAGAAAACTATTCTCATTTTCATAACGTCCCGGGTTCGAATCCAGGAGCCAATTATATGTTTCCATAAGTTTACACGGGATTTTCGAGTTTTCAGAGTGCAAGGTTTTTTTCCTTCTTTCGTTTAAATATGTAAATATGTACCGATTTTCTTCTTTTTTACTTTATTTGACGGCTAAAACTCTATACTATCTTATTGTTGCAATGTTTACATGTTAAACGGTCTAGATTTTCTGAAATACGCTATTGTTTTCGAAATTTTACGGATATTACGTACTCTTTCCGGGCGTTGCTAAGGCGGCCGTCATTGTTGCTGCCGATTCAATTAATACCAATTAAGCCTTCAAATAGGTGAAATAAAAGCGTTATTTGCTTCGCATTTTTGTTTGAGCATTGAAATTAATGATGCATAGCAACATAAATATTTACGGGTAATTATTCTGTTGACTTCGTATGGGAAGCTTTTCTAACGATTTAAAGCGGTTGAATCTTCCCAATTTACCTTTCATCGTTTGAATGCTAAAATCTTATCTCTTTGTAAGTAGAACCATTATACTATACATCTGTAATGTTTATTAACGCAAATAGACACGTATAAATTTTAAATTAAAAGAGAATAGGGATATACGTTATTTTTTAACACATTACATGGTTATCTTCTCTTCATTGATAATCAAATTAACCGATTGCATTGATTCTTACATAAAAAAGGGCATATTTTTCAATAATAAGAAACAAAGAAAGTTATAAACATAAATGTTCGTGATCAATTACTGTGCAGCAGTAATATCTCCTCTAATATGACATAAGTGCATATTTCTGACCGACTTATGGGTTATTCTCCCGAACGGATGTGGAAAAGAGACGAAGACTTAACACAAAATGTGATGTGGCCAACACATGACTTTCTCCATATTTGGGGTATAGTTATTTAAATTATTATGAATAGCATTATAAGGCAAAATTATTATTTCCTTTCGTAAAAGAATAGTCGTCCTTATTGCAGTAAATTAGGTATATTTTGAATGTCCGGGTGGACAGTCGGGTTCCGGCATAGGGGTAAATATATTTTTCGGTTCAAAAAAATTTTGAGTTTCACTGGTGTACAGCAACATTTTCGTGCTAGCACTAGTATCTCATGGAATTTGTTTCTCGACACTCTCCTGAAGTTTCTTGCGTATTCATCCATAAATTTATTGATTGTGATATCATTAAAATAAGGTAACCTGACACAATAGATATATTGATAGCTAAATAAAGCATATGAAAATCAAACGCGAATTCAGGTTACAAAAGAGCCGTCATCGGTAAAGTGACCAGATTTTCTAGATGTCAAATCAGTACATTTTTTATTTTTTATATTCATGAAAGAAAACTACCAGATTTTCTAGATGTAAAATCAGTACATTTTTTAATATTTCTTATATTCATGAAAGAAAACTACATTTCAATATAATACTTCATATATATTGAAATTTTATACAGTATACATAGGTATATAACATTATTGTTATATATATTGGATACTCTTGCTGAAGTCGATAAGAAAATTTGTTTTTTCTTCTATTTATGGCAGGGTCTTTAAATATAATTAAATAATAATATTAATAATCTATTCTGAGAATAATGTTACTTTACTAAACAGCATTAAAATATTATACTACTCACATGACATAAACAATCATAACTATTATTGTCTGGACGACATTACTTTGGAATTGAGACTTATAGTTGTAGAGAAGGGGTGGGGGTTTGGAAGGAAAGACTGAAAAACTCCCCTCCCTCACAGCCAATCATAGGTGTAGGGGAGGTAATGTTTGCTAGGGGGAACTACACAGCGTTGCCGCAAGTCCTCTTTACACATCCTGGCAACATCGCACCCGAGCCACCTCAACCGTCAATCCCACAGTAAATGAACTAATTAATTATAGATTTTTTCTTCTTTTACAATCAGTACAACTTTATAATTCAGTACAAAATTCAGTACAAAATTCAGTACATATTTGAAATCAGTACACAATCTCTAAAATCAGTACTGTACTGATTAAATCAGTACGTCTGGTCACTTTAGTCATCGGTGGCATTCTTAGACATTGAATTATAAAAGTTTTTAATTAGGATATATTATTGTAAGTGTCGACGACATGAGTCCATTTCGTGTAGCTTCCGTTATCACCAAGCAACACTTCTTCGTTTAAATATCCGTCATTATGACACAATTTAATGGACATGTAATTTATTAGTCAATAAATAATTTTTATAGTTTTATATTCCAATTTATTAAATTTTCGCATTAAATATAAGGAGGATGAGGGGGAGATATGCAGTTGCAATTCGGGAATAACGTGTATTGTGCTTTTAAGGTTTAGTGTTGTAATCGCATTTACACGAAGAAATAAAACGAGATTTATTGTGATTCGCGTTCTCAAAAACGGTAACTGTGATGACATTGTTACGAATATAAGGTTATCAGTAATTATTTTTCGTTTTTTATCTTCTTCAGGGAGAAGAGGACTCAAGGAGTGGGATCGTCCATGAAAATGCCGGCCAAAAGGTAGAATTCTAGAATTTTCACGGCTTCCTCCCAAAAAGGTACATTTTGTAGCGCGGAATGCTGTTTTATATTGGCGAATGAACTTCGACGACTGTGAGCTGCGCTATGACAACGCGAAACTACTACAAGAATAAGAAACTACCGCAAATGGTGATCTATCGACGGAATATTTTCATTGGATTTCGAATCGTCACGTAAGATTTGACCAGACTCTCTGTTCCTGACTTACGACTCTAATGCGTTCCTGAAAATCACATCGTAAGTCGAATTTAAATTTCCCGTAGACTTAGATGTGCATTCATAAAGTAACGCCTGTTCATCATTTACGGGAGAACGGTTGGTAGCACTGCATAGCTGTTACGTAGGCATGTAGTGGGGATAGAATTCTAACCGCATACCACGTGGCAACTGTTTCCCTCCATTAGTTCGCTGCCAGTGGCGTCGCTAGTGTGACGTGTTTTTGATACTACCGTAAATCATTCGAAATGAGTGAATTTACAAAGGAAGAACAGCGTGCTATCATCAAATTTCTTTATGCGAAAGACGAAAAACCGTGTAATACTCATCATCAACTGTTAGAAATGTGTGGTAACTATGTGCTGGATGAAAGTAACGTTAGAAGATGGGTAAAAAAATTTCAAGAAGGCAGGGAATCGACAAAAGACGAACCTCGTTCTGGGAGGCCAAGCGTTTCAGACAACATGAAAGAACAAATTGAAGAATTCATTGTGCAAGATCGCAGAGTGACAGTTGAACACCTTTCTGAGAGATCTGGATTAGCAATAGGAACAGTTTATAAAATTATCCATGACGATTTGAAAATGACCAAGATGAGTGCTAAATGGGTGCCACGACAATTGAATGATGACAAAAAACTGGCTCGAATTGACGCTTGTCAGAATCTTCTGACGAGATGGCAGGCAGATCCAAGTTTTCTCGAGTGCGTCATCACTGCAGATGAAACATGGATACCTCTTTTCAACCCTGAAACGAAGCAGCAATCGAAACAGTGGAAACATTATGATTCGCCACCTCCCAAAGAGTTTCGCACTGGTCCGTCAGAAAAGAAAGTTCTGTACGCATTTTTTTGGGACAGCAAAGGGATTATCCTCGCATATCCTATCCCAAAAGACACAAATATAACTGGAGAGGCCTACCGAAACATCCTGCGCGATCACCTTTTACCAGCGGTTTCAAAGAACAGGCCGCATATCTTGGGAAAAATCATCTTGCTGCCAAGGATGCCCTAGGTTGTGTCCTACAAGAAGTAGTTAATGGGAGTCCCAGTTGCCTTCTAATGGTGAGACGCAGTTCCTTAGGTATATTCATCATCTCACTTCGACGCATCATGTGCTATTTTACGAGTTCTTTTCCAAGGGAGATAATCAATTCCCGACGCTATGGATATTTTGATTCCCTATTTAATCTAGTGTATATGATGTGGGAATTGATGGAGGCACTATCTATAATCCTAAACCAAACAGCGAATGGCACCGTGTGGTTCTTCTTCCGGTTCTGTAACTGGCACATTTTTGGTCCAATGTATCAACTCCGACCTTTGATAAATTGTAAAAGTCAATAATTTCTGGGAGTTTAGAGGCGTTTTTAAACACTAAAGGGGCGTGATGCATTGAAGAGATCAACATTACTGCGCTGTTTTTCTTTGGGACATAAGAGACAATCGTTGTTTGACCTGTAAAACCAAAGTTGGAAGAAAACACTTCGCGATCTTCATTTGGTTGAAACTGTGGGGGGATTTCCCGTTTGTTTTTTCTCATAGTACCTACATATGTTAGTTCATGTTTCCTAAGCAGCTCAATAAGCTCAACAGACGTAAACCAGTTTTCTCCGGCAATGTATCGATTACTGTTTGAAACTGGAGAAATAAGTTCAAGCATACTCATAGTAGGCACAGAGAGTTTTAGTGGATTCGGGACACTTATTTTGCCGGTGTAAACGTAAGCATTGAAAAGGTAATGAGTACGTGCGTCACACAAACGCATCACTTTCAAGCCGTATTTATTTGGCTTATTTTTCATGTATATTATAAACTAGCTGAAAGTACCCGGCGAAGCCCGGGTTATGCCAGACACCTAACCAAGTGACCAAGAGAAAGTCGCCTTTACACTGTAATTCATAAATATAGAGAATTTTAACTTGTAAGAACATTCAAAATGGGATCGAATCTTTAATAAAGCATACTTACCTTCTAATTACAGCAAATGCCCCATATATTGCTGTGCGGTACGTGTGTCATTTACGAACCAAAGAAGCATTTGTCACTTTCTGGGGAAATGTTGGCGTCCTTGAAAAACTTGTATAGATTAGACGTTTTATTCACAACCACAAACTGATGTCGAGTGGCTTCTATGGAGAGTATTATAAATGTGCGTCAGTAAGCATTACAGATGTATAATATAAAGGTTTTACTTACAATGACACCGTTGTGTAATAGTTCTACAATTTATACCTAAATAGCAGTTTTCAATTAGTACTTTATCAAATAAAGAAACAATTCCTTACCAAAATGTTGCTATTTTCCTACCTTCACCTTCCTTGACACAACATTCCCGCGTATCAAACGGTACAAATATACGTGTATATGTCCCCAGATTCACCTAGCGGTACCATATGGTACCACTCTGTAAATCGCATTTCCCGAAACGCAGTGATTAACTAATAGGCACGTAAGGTTAAGGGACTGTATAGGAACATAATAAGCAAAATTCAACAAAAAATAATGAACATTGAATTTGGGTTAATTCTGGTTAATGTCGTAAGTCCGGGTTTATCGTAAGTCGAAACGTAAGTCGGGAACCGTCTGTATATTTAATGGTCTATGTTTTCGAAGAAATAAATTAAGCAAAGTGATTTATCTCCACGCATATAGTTTAGTAAGTCTGTCTGCCTGGACATTTATACAGGCTGACATTTCTCAACCGATTTGGCACAATTGTAAGGAGGCACCAAGGGGAAGGTTAATGCGTGGTTTTAGTGCCCGTCTGTCCGATTGATTCAAAATGACAGCCAATCGTCTGTCTATTCCTTTATGCACGCCCACATTTCTCAACCGATTCCGACCAAATCTGGTAGTATTATAGGGGTCAACTAGAGTAAGGTCAGCGCGGGATTTTGTTTGCGTTCATCCGCTTCATTCAAAATGGCGGCCGATTTAAACATTAAACTACGCGTATTTTCCCAAGTCCTACTATTGATTTGAATCAAATTTATTACGATTCTGGATGCCTCCCAGGAATATTTCATTTCTGGGTTTTGTTTCTCTCTTCCCGTTTTTTTCAAAATGGTGGCCAATTGAATTCTTAAATACCATGTATCATCTAACGGTAACTTAAATAAATCTATTAGGTTAATGCTCCCCAATTTGACAGGCATAAAATATAGCATTCTCTCGGGCAACGACCGGTATCTCTACTAATGTTAAGTGAGTTTGGTATGAGAAAGGGGCGAAATTTTAAGAAAGATTTGTTAACTTTTAGAAATTTTCTGGAACAGAATATTTCAATCGTCAAACTAAAGAAAGCTATAGAATGCATATTCTGTTTACCCGAAAAAAGCTCATGTAAAGCGACTTTTCTCTATTATGAATAACGTGTGGTCCATATACCGAATTCGCATAGATGAAAGTGCGGGTCGAGCGATATTACACTGTAAAATCAAAGTTGATTAGACTTTTTTGCTAAAATGAAAAGTGAAAAACAATTTTTTGATAAAGCTCTGTCTAGCGACAGATATAACTGGTTTAATAAACAGTAAGACACTCTCTCCCAACCTTCAACCTCACAATATCCTGTTTTTGTTGTCTGAAAATATATAAAATGGAAAATAATAGAAATGATGTATATTTGTACTATAAAAAAATAAAAGACGCCGTCCCGGATGTTATCCAGGATATGCCAGATTATATCTCATATTTCTCCTGGTTTTTCTTCTTTAGGAATCGTTTGGTCCCGGTTTTGATTCTTGAACATATGGTAACCCGACCAAAGAAAGCCTTCCAGTTGTAATTCTTCGTGAGAGAAAATGGTGTCCCGGAAAAAGCAGCTCTGGCAAATTGATGCAATCCAATTGATAAAATTAGCCATAGTAACAAGATATCGGATACTCCTTCCTTTTCTGAACTTGCTTACTTCGTTTCTATGTTGGAGCAGTTCTTATGAATGCATGTTGCATTAAGTTCTACTAACAATAAAATTGACATAATCCTTTCTTTCTTCATTTTGTTCTCTTGAATTTAGAATGTAAACCTTCCTCTCTGTCCTTCGGATATCCCTTTTTGTTCAATCAGATTTCTGTGTTTCTGTTTCGTGGAAGGATGATGCCTTGATCGAGGGGTTGAAGACGCTTAGTGCAATTGTCTGGGGGAAAAACTACCCTTCTCATCCTCAAGTATGTGATGTCGGTGAGATGCGCTGCCTATTGTTCGAAGAAAAGTGTAGTTATAGGATATTTCCGTAAACTTTTACGGAAGACGCTTCTGGTAACGTGTAGGTTCGACCTGTTGCTCGCTACTCGTTAGCTGTTTTCATATGAAGTCACGAAAACCACTCGTGCTAAGCGTTTGCTAATGTAATTACCTTGTGGAAATATTACATTCTTCGTTTCATTTGATTACCGATATTGTTATTTACAGTTATAAGTTATTATTTTTACTATGTTGCTGTTTTTGTGCCCGTTTTTAGGGTTTGTACGAAAGATGAAGGTGTCCTAAATTCTTACGTTATTACTGGGATTTTTACATATATTATGTATGATGGGGAACGAGATTTCATAAAACGGTCTACTAAGGAGGAAATTGTTCTAAAGAATAACGTGATAATCTAGTTTTGCTGTGGTTCTCAGAATAATCTGTTATATCATTCTCAAAATTTCTCAGAGAATAATCTTTTTTAAAAATATTCTCAGAATAATCATGTTTTGGGAGATATTTTCTCCTCACATCTATATAGCCTACAATCCTTAGGGATGGATATATAATGCACGAACTGTATATTTATGCTCAGTCTTCTTAAGGTAATTAAGAACATAATTAGCGAAATTATGTATCACCACAATCGTAAATCGAATAAGATTTACAAACATCTCCATGTAAGTTATTAATTTAATGAATGTATCCATCATAAGAAAGCTAATCCTTTGAGAGATTAACACAGATCGTTGTCTTATTGATGAGCTACATTTTTATGGCGGGCCTGAAGCGCGTAGGTACTAGTTTATTTGGATTTTTTCTCCTCAGGCACAATGCCGACGCGACGGCCGTGAAACAACTTGTATCTGGAGAAGCAGCTATTGAAATCATTACTATCGCACGTAATGTTTATACTAGTACTCTGGTCTCTTTAAAATTTCCAATATTTTTCTCAATACATTCATTATCTTTGGATATTTTTATATAAATATTATTGTTACTCCATGATGTTATCTAGAACTGAACTGTAGAATAATAACTTGGTAATTATCCACGTCTAAATATTGGAGATACTGGTGCGCACATTGCATGGTTATATAACTCGAATGCATTAAAAATAAGCACAATAAACGACAAAAATATTACTTATATCTCTTATTCCTAGCAATGTTAATTTACATTACACGGTACATTTTTAGAACACATCTCCCGTGTAAAAAGGAAACGGGTGGAACCAAAAAACATTTAGGAAAAAAACAGACTACGGAAAAAACTGTCTGCGGGTTCGGGATGCTCGAGAATGTCATCGACGATTGCCAATTAAGTCGAGAATTGAATTTGGAGACGTCGGTTGTGGTTCAGAGGGCACAGGTAAGGGGTGGCGCCTCTGGAGGAAGGGGCACAAAAGGGGTGGCGCCTCTGGAGGAAGGGGCACAAAAAGGGTGGCGCCTCTGGAGGAAGGGGCACAAAAGGGGTGGCGCCTCTGGAGGAAGGGGCACAAAAAGGGTGGCGCCTCTGGAGGAAGGGGCACAAAAAGGGTGGCGCCTCTGGAGGAAGGGGCACAAAAGGGGTGGCGCCTCTGGAGGAAGGGGCACAAAAGGGGTGGCGCCTCTGGAGGAAGGGGCACAAAAAGGGTGGCGCCTCTGGAGGAAGGGGCACAAAAAGGGTGGCGCCTCTGGAGGAAGGGGCACAAAAAGGGGTGGCGCCTCTGGAGGAAGGGGCACAAAAAGGGGTGGCGCCTCTGGAGGAAGGGGCACAAAAGGGGTGGCGCCTCTGGAGGAAGGGGCACAAAAGGGGTGGCGCCTCTGGAGGAAGGGGCACAGAAGGGGTGGCGCCTCTGGAGGAAGGGGCACAAAAGGGGTGACGCCTCTGGAGGAAGGGGCACAGGTAAGGGATGGAATGAGTGAAAGGGTGGCTGAGATGTGCTGCCTGCGAGGAGTGGAGGGGGGAGCGCAACCCGTAATAACGTATACTCTGACTAAGTTAATTACGATTGAAAGGTGGAAAAAAGGATTGGAAGGGGGAGAGGGAGGCGAACGGGGAAGTGAGATGATGAAAGGAAGAGAGAGAGAGGATGTAGAAGGGGAGATAAAATAGAGAGAGGGAAGGAGGAAGGCGAATGGGGGAGAAGAGGAATGCGAGGAGGAGGAGGAGGAGGGACTTGAGAGCCCTTTCTCTATTGCTTTCGTGTTTCGTATCCTATTTAACTCTATACTCTACTTTTTAACCGGCTCCACAACGTGAAATGGTTCTAATACTTTCCTCTTCATTCAATCTGAACTTTCTGTGATCACATTGCCGTCATTCCGCTCTCTATAATCCCAGTGTTAAATACACGAGTAAATCGCTTTATTGAAACATTTAAAATAAACAGTAAAATAAAGAAAACCAATAAATATTAATAAAAAATTCTAACGCTTATGTCGCCACATTTGGCCGGGGTTCCCATCAAACCTTTTATCGGAGCTCTCCTGATTTACCGGCAAAAGCAATATCTATTCCGAAATGACGATGTGTTTTTTCCCTATTTATGTTGATCCGTTCTCGATGCTTCATTAAATTCTGTGTCGCAGAATTTTGCAGGCATACACCTGATCGACGCGGAATTCCAGGCAATATTGCCGAAAATAAAAGGAGGTAGATTGTTAATATTTTTGTGAGGGGGAATATGAAACGATGGCTTGCAGGGGGCGATGAGTGGAAGAAGGCAAAGGCGGTAGAAAACGAGAAAAAGGAGGAGTGGAAAAGGGCGAAAAGAAGGGAGAAAGGGGAGGAGGTTTAGAAGAGGGGTGGAAAGGAAGTAGGAGGGGTGGAAGAGGAATGGGAGAGGTGCGATGGTATATAGTAATAGCGGTAGGGGTTTCAGGCTGCCAGGGACGGGCGGCGGAAGGCGAGAGAGATGTATCAGAGCGTAGAGTGGGCGCATTTTCACGATGCCACTCACAATCATCAACTCCGGTTCATTAAATCCAACGGATGTTAGTCGGTACAGAGTGAGTGGGCTGGGTTATTAGTGGGTTTGTGATTTGGAGGGGACGTGACGGGTGGTCCGCTGTTAACCTCTTGGATGATTTCCCCTCGTGGTAGCTGTGGTGGCCTCTAATATATCATTGAAGGCGAACGCGCATTCTTTGCGTTTTCGAATCTCTATTCCGAAATATGTTTGTACCGGTTAATCAGACATTTTTTATTTGACGTGTCTGTAGAAGTAGATATTTCGCGGCGACTATTTATTCCCTATATTGATTGCATGAATCGAGGAAATGAATGAATATTCGAAATTGCCAGTCTTTAACATATATAGCCTTAAAATATATATATCTTAAATTGATTACTGTGTGTACTGAATGTGTTTTTGCATTTTTACTATTTTCTACTATCATTTTGAAAAATTAAAGAAATCTTTTTGCGAGGGAATTCTATTATATTAATAACATTGTTCCATTATATAATTTATGTTCATTAATTTTGGGTTGTGTTGAGAATCAAAAATGATAACATCATTTAGTAATTTAATTAAAGAACCAATTCTATTGTATACAACTGAAAATCAACAAATGGTAATATTAATATATAAACAGTTCCTTCCATTTCCTACGCATGTGATAAAGCGTTTCCTCTTGAGAATCATCTGGAATTACAACGAAAATGTAAGGAAATATGCTTCCATTACAGCGAACAAATAGTCTTGCTTTTAGAGGCCCTTTTTTATACATAGTTTACGACATTTATTACTGTCAGAATTACTTTATCCTACACAGAGCACAAATGATTTAGGCCAGAGCCACTTTATGAATCGTGTAACATGTCCGAATGGCGTTGGAATCTGTTCTCCGAACGTGATGTGATGGACAGGCATCCAGCATACCCCACACAATTTGATAATTCAAGATGATAGTAAATTATGTAGCGATCAACCCATTAATGTTTAGACCTAGAAATCTATATAAATAAAATTGTAAGTGAATATAGCTTATTCAGATGTATCAATATGCCTTACGTAATTGGACAAAAGAATGTTGGTGCACCGAATTCTCGGAGCAAAAATGAAAATTTCAACGCAAACTTTCACCTAGAATATAAAATACAGTAACAATACTAAAATTACAGGACGTACATTACTGAAGAGGCAGAAGCTTCCTCTATCAAAATACATATATCTTATTCAGATTGACGTGTCTACCTTGCGTAATTAGCGATTTTTCTTGGCAAAAATGAAAATTTCATTGCAAACTTTCACGTAGATTATAAAAACTATATTAAAATTATAAAATATGCATTACTAGAAAGGTCAAAGCTTCCTCTTTCAGAATATAGAAAGGTTATTAAGATTTACGAATATCGCTTGTGTCAATAGGCAATAAAAGGTGGTGGCACACCGATTTTTCAGGGCAAAAATAAAAATTTCATTGCAAAAGCATGTAGTAATTTTTGTGTGTGACGTATGATTTTTGAAGTGATACTGTTTAAAAATTTCATCTTTTATGTAACTACAGAAAACATTTCATCGGAAAAAATTGGAAACATCATAGGTTATGATTTTTTTAAATTTTTCGCATCTTTTTCGTGGTTTTTCAAAAAACTTCTCCGTCCGCTGAGGCGGGAATTCGTAAAAACTCCTCCGTCGTAGAGGGGTTAAAGCGGGATTAGACCAAGGAAGCAACATGCAACATTGTCGCATGCCTCACATAGACGCGTGCATCATTCTGCGGTATGCTGTCGAATGCAACAACGTGCAACGTATACTGCATGCCTCATGACCATTTAAACGAAAGCAGCAGATTTTATTTCAGTTAACAAAGTGAAAAAGATTGTTGGAGAGAGAGGTTTCTGGGTTTTTTTATTTTGCATCAGTTAAACTGATTTCCTGTCACAATTCATCACAAATGCCGCATGCAACACTCCTTGCTTCCCACCGCAGTCGGGAAGCCTTTCAACAATATGCGGCATCGGTGTTTCTGTGGCATGCGGCGTATTTGTTTCATGCCGCATATGGCAACAATCCGCAACATGCCATAAGCAACGCTGTAGCATGAGGCATGTTGCATGTGGCACGTTGCTGCCTTGGTGTAATCCCGCCTTTAGGACCAATAATTAAATGTGCTAGGTTGATTTATTTATAAACGTATTCATGATCATCCCAACTGTATAAAAGACAGTGTCACTTTGTCATGTAATTTTTTGAACGTTAATATCTCGTAAACGACTTAACCGAATTTGATGGAATTTTCAGGATAGCATTACGATATAAGAACAAAACGTGTTAATGTATCGAACTCGAGTTCAAAGACCTGTGTTCCACTCCAGGGGTTAATTTCCATTTACAATAAGATAACACGTAATTTCACGTAAAAATGAACTTTTCGACGTGTAGACTTTCATTATTACTTTCTCCATACGTAGTAATGGGAAAGTATTGTGTTCACGAAAAAAAACGATTTCGAGATTTCAACGGAAATACACGTTTTGAGGTACCTAGAACACGTTTAGACTATTTTCGCAATGAAGTCTGTGTGTGTATGTGATTGTGGGCGCTCTAACTCAAAAAGTACTTCCCATATCGTTACCAAACTTCATATATAACACTTTAGCATGAGCACAAAAAACTGATTATTTTTGGTCAATAACGGTTAACCGGAAGTCGAGGTTTATTCGAAACCACATTCGGTTTTTGCGATATTTCTTCGTTAAAACATCATTATTGTATATACAATTCTATACAAAGATTATAGAGAATGTAATTTATTACAATGTTCGTTTGAAACAATTTTCTATAGGAGTTATTGTTTAGGAATTATTTATAAATAACCGGTTTTTCGGTTTCCGTCATATATCTCCTTAAAACATCGTTATTGGTAATCTTCGTGAGGATCAAAGTTGTAAGGAATAATATTTCTTCCAAGTTTTGTTTGAAGGGGGAGAGAGAGAGGAGAGAGGAGGGAGAGAGAGAGAGAGAGAGAGAGAGAGAGAGAGAGAGAGAGAGAGAGAGT